>OX451216.1:141331434-142531434 GCA_949628195.1 Phasia obesa | reverse complement strand
TTTAAAAATCCCATTATTATCTATTATAACTTTAGTTAAAGTTATATATTTTTTGCTTTTTCTGTTCTTGTTGAAAATTTGTTCCATTTATTTTCTTCTGTCTTTGTTTTTTTTTCAAACTCACATTAAAACTTCAAATGAAAAATTAAACACACACACACAGACGATCACAAACACATACACACACACATTGAAGTAATATAAAAAAGTATTTAATGGCAAGAGCCAGTCTACACCCTTAAGGGCCTGTAATTGTTGTTTAAGTGATGCAAATGAGCGTTGAAAATGAAAATGCAGCATTTTATGTAAGTTTGAGTATTTGAATGAATGATGATGGTGGTTAAAAGGGGTTTTCAGTACAGACGGGTAGATAGATGTTCATATGTAAGCACTGTTTTGTTAGCACCACGTCTTGAATTCACATCGACATAATTTAATATTGATGCTGAATTGTTGGAATTGAGTAGCGCGGACTCTCCAGCGCGTTACCGTAAACAGTGGCAACATTTCTAACAGGGTTTTTAAGTAGAAACGGGTAGATGTGCAGATGTTTTTTTAAAACCACATCTTATTCACATCGACATAATGTAATATTGATGACTCAAGTCTGAATTGCTGGAATTGAGTAGCGCGGGTTCTCCTCCACGTATCCATGGACAGTTGCAATATTTTTAACACATTTTGGATTTCATTGATCTAAGAGTTTTAACTTACTGTTAATCCAGCTTTTGAGCAGATGTTTGAAAAGAAAGACCATGTAAAGTGGATGCAACTATCGGGTCAGGCCGATGTTGAATGTGAACCACACCTAAACGTCAAGTTTTTTCTGCATTTAACTCGACATTTCTCAATTTCAGACTCAATCAATTTGAACCATGGAAAGATACACAATCGTGAAACGCGTTAAAATCATCTTCAGTGATGAGGTACAGTTTCAACTCAGTGGATTCCTCAAAAGCAGAATTGCCGCATTTGGGCGAATGATAATCCAGGAGTGATTGTGGAAAAACCAATGCACCCACAAGGAGTGACTATTTGGTGCGGTTTATGGGCTGGCGGCATCATCGGGCCGTATTTTTTCCAAAATGAGGCCGGTCAGGCAGAAACTGTGAAAGGTGTTCACTATCGTGAGATGATAACAAACTTTTTATAGCCCGAATTGGAAGATATGGATCTGGACGATATGTGGTTTCAACAGGACGGTGCCACTTGCCACACAGCTAACGAAACAATGGCTCTTTTGCGCGACAAATTCAATGGCCGTGTTATCTCACGTGGTGGCGATGTCAAGATCATGTTACTTGACACCGTTGGACTTCTTTCTTTGGGGTTATTTAAAAGAAAAGGTGTACGTCGATAAGCCAGCAACAATTCAAGATCTAAAGGATGAGATAATTCGGCACATTAACGGCATAGAACCTCAATTATGCCTCAGCGTCATCGAAAATTTAAAGCATGAGATAGAGTTGTGCCGCCGATATCGCGGCCCAATACTAAAAAGAAAGGACAATAATTTCCTTAATAATTTGTGTTTAATTAAAAATCAATATCGGCCCTTAAAATTTAACCACCCTTTATTAGGCCAATTATTATAATAGCTTCAGCTAAAGTGTACGGCAACTGTAATAACTAGTAATAAAAGAAAGTAACTGGCTTTTTGACTCGAATTCAGTCTTAAATATTTGAATAGTCATTTGTAGTACAGACAAAGTATTGAATAGTTGGTACCGAGTATCGAGTATTTGACCCCCTTCTTAAGTACTCAATGCCCAAAAGCAGTCATTCGATACTTTTTACGTTATATTTTTGGAAACAAATTGGATAAAAAATTTAACAACAACATTAAGACTCTGATTAACAAACAGTTCGTTTCGATTATGTAAACAAAACAATTGAGTATAATTGAGTACCCAGTTGATACGTATTGAGTAGTATCGAGTAATTAGAAGTAGTAGAAATTGCCCGCACTAGTCGGTTGAAAAAAAAGATCATGTACAAGGGATGCAATTTGTGCACGTGAGATCATCGCTTATTTTGATAATATAATTTTATAATTTGCAAGAAACGCTTTGACGCTTTAACTTGCCAAGGTGTCTTTTCTTCATTTTTTTAACCTTTTATATTTTTGGAAAGTAAAATGAATTTTGGCCACAATTCGTAAAAATCCACCCTTCCCCATTGGTTTACCCTTTACAAACTGTAGAAATATCAGCAGACAACCAACCAGATGCCCTCCACCCAACTCTTTTTTGTTAGAGTAGTCAGGAGCTGTACAAATATTTATTATTAAATAGGAAGTTATTTGTAATAATAAAATCTAAATGCAATTAAATTTTAAACATAAAAGTAAGAAACAAATTAAATAAAAGAGCTTTTGAAGAAGGGGTGGGTGGGAAAGGATATAATTAATTTTAATTTGGTAAAGTTTCTGTTTAGTAAACACTTTTGTTAGTTTAAAACAATATAACAGTTTTTCATTTATCGGCTAACTTATTTGAACTGAGTACCTTTTTTTAGATCTTGCAAATTTTTAGAAATAATTCGAACCTAGACAATTTTTAAATTGATAATATCGCTGTACTTGAAGAATATTAGTGCAATTCACTAAACTGTTATCTAAACGAATATCGAATGTTAAACAAATAAACAACAAAATTATCGATTTTGCTATGCACCAACACTTTTAAAGCCCGTTTCACACTATAATACTGAGTATTAAGATTTTCAATGGATTTTGTAAGATAAAATCAAATGATAATTGTGTGAGTGTCAAAAAATCTAACGTAACATACCATTTCGTTTTCACACTATCACACTTCAAATATAATCACCCCAATCACGAATAATTATTCCTATGTAAAAACTCCCACATTTTTCTATCGTGAATGATTCCAATAACAATTTACTTGTATTTTACGGAAGAAATCATTCACGATAGAACAATTTGGGAGTTTTTCATGGGAATAATTATTCGTGATTGGGGTGAATAAAAAAACATCAGCAAAGGAGCAAGCCGAGACATTGAACGGCGGCGGCTGAGCAATTTCATGTGGATGGCAGAGGTGCCGGATCTTAAGTTTGTTAGGCCGTTCAAGTTTTCGGTTAATAAAAAATAATAAATAACAAAACAAAAAAATAATAGGTACGTTCAACAATTTCTAGATATGGCAGAAACAAAGTACATACGTAGGCGATAAGACTGATGCCAATTTAGGACAAAGAAAAAATATCATCGGCGGCGGCGAACTATCGGCTGCGACTCACTCAGCTTCGTTCTTTGGTTAAAAAAAATACAACCCTGATAAAATGAAAAATGTTATCGTTTAGAAAATTTTCTAAAAATGGTTCGGTATAATGGTTCTTTCCGTATTACTTCACATTTTTATAACATACTGCTTTCACACTATCACACTTTCTCAATGGATTCAAGTATTTGACAAGTCTTAATACTCAGTATAATAGTGTGAAATTGGCTTAAAAAATACTCATTAGTGTTTGAAGTCAGCTGTTATTGTTGACAAGTCTATTGTCGTTAAATAAGCGGCCATAATTTTTGGGTTGTTTATTTTGTCGAGAAGGGCATTTTGATTTTTCTTTGTAATAGTTTTTGAATATTTAGAAAATAAATTTTTGCAAAATGAGTCTGGTTTTCATACTCTAAGGGCTCCAGCAGACTGCAGACTTTTTATCGGCCGATAGTTTGACCGGCTTCTTGATCAGTATAGAGAGGAATGCATTTGCGCACACTCACTGTAGTGTTCACTATCGGCCGATAAAAAAGTTTGATGGGCTTTCTGATTCCATTCAAACTAATCTCTCGCCCAACTCCACTAAAAAATCGGCCGTAGTTAAAATGCTAAAATAATTTAAATATATGTACATATTTACTATAAATTAATATAAATTAAAGACACATTTTATTTTATGGGATGAAATTTTATTGTCAACTTAAATAATATATTAATAATATAATAACAGCACGCAAATAGCTGTTTTGTTGTTTTTTATTATTTATTTAAATAACCAAAGTCTACATAACAACTTCATATAGACTTTAGTAACACAATTTAATAATAATAATTTTGGATTTTTTTGGACAGAGATGCCTCATGTTAGTAATTTGTGTAGGAAGAAAAATAGTGTTGTCTACTATCGTTAAGAAATAGTTAGTAAATCCCGAGGTCGTTACTGCAAACAATAAAAGCTGTTTACAAGTATAGCGATTTTCGTATTGCTAAAAGATAGTAAATTGCACTACAGGAATTTCAAATTCAACGACATATTTTCTTTTTTTTAAGCTGGCCGAATATATATTTTTTATCCAACATATATCTTTTTGACCCTCAATGTTACAAGATTTCGCTCTTTCGCACAATTACATCGTGAGCAAGGGAGTGTAAAAGTTTATATTGTTTTATTGAACTGAAGTGAAACTAAAATAATAGGTCGAATTTCAATGTCTCCAGAACTTGTTTAAATATTTATAGCAGATAACTACATTTTTTTTAATTTTTTTAAATAATATAAAATTTTAAATGCTGCATAGACTTCCATTAAATACGGGATATTGATTGGGTCCTTTTAATAATCCATTATGATATCTGGGAACGACTTGAAAGAACAGTAAAATAATTGCTATGTTTGTAGCTGGCAATAATTCTGACAAAATTTTGTAGAAATTCATTGCCCAGCAAAACTGCTACTCCTCTTTTTGACATCTCTTAAGCCTAATATACATAAATGACATGTTTTTTATATCTGACATGTCAAATGTTTTACTGCATAACTAGCACATGTCGTGTAGCACTCCTAAAATATTACTGCTGTAAAATACATGTGCAGAGTTATCAGCTGTTTTTATAATGATAAAAAGTGTTGCCAGATACCTATGCCGTTTGAAAACAATCAACGTCGGTTCACCATTGGCTGTCGCATTTGCCGACTGCAAGAGATATTTTTGAGAATTACATATGACTCAAATTGTTAAAAAGTCAGATGTAAATCGTGGGTGTGCTCTGTCAGCCTACCACTAATGAAATCTTAATATTGAGCTCGTAAAGCATAAATGGTACTTAAAATTACTGGCTTTTATTTTAAAAGCTTCTTTATTTGGCTTGTTTATCTGTAATACTCTTTCAAAACTGGCCACTATGCTTTGCCACGCTATGCGAAATCAGACTTGGGGAATGTCTATTGCAGCTTGTAATTAATTACACATGCAATTATGCAATTATATGTAATAGTAATTGGAATTTTTCAATTACATTCAACTATTGTAATTGAGATTTTTTCAATTACACATTACATGTAATTTAACAAATTTTCAATTACAAATTACATGTAATTGTAATTGAAACAAAATAAATTATAATTACATGTAATTGAAAATTTTAAGGAATATAATAGAATTTTGTTCTTTTAAAACTAATTATGGCTTAATTACAATTACATTTTACATTACATTACACGTAATTGTAAATTTCCAATTAAAAATTACAAGTAGTTGTAATTGACTTTCCTGATTTAAATTACAATTACTTGTAATGTGTAATTGAGAATATGCCATTACACTTTACCTGTAATTTTAAGTGTAATTGAAATGTAATTGAATCTCCCTAATTAAGAAATAAATAAGAGATTAATAGAAAATAATAGCATTTTCAATATCGGTAGATATTTCAATATATTGAAAGCAAAGATATTTTTAAATATTCATGTTTAAGCCAGATCAAGCGACACAATGAACCCTCCGTGGTAAAAATAAGATATAAAAAAGCCCTTATTCCAATCCGTCCATATTTACTATACTAAATACTTTTGATTTACTGTACTACATCCTTTATCATGGATATTTAGTTTAGTCCATTTAGCTCTGTGATCTTTTAAGCACTTGCTTTCGGCTTAACTCCTATTTGGTTTGACTAAATTAAGGTAACCAACTCTGACTTAAGGCAATCAACCCTCTGACAACCCATTTCGATGATATATTCATATCATTCCCTCGGGGGGATTTTATTGGTTTGTTGTAGTGCTGGCGAATTCTATTACTTTCAATTACTCGATACAACTCAATACTTATCAATTGGGTACTCAATACTTTCTTTTATATACTAGCACAGGAAATTTATCGTCGTAGTTGGTAAATATTTTTATAAATTTATTTCTAAAAATACTACCGTGAAAGTATCGATTACCTACTTTTGTGTATTGAGTACCCAAAAAAATGATCGAGTATCGAGTATTCGGTACCCACTACTCAATACTTTGCCAGCACTAGTTTGTTGACTTGTAACATATTTACGTCAATGCTACCGGTGTGTATTAGCGCACCAGTCCCAGAAGCTAGCAGAGGCCTAAAAATGGAAAATAAGAACTTTCGGTTTCCCAAAATCTCTATGACCGGTTATTGGTGAGAACATTGGGGCAGTAACGTAGTGGCAGTGGTTTAGATCTAAATCCCAGGAAGGTCGATTAAGTCCGTTGTGTTGTTAAGCTCTGTGCAGCCGGTTGTCAGATCTTACAATATTGTCAGACCTAACATTGTGCTGACACACGATTGTCACATATTTGGCATTATTATTGTTAGTTTAAAGTCTAACAATGCTTTTTCGACAATATTGCCAGACAAAAATTGTAAGTTCATGCGATTCTTAGACGTTTTCTGTATATTTTTCTGACAATATTTTTAAGCTCTGTACTGAGCTTAACAATATTAAACAGAGGCACCCATAGCGAGTCAGGAGTTTAGATAGCCTTCAACTCTTAATCCTAGTACTCTGTTCGAATTTGTGAAAAATGTTGAGCAACATTTATTATTTCACAAGGAAAATGTGACATTTAAAATGTGGTGTCTATCTCGCGATTTGAAAGAATTTTACGATTTTATTGCTTTTAAGTACACCACATTGTTTTAGAAATGTTAACTCAAGCCAAGCGATCAGCTGTTGTTTGAAAAATTCCATATGAAATGATGAACCTTTGCTTTATTACACACCTTTGATAAAATGTTGCCAGAAACATTTCAATGTTTTTCCACAGCAAAAACAGACTTTTGCAACATTTTTTCATGACTTTTTCATAGAAATTTTTTATGTATGTAATTTGACAGCATTCCGCATGAAAAACTGAAGAGAGTACCAGGCTTTAAACAAGGCATATTAGCATTGGCCCTGCAAGTCTGGGTTTGAAATTGCTTTATGCTTCTAACTAATCATATTGTTTATTTAATAGGTTGAGTCCTATCACCAGCGCATAATAGGTGATCTTGCAAAACAATAACAAACCTGTTTTTAAAAGCGTAATCCGATTTCATTTAAACGTTACATAGCCAGGACAGCGCAAAAAGTACTTAGCTATATTCAAATAATTCTAATCTAGATTATTACGCCGCAGGTATTGAAAAAATATAAATAAATGTGTAGTTTCTAAGTGAATAGTCAAACTTCATTATAACCTCACAAGTTCTTTCTTCGTTATCCTACCTTAATGGTCATAGAGCAACATTTAAGCCTGCATACACGTGGTTATCGCTGGTTTAACCGTTTCTGTTTTAAAGAGATCAAACATTGTAAGGTCTTAGCTTGCACTACTTTTTCATTCAAATGTTTCCACAAAATCTATGGGCATATTTTAATTTTTTTTAACAGCCTTACAATTTTAACATAGCAAAAAGAACAATAATTCTTTTTTAGAATTTTTAGGTAAATGTTTCAAATATAAGTAAAAAAACAAGGTGTCGGCAGCACAACTGGCAAAACTTGAAGGCGAAACTTTTGTTTTCTTTTAGTTTCTACTCAGTTTTGAGTTTTTAAAGATACAATAAAAAATCTTATCGATTTACATTAATGCTAACTTATGATAAAAATATACTCATCCAAAATCCAGAGTTGTACTTGAAACTATTTAATAACCTGAAATGACATTTTTCTTTTAAATCCATTATATCAAATACAAATGCACATAATCATAAACTATTACGAATGATGGCATGTGTGGTATACTATCCAGAGCAAATAAAAAAATAATAATAAGAACTTGACTCTATTGTCTGACGAAAATGACACACCGACTACTGCTCGTAGTTTAGTATAAAATATTCTACTAGGACTATCGTCCAGTCCTTGTGTAAAACGGGTGGTCCAAATCAACAAGTACTTTTTTAAAAATTAAATAAAATAAACTTCATTTTTTTGTGACATTCTTGGAAATAAAAAGTATTTCCGTTCTATATTTTCACAAGATTTTGTTGATGGTTTCTGATCCTGTCTTACGAATAGCTTGGACGATATTAAACTTAAGAGTGTAAGCTCAGAGATGACCGTTTTACATCACGAAGACGGCCAAATAACACGATTAACGAATTTGAGATAAGTATGACTTAACGTCTACAATAAAACACTACATGAGCAAAAAAAAAAAAAAAATCGGAGCTCATAAGACGCTCATTATAAAATTTCATTGAATTCATGTCTTTTCATTGCACACAAATAACGATGAGTGGACAATAAAAAAACAGCGAATACCAGCGAGCTAAAAGTTGGAATAAGTATGAGTAAATGTTGAACATAATAACAATGCACTTGGAGTTCAAGCAGTTTTTGCAGTGAGTGAAACACGAACACAGTTCGAGTGTACAAACATTACTAACTTTCATTTTTAAACTTAATTTTTTGAAAAATATAAAAAACAAGAAACCACTAGTGCAAGCACTAGAAAACACTACACAAAACACACTGGTGTTTTGAGCATGAGATGAGGCGCTCACTAGTATAGAAAGTTCGTCTTACTCGGTCAGCTCATTGCGTTTATGCAACGAGCAGAGGTTTGCTCACTAATAGTATGGTATGAGTAGGCATGTGTTCAGTAAGCTAGTTTGGGTTCTAGTATGACCACTTTCTTATGAGCTTATAAGCACATCCATTAGATGAGCTTGCTCATGCCACTGTTTAGTCTACAAATCTAGGATACAATAATATTAAAATTCATCAGTGTATAAGAGCTGTTTTTTTCATCCTTGGTGTAAAGTCAAACATGGTAAAATAAAAATAGCTGTATTGTGTTTTTTATTCTTTATGCGCTATATTTAGTTGGTTTTGTGTTATTTTGACGAGATTTGCCTTTGATAAGTTGACATCATGTCGAAAAATGCATGCCTGATCTAACCAGGAGTAAAGGGTTTTTAAAGCTTAAAAATTTTCATCCGCATTTTCGCTCAATGTCGCATATAGTTTCATTACAAATTGTGTTTAGACGATACCATACGTTCCCTTCTACAAAAAAATGTTGCTCGTAATAAGACTTGTGTGATCATGTATACCGACTTTTAGTGGGATAAAGATCGTCTGTTTCATGAGTTGTATGTCATGATGTGCCATCCAAAAGAAGCCAAATGTTACCCAAAAGTCCCTTCGCCGTTGAATATTAAAAAAAAAAAATATTCAACTATCAGATGTTTGGCATGTTGCTTTAACCTGACGCTGGCCTTACCACTGAGTGCAAAGAATGCGCCTACCAACGATATTGTTGCGCAGAACAAGTAGAAATTTTATAACATGGCTCGCAGGACCATGCTCATACCCCTTGTTTAGGATTATTTAAGCTCCTAACACGCTATTGGTGCCACTGCTAAGATTGTAACAGCACACTGGACTAAATTGCTCTTCCTTCAATTTAGGTCAAAATCACTCCCCGAAGAGCCTCACCAATAACCGGTCACAGAGAGTAGGGAAAATCCTGTGGGGCTACCGATTTCCGTGGTACCAGTCGTTTGGTCGAACTCCGAATGTTCTTATCTTTGAGTTTCAGGGAAGTAGTGCCCCGTATACTTCGGGAGCATTGACTTCAAGGTGTTAAAAGTCAACAAGTTTGTGATTCTCTATGACATCCCCAAATACAACAAATTCTATGTTCTCACGTTGAAAATATATTTGCAATATTTTTCAAAGTTTTTAAATCCCTAAACCCGAACCGACTCGTTTTGGTCCCAACCAAAGTTGTAAAAATGTATTTTGAGCAATTATTTTTTAAGCAAATCTAATAAAGTTAGAAATACAAATAAATTGTAGAGTTTTTGATACTGACTGAGAGTAAAAACCTTAGACAGAAATAATCTATCACTGTCAAATAAACATATGATTTAAAAAGATGTTTGTCTTGGGACCACCCTGTACATACATATGATTGTGGAAAAACATTTCTTTTTTAAATACAAATACTATTGCAATGTGGTGGGTATTTGTTTTTTATTTTTGCAAATATATTTGTGTTGAAAGGACATTTTGCTTAATAGCCAGTTTGAGTAGTGTGTATGTGTGTGTGTGTTTGTGTCTTGTGCAAGTAAGAGAATAATTGCCAGGCATATTGCACAAATATCTATGAGGAATTGCTAGGAAAAAATATCTACTTTAAATATCATTTATTCGTGTGAAAAATGATAAAGAAAACTTTTGAACACAATTTCTATTTGTCTGGCTGTGTTAGACAGTGAGTAGTGTTGTGTATAAAATTTTAATTTTTTTTTGAAAAAAAAATATTTTATAAAAGTATAAAATATTAAAAATTTCAAGACTTTTGATTCAAATACCGGGAATTTTTGGATGACCAAAACTGAAAACAGATTTTTCTAAAATACTTTTACAACAGGATGTCAGAGAAAGTGAAAAAGAATTGTTATTATTACTAGAATTATCGACATTTCAATGATCGGACAGACGGAGCTATATTAATAGAGAGCTTTATGAGTACCATTTGGCTATCAAACTACTCCATTTGGCAGCTTCTTGTTACGATTTTTTTTATTCCAGGGTCTATAATAATTAAATAGATAATTTTTAATCAGGTTGTCTTGTTTCTTTTAACTGACTTCAAAAGAAGGAGGAAGTTTATCAATTGGTTTATAGTTTTTTATGTTTGTGCTCGCAGAACTCTGTCATTATACTTTTGTATTATTAGAAAGGTTATGCTACAAAAAGTTCTATTTTAAAAAAAATTTCATAATATTAAAAATCAAAGGGTGACCCACGTGCTTTTAACACAACTATTAAAGCGAAAAGCGTAGTCATTTTAGATTTTAACGATTTTCACAGCTATAGTGATACAGTTTCCAATATCAAAAATTGACAAAATACACTAAACTTAAAAATAAGAGAGTGTCCGCATTGGTGACTTAATTGACCTGTATGACCCTTTCTCTATAACTCTTGTGAGTACATACTTGATTATTACACAGAAGTGTATTACTAAGCACTATAACAAGAAGTATTACATTTAAAATTATAATTTAAAGGGTGCCCCCATCACATATGGGGACACATTTGATGTTTTGTATGCGTCTTTATCTCTTGAATCGTTTAGGTAGATACCAGAAATTTACACAAATTTACAAACAACAAGTATAAAAAATTAAAGTTAAAGGGTGTCCCCTTGAGTGGCTTAGCTTTACATATATTTATGCCTATATTTTAAACCGTTATAGATAGAAACTAGAATTTCGACAGAATGTGTATTGCTATGGCCGCTATAAAATTAAAAATCATGTCCACTGCACCGACAAGTATTAAAATTAAATTTATAAATTTATATTTGATTCTGTCTGTTTTAAAGTCGGCTGTTTTGCTAGATTTATTTTATGCGGTAATTTTATAGAATGCTAGCTGTGCCCTCCACATCGTCAGCTTCCTTGCAATATTTTGTTTGATTTTGCTTTGAAAGCAATCCACAACCCAGACCCTTACTTCTTTATTGCTTCAATTATGGATTTACAAAGGTTCTCATCCCTACTAAAATAAGTAAATACATAAACCATAATTGAAGCACTAACCGATATGCATAGTTTAAGCATATCGGTTAATGCTTCAATGTTACTGTCTCACACAGATACAAAGGTTCTCATCCCTACTAAAATAAGTAAATACATAAACCATAATTGAAGGTTTTAATTGGTTTCAGATTAAAATTTAACTAAACAATTAATTTATTCAATAAATGGTTGAATTAGAATTTTTTTTGTTCTGTTTTAAACAAATATATATTTGAATCAATTAAAAAAATAATTGAACTCCAAAACTAATTAAAACCTTTAATTGGTGCAAACATTTTTTGTGTGCATTCTTATTAAAATAACTGCTTACATTCACTGCTTTTGCTCTACTTTCTCTTGGAAATAAAATATTTATGCGGAAAAAAATTATCCTATATTGGAATCAGGATACTAAGGTACCTCTTCTTTTGTTAAATGCGAACACGAAGACAAAGACAGACAGGAAACGAGTTGCTGTTTTATTATATGTTTAGATATACTGCCTATCCCACGATGTCACAGGAGTTCGCTCAGTCGTAAAAAAACATTTAAATAAAAAAGTTTAACAATAGATTGTATGTTTAAAATTTAATAAATTTTACCACTTTATATTAAAAAAAAATTTTAGTTTTTTATTGTTACTCTTACATTGACAAAATCGCTGCACTGTGCGTCCGTTTCATTTCTTTTTTAATTTGTTTGCTTATCTGTATATCCTTCTGTCTGTCTTTCTTTTTTTTTGTATACGGCAAAAGAACTGATGGCTGTTTCGAAATTTTTAGTGTGAATGAGCCCCATAGTGTGTGCATGTTTGTGCATGTCTACAGCCAGATAATTTTATAGTTGTAAAAAAGCAAAAAAAAAACAAGTTGGATCCTTTAGGCTAGAAAAGCAATATAAATACTTTTTGTCGTTTTGTTGGTAGTTGCTTTTGTGTGATTCTGAAATTCAATTTATTATGAGCAGATACAGATACTTTTTATAATAAAAACTGAAGTTTAAAAAAAAAAAAAAATAAGAAATAAAAAATAACCGTATTTTTTCAATTCTTTTCCATTGCAGGTATGTGAGTGTTTATTTAAAAATAAATTTGTATTTTTCCAATGGACCACAAGGTAATTTAATTTTTATTATATTAAAGATTTTAAATTTTGGTTTTTTTCACTATTACTTGTGTATTACACATTTATCTCACATTTTACGCTTCTCTTGTTACAACCCACAACATCAACACCACCGCCACCGAGTGCATGCAATATTCTCCTCATCGACGTGGCCCTTAAGTGCATTTAACCACACTCATGTTTATGCGGTTTTGGTTTCATAGTCGTTTTCATATTCTCTTACACACTTACTCGCCTCATACCCTTGGCCTTTTCCAAGTCCTTGTTATGATTTTCACCACATTTTACAGAACATAGATATGATTCTCTATAGAAAATATTTTTTGTTTAATTTTTTCCACTTGGCTTAAACATTAAGAGTGGAGGGCGGGCATCTCGTAGTCATCAACAGCATCATCAGTTCACCATCAAACAATCGTACAAGATACTCTGCCCCGTTTCACTACTTGTTTACAAAACGACATATAGAAATACATATAATTTTACTTTGTATGCCCACGTTTACTACAGTTTTATGTGGCAGCCTGTGTAGGCTGACGAAGATCTAGAGTAGATAATTTCTATAGAAAGGGGGAACATGTGGACACAGTGTAGTTGGTGGAACTAAAAAAAAATATTGAAATACTATTGTTTTTATTAAAATGAACACATATTTTAGTTAAAACTACAAGTGTCCGCCACGTTGTCAGCGTCACGTTTAAATTTTTCTTTTTCTTTAAAAGTAACGCACCCCAAATCTTAAGAATCTTATTTTTATAATTCTGTAGATATGGTTTATGTATTTAATTTATATAAAGGTTGCCATCCCTGGGTAATTAATTATTCAATATGTTGCAACATAGGTTTTATATGATATTCTAGTTACATAGGTACCTCGCCACATAGGTACCTCGCAACAAAATTTTATTAAAATTCACGTAATGCCAACATAGACAGACAGACAAGAATTCCAAAATTTAATGTTTTGTATTCCATGTCATTAATAGCTGCACCAGCTACAAAATTTGCCACTAAATATTTCATGCACAGACACAGACCTGTTACAGTTTTATTACATAGGTATGTGTATAGCTATCGCCGTGTTCTTTCAGGTAACTGACAATACAAATAACATATGTTCGTTATTAGACAACATATTGTCAATCACTTTGATAAACAAATTCTAGCTTTTAGGTACAGTATTGGTCATAACTAGAGCATAAACTAGTAAATTTGGTATATACTAGTTTCTTTTGCCCATAGTTGCCTGGGCTCACTTCTACGCCCCTTCGAGGTAGAATAGAAAATAAATGAGTACCTTTGGAGAAAAAACTTTTATTTTATTTCAACAACAGCGCCATCTATGGGGTCTTGTATATCAAGTCTGTAATCAAGGGTGCGCCAAGAAAAAAAAAAAATTTAATCGTTTGGGTACTTTTGGAGATTTATGTGCGCGGAAACTCCAACAAATTGCCCTTTTTCCCCTTCTTTATTTCTGAGTTCGAGTTTGGAGAAGTAGACTTATTTAATTCCACATTCTAGATAGGGATCATCTATCTATGTTTTACATTTCTTTAAATCTGTACATATAGTAAAACAGTACCTAATTTTCTGTCTCTTCGTGTTCGCATCACGTAGAACACAAAGAAACTGACAGACAGGTAATAAGTTACTGTTTTACTATATGAACACGAAGAGACAGACAGATAATGGATTTTAACAAAATTTTGTAAGGAGGTACCTTAGTATCCTGATTCCAACATTGGATACTTTTTTTCCGCAAAAATATCTTATTTCCATGAGAAAGTGGAGAAAAAGCAGTGAAATCCGATTTTTTTTTTATCGATTTAAAGGTACTGCATACTATAAAGCATCTTTTTATTTTTGAAAGCAGTACATTTTATCAATGTTGCGCAACAGATGGCGTTGTTTTAAAATAATGAGCATCTGATTTCCTGTCTGTGTCTTTTACAGAACTTTACAATAATTTTTATAGTTTTATATAAATTTTAGAATATTATCCAGGGATGGGTACCTTTATAAAAAATAATACGTAAGAGTCTTAAAATTCTGGCGTGTGGATTACTATCAAAGCAAAATCGAACAAAATATTGTCAGGACGCACACAACGTATGTGGTCACAGCTAGTTATATATTATTTAAGCTGGTTTGACGTACAAATAAAGTTATAAGTAAGCTTTGAAAAGATTTATAATATATGGTGTATGATCTGGATGTTCCAGAATGCTCCCGGACGTTTCATACTGTTTAAGTATTGAAATGCTTTGGAATACTATATATTCTAAAAAATTCTGGGAGGCAAACTTCCAGCCCTCATATTCAAAAGTAAGCGAATTAAAATGAGCACCCTCTTTCATGAATGATGGATAGAGTGTTTCCGCACTATATAACTTCTTTGATCGTACCGAGACTTGTTCATGACATTCGCATTGTATACTTAACAATTTTAGCCGCGGTTGGAAAGATGCTGATGTCTTGGAGAGTGTGTAGTTTCCTAAACTGGTAAACGAATGAATATCATCGAATCACTCATTTTTGAGGATCTATATAATGTTGATGACAGTGAACTAGGGCTCATATAAGACTTTATTATCAGCTCAGCCGGCGGTTATATGGGGTGTATTTTGCTTGGATAAGGTTCTGTTGGTATCATTATGGAACTGTAAGTTTATCGGAAAATCTAACCAAATACACACTTTAATATGGATTTTTCTATATATGTTTTTTACGGAAATTAACCACGCCCACTTTTTAAGTAGTTAGTGAACTATACTGGGTTGATCTTTGAAATTCGGCTCTATTAACTCCCTTAATAATATACATAGTATCGCGAAACACAGGCTGGATTGGAATAGTAGGCGTGGTAACTGCCTTACAAAGTAAACAATTATCGACTACCTCGGGATCTCCAATAGGTAGAGTCTTAAAACTTTTTACAAGTAACCCTCATACTAATGTGCATAATCTAGCAGAATACAGATTGGAGTGGGATATTGTGCGTGGTACCTCACATACAAAGTGAAAAATTATTATTATTATCGGGAACTACAATATATAGAGTCTTGAAAAGTCTTGCACAAGTAACCCTCATACTAATGTGCATAATCTAATCTAAAATACAGACTTGATTAGGATAGTGAGAGTGGTACCTCCAATAAAAAGTAAAATATTATTATTGTGTTATTACGCATAGTCTAACAAAAAATGAATTGGATGGAAGGTTTTTGAGTTAAAGGTTAGCAATACTTTTCTTTCAAGGATTATTATATTTTTTGGGGGATAGGAGTACCGAAGCGAACCGGGGATAGCTAGTTATTAATATATTAATAATAATATAGTGGGGGGGGGGCGTTATCGAAGCAGATCGTTTTGGGGTCTCATTTCCGTCCTGTATGATTATAGGCAAGCGACTTGTGACTTACTGTAACCTTACCATTATTGAGTTGCGTGCTACCACCAGCCTTTACTTTTGACTTTTGTAATTTCAGACTTTCGACTGGTAAGTGTAGGCCTTCTTTCTAATCTAGCATTTATCCAACGCTTATATCCCCCAAGGCCTCCACATTAAACAAGTTTCTGCTCGTGTTCCTAAAATTTATGCTAGCCAGTGCGGACGCTCATACACAATATGATGACCTGTCAACAACGCAGTTCTCCAACTTAAGGTTCTTCTATTACTACTATTCGAGCCTGCCTACATCTAGTGGTCTCCCTCCACCTTTTCAAGTTTAATGAGTTCACCCATTGTAGGGCCCTCGCTCGCATTAGGCCATTTCCCAGTACTTCTCTAGGTTCTGGTCCACAGAAATTTACAGCTAGTTGCTCTGCTGCTCCATTCCCTGCTGTGCCTGTGTTTCCCCTAACGCACATCAGTGTAACCTCATTCAATGAGGCACATCTCTTAAGTTTTAAACCACATTCCAGCATTACTTTGGAGTACACGTTCACCTGCCTCATGCGTTTTATAACTGACTGGTGGTCAAGTGCAATAAGGTTTTTTTCCCATGCACCCGATCCACGCATGCAGCAACCAAAGCAATTCTGCGTGAAAAAAGAACAAAATGCTTCAGTTATGGCCAATACTGTGCCTCTTTATAAACCTTTTATTTTCTTCAAGTTTTTACAAATAAATACACACGTAAATTCGTACAAAGCTGTGTGCAAACACAATTTCAATATAATTTCATTGATTTTTTTCCCTCCATATTTTCCACCTTGTGTTGTTCGTCCTTGTCGCTCTGTGGGCGTGTAAAAAGAACAAAAGATAAATGTATTGAAAGATTTTTTTCGCTATATGAAAAAATTCCATCAATAACCGCTAATGAACTCGTAAGGGTTTTACTGTTTAGCATTTGGTAAGTGTTTATTTAAAATTAAAAATTTCTCTTCGCCTTCGCAAAAATTCTTTCATCAATAGAATTTCTTTATAAAACTTCTTGTGTTAATATCACTTATTTCACTTCAGTGATGAGTTGTCTGTGTCGGCAGAAAAGTGTAAGAGTAAAATAAATATGCGTGAGGCAAAGACATGCTTTGATTGACAATTGATAAGAAGAAGAGAAAACGATAAAACAGTCAGGCAGTATGTGGGAATTAATGTAAGTTATAGGGAAGCAAAAATGAAATGGTGTGAAAATGTAATTTAATTTTTAATAAAAATTCTTTCTTAGGTTCCACAAGTTTTCAACTAGAGAACGGTTCATTTAAAATTAATAACGTCACATTATTTTTAATTTAATAATTGATACTGAATTAAACAAAATTGTAATTTTCTTAGGTATCATGAATTTTAGCAGCATATACTACATATGTATGTATATTTTAAAATTTTGTATGAAAATGTTTATTTTATTTTTATAGTTTCAGTTTTATATAATCTCTAATGTTTGTAAAAATTTAGTTTCTTTTTACAAGACCTCGATCTTTTAGTAAAATCTCGTCTTTTTAACCGACTTAAAAAAAAGAAGGAGGTTATCAATTCGTCTGAATGTTGCTTTTTTTATGTATGTGCCCGCATAACTCAGTCATTTCTGAACCGATTTTAAAAATTTGAATCCTATTTTAAAAGAAGTTCAGAATTTTGAAAATTAAAGGGTGTCCCCATACAACATACGTGTTTTTTACGTGTATTATGAATCGTAAAGGGCACCCTTATAAAATTTTAAAAAACTGTATATCACTATAGCTGCCAATAACAGAAATCAATAAAAAAATAAACTTAAAAATTAAAGGGTGTCCCCATATGTGACGTCAATTTAAATATATGAGCCATTTGAACCTTTGTAGACAATCACTTGAAAATTGGACAGAATGTCCAATATTTATAATCAGAAATTAAATATTTATAATTAGAAGTTAAAGGGTGTCCCAATAGTTGATGTATATTGCCAAACTTTTGAACCGTTACAGAGAGACGGTTGAAATTTACAAAGAACCTGTATATCTAAGTCCTTTATAACATCAAGTATATAATTTTTGGAAACTAAAGGGTGTCCCCATAATTGATATAATTTAACCTATCTAGCCCTATCTTTTGAACCGTTATAGACAAACACTTGAAAATTAGACAGAATCTCCACTACTATGTCCCGTATAATAACATTTATAAATATTTAAAATTTTAAAGGGTGTCTCAATAGTTGATGTAAATTGATGCATATGGCCAAACTTTTGAACCGTTTTAGACAGACATTTGAAATTAACAAAGAATCTGTCCTTTAAAATAAGTGTTTAATTTAAAATCGTACATTAAAGGGTGTCCCCTAGGTGATATTGTTTAAGCTATATGGCCATATCTTTGGAACCTTTACTTCTTATTACTGTGTCAGTAATAATAACTGTAAACAAATAAAGGGTGTCCTCATTTCTGACGTAATTTGTCGTTATGGATAGACATTTGAATGTACAGAACGTATATTACTTGTCCGTTAGAGCAAAAAGTATAGAAGTATTTTATTTGCGTACTATTTCTTACAGATTACTTCCTTTTAAATTTTTAGTTTAGAAAAATTAGTTTAGTGAAATTTGTTTGTTTTTGGTTAAAAAATTATTTTTTTAAAACTCAATTTTTTTGGTGATCCACCATCTTTTGTTTCGACTTTTTGTTAAAATTTTAGAATTTTCATTTTTTAGCTTTATTAAGGTTATTTGTACAATTATAATCTAAACATAATCTATATATATATTTATTTGTTTGTGTTCGCATCACCTAAAAACTACTGAATAGGATACTTTTTTCCGGAAAAATTATCTTATTTCCAAGAGAAAGTGCAAAAAGCAGTGAAAGTACGCCGATTTTTTTGTTTACCGATTTAAAGGTACTGCATACTTTAAGACATCTTTTATTTTTGAAAGGAGTATATTTTAAGAAATGTTGCGCAACAGATGGCGCTTTTTTTAAATAATGAGTAACTCATTTGCTGTCTGTCTTTTACAGAGATTTACAATAATTTTTAGAATTTTGTATAAATTTACTACTTTTATCCAGGGATGGTTTCCTTTGTATAAAGTAAATACGTAAGAGTCTTAAAATTTGGTGTGGATTACTTTCAAAGAAAAATCGAACAAAACATTGTCAGGACGCACACAACGTATGTATGTGGCACAGCTAGTATGAAATAAGTCTGCCAAGTGCAATACAAACTCAGACATGAAGAGTTCCGTACTACCTGGTATTTTTTTTAAGCTCTTTACATTCACCCCTATTAAATAAAGCGACGACGACTTTGTGGCGACTTCATAGTCACTGTCATATTATGGCGACGTTATTAACTAAGATAGTTGCCGTTGACACGCTATTGATAAATTTAAATAAATAAGTATAATCCCTTTATAATTTGTGTCATTTCTTAATTTTAAATTAAGTTTCAAAAAGTTTCTTAAGTCAGATAGTGAAAGTTCTGATGATAAAGGAGATACTTAAAATCCTGTGCTTCAAGTTTATGAGACATGCAAAAGGCCGTCGTGCGATTTACTTTTCTTTTTCTTCTTGTGTTTAAATTGCATTTGAACAATACCTTTTCTTCATATTTCGAAATTACATCGACAGCGCTTCACCTTCAGGACTTAGGTGCTATTGAAATTGCATTAAATCAGCAGTTTATGCATAAACTCCTTTATCTTTAATTTTCATTTGCTGTCGAGTCTTGTTAAATATTGTTAGTAGTTGTGTCTCTTCTTTTGCTAAATTTTATTTACTTTTCAGTTTAGCAATTAATGTTTCCAATTGCTTAGCGGTTGTTGTTTTAAGCTGTCTTTCATTTTAAGTTTTTAATTATTTTTCCGCTTTTCCGCCGATAACTATTATAAATCGTTTGAGTCGCTGTCACAAAAAGTGACGACAAAAACAAAACCATGTTAACACAACGGCGACTTTAAGTAGACTTTTATAATGCCCAAATGTCCCAAATGCGACAATTTTGTTTGTTTACATACCCATTGAGCCAGAAATGGTCCTTATCGCTAAACAAAATTTGCCTCGAAAACGTCGGATCTTCTTGGAACTTTTCAAGAGCCCATAGAGCAAGAGCACAATCTGTATTTTATATGCTTTCAATTTAAGATCTCGACATTAAATGCGCCAAGTCGTTCCATACGTCAGTCCGAGTTGCTGCGAACGGCGCCGAATCGCCTCTCCACGGTCTTCGTGTAAACTTTCAGCTACGCCCGCTATATTTTCTTCACAGCGTGCTGGACGTGGTCTATTCGGTCGAATATTATCCAATAATAAATGCTGGGTCTCAAAATGGCTGAAGGTGTTGCGAATAGTACGCTCAGTAGGCCGATTATGTTGACCATAAGTTAAGCGAAGTGCACGAAACACATTCTTCACAGAACGTGAATTTTCGTAATAAAGTTGAACGATTTGTAAACGTTGTTCAGGCGTAATGCCAAACAATACTAAACAAAAATAACATGAAAGGACTCACACGTGATCTGTCAAAAAAAGGCTATTGAAAAAAGTATCTCTACTTGAATCACCCATTACTATTATAGATTTAGAAAATGTAGGTTTTCTAAAAAAAAAAAAATTGATTAATTTATATAAAATATTCTCTCAACTCTACGGAGTAGTTAGAAAAATATGCTTTATCAAAAATAATAATTTTTCTTTATGCAACTAAATAGTACAACTAATAAATATATGTAATAGTTAATTACTTGTTTATGTGGTTATTAAATCGTGTTTTATTTTTTTTTTTTTTTCAACATAAATTTTATTCATTTTATTTATTATAGTACTAGCTGCGCCCACACACGTTGTGCGCGTCCTGACAATATTTTGTTCGATTTTGCTTAATTCACACCAAATTTTAAGACTCTTACGTATTTACATTATATAAAGGTACCTATCCCTGGATAAAATTCTCAAATTTATATATATTCTAAAATTCTAAAAATTGTTGTAAAGCTCGGTGAAAGGTGTTTATAATATTTTAATATCTATGTAATTCCACAAAGTAAAAATACAAATTTTATTCAATTGGCTATTTGGCATTAAGTAATTTATATTTTGTGATTATTTTAAAACAGCGCCATCTTTTAGCAAGCCGTGTTTAAAATATTCTGCTTTCAGTTCATTTTGTCATTATTTTAAAATGTACTCACATAATTTTTACACTGCGTAGATAATCTTGGCCCCCTATTCGGATAAATAACCAAACGATACCTCAGCTTTCAGACGTCAAATATCTCGGCATATATCTTGACAGGCGCCTTACGTGGAAACGCCACATAGAAACAAAGTTAACACAAATGAAGTTGAAAGAAGTCCAACTAAACTGGATAATTGGCAGAAATTCTACTGTAGCTTTAGATTGCAAACTTTTATTATACAAGTCAATTCTAAAACCAATATGGTGTTATACATACAATTATGGGGCACTGCCTCAGCTACCAACGTAGAAAAAATTCAAAGGCGCCAAAATAAGATTCTTCGATTAATTACATCTGCTCCTTGGTATATAAAAAAACTCGAACATTTATAAAGATCTAAACGTGCCATCAGTTAAAGCAGAAATAGAGAAACTTGCCATAAGGTATTTAAAGAAGCTTGAAACTCATCCGAATCCACTGGCCTCCGTAACATACTTAATGAACCTGGTTACATTCGACTAAGAAGGAGAGACACTGCTTCTCTCATCCGTACATCAGAGGCATAACCCGCAAATTACAGTAACCGTGAAACATACATTTTTTTGTCCAGCACTGGTTGGACTAAACAAGTATATTTATTTTTTTTAGACTTAAGATATGAGTAATTATTGACAGTTCAATTATATTGAAGATACAATAAATAAAAATTGAAATAAAAAAAAAAAAAAATTATTTGAAACAGCGCCATCTGTTGTGCAGCGGTGCTTAAAATATACTGCTTTCAAAAAAAAAAGATGCCTTAAAGTATGCAGTACCTTTAAATCAGTAAAAAAAATCGGCGTACAGCTTTTTCTCCACTTTCTTTCTCTTGGTATTTTTGCGGAAAAAAAGTATCCTATATTGGAACAGAGATACTAAGGTACCTCCTTACAAAATTTTATTCAAATCCATCCAGTAGTTTTTACGTGATGCGAACACAAAAGCAAAAAGACAGACAGGAAATGTATTACTATTTTATTACATGTATAAAAATGATATATAGTTTATTTTAATATTCTTAATTAGCTGAACCATATACTCATATGCATATTTTCAGGCTATGAGTTAACAAAACCATAATTATGTTTTTAATGTTGGAATACATTTAGGAGCCTGTTCATAAATTACTAAAATACATTGTAAACACCACAACATATTTATGGGCAATAAAGATAAATTAAAACAAAAAAACCAGGCTTTATGTACTTAAAATGACCTACATGTTTAAGTACATATTTAGATTTTTATGACTAAAATATACATGTTAGAAATGTTTATATCAAAACAGAAAAAGTGTAAAATTTTTAAATAGAATGTTAAAAGCTTTAACTAAAAATAATCAATAATAATGTCAAGCTTACGTCAGGAATTCCTTTTATATTTACATACATATGTATGTATCTACAAATATATTTAATGGCATACTTTTGTTTGTTACGTAAAGGCATTGAAATAAAGCATATTTTCAGGAGGTTTTAAATAACTTTGTGACAAATTTCGAAATAGAAATTGTCATAATATTTGGTGTTTCTAAAATGTATTTTTAGTTTATTTGAAGTGTTTATTTATATATAAGTAATATTAACTATTATTTAACACGCAAACAACATATTCTAGAATATTTTAAGTCTCATATATTAACTCTTGTAAATATGGGGAAACTATTAACTCATACATAGTATCCTCCAACGATAAAAGAAGTAAAAGAAGAATAAGAATCGATTTCGATATGAATATTCATGATTGATAAAAATCGTTAAACTAACACAATTTTTGAACCGCTATAAAAAGTCAGTTATGGCTTTCTAATTATTTAACATTAGTTTCAGGACTATATACATACAACAAAAATAACAAGTAAGAGTACTATATTCGGCCATGGCGAATCTTATATACCCTTCACCATAGTAATGTTAAATATTTTCTTTCTCTGTTATGTTTCCCAATTTCACAATAATATATATTCGTTTTCTGCTTTTATGATTTTCAACTTCATTATTACAAATATATTAAAGACTAGCTTTGCCCGCCACTTCGGCAGCGTCCTTCGATATTTTGTTCGATTTTGTTTTGAAAGCAATCCACACCAAAGACCCTTTCGTTTTTAGTTTTTTTAAAGAGAAGTAACACTCGGACAATTAATGCCTATGTTAACTGTGTTATTTTCTTTAGAAAGGGATTGCAGTAGATAAGACAATGGTTAGTGCGATAGTAAAGCTTCGCAAGCGCTTCTGGTGTTCTTTAGGCGCATTAGTTAGAAGCTAGCATAGCCAATTAGTAATTATATTACTTCGCCGTCGATTTACTGTTATTTAAGTCCCTTTCACACTATAATACTGAGTATTTAGATTTTTATTGCATTTTGTAAAATAGAAATCCAATGAGAATTGTGTAATTGTCAAAAAATCTAACGTAACATAACATTTCGTTTTCACACTATCACACTTCAAATAATATGAAAAATATCAGCAAAGGAACAAACCGAGACGAGACATTGAACGGCGTCGGCTGAGCAATTTTAGGTGGACGCAGAGGTGACGGGTCTTAAGTTTGTTTGGCCGTTTAAGTTTTCGGTTCATAAAAAAATAAAAATCAAAACAAAAAAAATAATACGTACATTCAACAATTTCTAGGCATGGCAGAAACAAAGTACATACGTAGGCGTTAAGACTGATGGAAATTTAAGGCAGGTGCAGGACAAAGAAAACATTTTATCGGCGGCGGCGAACTATCGGCTGCGACTCAATCAGCTTGGTTCTTTGCTTTAAAAAAACACAACCCTGATAAAATGAAAAATGTTATCGTTTAGAAAATTTTCTAAAATGGTTTGGTGTTATGGGATGTCAAATTTCTTTCCGTATTATTTCACATTTTGATAGTATACTGCTATCACACTTTCTCATTGGATTCAAGTATTTGACAAGTCTCAAGTAATAACAGCGATTTAGTGCTATGTGGTAATACTGGCGTTTTTAGTTCCGCCTTAAGATATGCTACGTATCAGCTTATGTGTTTTTTTTCTTTAAAAAAGTAAAGTATTCATATCCGGTTAGTTCAACTGCGTACTTTCACTGCCTTTTCTCCACTTTCTAAGTGAAGTGAGTTACTATTTTAATATATGTATAGATATAGACAATTTTATCGAAAATCAAAATTTTATCCAAATTTTTTTCTAAAAGTTTTATTGAAATTTATTTGTAAAAACTTTATCAAAAATTTGTTGAAAATTTTTTTGTAAAAATTTTATCGGAAAATTTTTTAAAAAATGTATCAAAAATTTTATGGTAATTTTTTTTAATTTTATCGAAAAATTTTTTTGGGGTTCATATTGATCCCCAATGTGTCTATTGATTCTCCTGGTTTTCAGTGGGCACCCTGTGGGTCTGTCGGCTACCTCTATGCTTATTGCTTAAAACACAGGGGTAATTCTTTGCCAAATCGTCCCATATTTTCATGATAATTTGTTTTGATTCAAAATCACGAAAACATGTTAATTTGTCAATGTAATAACAAGAATATCAGTTCAAAAATTTTTTTTTTAATTTTTGGTTGCGTTGATGAAAACATTTTTTTGTGTTTCAGAAGAAGATTTTTGAGGGACTTGAAAAAATTTAATATTAAATTTAATTTAAAAATCTGTTTAACGTGACAATTTTATTTATTTATTCATGTGCCTTCGAAAAAAAATTTTGCATCACTATCTAATTCTACCGACGATATGTTATGTATACGAAAATTAGATGAAATTTTCAATATTAGATTTCTCAAATACACCATCTGCTATTTGGTTGAAATTTTCCATGTAACTTCAACGGGTAAAAATTTCAGTCTGGGTTTCGCAGTGTTTTGATGAAAACAATTTATTGTGTTTCAGAAGAGGATTTTTGAAGAACTTGAGACAATTTTTTTTGTTTAAATTTAATTTAAAACCCGGTTTAACGTACCAATTTCGTTTATATATTTATGTTCCATCGAAAAAAATTTTGCATCACTTAAATTCACGATCTAGTTCTACCGACGATATGTTTCATCGAAAATTAGATGAAATTTTCAATATTCGATTTCTCAAATACACCATCTGCGATTTGCCTGAAATTAGGCATGGTGGTAGGACAAATGTGTAATTTTTATTCATCAAAACAACCAAACACTGCAAAACCCAGACTGAAATTTTTTATAGGCGTGGTTTTTTGCCCACAGCATCGAACGGAATGGTCTGATGTTGCTGCATTCCATTAGCGAAATTTTCGAAACTATGTCTGGCAGATTAGTGGGCTTAAATTTTCTGTATCTCTTCTGGTGCCTTGGCATAGTTGGTTTCAACCCAATCACAGATGTACAGACGTACATCGCTTAATCAACTTCTCTATGTATAAGAATCAAGAATATATATATATACTGTATGACACGGAATAACAAAATTTTATATACCCATTTCCACCTGTGGTGATGGGTATGAAAATGAACTTGTTCTAGATCTGTTCTGAAACACAAATGCTTCCGTATAACTGAAATCAAAACACAGGCAAAAATCGTTAGCCGCAGTCTCCAATAAGAAAGTGTATTCGCTTTATTAAACTAGTTGCGGTACAAGTACATATATTATGCCTTGGCTGCTTTATTAGAAGTTTGCTTCATGTCACCAATACTAGCAGCTGAACTACACCTGTAAGCTGACATATTAAATCTTCGCATGATGGAATGAGAATTTGTATTAAAGGATTTGTTAATAATTCTACATGGGAAAGGCAAAACCAAATCACTCTGTATTAGCAATTCTTTGCACTCTTTTTATTCTTTTTTTTCATCACAGTTCAACGTATTAAATTGTGCCGTTGTTCTTCGTTCGCAAAACATATCGCTCATTTACTTGAAGACCGTCATAAGTCAAAAAAAGGCATTTTGTAAAAAACGCATTTTAAGTTTTTTATTCTGCACTGTTAAGTAAAACAACATGAACATGCCTCAATTTCGAAGTCAAATAATAAAATGATATGTTATTTGTATATTATTTAGGGAAAATCTGGAATATTTTGTAACTAAAATATGTCGTTATTATTAATAAAAAAAATTGAAACAAATGAAATGAAATAACGGCATATTCTATTCCCACGCGAAAAGTACACAAGATAAAATCATGAAATTAATATACAACATGTAGCGGAATAAAAAGAACATTTCTGCATCACTAACTCAAAAATCACGTTTTTTGACTTATGACGGTCTTCAAGTAAATGAGCGATATGTTTATATGTAAAAATAAAATTTATAGCACCGTAAAAGTATATTACCAAAAAAGAACACCTTCCACCCTGTGTGTCTAACAGTTCATACTGCAATTACTTACTTGAATTCCATTTTTGCTGGCTGGTTATCCAGTTGATTTTTTTACTAATAAAACTACCCTCAGCTTATGTCTTGTAAGCGGTAATTTATCTGCTGTTCTATGGTTTTTTATTTTTATTTTGTTTTTGGTGAAAAAAGCTTTAATTGAATTTATTGCCATAGACTTCAATAGAGAGCAAGCAAAGTGGGAAAAAGAATATTTTACTTAATTCATTTAATGAGCTTTTGTCTTTTGCAATTACTTTAACTGAGAGAAAATTCACAAGGAATTCTACAAGATAATACTCTAAACCAAAGGCCCCCAACCAAAAAATGGGGTTAAAATGAAAATGCATTAGTTTGCTAAATATTTAGCAAAGTTGGTTTGCTACTGATTTCAAATTGTTACAAGTTTTGTTCTCTTTGTGAGATTCTCGTTGAGATTGTGTATGTGCTCACAGACCCGTAGCGGTTTGCGTGGGGGCTCTTGATCTAAACACATAGACATACAGTTTTATAATTTTATCCAGGGATGGGTACTTTCATATAAAGTAAATACGTATGAGTCTTAAAACTTGGTGTGTGGATTACTTTCAAATCAAAAGCGAACAAAATATTGTCAGACGCATACAACGTGTGTGGGCACAGCTAGTTTTTGCTATAAAATGTAAACAAATTTTTATATTTAAAAGTATTTTTATTTAGCACACAATTATTTTTCGATAAGATTTTTATATTATTGAGTCAGATATTGTTTTTATTGGCAGGGTCCGCCCAACACTCAAGAAACGATTTGATAAAAAGTTGTTGTGTTTGGATTTGTATTAAAAAGACCGAAATATTTCAAAAAACAACGTTGAAAAGCTGTGCACAAAATAATTGGTTTTATAAAACTTGTTTATTCATTAATTTGTGCAGAAAATATCGGGGACCTTTAATCAGAAAAATTCTTCTGGTGCCTACGCTCGCACTCCGGCGCTTTTATAATGGAGTATAGGATGGTAGGGGAGTGTTCGGACTACAAAGTGGTGAAAGAATTTTTTGAACTAGTTTGACCTCAATGAGTTATGCTCCATTAAGTCAGAGATTATAAAGCAGAGATTTTATGGACCTTTTTTAAAAAAAGTTTAAAAATCTCTGAAAGACACAGACTTAATATTTTTTTTGGGAACTAATAGTTATATAATACAAACTTTATTTTGTAACAAAAAAAATATTAACATTTAAAAACTAAAATTTTCTAAAAAATTTTAAATTTTAAGAAAATACAGAGGTTGGACCACGTTGTTCACTGTGATGTTAGAATAGAGCAGTAATATTTTGGCTCCCGTGGTACTCTGGCCGTCTTCTCAAAATATGCGCCACAGTGCAGCGGTCATAGAATACAACTATGAAAATTTCAAGAGCCCTACCTTTTACGGTTGCAGATATAGAAGGCGCTGACAGGCGTTTCTTACCCTCTGTGTACGGAACCCTAAAAAATTGCAGTTTATGTGCTGGTGTTATTGCTTGACCATGGTTTAAGGCGCCCATACGTAAATCAAACAAAAAATACAAATTTGACAGCAAAACTCGCAAAAACCGTCCTTTTTAACTGCGTAATGACACACACGAGCAGTTTTGAACGAATACGTTAGAAAACCGACCTGTACAAGAAAAAGCGACCTGTAAAAAAAAGTTTTATTAACCTGGTCAGCAAAAAATAAAAAAAATCGGGAGCTTGAACCTTGTTATGTGATTTTAATGGTTCCAAATCTATTCACAGATTTTTGCTATTACATCTAGTTTTCGAGATATTCTTATTTTAATAAAATACTGATATTGGAACACTAAATACTTATTTATTATGATAGCAATGGTCGGCAAAAAAAAAAAAAAAAACAAAGGAGCAAGAACTTATTATAATTGACTTTTGTGTGCAGAATCCAAATCTATTCACAGATTTTTTCTATTACGTCTAGTTTCCGAGATATTCTTATTTAAATAAAATAAAAATATTAAAATATTAGATATGTAGTTATTGTGATAACAATGGTCGGCAAAAAAGACGGGAGCTTAAACCTTGTTATGTGGTTTTAATTGACTTTTACATGCTGAATCGAAAACTGCTTACTGATTGATTCTAGCACGTCTAGTTTTTAAGATATTCTTATTTAAATAAATTACTGATATTGAAATAGTTAATAATCTTAATGTGTTGCATAATGTTTGTCAAAATAGGTACCTGCACTTAATTGTGAATGAAATCAATAATTGTGCATCGATTTTCATCATTAATGGCTTATTTTATTCCTAGAATACCTAGCGAATAAGGACAAAAATGTAAAATATTTATCGATTTAAGTTTTTTACAAGTTTTTGAAAACAAAAAAAAAAAATATATTTTTTCATTAAAAATATTTTTTCATTAAAATTATTTTTTTTCGCCACCAATTTATGAATAACTGTGAAACAGTTTCAATTATTAAAAGCGAACAATCCCTTAAACAGTTATTTAGAAATAAGGCTTGTTGCGGATTTGAGTTTAACGAGTTGAGATCACTATATTCCACATAATTATTTTTAGGAAGCAATTTTTTCATATAACTCTTGTGATAGTTTAAATAGAATATATGTGTTATATATATATGTTATTTTTTTTGTCAAATAAATATTAGACGGCGACAGGTAGATCGCAAGGGGTGCATAGAGACTTCGGGGGTCAATAACCCCCTACGAGGGGCGAATTTTTCTGTTTTTAGGTTGGTAGAGTTTTTCTGCTTTGATATGTAGTAAAGACCTTTATAGAAAGCAATACACATAGAGGTAGCCAATTAACCATCAGGGTACCCACTGGTAAATAGGAGCAGTTAAAGAGAACATAGGGGGTCAATATAAGGAAATTTTGTTTAAAGGATTTTTTTTTGCTTTAGTCTGACCACATAATATAGATTGCAGGAAGGTCATAAATTTAAAAAATTAACAAAAATTTTCAATAAAATTAAAAAACAAATTTTTAATTAAAAAAAAAATTTAATTTAAAAAAAAAAAAAATTTAATTTAAAAAAAAATTCAAAATTCAATAATTTTTTTTTTAAGATTTACAAAAAAATGTTCAAACCATTTACAAAACAATATTTTTACAGAAAAATTTTCGAAAAAATATTTTTACAAAAAATTTTCCAAAAAATTTTCGAATAAAATTTTACAAAAAAATTTTCAACAAAATATTTAAAAAAAAAAATTTTACACAGAATTTTCGAAAAATTAAAAAAGAAAAATTTCCATATTTCTGTGAAAATGAAAATCATGACTGTAACATAACATATTTTTAATACTAAAAATATATGTATGTATGTACATATATAGAGTAACATATTTTTTTAAATGCGTTTGATTTTTAAAGAGATGAGATCTACGTTTTAAAACCTAGATGCATTGAACACATACGGGTATGTTCTGTAATCCGAAACCGAGTGAAATTGAAATCGAATAAATTTTTAAAGGAAAATATAACTTAATTGCGCCTATTATTTAAAAACATTAGCAATCAAGGAAGTTATGTGAATGGCCTTTAATCAAATGTATAAAAAATAATATCAAAATGTTGTAATAACGAGTGATTTTTTAAGAGCTTGAGAACTTTTTTTTAAAAAAAACGCATAAAATTTGCAAAATCTCATCGGTTCTTTATTTGAAACGTTAGATTGGTCCATGACATTTACTTTTTGAAGATAATTTCATTTAAATGTTGACCGCGGCTGCGTCTTAGGTGGTCCATTCGGAAAGTCCAATTTTGGGCAACTTTTTCGAGCATTTCGGCCGGAATAGCCCGAATTTCTTCGGAAATGTTGTCTTCCAAAGCTGGAATAGTTGCTGGCTTATTTCTGTAGACTTTAGACTTGACGTAGCCCCACAAAAAATAGTCTAAAGGCGTCAAATCGCATGATCTTGGTGGCCAACTTACCGGTCCATTTCTTGAGATGAATTGTTCTCCGAAGTTTTCCCTCAAAATGGCCATAGAATCGCGAGCTGTGTGGCATGTAGCGCCATCTTGTTGAAACCATATGTCAACCAAGTTCAGTTGTTCCATTTTTGGCAACAAAAAGTTTGTTAGCATCGAACGATAGCGATCGCCATTCACCGTAACGTTGCGTCCAACAGCATCTTTGAAAAAATACGGTCCAATGATTCCACCAGCGTACAAACCACACCAAACAGTGCATTTTTCGGGATGCATGGGCAGTTCTTGAACGGCTTCTGGTTGCTCTTCACTCCAAATGCGGCAATTTTGCTTATTTACGTAGCCATTCAACCAGAAATGAGCCTAAACGCTGAACAAAATTTGTCACATTTGAACATTTCGAACCGAACACTGATTTTGGTAATAAAATTCAATGATTTGCAAGCGTTGCTCGTTAGTAAGTCTATTCATGATGAAATGTCAAAGCATACTGAGCATCTTTCTCTTTGGCACCATGTCTGAAATCTCACGTGATCTGTCAAATACTAATGCATGAAAATCCTAACCTCAAAAAAATCACCCATTATTTAAAAGTTATGACAATTTAAAATTTCATTCTGATTCAATTTCACTCGGTTTCGGATTACAGAACATACCTAATAGACAACATCAGGATACCGACTACAAACTGTCAAAAATAAAATACACACTTTTAAAGGTAAACGATTATTTTGAAGCCAATATAGCTACATGGCTACACAACCACTGTTGTAGCTGTCGTCAACTTAGGCTAATTTCTATTTTATTCAACAAAAGAAAATGTAACAAAATTGTAAATTACAAATTCATATACAAACCAAAAATTTTGGAGGAAATATTTACAATATTTTGAAAAAGTTATTTTATTTTATAAAAGCAAAATAAGTATTTCTACAACAATGTGAGAGTTTACGATGTAGCTGTCTTCTTCAATTTCATTAAGTAGCTGACAACAAGGCGACAATTGTAGCCAACGGAATTTGTTTTCATTTAGCTGCGTCGCCGCTGTCTTCTATTTCTTTAAAGCATGAATAATGAGTTTTTTCTTATACGACTTATTTTAGTTTATGAAAAGAGTCAACAATATGGATAATGCTGTACAAATATAAATAAAATCACCGTGGTGAAGGGTATAGAAGAATCGGCACGGCCGAATATAGCACTTTTACTTGTTTTTAATCTATTTGCATCATTCCGTTCGAAACACATCAGTTTGCATTTATTTTCGTGATTCTTTGTGTAAAACCGGGTTTTTCACATTTGTTTTTGTTTTCATCGAAGAGTACATTTGAAATTTATGTACTTTCTTTGTAAAGATTTCTTAAACTCTTTACAATAAACATATTTTCCATAACTCCTTTTCTCAGGAAATGCAACCTTTTCATTTATACAGTTTTAAATATTTCTTTTTCTTTAGTTTTTTGTATACATCATCATCATCACCATCATCATCTTTTTCATCATCTTTGACTTTAAATAATACTTTACTAATTGGTCTCATTTACATTCAGCTGCTGCTTCTTCTACCTGCTGACTGTCGTGCAAGACTTAAGTTAAATTTACGAAAAAATAAAAAAATAACAGCCGTCAGTCATCTCGTAATTTATCACTGTTTTTGTGGTACATTTAACGGAAATTATTTTCTTTTTATTGTATTTTTTTGTGGTAAAATTTTTCACTTTTCTTTGTATTTTTTTTTTTGTTGTTTCTGCATTTACGATTTTTTGTTTTACATAATAACTTTAGTTTTTGTTGTTGTTGAGGAAAATTCATTGAAGCTTGTTGTACGGACTTTTGTTTTTATTGCATTTAGCGTGCATTTATAATGAGACATGTCTTGACATGTCTTTTTTTTGCTTAATAATTTTTACTGTTTAAAGAAACAAAATTTAAGGTTTTAAAAGAAAAATAGTTAAATATTTAAATTAATTTTTAAAGTTGTAAAAAAGATGGCAAAGTAAATTTTTTATGGAAAATTTCATAATTCATTTCAAAAATGACTGATCTACTGATTTTCTTAGTACGAGCATTTATACCATCTATGAGTTAAATTTGGAAGACCTGGTATTCGGGTATTCGTCGTGCAATACCACAATGAATATTGGATAATTTCAGGAGACCTTATATTAAGCTAACTACAACAGTCAGAACAGAAATTCACAAGGCTTTTGAAAGTCAAAAGGCCTGCTTGTAACTACTCAAGCAGTTCAATAAGTGGATTTATGGTCTTATCGTATTACGCCCACATAAATGGTGAAGACGAAATGTGTACTCGAGTACATTCAATCTTCGGCCCTACTAGGACGACACCGTGCAAGAATTTTTTCGGAATGCCCTCATGCCCCGGCTCAGATGGCTGATGAATGCGCAAGGAACAAATCGAATCTGGACGTTGTAAATTTCCAGGGTAAATGCACCCCCTGGTCGTATTATTAAACAAGTTACAGGGTTAGTCGCTAAATAAAACGGCTCACAGGTGGTCTATGATAACCATTTGCAGATTGTCCAAAACTCTTTGGCCCTCACTCGATAAGGCTAGGACGAAGGCTTCTACTGGCCCTCGATACTAGTGGGCATCACAACGGGGAATTGTATTATTAAAAGCAAATCGAAACATATGGGTTTCTGTCGTGATGAGATCTGCAGAAACGGAAGAGCAAGAGTTAGTTTAACACCTTCTCCGGGACGGTCCAGCGCACAGTGGGGCAGAATAAAAATATTTTGGAAATAACTCAGCTATTTGTAAAGGGCTAGGCCGCCGATTGATCTAAAATTTGGCGTGAGCATAGTAGATAAGTTTTAAAGGTGGGCACCATTCACTTGCCAGAGGTAGCGCTATGTTATCTCATAGTTGGATTCCTCGCCGCTTGTCATTTCTTCAATTTTTCTTTGATTTTTATGATACACTGTGGAACAAATTTAAGTTAGCAAAAGTTAGGTCGATTCTGAAAGTGAGGGGTGAAAATAGATGCTAAATTAGAAAACCCGTATCGCGGCGTTTTTTTATGTTAGTTCGAATTTTTTTTAATCGACCTTCGAAAAAAAATCGAATTTTGGGATTTTTGGCATATACTTTGAGAATTGTGGAATTACCTTTACCTTAATGTTGCAGAATTTTTGCAATTTATTTTTCGTTGACTAATTACATATCCACACATAATTTTATTCGAATCGTTCAACTTGATAACAATTTTGTTGCATAATCAATATTTTTATTTTCAAACAAAAATTAAAGAAATTCCAAGCTTTAAAAGAATTTGCAGGGGAAAAATACCCAAAAAGCGCCATAGCTGGCAAGTGGATGGTACCAACCGTCAAAACTTAAGCTGAAATACTCCTCTGCGAGGCTCATGACAAATTTTGGATCAACCGGCCTAGCCCCCTTACAAATGGCTGAGTTGTTTCTAAGATATAAAAGTTGGAATTGCTACCTCGGATTATTTTCTATTGCCTCTAGTGAGCAAGTAGAGTCTGCGGTTAAGGAGAAATAACGCTAAACTTTCGCAAATTTGTTGCGTTTTGTTTTTTAGTTCGGCTAATTTTCGGTCTGCCTTCGTATGCATCTAACAGTGACACGTTACGACGCGTCTGTTTTTGGACTATTATAATTATTATTTATTATTTATTTATTATTATTATTTATTTATTATTATTTACACGAGCGATTTCCCATACAAAGCAAAATCTACTTCGTCACTAGATTTTGACGAAATCTACTCAAAATCTAGTAGTACTTAATGATGCAACTATGGTTTTGCTACAATTGTACTAAAAAATACTACGCTGTTCAAAAATATACAAAATTTATTTTATTAATTTAATTAAAATAAAAAAAAAAATTATAAAATTAACAATATTTTAAATTTAATAGCAAAATCTTGCTCGCTTCAAAAAAAAAAAAAATCAAAAATGCAGTGTAAACGATGTAGATTTCAAAAAAATAATTCAAATCTACTAGATTTCGCTGTAGTTGTAGTGTAAATGCCCTATCAAGGCATATCCATCAGGTAACCTCACTACGAAGGGGAACTATTAAGCCGAATATATTTAATTTTATTATATGGAGTTTGATAGTTCGACACTTCCATTTAAGGCTAAAAATTTTAAGTTTTTATTGCCAACATCCATGTAAAAAAATTTTTAATTTTCGCCTTAATATATCCCTTCGTAGTGAGGCTACCTGATTAATGTGCCTTGTGCCCTATTAACAAATAGCTTTTTACATGATTTTGCTCGAAAATATAATTTTTATTATCTTCGAAGTATGGTTGCGTTGCCAACTAAAAGACTAACTAAAAACTATAAACGTTTCTTATTTGAAACTCCTTTTTTATTTATCAAAAATATGTAAAAAAAATAAGGGCCTGTTTCACCATCTCGACCGAGTTCGTTATTTCTTACAATTATATTTAAAACAAAAACAATTTCAAAAATTTTGTTTTTGTTTTAAATGTACTTGTACGAAAGAAAGAGTTCTTTCGACATTGAGAAACTGGCAGTGGTAAATAACATAAAGTTCAGTTATTTTTAATTTATTTTTTTTCTTTTTTATCTTTGCAGGTATGTTTTATAAAATCGAAAACAAACGTGTGCGCGAAACAGATTTGAAAGGTAAATTTAGGTGAAACACCCAGTGTCCTCTACATAAACAACTGGTTGATAAAGTGCACCGCAACTCATTAATAACAATAAACTTTTTAACCATTTATTTTTTTTTTTTTTGCATTCTGACAAATTTATTTATTGAAAATATTGTTTCTTAAGGTTGTTTTTATAGAAGCGCAGAATTTTCCATTGCAAACGTTTTAAATTATCATCCAATTGGCTTTATTAATTAAATAATTTTATTACATTAATGTTTTATTATGATTTCGGGCATGTGCCTGCCTCAGCTAGCGCGTATATAGAGTAACTTGGTGACCTATTTTACACACACCCTTCGCAGTAAATCAGGCTCTATTTCGCCCATAACGAGTCGAATATTCGCTGTTAAGATCTCGATCATTTCGGTTTTATCTGCATGGACCTAACACCTTACATATTCGCAGAGAAAATACTCTAATGGTGTCAAATCACACAAGCGAGAAGGCCAGTTAATTGGTCTTATTCCTGAAATTATTCGTTTGCTAAATGTTTCGGTTAATTGCTTGTATCGCGATCTATGTGACATGAGGCAGAATCCTGCTGAAACGATATGACTGAAATACCAATGCTTCACAGTTGAGGTACAAAAAAAGTTAGTCAGCATGTCTGTTCGCTGTTCTGACTATCGTTATTTGCGAAGACATATGGTCCAATTATCGCTCGTTCTGTGCGAACAGTTCGCCGTTTTTTAAGATGCGTGTTATCGTTAAGAGTAAACTTATTACCAAAACAATCCATAGTTTCTCAAATTATTCGTTTTCATGAGCGATTATGAACACCATAAAATACATGTAATGCCCGATTAGTTTGTCAATTCGAACCATAATTTTCAAAGGAAATTTTAACAATTTGCAAACGTTGCTCTGTCGTGAGTCTATTAATGATAATTTATTGAACCAAACCAAACTCAAGGCACATTCATCAGGTAACTTCACTACGAAGGGGAAATATTAAGGCGATTTTTTTTTAATATGAAAGTTTAACTGTCAAAATCCATATAAAAAAATATTGATGATTTTCGCCTTAATATTTCCCCTCTGTAGTGAGGCTACCTGATTAATATGTCTGACCAAACTAAACTAAACTCAAAACATCAATCGTAAAGTAGCTCTGGGTTATCTCGTAAAGTCAATCATGCCGTCCTTGTTGCTCGGCCTTCGAGTGGTTTACGTCTCACTCACACGATTGGCTGATTGGCTTCCACGAATAGCTGTACTGTTGTGGTGTATTGGTGGTTGCTTTAATCAGCCACGTGTAATCGTTTTGGTTATCGTGTATAACCTATTAATTTTAATTAAATAAGTCGGACATTGGAGGAGCACTATTTTAAAAAATAAACTCAATTTTCACTAGAGCAGCACCATTAAACTCTTATTAATTTTTACCTAGCTGAATTTGGACTCTCACTTCCTATACGAAGGTCCCGCTGCAGATTTTGGAGGAAGCTAAGGCAATCACACCCTTGCGCTTTGGTCTAGTTCCTTTGCCATTTACCAATTTTTTTTTGGCGAAAAACCAAAAAAAAAACTAAAAACATCCGACAACAGTCAAATCAGCTGTCACAGAAAACAGTGCTGTCAATTTAAAGTTCTACGCCCCAAAAAAACTCGGAGTACTCTGTTCGAATTTGTGAAAAATATTGAGCAACATTTATTGTTTCACAAAGAAAATTTGACATAAAATGTGGTGTCTATCTCGCGATTTGGAAGAATTTTACGATTTTAATGTTTTTAAATATGCCACATTGATTTACAAAATTTTCCACAAAAATATTACAAAAAATTCCACATGAAATAATTATTGCCCATTTGTTTTATTTCACAGTTTTGATAAAATGTTGCCAGAAACATTTCAATTTTTTTCTACAGTAAAGCCTGGTACTCTGTTCAGTTTTTCATGCGGAATGCTGTTAAACTACATACATACAAAATTTGTATGAAAAAGTCATGAAAAAATGTTGGTGAAGTAGTACTCTGTTTCTACTGTGGAAAAACATTGAAATGTTTCTGGCAACATTTTATCAAAGCTGTGAAATAAAGCAAATAGGCAATATTTCATGCAGATTTTTTCAAACAACAGCTGATCACCTGGCTTTTTTAACATTTGCAAAACAATGTGGTGTACTTAGAAGCAATAAAATCGTAAAATTTTTCCAAATCGAGAGATATTTTAAATGTCAAATTTTCCTTGTAAAAAAATAAATGTTGCTCAAGATTTTTCACAAATTCGAACGTAGTACTAGGCTTAAGAACAGAGTACTACTTCTGCAATATTTGTTCATTACTTTTTCATAAACATTTTTTTTATTGTTTGACAGCATTCCGCATGAAAAACTGAACAGAATACTGGTCATTAACTTTCGCCCTATTCTGAGGTACTGTATACCTAATTACAAACTACTGGCACTTGACTATTTGTAAATCAGTTGCTGTTACCGTTATGTTAGAAACTGCTCTACGTATTTTGAAAGTAGATTTTAATTTAAACACGAAGTAGATGCAGAATTTCGTAGTATTATGTTGTTTTTTATTAAAAAAAAAAAAAAATTGTGAATATTTCTTTTCATACAATTCAAAAGCAAACATTTAAAAGTCCATAAATTTTTTAAATGTTATTTCAGTTTAGAATTTCTTTGTTTTTTTTTTTAACTCATTCCATACAACCTCCATTTTGTACAAACAGTCATAAATTATACATCTGAAAAACAAAACCGTTTTTTCACCAACGTAATTTTTTTTTCTAACATTTTTACCTTTCAGCATTAGCACACGTACATGTACGATGTTTAATATTCCAAATGATTTGGGAATTAAAATTTTTTAACTTTACATTTTGCACGTTTTTACAAGAATATATTTTTCGTCCCCCTATAAAAACTACTGGAGAGAGAAAAAAAAAAAAAAATTAAAATTTTTAAATGTGTAACATGGATGATTAAGAAAAATAATTCGACTTTAGAATATCTAGCACTGGTCATTCGAATTTTTAATCGAGTGCTTAAAATCCGAATATTTTGTTTTTAAATCTATACATACATCTGTATATTAAAACTGTAACAGGGCCATTTCTGTACATGAAATATTTTTTGAAAATATTGTTGCTAACGCAGTTAAGCGCAGATCTTACAATATTGTCAGAAAAATATACAGAAAACGTCTAAGAATCGTGTGAGCTTACAATTGTTGTTTGGCAATATTGTCGGAAAAAGCATTGTCAGACTTTAAACTAACAATAATAATGACAAATATGTGACAATCGTGTGTCAGCACAATGTTAGGTCGGACAATATTGTAAGATCTGACAACCGTCTGTACAGAGCTTTAGTAGTGTAAATGGAATACAAAACAGCAATTGTTAGAATGTTGTCTGTCTGTCTGTGTTCGTATCACGTAAAAACTACGGGATGAACTTTAATGAAATTTTGTGAGGAGGTATCTCAGTATGTCTTTTCTAATATAGGATACTTTTTTCCCCGTCAAAATATCTCATTTCTAAGAATAATAGAGAAAAAAATAGTTAAAGTACGCAATTTTACCGAACAAACTTGGCAGCACCCTTTATTTTTGTCAGCGAGAAATTTTAAACACTATTTACAGAACTCTGCAATATTTTTTTCTGTGTTCGCATCACGTAAAAAGTACTGGATGGATTTTACCAAAATTTTGTAAAAAGTAACCTTAGTATCCCGATTCCAATACAGGATACTTAATTTCTGCAAAAGTATCTTATTTCCAAGAGAAAGTGGAGAAAAAGCAGTGAAAGTACGCCGCTTTTTTATCGTTTTAAAAGTACTGCATACTTTAAAAAAATATTTGGCAAAAGATGGCGCTGTTATAAAATAATGAAAAAATATGTGCTGAAACCGGGATATGTTAAACACGGTTGCGCAATAGATGGCGTTGTTCTAAAATAATGACAAATATTAACTGAAAGAAGTATATTTTAAACACGGTTGCGCAACAGATGGCGCTGTTTTAAAATAATGACAAAATATGAATTACATGCTGCCAAATAGCCAATTGAATAAAATTTGTATTTGATTTGTATTTTTACTTTGTGGAATTAGATTGTTATTAAAATATTTTAAACACCTTTTGCTTTATTATAGTTTTAGAATTTTATATAAATTTTAAAATTTTATCCAGGGATGGGTACGTAAGACTCTACAAATTTGGTGTGAATTACTTTCAATCGAACAAAATATTGTCAGGTCTCACACAACGTGTATGGGCAAGCTAGTTATATATACAGCCTATGTTTCTGGGTAATTACCGAGGAATTGAAACCTTATTTGCGTATTTGATATCGCATCTGAACTGGTGCTGTGCTTTTATGTGAAACGGATTATATATTCTAAGTTAAATTAATCGAAATTTCATTCGAACATAGATGAATCGGTTCATATTTCATTTGATGGTTAATGAATCTGTTCGTATTCCATTCGATTTTACATAAAGCAGTTCATATTCAATTCTATTATTTATAAACCGTTCTGTATTCGATTTAGTATTCCATATTCACTTTTCTGCCACAAACCGGTTTTTGGTTTATTCAGATTTATATAAACCGGTTCACATTCCCTCCGCTTATATGTGAAAAGGTTCATATTCCATTAAATTCACATGAATCGTTTTATATTCCGTTTAGCTTTACAAAAAGTGGTCCAAATCCAATTTATAAAAAAAATGCACTGGTTTCTATTTAATTCGAATTTCTTTCATACTGTCTATATTTTATAATTTTTTTTTTATTTAATTCGTGTATATATTTCGCACGATTTTATATAAACCTCGTAGTACTTAATTCGATTTTATATGTTATAATTTATATTTAATATAAATCGATAAGTATTTCTTTCTGTTCTAAAGGGTCTTCCAAAAGGTTTTTTTTTGCACTTTGACAGTTGATAGCGTCTAATTTTTTGAAGCTACATCTGTCGAATTGGATGTCATTTATTCAGTTTTTTTTTCCAAATCACCATGGACCAACATAGTGTTTCGCAACAGTTGCAAATGATAAAATTATTTTATGAAAATTGGATTTTCTATTCGCTGATATGGCCTCGTTAGACCATATCGCGTGGGTTTTTCTTAAGACGCAGGTCTATGCTAATAAGTAAAAAAACCACAGCGACCCTCAAAGCCAGAGTAATAGAAAACTTGATATTTCGGATAAAAGCCTTATACATTATTCTAACGAATGAAAAATTTAGCTGATATCTTACACATACTGTGTTAAATTTAAATGTAAAAATAGCAAGCTCTTAATGAAGGACCCTTTATATGAAACGGTTTATATTTTATGATATAGACATACAACAAGCCAGCGCTACATGTCACATTGGATATTCTGCAGCAACGATTTTGTGCACGATAATCTCACGTGGTGGTAAACCGGGAACTGGCCACCGAGATCGTGCGATTTGACCTAGTTAGACTTTTTCTTGTTGTGTTTTCTTCAAATACAAAAAAACAATTGGAAAAACTTGTTTTTCTAATGGAAAAACGCATGAGCTCGATTGTATGGGGCCACAATAATTAATAAAATTTTTTCCTTTATAAATTAGTGATACAATATTCATTTATAGTGCCACCTGATAAGTATGTACTATTGTGAATAATACAATTGAGTCAAATTCACAATAGTGCTATTTTTTATCGAATGTGTGCCATAATACCAAATGAAAATTCGTTCGATCAGCTCTTTCGACTACAGTCCATGATTGAAAGTTACTCATAATAGGCATTTTAATTTAGTATTCTCTTACACATGCTCAATTAAACTTACTCAATACGTAGTTGACAGCTGTAAAACATTGTTTTTATTATAATCGTTAACAATTTTGCGTTTGATGGTTGTTTTGAAAAAATAGATGAAAATTGCGCTTTAAAAAAATTTTGCTATTTTATTTTTTGATACAATTGTGCCCATTATTTTGAAAGTGCTCTAGGTCAAAATTGAAAAACAATGAGTTTATCAGTTATTTTGCATCACATTTTTTTAAATCAGTAAATTAATTAACAATAATGTAATCAAGAATGTGAAAATTAATTAATTTAAAAAAATGTGGTGTTAAATAACTGATAAACTTATTGCTTTTCAATTCTGACTTAAACCACTTTCAAAATAATGGGCACAATTAAAAGCACTAAAAGATGAAAAACCCACAATTTGGTTTATAAAATTTTTTATTTCAGTCAGCTCTTTTTGACATCTGAAAGTAAAATTTCAACCAACAAAATACATGTGCTTTTTGTTGTTGTAGTAAAGCGACTACCTAATATTATTGTGACATGTTGTGAACAAAATTTTTCTCACTGCACATAATTCACAGTAGATATACCGCAGGGTTGCATTTCATATTATATTCAATTGGTGACGCAATTATGTAACAATTGCTCAATTAATTAAGTTCTCGTATGCTAAATTAAGTTCAATTAAGCCCTTAATTGCGTAAATGCTCTAATTAGACAATTAAGGCTTCAATTTATCATATTATTGAGATCCGTCTGGTTCACATTTTATTCAATTCTATAATAAATTATCTAACACGATTGGAGTAGAATTATCAAAAAGTTCTCTTAAAATTGTATCAACATTTACAATTAATTGAATACAAGTGTTTTGATTAATCAATTTATCATATTCTTATGATCCATCCGGTTCACGTTTTATTCAGTTCTATAATAAGTCAACACAATTCGAGTAGAATTTCAAAAAAAAAAAAAAAAAAAATTGTATCAACATTTACACAAATTCATTTGATAACAAAAATACCATTTAATTGAATACAAGTGTTTTGAAAAAAAAAACACTAATTTCTAATTAGCTGTCATCAGCTGTATGTTTCTATCCTCCTAAACCTTAGCTGCCTGTCGTAGAGTATTTTTTTTCTTCTGTTGTAAAAGAAGCAACTAAAATTTATGATCTGAAAAACTACAACTGAAAATTGGCTGACAAAGTGTCTTGTGACAATTATTGAAAACATGACCCAAAAGTGCATAAGCAAGAAAAATATGTTGCAGTTAGAGTGTCAGTTGGCGTTTTCGTTCGCCATGCTAGTGGTTGGAATTATGTGGCAAATTTTCAACAAAAAGTTGCAAACACCACAAAAAAATGCAACCAAAGGGAATTTCAGTTGAAACCATTGTAGTTTATGGCTAAGAGTTGACTATTTTTAATGTGTGTGAATACGTGTGTGTGTGTGTGTGTGTGTGTGTGTGTGTGTGTGTTGGTAATATCAAATTTAAAAGTTGTCACGATGACAAATAACGGTAAAAGCACTCCAAAAGGAAATAAAAAATGTAGTGAGAAAAAACGTTAATATATATATTTTTTGTTTAAACTAAAATTTTTTCTCTCCTTAATTTGAATTGTGTTTAACGTGTGTGAATTACGGAAAATTAAAATTTTACACTTGTTTAGCTTGGAAACATTTATTGTGTATATTTTTCGAAAATGTAAGATTTTCTTAAAATTTATGTCTCTTACATGTCATAAATTGCATTTTATTTGCTCTTTTACTTCTTTTAAATTCTGATGTATCATTCTCACGTCTCACATTGGGTTGAAATGGCTAAAAACTGCTCTTAATTCAGGCGTTAGAGATAGTACTTATTTTTTCGTTTCGTAGTATTAAGTGGGTCGGTCATTACTACTTAAAAAAATCATTTTTGAAAAAAAAAATTCTTTTTAATGCCAGTGTTCGTTTGTCAGCTCGTATGAATATTTAAATTGCTTTGGAAGCTCCATTTTTTTAAATAAATGAATGAAATTTGGGTAATTTGATTTAATTAGTTTAGTAACTCAACATACGAAAATTCAACGAAATCGATAAATGATTTCGTATAGCCCCCATACAAAATTTTCCCGGAAATAGGCCATACTAATCTTTATTTATTAAAAAGTTTTTATTAATATAAATTAACATTTTATGTTTAATGCTATTAGTCTTAATATTCGCTGTCACAAAAATAAATACCGTTAGAATTATTTTCTTCAGAAATTTTCGGGTAATAATAGAAGGTCCAATACCTGCTGTGATAACACGCTAATTTTCTTTTTGTAACGTTTGCTCATATTACTAATAATAGGATCTAAGCTTATTAAAAATCTATTGAAAATATCTTCATTGGACTTTTCACGACTGCATTTCCGTGAAATTTTGTCTCTGTATGATTTAAAATCTTTATTACGAGCTTCCTGTGCTTTTCCTCCGATAACTGGCCAATAGGTAACAGTGCATGAGTTTTAATCTGCGGACCATCTATTAAAAATTTATGTAAAACAGTGGTATCCAAATCTTCATTTTCAATGCACAATTGTGCTACAAAAACAATAAAATAACTCACACCGACGCTTGTTCTCTTCTATATCAGTTTGATTTCAGTCGTTAATTGAGTGTTAACGAATGAACATATGCGGATGCTTACTGCTTTTTTTTCAGCTTTAGTGTTTTTTCAGATTTAATTAAATTTCAAAATAAACCAGCAAACAAAATTATATACTGGAAAACAAAAATTTTTGGTTTGTCGTTAAAAATGCTTTTGGTAACATGCAATGCATTATATGTTACCAAACATTTAAAACAAAGAAAACCTTTTCAATTAAAAGGCATTTTGATCTTTTTCACAAAGAAATAAATAAATTAAAAGAGGAAAAAAGGAAAATGTTTTTTCTTGAGCAAAAAAAACTTTATATGCAAAAAATTAAAGAATGGGTTCTGCAAGAACAAAATGAGGAAATTTTGCAAAATAAAAAATTAAAAATGGAGATTTCAAGCCAAATAAGCTTGGAAATCGCTCAGCAAGGCAGATCATTTATTGATGGAATGCTAGCAAAAAATATTTTACAAATAACTTTTCAAACGTTAAATTATAGAACAGATTTCATAAAGTCAATTCCCTTGTCACCCCAAACTGTGGCTAGGTATTGTCCAAATAGGAAATTCGGTGGAGTCTTCTATTAAAGAAAAATTGATAAATTGTAAATTTCTTTCGTTTTGTTTAGATGAAAGTACAGATATCAATGATCTTTGTCAACTGGTTGTCTGTGTAAGATGCATTGATGAACATTTTAATATTTTTGAATCAATGTTGACATTGGAAACCTTTTATGGACATGTAACTGCGTTGCTGAGCGATTTCCAAGCTATTTGGCTTGAAATCTCCGTTTTTAATTTTTTATTATGCAAAATTTCCACATTTTGCTCTTCTTGCAGAATTAAATTCTTTGCATATAGAGGTTTTTTTGCTCAAGAAAAAACATTTTCCTTTCTTAATCTTTTAATTTATTTCTTTGTGAAAAAGATCAAAATGCCTTTTAATTGAAAAGGGTTTCTTTGTTTTAAATATTTGGTAACATAAAATGCCTTGCATGTAACCAAAAGCATTTTTAATGACAAAATTATTTATTGTTTTTGTAATGCTTAGTTTTGTGTTTGCTGGGCAATATTATCTTATCCAATACAGAGGCATTTCATTTATTGAGAGTTTTGGTTACCTATGATGTAAAATTACATGTATATGTACACACTTACATACATATGTACATGATAATGCAGTGAGTGTGTTGCTAAACATACACGAATTTTTCTTTGATGTTGAAGCAGAAAACAATTTTTTCCCTTCTGATCGCAAAAAACCCGCAAAATGTTTTTATATGATTTGTAAGTAGACATATCATAGAAAATCCCAATATTTTATTTTTACCCAAGCTTCCCCAAATCGGATTTGAATTTCTATTTGAAAGTGAAAAATGATTGTTTTTTACACCAATTTTCAAAAAAATATTTCTACAATAAAAATATTTAACTGAGATACATATTTGAGTTTCCAAATACCTGAAGATGAAGGTTCCATTGAAAAAATATTACTTTTATGCTATGAAAATATAAAAATTTAATTAAATAAAACAAAAAAAAAATTTTTTTCAGTTTTTACCACTGTTTTCAAAAACTTAAAAAAACTTCAACTTTGACAACGCACAACTCGAAAAGTAGATAACATAAAAAAATGAAAAAGATAATTAGTGATACACAATTTTGGTTACTATAACCTGAAATGGATTACTTTTTAAAAATATAAATTTTGAATTAAGAGCCATTATTGGGAATTTCAACCCAACGTGCGGCTGCTGAAAATTACAACAGCGGCATGGAAGGTAAAAAAATAAAAAATATTCTAAGACGAGTAAGTTTATACGTTTTAAATCCTACATGTCATTACTTGTATTCCCACTTGACACTAAACGTTGATGTAGCTGATGATATTGCTGTCTTCTTTGTGTATTTTTTAAAAGTAATTTTCTTTTTTTTTTATAAATATTTTGATGTCTTATCAAGTAAGGAGGGAAAAACCTAAAGACATAAGCAATGAGATTTTATTAAACTAATCAAATGATAAGGTTTTGTTTTTAATTTATTTTGCTTCTAATAAGTATTGATTTAAGCTCTTTGTATAAAAAAAAAGTTTACTAGAAAAATAATGACAAAATTTAATGATTATTTAACAAAGACTCACAGTTTTGAAAACAACTTTCCAAAAATTAAGAAGGAACTAAAGTCAATTTTTTAATTCTCAATTCAATGTGAATTAGTTAGACTCTAGTTAGACTCTACTGAAGCTCAGGCAGTGCCCCATAGCACCATATTGGTTTGAGGATCAAATTAAACAGTAAATGGTTGCAATCTCTGCTAAGGGTAGAGTTAGAATTTATCGTATATTTTTGTAAAAAGTAATCGATGTTTCAAAGTTGTAAACAAATGCTCTTATTTGTTTCAAGTTTTGACAAGTGGCGATCCAACACTTCAGTTCTTGTAATAAAAGTGTTATTGCCAATGTACATATGTATTTAATGTAAGGGGAAATATCGAAGCAGACCACTTCCATAATGGGTCCCTTTTCAAGCCCCTTCCGTCCTCTATGATTACAGGAGACCGAAATGTAATTTACGACAACCTACTGACATTGAGTCATGTGCTACAACCAGCCCTTAATCTTGACTTTAGTGATTTGAGACTGTCGACTGGTAATTGTCGGCCTTCTTTCTCATCACGCAGTCTCTAGTAATTGCTAGCATTTGTTCAAGGCTCAGGTCCCCCATGGCATCCACCAGTGCTCCTAAGTCTTATGCTAGCCAGTGCTGGATATTCACACACAATGTGCGCTGCCGTCTCAGCTTCTTTCCTTTCCCCGTCTCCTCTTCTGCCTCTGCCACTCACTTTTAGGCATGAGCTGTAGAGACCCCGACACGACGGTGAAGGAACGTGTTGAGGCGCCTGCTTCCGAAAAGGATTTGCCTAAGCCCGCAGGGACAGGTGCGTCCAATTCATCCACATTTACCTCCATAGCCACAGGAGTATCTTCATAGACTGACCAGTCCACCCCTTTTTCGTTTGGGGCGCTGCTAAAACATTGCTTCTGTAAAATACATCCAAGTGAACAGTCATCTGACAAAATTTCGTTTAGAGCATGTTCTATTTTGATCTGACAAACCATTTGACATCAACAGTGTTTTAGTGTTGTCAAAAACCTTTGCCGTGTGAAGGTAATATTTTACAAAAGCAATATCTGAAAATGCTTTTAACTAATTTTGTCTATTTGCCAACAATTATTTTAATCGTGTATCATCATTTAATGCAAACTTAACTTGTTTACATTTGTATGTATGCGTATATTTTATACTAGCTGTGCCCGCACACGTTGTGTGCGTCCTGACAATATTTTGTTCGATTTCGCTTCGAATACTTTATATAAAGGTCCCTGCCTAAAATTCCTAAATTTATATAAAATATATATAAAAGCTTGGTAAAATACAGACAGGTAATGAGTTACTCATTATTTAAAATAGTGCCAGTTTAAAACAGTGCTTAACAGAAGCAACCGTGTTGAAAATATACCGATTTCTGAAATAAAAGATGCCAGTAGTTTTTATTTGATGCGAACACAAAGAAAACGGCAGACAGTCAGTAAATGAGTTACTGTTTTGTTATATGTAATGATATATTTTTTGTTCACATTAATATAGAACAAAGCTATCCGGTATGTTCTGTAATCCGAAACCGAGTGAAATAGAAATCGAATAAATTTTTAAAGAAAAATATAACTTAGTTGCGCCTCTTATTTTAAAATATTAGCACTCAAGGAAGTTATGTGAATGTTCTTTAATCAAATGTACAAAAGATAATATCAAAAGCTATGACAATTTAAAATTTCATTCGGATTCAATTTCACTCGGTTTCGGATTACAGGTTTTTTTAAACGGTTTTGATTTAACACGCTTTGAACGATTCAAAATGTTTTTAGCTTAGATTTTATTTGTAAAATTTAAGTTTTGCGAAATATTTTCATATCAAAAATTTAGAGGAATTCCCTTTTTGTGCATTTTTACTTGTTAGAGCAATTGAAATGTGTTAATATTTTGTGATTTTGTGATGCATCTCTAAAAGATGACGTCGAAAACTACAAATAAAGCCATTTCTTTAGAAAACAAAATTGAAATTTTAGATCGCCTTTGAAATGGAGAAGGCTCAACATTAATTGGCAAAATATTCGGTTTAAACGAAGTCACAGTAAGAACTATAAAAAAATTTCAATATCTTTTTCTACACGGATTTTTCTGAAACCAATCTACCGTGTAAAAACAGAATTAGGTGTACTAGAGTGTTTATAAATAAATAGATAATAGACCATGATTCTGTAACCGATAATTATTCATAACTTTATTATTATTTACTTTTCCAACACTTTAACTTTATTATTAATTACCTTTCCAACACTGTCAATATTTATTTATTGTAGACAATGTTTTGATTGACTAATAAGCAAACAGGTTCTAAAAAGGAATTTAAAGAAACTGGTTATTGACCAATCAGAACAGATCTTCTATACTTTAATCCAATTCAGGTTCTTATTTATATTTCTAGTTAAGAATACATTACTGACAAAGAAGACGCGAAAACAAAAGCACGTTTTTGTTAAATAGAGAATTTATATTAAATAAAAGTACTAAAAAAATTATAAAATATCAAGTTTATAGCTCAGGTGTGGGGTTTCTAAAAAGAAAGTCCTAAAAATGTCGTCTCGACTATCCAAGCAGCAACTACTGGACGGTTTAAGATATGCTGGTGTGGAAATTCCAGCAAATGCTTCATCTTCCCGTCTTCGTGAGCTCTATGATAATGCGTTGGCTGGAAATAATGGTAAAGAGACTGAGGATTCCTTGGGTATATCTTCTGCTCCAATTGTTGCCGGTGATGTAAATAATGATGATGCCGCTGCTAATATTAAAACTGATGCTCGTTGTTGCAACCATAAATCGCAGGGAAAAACTTATGATGATGCCAAAACTGATGACGAAACAAAATCTGATGCTAAGCAAAATACCAATTCAAAAACAGAAGCTGCTGCAGAATCTGACGTTAATGATTGTGAAGCCGCTAACTTGGATCTTCAGCTGGAAATTCTACGAAAAAGACACGAGTTATTAAAGCTCCAGCATGCGATCGCAGATTTGGAAAATGTCGGCTCAGCGCGTCCACAATTGCTAACACCATATGTCACCCCGAACCGATTGACCTTTCGTGACATTGAACATGCTATTACGAAGTTCGATGGCGAGAATCGAGCATATGGTGTATACGATTTTCTAAGAAATTTCGAACGTGTAATGAATATGGTCGCAGCTGATGAACTGTTTCAATACACTTCTCTGTGTAACTCGTTGACGGGTACCGCACGTCTTTTATTAAATAGAACCGACGTCATAAGTTACAGTCATCTAAAGGCAGCGCTAGTAAAGGAATTTGGTCGAGCCATAAATCGAGGAGAAATTTATAAGATCCTTGCTAATCATAAGTGGAACAAAAAAGACAACATTAGACGTTATGTGCTAGAGATGGAAAATATTGCATCCCGCTGTGGAGACATCGATGAGTTCGAACTGATTGGCTTTATAATTGATGGTATGCAAGACAATACGCCAGAGGCATATTTGTTAATGAACGCTCGTACACTGGACCAATTCAAAGAGTCTTTAGATTTGTATGAGCAGCGCCGCACTGTGGTCAATATTTTGAGATAGCGGCCAAAACTCCTTTTGGTTTTTGTTCTCCAATTTTAAAGATATTAGACTCATATGAAAGTAGACAGTAGTAAACCTCGGGAGCCAAAAAATTAGAACTCTATTTCAACTATTTCACTGAGAACAGGGTGGTCCAAAACGGGCTTTTTCATAATTTAGTAAATTTATGATATTTTTAGTTAATTTTTAAAGTTTAAATGATCATAACTTTTTTGTTTTTCAAGATTTTTGGACGAAATAAATTTTTTGTTGTAACTTAACTTATTTCCTATTACTAGTAAAAAAAATTGAAGCTCTACTGTTTTCAGAACAATTTAAATATTTTTTTTAAAAAAGGTCAAATTTCTCGGAAATTTCCTACTTCATAGAGCACAACTCCTGTGAGTCAAGCTGAGTCAAAACACAAATTTACTATTTTGTAGTCCTAACTCTCCCCTACATTCCTATATATACATGTCCATGCATCGGGACTGCACTTTTTGAGCTACACCAATTTTTCTGACCCAAGGTAAGATATTCGGTACAAATTTACGTCATATTTTTTGAGAAGTTATTTGTATGTGAAAGTGGCTATTATGCATGTATTTTGATGAAATTTTGTACAAGAGTTCTTATTGACCCAAAAAATAATTCTGTTGAAATTAGAAGTTGGCCCATATTTGGACCTAGTCCACATAGAAGGGTGTATCAAAATTTTGACAAAAATGACAATAGAACTCTCAAAGTATGTGGTATTTGGAAAAGGTAAAATATGATTTTATTGCCATCTAATATTACATAACTTAAATACCTGAAAATTGCAAATAAATTTAAAACCAATGGAAATAACTGGTAACACCAAGTACCTGTTATATTATTGCCAGTACCTGTTAACTCTCAAATTATGTGGTATCTAGCAATTCATTTGGAAAAGGTAAAAAAATGATATATATTTTGAACGGAAAGATGAAAACGACATTATTTTACATATAATGAATAATCCATTCTTCAAAATATGCGACAAGCAAGAAATTAAAATTCATAACTTAAAAATAAAAAACTTTTTAAATACTTTAAGAAAACGGTACAATCAATGTTCCAGAAACAAGAAATTATTTTACTCACGCAACCAAGAATGGCTAAGAAATAAACTTATTTTTAAAAAGCCATCAGTAACTACCACGGAAACTGGAAAAGGTGGTCGACCAGCAAAGCCAATTGATAATTGTAGTGAAAGATCACGAAGACCCAAGCTTCAACATATCAATGAAGAAGTTTCTTGTAGCATCATAAAGGATTCATTTTTGCATCAAATTCAACCATCGAAAACTAAAAAGAGTAAAATTGCTATCATTAAAAAAATAGTGGAAGCAAGCCCCAGACGCACAAAAAGGATTTTAGAAAGTATGCCGACACCAACTGAAGAAAATAAATATACTCCAGAAGAAACATTTGCACTATTTTTAGATTTGAAATGACTAAAAACCAATATACAGAATTGCGGAAGCGAACCAATGAAAAAAATTGTGGAATTTTTCCATCATATCGAGATATAGTTTCTGCCAAAAAAGATTGCTTACCTTCACCAACTGCTATTAGTGTAACTTCAAGTTCAGCAGAAATAAAATTGCAGGATCTTCTTGAACACACTGCAGAACGATTATTAAAGACATTTGATGCTGACTATTTAAAGAAGTTTAAAAATTGCAGCATGACTTTAATTTCTAAATGGGGATGTGATGGGTCCTCTGGCCAGAAATAATACAAACAATGTAATGCGGAAAATTCATCAGATGCCAATTTATTCATGATTTCTTTCGTTCCATTACGTTTAACAAAAACTTATATTGGTTCAGAGCCGTCAACTAGTAGAGCTGCAGAGATAGATGTATGGAAGAATGAAATTCCCTCGTCAACAAAATTTTGTAGACCAATAAAGTTTGCTTACAAAAAAGAAACTAAAGATGTCATAACTGAAGAAGTTGGCAAAATAAGAGACGAAATTAAAGAACTTCAACCAGTGATATTTGAATTTAATGACCAATGCATCGAAGTTAACTTTAAAATGTCACTTACAATGATCGATAGAAAAGTTGCACAAGCTTTAACTGAAACAAAGTCTTCGTCAAGCTGCACCATATGCCAAAAAACATCAAGTCAATTGAGCCAACCACCAACACAAGACGATAGTTTTAATGAAGCATATGAATTTGGAATGTCACCTCTTCATGCTAGAATTCGTTTTATGGAGCATATTCTTAAATTGGGATACGATTTGGAATTAGGCCCGTTAGGCGAAACAGTGAGAAACAACAAAGAAAATTTGGAAAAAAGAAAGCAAAAAAAAAGATATTCAAGAAAAATACCGTGAGATAGGCCTTGTAATTGACCAGCGAAAGCAAGGAAAGGGAAATTCTAATGATGGAAACACAGCAAGGAGATTTTTTTCCGATCCAGAAACTGCAGCTTCTATACCTGGAGTAGATTATGATTTAATACGACGATTCCAAATCATATTAGAAGTTATAGCATGTAGATGCAAAAAAATTTGGTCAGTATGCTAATGCGACAGCAACCCTTTATAACCAAAAATATTCTTGGAGACATATGCCAACCACAGTTCACAAAATTTTGTTCCATGGGGAACAAATAATTCAGCACAATATGCTTCCAATTGGAGATCTCTCAGAAGAAGCGGAAGAAAAAAGGAACAAAGACTACAGATTCTTTCGCGAGCACAATACAAGAAAAATTTCCAGATATTGTACTAATGAAGATCTTATTAATATTTTGTTGTGCACATCAGACCCATATATGTCCAGTATTCGACAAAAATTGAAATCAACCTCATTAGAGTTAGATGAAGAAGCTAAACAACTACTGCAAAATGAAAATCAAAGCTATTTGGAAGAAATTTTTACTAATATTGTTTAATTAATACTAGTTTAAAGATTATAATTGTTTCTAATTTTAGTATAAATTTTTATTAATACATTTAAATAAAATATATGTGCACTTTAAATCAATAGTAAAAGTTTACTTAAAATTTTATCGATGTTGTGTTCTGTATATAATATGTATATCCAAATAGTATTGATATTGTTGGGAATTTCAGTGTTATTTTTCAGTTTAATCCTCACAACAATTAGTTTTCTTCCAAAAAAAAAAACCAACCTTTGGCCCCTGTGAATATTGAGACTAAATAAATGTCAGGGGCCAAATGTTGGCATTTTCTGACCAAAATTAAGTTTAGGAATAATAAATAAGTATTGGTTGCAAAATACGATTGAAGAAAATAAGAAATTATAAAAAAATGCCTATTTAAAATGTCAAAATATTCAACTTTTACATGGAAACTCAACAAAAAAAATTAAAATGCATTTTTAACTCCACATTACTTACGTTCCTATCAGTCGATTTTTACGTTTGAACACGCAAATTGAAGCTTAAAGTCCCTCCTATTGAACAAAACAAATTACCAATCCGGTCAAAAGTTATAGAGTTTTGACCGCTATCTCGCGAAATTGACCACTGTGCGCCGAGCAAGTCGTCCTTCTGTCAGCCGTGCTGCTGTCGCAATGAATAGACCAGTGGTTACAAAAAAATTCACTGATGCCAATACTGCTCAATCTGATACAGCTAATATACGATGTTATAATTGTACACAAATGGGCCACTACCAAAGCAAATGTCCTTACGATAAACGACCTGATGGAAGCTGCTTTCGCTGTTGGAAGATGGGTCATGACCATCGTAGTTGCACTAATCCAAAGAAGTTCTTAACTCCACGTCAGGGAGAAGTTGCTGCCGTGAGTTCCGAAGATGCTGAAGATAAGGGTTGTTTTTCTGAAAATACTATAGATGCTGTAAATAATGTAAGTATTGCCTTTTGTGATAGTAGGGTCAAGTGCAAAAGATTTATGAATCGTTTTTCTCTTTTTGATACCGGCAGTCCGACTAATTTTATTAAGAGTTCTTATGTCCCATTTTCTGTAAATAATGCAGCTAAAATATCGAAGTATCGCGGCCTTGGAAAATCAAATTTAATGACTTTTGGAACAACAGAAGCACAAATTAGATTTAGAAACCAATGTGAAAAAATAACACTCAATATTGTGCCGGACACAACAATGTCTATCCCAGTCATACTGGGACGAGAATTTCTTAACAAATTTAACATTCACTTGTACCAAAAATTTAACAAAAAAAAAGTTTCAAATAAATGTAATGAATTCTTAGATGAAAATCAATCATTTTTCTGTGCACTTGATAGAAATAGGGGAATCAAAACAAATAGTCAATCAGCTGTTAGCAGTGACGTAGAAAATTTGATTATGAATCGTGATTACCCGAATCATTATCAATTTTTCAGTGGTGAATTAAAGAATAATGATGGACCTTATAAAAACTTAGTTTCTTCTGATGAGAAAATATTATGTAAAGGCTATGAGCTGGAACCAGAAATTGCCTGGAAAGATGAATATGTTGCTAGAGATTATTGTAACCTAGAGGACCTTTTACTTGATACTTGCTGCGTTAATATTAATTTTTCAGACATCAATATCGACCCGAATCTTAGTCAAAAACGCTTTGGAAATTTGTGTGATGTTATTATAGAAAACTGCCTTGAAGCAAATGATATCGAAGTAAAACCTTTTGCGTATGAAATGAATATTAGATTATCTAGTGATATTCCGTTTCACTTTTTACCCCGCCGTTTATCTTATTATGAAAGAAAAGAATTACAAAAAATTACTGACAAATTGTTGGCAACTAAAATTATTAGACCTAGTGAGTCCCCCTACTCTTCTCCTGTGGTCTTGGTAAAGAAGAAATATGGAGAATTACGTAAATGTGTAGACTATCGCGCATTAAATAAGCTTACTATTAGGGATAACTTTCCATTGCCTTTAATTGAGGATTGCATTGAATATTTGGGTGGAAAAAAGTATTTTACCACCCTTGACTTGAAGAATGGATTCTTTCATGTCAAAATTGCGCCAGATTCAATAAAATACACGTCTTTTGTAACGCCATACGGCCAGTTCGAATACTTACGTATGCCTTTTGGGTTGAGAAATGCGCCCGCGATATTCCAGCGTTATATCTACAATATATTTAGAGATTTAGTTGATGAAGGGTCAATAATAATTTACATGGACGATATTATTATCGCCACGTCTGATTTTGAGACACACTTGAAGTTAGTTTCTAAAGTTTTGCGTATAATAAAATCTAGAGGACTGAAGTTGCAATTAGCTAAATGCAAATTTGGGTATAGTAATATAGATTACTTGGGATATTGTGTAAGTCCAGAGGGAATACGGCCTGGTAATTCACATTTAGCGGCTATAAGTCTATATCCATTTCCTCGTAATCAAGCAGAAATGAAGACTTGTTTAGGACTATTCTCGTACTTCAGGAAATTTGTACCAAATCACGCGCAAATTACAAAAGTTTTAAGGCAATTGACGAAAGATGGAAAATACACTCCAACTGAAGAGTGCTATAACGCATTTAATATATTAAAGAAAATAATTTCGTCTGGTCCTGTTCTCGCAATTTATGATCCCCAAAAGCAAACTGAATTACATTGCGATGCAAGCTCTTCAGGTTTTGGAGCAGTTCTTCTACAACGGCAGCAAGACGGAAGATTTCACCCAGTTATGTATTTTTCTAGGGCAACTACCGCAGCCGAAATGCGCTATCATAGTTTCGAATTGGAAACATTGGCCATTATATATGCTCTACGCCGCTTTAAAGTTTATCTACAGGGAATACCATTCAAAATTTTGACAGACTGTAACTCATTAACGCTAACCTTAGGTAAGAAACTATTAAACCCTAGAATTGCTCGCTGGGCTCTTGAGCTTGAAGATTTCAATTATACCATACAACATCGTGGCGGTGCCGGTATGGGACACGATGATGCCCTTAGCCGCTGCCTAACTGCTGGAACAGGTGATGTTGCTGATGCTTGTGTTGCTGCTGTTGAATATAGGTCAAAACGAGGGAATCCTGAATTAGTTGCAGCTATAGACTCTGGCGAAATTGATTTTTATGTTCAGGTTGCTCAAAGTCGTGATAAAAAGATTGTTCGGTTAAAGCAAAGACTAGAGAGTGAGAAAATAAAAGATTTTGAATTGAGAGATGGATTGGTCTTTAGAGTAGGAAAACAAGAAATTCTACAGTTATATGTACCCTATGAAATGGAACTCAACGTTATTAGGCTCATACATGAAAAAATATGTCATTTAGGCGTAGAAAAAACTTGCAATCAGTTAAGACAAAATTATTGGTTCCCCAAAATGCAGCAAAAGGTAACGAAATATATAAGAAACTGCATCCAATGTATTATGTTTTCTGCCCCAGTGCGTGTTAACGAACGTAACCTACATAGCATTCCCAAGAAACCAGTCCCTTTCGATACAATACATATAGATCATTTTGGACCCCTGCCATCCATTAATTCAAAGCGAAAGCACGTTTTCGTCATAGTTGATGCCTTTACAAAATTTGTTCGTCTTTATCCGGTAATATCCACCAGTACTAAAGAAGTTATAGCATGTTTAGATAAGTATTTTAGTTATTACAGTAGGCCAAGGCGTATTGTGTCCGACCGTGGTACTTGCTTCACTTCTTTAGATTTTAGTGCTTATTTATTGGAGAATTACATATCGCACGTAAAGGTAGCCACTGCCTCTCCGCAGGCTAATGGGCAAGTAGAGCGCGTTAATAGGGTAATCAAGGCCATGTTAAGCAAAATAACAGAACCTTTTAGTCACGCAAATTGGTCCGTTATGCTAAGTAAAATTGAATACGGTTTAAATAATACTATACATTCCACTACAAAGGAAAGTCCTAGCAAATTGTTGTTTGGTGTTTACCAGAGAGGTGAAGAAATCGACAAGCTTACGGAGTATCTTGAAGATAAACAAGACGAAAATACGGAGCGTAGTTTGAATGAGATTCGGTTGTCTGCTTTAGATGCAATCAAAAAATCGCAAGATTATGCACAGCAACACTTTCAGCTTCGAAGCAAACCAGCAATTAAATTTAAGAAGGGTGATTTCGTTGTTATCCGAAATGTAAATACTGAGGTTGGTACTAATAAGAAATTAATTGCAAAATACCGCGGCCCATACAAAATTCATAAAGTTTATCCACATGATCGTTATGTAGTTAGAGATATTGAGAATTGTCAACTTACTCAACTACCATGTTATAGAAGCTTCAAGAATAAAAAAATGGTTAATAGATGAAACAGCTGAATGACTTTTGAGACCCCTATGCAACTGGCAATACTTTTGTGTTAACGTGTATCTATTTATAATTTAACCTAGATAAGTTAGGTGTTTACAATCGAGGGCGATTGTGTTATCAGGTTGGCCGAAGCTGTAACCGATAATTATTCATAACTTTATTATTATTTACTTTTCCAACACTTTAACTTTATTATTAATTACCTTTCCAACACTGTCAATATTTATTTATTGTAGACGACAATGTTTTGATTGACTAATAAGCAAACAGGTTCTAAAAAGGAATTTAAAGAAACTGGTTTTTGACCAATCAGAACAGATCTTCTAAACTTTAATCCAATTCAGGTTCTTATTTATATTTCTAGTTAAGAATACATTACTGACAAAGAAGAAGCGAAAACAAAAGCACGTTTTTGTTAAATAGAGAATTTATATTAAATAAAAGTACTAAAAAAAATATAAAATATCAAGTTTATAATTCCTTGAATTTCTGGGGGGTTATTACGTATTTCGATTCGAAAGAAATCTTTTTCGAAACACAATGTTAGAGTCATACAAATAAATTCGTATGATTTCCTTTTCGAATCGAAATACGTAATAATTTACTAACAATTTGCAAAATACTTACCTCCCATAAGCAAAAGGATGACAATATTAGGAGCTGGTTACGCTACAATTTCCATCATTTGCTTGAAACTACTCCGAAGTCACCTGATCTCAATCCGATGGAGTATGATTGAAGATATTTGGTAGAATGAAATGAGAGTCATCTAATTACTTAAAAATACCTTACGATTTCGTGCTAGAAAGAGTAGAAAAATATATCAGCTGATTACTGCCCGAACTTATTGAGGCGATGCAAAAATGTTCAAATGCTGTATTTCAGCAAAACGGTATTAGTTATCCACCTATCACTTATGTATACTTAAAAGACTTATCAAATTAACACAGGTTCTACACTGGGTTGGAGAACTATGAAATTAGAAATGTTTATTATTGTAAGAAAAAGTAAAAAAATATTGATTAAATAAAACAAATTTAATGAGAATAAATTTTATTTGAAATTGTACCAAAAAAGTATTGGTACAATTGTACCGCAAATCCCAACACTGCGATAGATGCCAAAAGCATTAATTTAACATACCACATCTAGCAACTAAAAACACTTCTTCCTTGCCTATTTTGGTAGTATTTGTAATTTTTTGTTAATCTTGAAATATGTATATTTGAAAATAATTAATTTTTTTCCTTTTTTCTTTGCTGCTTTGCACATAAAAAAGTAAAGAAAAAATAATTAAATTCGCGGTGATGTCACCTAGTAAAATTAATTCACCTTGCTCTAGCATTAAGTTTCATTGTCTACTTTGGTAAATGATTTTGTTTAATTTTTCACAGCATACTCTTGGGGATATGTTTTTTTTCTTTTACCAAAATATCAAACAAATCCAAGATGTTCCAAGTTTTTTTTATATTAAATACTTTCAATTATTTTGCTATTTAAAATCATATTACTGCTGATTTTCTAGACTTCTTTTACAAAATGAAGTTGTTTGATCTTTTAACATTTAAGTTTATCTAAAAAACGAGTTGATTTGTAGTTATGTGTGTCTGTATGCTAAGAAAATAAAAATTGCCATAAGGGAGGTTATATGATGGCCCTCCACATAACTTTTATTCATATTTTATTTATTTTCTTTTTTTTTTGTTTTTTAGTTTACGTCTTTGTTTTCTCTTCCCCCTTTGTCGTCTTAACGAAATTGAAACTACTTTAGAAATCTACCTTTAGTAGACAGAGCAGTGCAAACACTAGGGTTTATATAAGCTAAACCTTATTAAGTTTCTAAGCAATAGCCCATGAACCTCCAACCCCTGCTGGTTAACTTTAACCGTTTTTATTTACACCTGTACGTTACGACAAACATGCATTTATTTTCAATAAATCCTTAGGGGCAAAAAAAAAAAACAAAAACTACGAAAGAATTAAAGGAAGTCTTACATGTGATTATTTTCTAAATGTGTGTGTTAGTGTGTGTGTGTGTATGTAAATAAGATAAAGACAACTCATGCAAGTACAAAAAGAAGTCAAAAGAAAAGAAAAACATACTTGGGCATAAACTAAATATGTTTAGTATGAAATATCAGTCAGTAAGTCCAATGCTAAAGTCAGTTTACGGGCTTGAAATTCCCCCTTTTTTGGATGTGTATGATTTCTTGATTAAAACTCCTGTCGCAGTCGTCATACATATGTATGTATGTACGTACTCATACTGTCACACATAAATCTTTCTCCATATGTTGAATGATTTATTTTATGAATGCTTTAATACGAGTTGAGTTCTTTATATTTTTTGTTTTGTTGTTGTATTTTTGCTTAGTTCCTTTTTATACAAAAAATATTTTACAATAGAAGCCTTTAATGCAAACATAAAACAAGTGTATTATTAATGAAGTTGGGTATATACATATGTGTTTGTAAATGATTTTGTTTGTAGTGTGGTAGTAGTGTGTGCTTATTGTATTAGTGTATGCATTATAATACGCACGTCCATTGATTTTTTCTTCTACAACCATATAGCACGTAACTAATTCATTCTACCACGTCACTTTGTAATACAACACTTCAAACCTTTTTGTTTTATATTTCAACATTTTTTCATTTAATAAATTTAAAATACACTTGGAAAAATTGAATGATTAAACTTCATAATAAATCAATATCGATCGGCCTTTTCAACTACAGCGAGTCGATGTTGAAAGTCTGTGGCGGCCATGTTTTTTTGCGTCTGTTTTCAAATTTTTACGTTTTAAGTTATTATACTATGTTATTATACTAAGTTATTATACTATGGGCACTTTCCCGGGGACATTATATTGTCTTTTTGACTTCTAACACCTTGATGACAATGCTCCCGGGATAAATGGCGGCACCAGTACCCGCGGCTAGGTTAGGTTAAGCCGGCCGCCCGCACAAAGGCGATTTCACTTCAGCCAATAAGGCTCATTGTGATGCCCCGACTATCATCTACCCCCACTATTTCCTAAAGAACTCGAACACCGCTGGTTCGTAAAAACCATCTGGAGTTTTTTACAAAGCCTAATAGGCTGCTCAGTGTCGCATTTCTGAGACAGTCCAGGTCCTCAAAAAAAATCTTTGGCCCTAAAATTTGAGTCTGCGTTCTTGAAGAGACGGGCAGACGCAGAGAAGGTGTTGAACTGATTCCTTCTCTTTCTCATCCATAGAGTTTCTGCAGCACCCGCCATGAGAGATTCCCATACGCCCCGACATACATCAAATCATACATCCCGTTATAATGCCCACAAGAAGTGATAACGAGTTTTTCTCGAGGGTCAGTATTTTTATTGTCAGTTGAAGGCCAAAGAATTCTAGACAATCTGCAAGTGGTTAATGTAGACCACCTGCGAGCCGTTTCCTTAAGCAACCATTCTCGTAGCGTGTTAGATAGTACTCGAGGCTAGCATGGTGTTGAAACTGGGAGATAAGATCCTTCGAGGTCAGACTAACACAGCTGGTACTACGACAGCCGGTAGCCCAACAGAGATTTTTGCAATCTTTGTGTAACGAAGTGGCTGTAGCTTGGACCTAAATCGAAGGAAAAGCGATTTATAGTCCGGTGTGGGATTGCATTATCAAAAGAGCTATCAATGTCGTGTCAGGAGTTTAGGTAGTCTCCAACCCCTAAACAAGGGGTATTATCATTGGTCCTGTCAGTCATGATCTGAAATTGCTACTTGTTGTGTCGCCATATGCAACAAGGGGATGGCAATACCACATTCAGGTAAGGGCAACGTGATTTTCTAGTTTATAGGCATACATTTGACATTAACACACAGTACTTAAAACTATGTTTATTGTATAAAAATTAAAAACTAAAGGGTATCCCGATAGTGACGTTACACTCAAAAGTAGGGGCCTAATTTTGAACCATAATAAGAAGAATATTGATATTTTCACAGAAGTTATATTTCTACGGCGCCCAAATCCAAGAAATTAAAGGGTATTCCGATAGTGACGTGATTATTATGCAGATCCTTTACTAAAATTTTGTAAGAAGGAACCTGTTTAAATATAGGATACTTTTTTTCCAAGAGAATATAGAGCTAAAATAGTGAAAGTACGCAATTTAAGCGATTTAATGGCACTGAAATCTTGGCAGCACCTTTTATTTTTGTAAACGGGAAATTTTAAACAATATTTACAGAGCTCTACCATAATTTTAGAAAATTATGTAAACTTAAGAATGTTGAATAAAGCCTATGTTGCAACATCCTGAATAATTACCCAGGGATGGGTACCTCTTTATAAAGTAAAGGGCAGCAACAAAGTTCTTCTTGAAATTAGCATCACTTCTGGCCAGGTCGTTCCAGCTGAGCTAGGTTTCGCTTCTATTTGTCTCCTCCAGGTATTGGCTGGTCTACCCATGATATTTTCGCTACGTGGTCGCTTGGTCTTCTAAATATATGGCCAATCTACTTTCAATTCCTTTCTACTATTTGGACACGGATTGGAATATCCTCAGGTCTTGCCCTTAATTCCTTGCTTGAGATCACGTTCATTCAAAAAATCCTTATTATCTTTCACAGAGATCGGCTTCTGTAGAGCCTGTAAATTGTTCTGCACCATTCTTGACTCCGAACCGAAGAGAGAAGTACGGATCGCATATTTGGGAGAACCAAAAGTTTTGTTTTGTTTTGAAAACTTGGTTTGCCTTATTGATGCGATTTGCAAAATCCTCTCGTGAGACACCTGTAGAGGATATAATGTTGCCCAAATGCGGCTCCTTTCAATATTTTATATGTCACAATTTAATAAATAAATAAATAGTGCCATAGTGAAAATAGATTTATTTTCAAATTAAATTGTATCTATAAACTAACCGCGCTAGTTGTTTTAGGAAATCATAATGTCACTGAGGAAGTTTAAGACGAAATCTTTGGGTTTTTTCAAGCATCGAATAATTCGGGATAAATGAGTTGAAAATGAATCTTTATGTTTCTTTTACTGTACTCTTTAAGGCTCCCCATTCTAAAACTCTAAAAACTTTGAACAATCGGGCGTTGCTCTCTCTCTCTCTCTCTCTCTCTCTTTATCCACATTTTTTTCAATTTTATTTTAGTTTATATGTAAATGTATTCGGTTTAATTTTGTAACATAAAATGCATTGCAGCAGAAAATTTACATAATTTTGGTGGATATTTACTTGCTGCAACTGTTTGCTGTTTATTTTTTTAATTTTTTTCTATTTTATTTTCAATCGATTGTTTTTGGTAAATAAATTATGTATGATTTTGTTATCATACATGTATATTTACACTGTCAATCTCCGGAATAAGGAATTGAATTATTTCTTTAAACGAATATATTCGAAAAACCGAATATCGGAGAACTTAAATTTCCACGTCAGACCATAAGGTCCATCCATATCTTTGTAATATTGTATAGGCTATAAATTTCTTAAGAGAAGTACATATCTGAAAAATCTGAAAAAAATATTAAACATTTGTTTGTTTTCAGTTTGATATAAAATGTCGTTTTAATACACAGTGCAACACGGAAAAAATAACCATATACGGACACCACTACGTGATAAAAGACCAAAAAAAAAAAAAAAAAAAAGACCCCTGTCTCCCAGTTTTGCCCAAAGTCCTCCAGGTTTTTTTTATGGGCCCTCAAAGATGTGGGGCCTCGATCTCATTTTTGCCAAAAACTGATCATTTACTCAAGCTCATATTTTGCAAACCGTTTGGAATTTTGATATACTCTCTGAGGCAAAGTTGTAGCTCTTGTCATAAAGAACAAAAATTGTGGCAGTAAAAATGCGTTCTCTTGTAGTGCTCCTCCACTTTGACTAACCACAAACTAACGACTTTCAAATTGCATTTGCCACTAGCTGTATTTTCAAATTTTGTTTTTGTTTTATTTTGAAGAGAGGATACCCAAGCGACCACAAAATGTTTCACTGTCTTTTAAACACCCTTCATTGGTTAATGATTTCAGGTACTCGAATGATTTAGATATTGCGCTTCGTGTGGTCACCACTAGGCTTTACAGTTAACTGTAGAGATTGCAGACTTGCGACTGATAACTGTCGATCTTCTTTCCCATCACATAGTCTCTCGTAATTTCAATATATGCCTAAGGCACATACTTTAATATGTATGTATCTGCCAATGTGGTTCTAAACCTACGGTTAGCTAGTGTGTTAAACGTTTACGCACAATGTACGCTACTGTTTCAGCGAATTCCAGATACAGTTCAGTTTGCAAGTATCATCTTCTTCGATTTTCATATTGGCTATATAATAATTTAAGTTTCCATGATCTAACACTAACGTACTTAACCAGTATATGGTACCCAATTGTATACACAAATCTTTCTGGCCTTCCTGCCGATGTTATAGGGAAAAAGACCAGTGTTTGATGGGACTCTATCGAACCCTCAACCCTAGACTGATAGACTAGCACACTAACTGTCTAGGAGTTAGGTACCCCCCTAGGGTAACCAATTTCAAACACATCTTTTTTACAAATCGACTGGCTTACAGCACTGATTGTACTAGTGGTAGGGTCGTCGTAGTATTTAAAAATCCTTTCTAAAGATTGAAACACTCCCCGAAAGACGTCTTGGCAATATGATGTGGCACTATTTGTTTTATTGATTTTAATTCATCATAGCATAGCATCAATATCTTCATCATCCCTTTTAATATTCTTTAATTCAGTTATAAAAGTTGACCAAAAGTTAATGAAAAACCGCCAATAAAATCGCCAACTATTTTAAAAATCGCCAAAAAAAGCGCCATTAGGCCAAATCAAAAATTAGGTCGCCAAATAAGTTTAGAAATCATCATGTTTGACGAGAAATCTCCATACCTGATAACCCAGATTTCAGCGATACGCGGTGTGTAGGCGTTAATAATGGCATACACCCTGACAGCAATATACTGCCAGCAATTTAACTTTAATCAGAGGCCTAACAACATGTCTATATTTCCTAATTGAAAAGTGTGTGTGTGTGTATATATACATATGTATGCATGTGTGAATGTACACTTAAATATCTGTATTATTTGTACATTTTTCCTCCTTTTGAAAACACAAATTTGACAATTTTAATGTGGGAAGTAGCAGTTGCCTACTTCATAGTACTCCAGGGGGTCGGGAAATAGAAACAAGAGAGCATTATTGTGGTTAAAATCAAATTAATTTTGCTGCTAAATAATGAATGTTTTGTTATTTCACTAATAACATTTTCAATTACATATTGAAATTTTAATTTTCTTTAACCCTTTTCCTGCTTCTGTATATTTGACATTACATTTTCATTGCATGTACGTACATATCGTTACCTTAATATAGAAAGGCCCTAACTCGTTTTTTTTTAAATCGATTTTTTTTTTGGATATTTGGATAGATGATCTGCTAATACATATGTATGTATAAATAAAAAAAATTGTTACAGCATTGAAACGCTAGGAGAATTTATTAAAAAATGCGTTAAAAAATAATTCGTGACTACCGAACTATAATTTTTATTAAGTTTTTCATTTTTCCTGTAAAGTAGGAAAAACTTTAGTTAGGGCCTTTCTATATTAAAGTATCGATATGTATGTATGAAATTTTAAATTAAGATAGCAGGCAAAATAAAGCATACATAAGTTCTTAAGCAAACCATCAAACTAGTAAATTAGAATGTAAACAGTAATTTTTTGATAAATATCGAAATATATAATTTAAGAGTATATTAATGCTCTCCATAACTATTTCAACACTTTCGAACACAGGGACGAGATTTAAACGATATGAGGGGTTTAGATGCAGAGGCTGCAATCTCCACATTTATAGTAATAAAAAGTAAAAACCTCTATCTCAAAGTATATTCATATTTATTTAATACATGTTTCGCTGTTCATTAAAAAAAATATCTGACCCAGCCTATGAAAAGGTGGCTTATGACTCAAAAAAAAAATTTTCCACTTTTTTTGGTTTCGATAGTTTTTGAGACGTTCTGTCACGTGGTGAAAACTAGAAAGTCCTAACTTGCTTAGAAGTGTACTAAAAATGTAGAGAAAGAAGAGCACAAATGAAAGAAAAACAGAATTTTATTGAAAATCCAGAATCAAGATAATAACACACTCTGTAATTTTTTAAGTCATGGCAAAATAACCATATACGGACACCACTACGTCATAAAAGACCAAAGACAAAAATTGTGAACATATAAAAACAAAAAAACTTCATCTTCAAGGTCAAAATCGCAAAAAACTTTAAAAAATTCAATTTTTTTTACCTTTTTTTGCCCTGTTCAGGTCCATAGGTAGAAAACCGTTCAAAATTCAAGGAAACAATCGACCCCAAAAATGAACCTAAGATCTCAATAAACAACTTTCTAGAACATATGAACTTCCTAGGAATGATTCTTAACACCGTTTAGGTAGCCGCAAAAGTGAAAAATTTCCCAAACATTTTTTAGCTACCTAAGCGCTACCTAAACGGTGTTTAGAATCATTCCTAGGAAGTTTATATGTTCTAGAAAGTTGTTTATTGACCTTGAGTTGTTTATTTTGACCTTGAAGATGAAGTTTTTTTGATTTTATATGTTCACAATTTTTGTTCTTTATGACAAGAGCTACAACTTTGCCTCAGAGAGTATATCAAAATTCCAAACGGTTTGCAAAATATGAGCTTGAGTTAATGATCATTTTTTTTTTGCAAAAATGACATCGAGGGCCCATAAAAAAAAACCTGGAGGAGTTTGGGCAAAACTGGGAGACAGGGGTCTTTATTTTTGGTCTTTGCAAAAATAACATCGAGGTCCCACATCTTTGAGGGCCCATAAAAAAAACCTAGAGGACTTTGGGCAAAACTGGGAGACAGGGGTCTTTTTTTTTTGGTCTTTTATGACTTAGCGGTGTCCGTATATGGTTATTTTGCCATGACTTAAAAAATTACACAGTGTGATATTAATCCATTGACTTTATAGCTTATTTCTAGCGAGACAAACTGTTTTGCCTAACGTAACTCAGTAAACCACTCTTAAACCATTGAAATTTGTGATACAGAGTCCCCATTGTATCTGTCATGCCTTTCATCGGTTTCGGTGATAGGTGTTTTCAACATAGAAAATGATCCGCACGAAAAGCCCTTATTTCCATTTCATTACTATTGACACGGTTGTCTGCTTTCAATAACTGCGAAAAAACTAATAGACGCAGCTGTTCAAAATTCGATCAAAAGTTACTTGATTAACTATGGAATTATCGTAATTGACTTTAGCTATAATTGACTTTAGCTTTATACATTACACCAAATGTTACAATTTTTCTCATTTACTATGTCAAATCTATAAGACTGAGTTTTACAGTAGTCTTATTTAATGACCTTCTCCGAGTAAACCAAGCTGTAGAATTTTTTTTCTAACAGGAGAGTTGCGAAATTTCTCTTGGGAGAGTGTAATAAGCTTTAAATGAAATTAACAATGATTCCGTCGTAAAATTGTACACTCACTCTCTCCACAATGTTACCACACTTTCAAAAAATTTCATTCAGTCTTCGAACTAATCCATGAACGAGAATTAAGCACAAAGTAATGCAAAAACGAAAATAAATAGAAGAAAGCTATTTAAAATTATTAAGAGAACGCCATGAAATATGCTATTTATTTTTTATTATACATATACATTATAAATATGCTATATATTTTTATTAAAACAATGTTACCACACTTTCATAAAATTTCATTGATTTCGTGAACAAGTCCATGAACGAATATTAAACACCAACGAATGCGTAAAATAATATAAAACTTATTTTAATTAAAAACACGAAGCATTAACTGAAAAAAAGCAATTTAAAATTATTAAAAGAACGCCACGAAATATGCTATTAATTTTATTTTTAATTTAAAATTGCTGACTTTTATAAATTTCACACATTTCTTTTAATATTTAAAGCTTCCACACAAATGTTATAGAAATAAAATCACATGCCACGACCAAATCCTTTTAAAAGCATCATGTACAATACACAATAGGCATCATTTACAACAATGATGCATTTTTTTGAACTGATTTATTTTATTTGCTGCACAAGCAAATCGATCAATAAATACAATGTGTTAAGGATAAAGGAGAAAAGTATTACTACAGGAAAATATAATGCAGTTGTGTTAACCGAAACGCCTTTAAAATGCACTACACCATATAGCATTCATGAATTGCTGGAGAAAATGCAGTGTGGAGCATTTAGCGTTTTAATTTCTGTTGCTAGTAAAAAATTAGAACTAAATTATTGGACAAGTTTTTTATGACAACACTATGTGCGAAGGCTTAAACCGATTCGAATCCGTAACCCCCAGACTCACAACCAAAAATAGAGTTTAATTAATCAGAGAATATTTTATTCAGAGCTTAGCAATAATATTTTCTTATTTCTACACAGTTTCCAATTTTTCGCTTGAAACATCAAATGGGTTGAGTTAACCATGCACGTGCATTAACTAGGCTTGCGTAAAATCTACACTGCCCTATGGAAGCGAAACTTGGCTGAGGACAAACTCTATAGCACAGAGACTCCAAGTAATTTTCTTTTGGCCAAATAAAATTACAAACACAGAGCTGTAGAGGTCACAAAGGAAGAACCAACAGTTCTACAAGCAGCGTTACGAGAGCCGCCTTAGAATGGAATCCCCAAGGAAGTCGGCGTTCCGGTCGTCTAAAATTGATATGGATAGAACATACTCTCCGTAAGCCTATTAGCAGCGTTACGAAAGCCGACATAGAATGGAATCCCCAAGGATGTCAGCGCTCCGGTATCCAAAAAATACATGGCTTAGAACAATGAACTAAACAAAGTAAGCGAATCTTTTGACGAAATTAAATTAATTTGTAATGATAGAATTTGAATTCGATTGTAGAAGCTCTATGTTTCCAAGTGAAATAAATAAAGGAAAAATAAACCAGACAACTGTATGCAGTTCATCCCATTTAGGTACGATTAATATAATCCCTATGTGGGTAACCTGAGAAGAAATGATGGACAATAGGCAAAAAGAAAAATAGAGTTAAAGAAAATAAAGTAAATTGTTGGTTAAGTGAAGCTACGGTGATAGGAAAAAAACAGTCAGTCTCCCAAGAAACTTTAGGAAAAGGGCTTGTCTGACCCATTCTAGGAAAGAGTGAGTGGGAATACAAAACAATATTTCTAGTAAAGAAATTAATCCTGTTTAAATCCGCCGTTAATATAACGGATAGGCGACTATAGTTAAGGTGCAGCAGGAGTTAAGGACGTTGGTACTCCACCGTAGGACAGCTGTGATACCGACTTATGTACATCAGTGCCTAGCGTGTTGCCTTAACCTGACTGATGGCAATCCTACCACTAGGTGAAACCAATGCGTCTACCAAGGCCCTTTTTGTGATACCGACACAACAAGTAACAGCAGAACCACCATGTTCATACTCCTTGCTTAGGAGTTGAAGTTTATATAAACTCCACCAATAGCGTGGTGCCTCTGTTGAAAGTGCAAAAACACAGCGGACTATATCGTCCTCTCTGCGAAGGAAGGCCACATACCTTACCGAAGAGCCTCACCAATAGCCGGCCTTAGAGATTTGGGAAAATCCCAGCATATGGTGCCACAAGCATTGGCGTCAAGGTGGTAGCAGTTTAGAACATGGCTGGCAGCACAATGCTCATACTCCTTGTTTAGGAGTTGGAGTTTATATAAACACCTTACACGCTATTGGTGCCTCTGTTAAAAGCACAGCTGACTAAATCGCCCTTTCTGCGAAGGAAGGGCCACTAGCTGACCTTACCGAAGGGCCTCACCAATAGCCGGTCTTAGAGATTTGTGAAAATACCGGCATATGGTGCAAAGCATTGGCTCAAGGCGTTAGAAGTATCCAAGATAATAAATAATTTACCCGGGGGGACTATAGCGTAGGACAAAGGCTTCATCGTGATAGCTTTTGGGGAAGAACCTTTCGGTTGGCTTGGGATCCTTGCCTGCTTATCCGCTGACCATAGTCACTGAGTTAGTCATCCTTATTTGCAATCTAGGCTTCTTGAATACTGCAAGCCAAAAAAGAAGCTCAGCTTTACGCAGGCCGAAAGTAACATGTACCAATAAGTGTTCAAAGCCACTTCATTATTCCATTGGAGGTAGTTTCTTAATTTCAATACTATTTTTATTGCAAACCCTTAATTTAAATTTATATTCTAAATATCTATTGTAGGGATGCACACCAAATCCCTATACTCTTCCTTAACAGCAGACTCCTTAAGAAACCTATCATAAGTTATTTTAAACACGAAGCATTTTATTTTAGTATTTCCTTGCCTTTCATGTAGTCTATTTGCTTTTATTCTTTTTATAACAATTCGAATTTGTCTGTGTTGACATTTGAGATAAAAATAAAAAGCAAAAAGTTTACAAGTTTACACTCAGCCAACAACAAATATCAAGAATTTGACTACTAACTGCCAACCACCACCAGCAACCAGTATAAAATAAAATACATTTTTCACACTTTACTTCAAAGATCAAACTGATGTCGGCAAAAAGTTAAGTTTGGAAAAGGCAAGAAAATAATGTTGAATATAAAAAAAAATGCAAGGATTGACTTTTAATAAACATTTTAAGTAGAAAATGTTAAAATCAACTAGAAGATAGATGCTCGAAATCAAGTTAAGAAAACTTGTAAAAATTCTTATTTATTCACTTATATTTTATTCTATCTTTAAGTTTTAAACCGAAAAGATTGAAATGAGAAAAATTCGCTCCTAAAAGTATGGAACAGACTTAATGAAACACTCACCAACATACTGATGAAGTTTTTATAAAAAGATTAAATAGATTTTCTTTTTGTACCACATGAAATCTTGACAAAAAATTATCTTTTATTTTATCATCTACAAAGTGTCATGTTGTAATAAAATACGAGCAATAAAATTTAATTTATTTTTAATTCTTTCTCTTTATTGTCTCAGTAATTTCATCATCATAATTTATCTTAAATCTTTTGTGGGAATTATTGTGGAAAATAAGTATAAATTTATATGTTTGTATAAGTATAAGGATGCTTACGAAGCAGACCCTATTGTTTTAACTGCCTTTTCGAGTAATTCTCATTCCTAAGTTATTGCTGGTTGTTAAGCTTCACTTATCACTACATCTCTAAACGACTCTCTCCGACTCTTAGTTATACACCCCCTTTCTTTAAAAAAAAAACGTTCTAAATGTCTAGGCTTCTGTGCAAATACTGCTTTATCAATATATTGGTTAGCAGTCCATATACTCTTATCAATTCTCTCTCCCACTCCTATACTCATACATCCCCACATGGTCATTCTAAATCCGCCATACTTCATTGATGGTTGAACAATACGGCTACTGAACGCCTCGCGAGACTTTCTTCATACCCACTGTAGTTAAATTTTTTCGTAGAAGATTGATTTTGGTTTCGTATAACCATAACCATGTTTTTGTAAAGTTGCATGTTCTCAAAGCTGGAAAGGTAGATTATTCCTAAAGCAGGGGTATTTGATCATCATGAATATCAATTTGAGTTCCATTAATATTGATAAAACTATGCAACAAATCAAACTTTTTAGAAAATAACAAGTTTTCGGCAACGGCTTGTTACACAGTGCACCAAAAAATAAACGTGTATCATACCAGCATTAGTCGCACCTATTCAAATGTACTGGTTGGCCAATAAAGTTATTGGCCCATATTTCTTCGAGACTGGAGATGGAACGCCGGAAAAGATTTCCGAAGTTTCTTGCGACCAATGGCGGAACAGAGTCCTGATTTCTGGTTTCAACACGATTGATAAACTACGCTTATTGCTAGGCATCCGTGTTTAACATTAGTAGATCTTTTTTGGCCCACCCTGTATGTATGAGTCTATTTCGTACACTTTTTGAAAATAGCGAAAAAGACTCTTAAAATGTACCAGAAAAATATTGGCCATAAAATACTACTATAAATATATATGTACATACTAGCTGTGCCCACACACGTTGTATCCATCCTGACAACATTTTGTTCAATTTTTCTTTGAAAGTAAACCACACCAAATTTTAAGACTCTTACGTATTTACTTTATATAAAGGAACCCATCCCTTCAAAAATAAAAGATGCAGTACCGACTTTCTCATGGAAATATTTTTTCGGAAAAAAGTATTCTATATTGGTATCAGGATACTAAGATACCTCCTCACAACATTTCGTTAAAATCCATCTAGTAGTTTTTACGTGATGCGAACACAAAGAAAAGAAAGACATACAGACAGGAAATGAGGTACTATTTTATTATATACTAGCTGTGACCGCCACTTCGTCGGCGTCCTGCAATATTTCGTTCGATTTTGCTTTGAAAGCAATCCACACCAAAGACCCTTACGATTTTAGTTTTTTTTTTTAAAGAGAAGTAACACTCAGGCAATTAACGCCTACATTAACTGTGTTACTTCCTTTAGAAAGGATTATCCTTAGATAAGACACATGGTTAGTACGATAGTAAAGCTTCGCAAGCGCTTCTGGTGTTCTTTAGGCGAATTAGTTTGAAGCTAGCATAACCAATTAATAATTATTTTTCTTCGCCGGCGATTAAGTGCTATGTGGTAATACCGGTGTTTTTAGTTCCGCCTTAAGATATGCTACGTATCAGTTTATGTATTTTTTTACTGTATAAAAAGTAAAGTATTTATATGCGGTTAGTTCAACTGCTTACTTTCACTGCTTTTTCTCCACTTTCTAAGATATTTTTGCCGAAAAAAGGTATCCTATATGGGGACCAGGATACTTAGGTACCTCCTCACAAAATTTTGTTAAAATCCATCCAGTAAGTAATACGAAAAAAAATGAACGGAATACCTATCATAAAAGAATAACTTACATATGGTGTAGAAATGGGCTCAATTACAGAAACGCATGTATTTAAGGCAAATTGGAAATTATATTTATTTATTACTAAGGCCAGCGGATGACAATGTTTTTTGTTTTTTTATTTGGTGTAAAAACGTATAAATTTTTTGGCGTGCCAACTCGGGAGCAAGCCACTTACAACTGGCATGTGAAAAACATGAATTTTCCAAAATTAAACAAGCAATAGTCAATGATTGTCGTTGTGCTTTGTTGATTGTAATAGCAATGGCAAGACGCAAAGGGAATTGGAGACTCTTGAATTGGACTGGTAAAACGTTGGAAATCATCGGAATTCGTGGAATAAGTACGTCTTCGCCTTCGAATCTGCCACCGATGATTGTTGCCTCGATTAAATTTGGTGAACAATTTTTGATGGTCAATCTGGTTCCGTTGCATAACTTTGGTGCGTTTAAGTTGCGAATAAGAATTACCGGTGATCCAACCTTTGATGTTAGTACATGCGGTGGCATTCCGGGTGGTTCCGGGCGGCTTTCAAAAGAAATAAATTAAATCAAAAAATAAATATACATACATATATGTACATATGTACATATACGTCATTGGTGGTTAAATATGAAAATTTGATTTTGCCACGCCCCTTCGCCCGCAGACCGAAAATCAAAAATCAGACTTCACAGTGTCACCCGCCTGAATATTCTGAAGATTCCCTAAAAATTTCATCAAAATCGGCCTAGCTGTTTTGGAGTCCATACGTTACATACATACACACAATCTGTTTTAAATATACCCTGCAGGAAATGTCAATAGTGAATCTGTAGTGACTTACTATTGACACGAGTCACCAGTACTAGTGATTTTTAATACCTCAGACAATGCTATTTATTATAGACATTTAACATGTGTATGTCATTGAAAATCCACTACTGACATTGGTACTATTGACTAGGTATTTCTTTTGGGACCATATGAAGACATTGGAACTAGTGATTCACTACTACATTTTAGTAATTCTAGTCTACACTTTTGTTACTTTTCTGAAATAGAATTTTCAATGACAATTCTGTCACTAATTCCACAAAATCTTCTACAGGGACTACAACATTTTCACAATTACCACATTCAATTATAATTGTTTCGATTGCTTTTTTATCTGTCGTTTATAATTCCTTTTGCCCATGATGTTTTATGCTTTTTATGATTTAATTTTATATTGATTTTTAAATATTTAAAATAAACGTATTTTTTCTTTGCACCTGACGTATATACATACATACATACATATATACATACATACATACATACATACATACATACATACATACATACATACATACATACATACATACATACATACATACATACATATGTATGTATATTTTTTAACAATAATAAATTAAGAAGAAGCAAATATAAAAATGTAGATGATTTGTTGACAATGTCGCCAAAGAGTCACCATAATAGTTGACAAAAGTGATGACTTGGGGACAATTGTCCTCAGGTTTTCTTCAGGGTATAGATAGAATATAAAAGAAATAAAAATCGAAATTTATATAAAGCCTTTGTTCATCAGTAATTACCTAGGGATGGTTACCTCTATATTAAGTATATACATGAACCGTAACTGAAGCACAATAAAATTTGATGTTAATTACTTTCAAAGTAAAATCGAACAAAGTATTGTCAGGACGCATACGATGTGGCGGGCATAACTTCTTTAGATTGCTTAATACACCAAAGAATGAATACTATTTTGCTGCGTCTTCTTCAATATATAAACACAGCTGATGAAATTGTTCACTATGTTCATCGGATTCTGTTGCTTATGGATCTTTCCTCGCAATAAAAATTTCATAGTTTTGTTCTAAGGGCACTTCACTAAAACATTTCACATTTTGAAATGTTTGTCATTTGATTTTGCATTTTTATCTTGCATTTACAAGTATAATTGTCAGTTTGAATGTTAATGTATGTTTGATTTAATAACGACTTTTTTTGCAATTACAAATTTATTCTTGTTGTTGTTGCTGATAATATGTATATGAAACCCAACAATCATCCAATACATACATACATATGCATGTACATATGCATATGTTGTCACATACATATATAAGATTATGTACAATGATAAAAAAAATAATGAGTATGAATATGTAATACATACAAATTTGAAATTTTTATGACAACATACATACATCAACAGCATTATTCACAGCAGCAACATCAACAACAAGAGTGAGATATGTAGCTACAAGAATATGACAATAACAATTACATAATGTAAAATGTCGTTAACAGACAGATTGATTAATTGATGAATCAGTAAAGATGAATCTGTCTGATGAAGTTAGTAAAACAGCAAAAAAATCAATATTAAATAAAATTCCTAGACAAACCTTCTTTTATACATAAAAAGAAGGTGAAAGCGTAACATTGTCTGTTAGTTCATGATCAGTTTGAATTAGATTAACGTGGGACCCCAAATATTTTATGAAAAAGATACCTTTTGGAAAAGTATATAAGCAAAGTACCTGCCACAAAATGTACCTATAAAAATAACTTTTAAAAAATACCTTAAAAAAAATAACTAAAACAGTAACACATTTAAAATAAAGTAATTTGTTTAAGATTTTGTTTGTCTAAAAGAGCTAAAAGTTATTTAAACAAAGGGAATTTCTAAAATATACCTTTAAAAAGTGCTTTTAAAATCATTTTAAAAATACCTTTTAGTAAAATTATATTTAATAAAAGTATCTTTTTAAATATAACTTTTAAAATACCCTTTACATATAGTACCGCTATAAAAAGAAAAAGACTAAAAAAGTACCTTTAGTAAAAAGAATTTTAAGAAAAACTTTCTGCGAGCAATTTTAATAAAAGTACCTTTTTAAAAATTTTAAAGTTTAAAGTTTAACCTCAAAAAATATCTTAAAAAAGTAATTTTTTCTAAAAAGGCATTTTTTATAAACTTACATTGAAGGTATAAAAGTACCTTACAAAACTTTTTGAAACATTTTCTTAAAAAAATAAATTTTCAAAAAGTACCTTCTAAATATAAGTTCGAAAAGGTATTTTTTAAATGAAGTGCCTTTTACTAAGTGCCTTTAATAAAGATTTTAAGAAAATCGCTTTTTAAAAAGTACTTTTTTTTTAAATTCATATAAAATTTAACTTTGAAAACGCACTTTAATAAAAGTGTCTTAAAGTAAATATATGACAATGTACCTTTAAAAAATGCACAGTTTTTTTGGGTGCCTCAGTGAGCACCAAAAATACAAGTCTGTTTCGCTACAACGTTGGCAAGAAGTTCAGAGAGATGCTTGAATATAATTGCGTTAACTCTGTTATTGACAGGTCAATAACGGATTAGATTTTTTATATGAAAAACTAAAAACTCATTTTTTAGCTAAACTAAGCGTCCTACAGGCAAAAGGGCGAAAATCTGTATGCACTTATAAAATACATAAAAAAGGATTTTTAATAAAAAAAAATGCGATTTTTTATATTAAAAACTAAAAACTCATTTTCTAGTTAAACTAAGACTATAGGCAAAGGACAAAAATCTGTGATCACTAATAACATACATAAATGAGAATTTTTTATTAAAAAATCGATTTTTTATATGAAAAATTAAAAACCCATTTTCTAGCTAAACTAAGCGTTCCACAGACAAGACGACAACAATCTGTGATCACTTATAAAATTCCAAGTTGAAAATGGAAGAAAAAGAATATACTTGAAAATAGCTGAGACGCTAGCGCCCAGCGTGTGTGGGAATGTTCAGCTAATGCTAAGAACTATGAGCAGAGACATATTAAAAAAATGGTGGATGTGTGGGAGACATTAGCCTTAGAGAAATGTTTCCAATTGCCAGAGAATCTGTGGTGGCAAAGAAGCTCGACAGTTAGTTATAAGTCACCATATCTTAAATATCTATAGCTATCGAGGCACTCGATTAGTTGTTCACTAGTCTGTCTGTCTGGGGGTTGCGGGTTCGACTCCCGACTTGGCAAACCTTATTAAACAGAAATGTCAATACAGTTTGACATTCTTAGTGGTTATAGTTATTGATGTCGATAGTTATCATGCAGCTATAAAGCACCTTTTACATATATTTAAAACAAATAAATGGTATTAAGACATATGTATGTACATATTTAAAAAAAGTACCTTTATTTAATAGTACTTTTTAGGTAACTTTCAAATTACCTGTATAAAAAACTTAAGGAAATAGTACCTTGTAGAAAAGTATTCTTTATAAAACGGATATTTTATTTTAGAAAGAGTAAATTTAAATTACGCTTTTGAAACAATTAAATTGGTATTCCCTTTGTCGACATCGACATTTAGCGATGACTGTTTACTTTTATTTGGTATTTTGTAAGAAAATGTGACATCAAACGACGATTTTATCGTCTTCGTTTTTATAAACGATTTAAAAAAAATTAAAAATGGAAAAAAATAAAATAAAATAACAACTTCAAAGCAATTCGGAAAATTAGTGGTAGAAAAGGAAAAATGTCCTTTCTTGTAAGAGGCTTCCAAAGAGGATGTAGCCCAAATAATTTTAAATAGTTGTGGGATGGTTTTGTTGTTGCATTAAATTTCCTTGGCCCTCCAAGAAGATCGTTGGATGCATGGCAAAAGGTATGGATGTAAAGCTGTGGCTAAGGCTACTGGGGGTGGAATTAGTAAACAATTTATACTTAGCCCCCTGGAAGAGGCCTATAGCAATTTGCTGACACTGCTTCTAGCACATAATTTTGGGACATATTACAACATAACAAGCAATTCTTGCAAAAAGAAAGTGCATTTTTTACTTACTTCTCATCCGGTAATTGAAACATGTATGTATGTTTATATATCAGACTTCTGATTAATCGTCTCTGAATGACCCGAATTTTATTAGCAATCTTCCTCACTTGAATCCGAATCGGTTACGAAAAACATTTTTTTTTTTTCAATTATATATATTATATATTTTTTATTATATTATATTTTTGTTTTGAAAATTTTCAATAAAAATTGTAAACAAAATAAAATAATAAAAATATTTGACTCAAATTTTTGATAACACTTCGACGTCGTCATAATACTGTTCTCCGCCAAATTATAATCGAATTGATGACGACGTCGATACAAAGTGATGTCAGCCTAAAAGTGACGACGATGTCGACGACGCCGAATAGAATAGTGGTGAATACTTTATAGACAAAGTTCTTGTTATAAAATTATATTTTATTAAAAGCATTTTTATTTTTTTATTAAATATTGAAATACAATTTTAAATTTTATTCTTACTTAATTGATCGGGCATAGTAACGAATATCTTTACTTTTTATCGTGAATATCCCAGAATATTTATCGGTAATTGGACCCACAACCCCCAGACTGATAGCACTGGTATACTAGCTTACCAGGGCACTTAATCAAAAAGGTTTTAAAGAAAGTAGACGTTTAAATATATTTTTTTTTAAGTACACTAATATAAGATGTATTTAAAAACAAAAATTGTTTATAAAAAGTACCTTAAGCACATTTTTAGTTATTTCATGGGATATATTATTATATTTTTTTAATCATTTTATTTAAAAAATAACTTTTAAAAATTTTTCTTCTTGTAGTGTTTTAACAAATTGTTTTTATGGTTGTTGCAACTTCCTTTATTGGGAAGAACAGAAAAAAATAAGTTATAAAAAATTCGCAAACATTAAAAACACACTGACACTAAAATAAGAAAAAACAGCCAAATTTAAAATGACGTAAAACGAAGCTCAAGGCTCAAAATACTGAATCACAATTCCTAAAGCCTGCAGGTCTATTTGTTGGTACTGCTTAAAAGGAGAACTTCAAAAGAAGCAATTTATATGCACAACACAGCGCAACAACTTACACACACAAACACACACAAAGGCATGCAATGTACGTAAACGTAGCTACACATACCAAACGCAGCAACCAAGATTGAAAGGTAATGGAAAATGGGTAGTAGTTGGGCGGATGGGTGGTGTCAAGTGGTGGAGGTTTTCAAAAATGTTAAGAGCTTATTGTCGTCTATGTGTTACCTTGTCTTGTTGGTTTTTTTTGTTGTTGTTGTTTTTGGTGTCAGTTAAGGACCACACGATTAAAACCAAACAAAAACTTTCAAACTTCTTTTCCTTTAAAATGTTTCCAATTTTCGTGCTCTCAATGTTTATGAACGTTCTTAACGTATTTGATGTGTAAATGTCCTGTACGTGTTTTAACTGGATACTCTGTACTTAAAGTTTAGCAAGTTGGGAATTTCGATATTAATACATTGTTACGTATTTGCTAGTTTCACTTGGAATGATGACATAGCAAGGTAAAGGTACCTATGTATGTGTAAAGATTATTTTAATGTTTTGAATAGTATTTTAACCCCCCCCCCCCTGTGTGTGCTGAGCACAGCCAAGTGAGTGATCATGTGTGTTTCAACAGCACTTTAGAGTTGTTTTGTAACGCCTTACTAGTTGGCTTAAACAATATGGCCGCTAAAAAAGGTATCAAAATGGACGGTTTAAAAAAGTAAAGTTTAAAGTGACAGTTAAATTTAATAAAAGAAAATCAAATTTCAATTTAGTGTTTTGAAGCAGGCGCCCCAACCGGAAGTGCTTGAAACGAGTGGAAGTGCACTCTTTAGGCAGCGGCGGCTGAGTAATTTGATCTAGGCAACAGATGTGCGCCGGCCTTTCAGAATGTTTGGCCGTTTAAGCTTTCGGTAAATAAAAAACTTAAATAAACAAAAAAAAATTAGTACAATTTCTTGACAAGGCGATAAGACTGAACACAATTTTTAGCAGGTGCAGGACAAAGAAAAAAAAAATCATCGACGGCGGCGAACTATCCGACTTAATCAGCTTGGTTCTTTGCCTAAAAAAAGAACCCTGATAAAATGAAAAATATTGCATAGAAAAATTTCTAAAAATGATTCTGTATTATGGGATGCCACATTTCTTTCCGTATTATTTTACATTTTCAAAACATATTGCTTTCACACCAACTCATAGTTTCTCACAATATTTCAGTTTTGGACAAATCTCAATACTCAGTAGTATAGTGTGAAAAGGGCTTTAATGTTTGAGTGGATTGCTACCAGTTTGTAGTATTTCTCTTGGTTGCTATTTATTCAAGGATTTAATTTCATTCTTTATCCTCTTACTTTTCTTCTGTTTGTATTTTACCTCTCTAGCTTTATTGGTTTACTTTGTCTAACATGTTAAGACCTGGCTAATGATAGTATTACGAACATAGAAAACAAAAAGTAAAACACATAAAGTCTTATTGAATAAAGTGTTATTGAAAAAAATTATTGATTTTTTATTTTCGAAAACAATGGAATTGTTGTGTTTATGTTGCTTTGATGTTCGTGTTTCAAATACACAAACCAATATCTTTTTGTTTTATTTTAATAACAAGTTCGAGGTCTTGTTATTAATTAAATAAATAAGTGTAGTATACGTAATACATAAGTTAGCATTGCAAATCTTTAAATAACGCAACAGAAATTATACAGAACAAACTTTTATAATGTTTTGTTTTTCCACAATCTTGACCTAACAATAATTAAATAAATTATTATATGTGACCCGGCCTATGAAAAGGTGGCTTATGACTAAAAAAAAAAATTTTTCCAGTTTTTTTTGGTTTCGATAGTTTTTGAGACGCTCTTTCACGTGGTGAAAACTAACTTGCTTAGAAGTGTACTAAAAATGTAGAGAAAGATGAGCACAAATGGTGATATAATCCACAAAAACCTGACAACGCTGGGTCAGAAACTGGTTTGTGCTTTGCATTGAAAAAAACATCACTCTTTATATACACATACGAACTTATCTAATTTATGCTCTTTTGCATTTTTTGGTTGCCTTTTGTGCATGACTGTTCGTAATGCATAAGAAAAACTACTAAGAAACTGACGAAATGCATTGTTTATCTTTAACAGCTAATTTTTCGAAATTTTGTTTTTGAGTCATAAGCCACCTTTTTATAGACCGGGTCACATACATATATGTATTTCTATGAGGGACTTTAAGAACATAGAGTAAAAAATGTTAATATCTGTACGATCTTTAAAATAATATTTCCCTGAAATGTATTATCATTAAAACAAAAATTAAACAATTCATTCATCTATACATACATATGTATAATAAAATAGTAACTCATTTCCTGTCTGTCTGTCTTGCTTTTTTTGTTTTCGCATCACGTAAAAACTACTTAATGGATTTTAACAATATTTCGTTAGGAGGTACCTTAGTATCCAGATTCCATTATATGATACTTTTTTCCGCTAAGTATCTTATTTCCTAGAGAAAGTGGAGAAAAACAGTGAAGTACGCCGATTTTTTTTTTATCGATTAAAGGCATCTTATTTTTGAAAGCACTATATTTTAAGCAATGCTGCTTAACAGATGGCGCTGTTTTAAAATAATGAGTAAATCATTTCCTTTCTGTCTTTTACAGCGCTTTACAATAATTTTTAGAATTTTATATATATTTTGGACTTTTATCCAGGGATGGGTACCTTTATATAAAGTAAATACGTAAGAGTCTTAAAAATCGAACAAAATATTATCAGGATTCACACAACATGTATTCTAATTTTTAAAGAAAATTTTTAAAATGGTTGAAAACAAATTTACTTTTTTTTTAAATTTTTTATGCCGGAAAAAACTATTTTCCTGGCGTTAAAAAATTCTCTATTTTTATAATATATTCTATTTTATAATAATATATAATAATATATTATATTCTATTTTAAAATATATTTTCCATTAATATAAAAATTTGATTTTCTATTTCTATGGACAGTTACTTTATAAACCCGTCGACGACAATTTAATTATTTCCATAGAAAATTGTATGTAAGCCGGCGACTATTTTCCTTTTTCTATAGACAAGGTTTTGCGGGCCCGACGAGAACAATTTTCCTATTTCTATAGATTTTTTTGTAGGCGGGAGACAACAATTTTTCTATTTCTATAGACATTCTTTTTGTAAGCCGGCTATAAACATTTGTCTATTTGTATAGCAACAATTTGTATAGCAACAATTTCAAATTTATCTACCGGGCGACAACAATTTCAATATTTAGATAGATAATTTTTTAAAAGCCTGCGACAAAATATTAAAGCTTGCCGACAACAATGTTGCTATTTGAAATAAAATTTTTGGTGACAAAATATATGCAAACCGGCGACAAAAAACTTCTATTTGCTTAAATTTTTTTCTTTATTTATATTATCCGTAGATTTTTCTGGTATCTCTTCTATTTCCCTTTTCAGCAATAATTCGTCTATATCTATAGAAAATTTTTTGTAAACTTGCGACAATAATATGTCTATTTCTATAGATAATTTTGGCTCTCAACAGCTGCAAAATATTCAAGCTTGACGAAAACAATTTTGTATTTAAAATATTTTTTTTTTTGAAAGCCGGCGACAAAATATATCAAGTCAGCGACAAAATATATTCAAGACGGTGACAATTTTTTTTATTTTTATGGTTTTTTGTTTAAGCCTGTTTACATTATTTTATCTATTTCCATCGAAAATTTTTTGTAACCAGGCGACAACAATTTCTGTATATTTATAGCCAATTTTTTGAAAGCTCGTGTCATCAATTTCTGCATTTCTATAGTCATTTTCTTTGTTAGCTTGGCGACAACAATTTTGCTATTGCTATTTTATTTCTAAAGCCGGCGACAAAATATATCAAGTCGGCAAAATATATTGTAGCCGGCGAAAAAAAAAATTTATGTTTTCATAGTTTTATTTTCAAGCCTCTCTACATTTATTTTTTTTTTTATTTATATTCTCTGTAGTTTTTTTTTCTGGTAACTCTTCTGTTTCCTTTTACTTTTACATAATCTCTTTTAAAGTGTTTTAATAATAAGTTTTAAATATCCATTGAGGTTTTTTCCTGCTAGTTTAGTTATTAGTTAAGATGAACCTTGAAAAACTAATTTTATTGAAGTACATTTTTAAACACTTCATTAGAAATCCCCATTAATTACAACTGTAATAACAACATATTAGCTTACTAGCTTACTAGTAGAGTGCTGTAAAATTTAATAAAAGGGTTGAAAATATAAATTTCTACTTTAAAGCGCAATGAAGGAAGTTTATTTGAAATGCGAGGTATCCCCCAATATTTGCTTCCTTTTCCAAATACATTTGTATGTATATATGACCTGACCTTAAGAAACCAACGAAAAAACTATTCTTTTAATTACAGGATGACGTCAATAAATTCAAAAGATGTGATGAAAATTATAATTTATTGCCTTTTGCAGCAACCCCCACTAAAAAGAAATTTTTGAAATGCAAAAACTTGCATTAAGTAAATAAAGCACAAATATAGATGATAAAAGGAAATCCACTACTCATGCAAAAAGATATCAAGAGGGAGTAAAGTCTGAAATTAATAACAAAAAAAAAAAAATAAAACTTTTTTATTATCTAAGAACAATCAGAAATGGGGTCATAAATTTTTATATTTTATTAAGATGCAAAAACTTTTCTCAAAATCATTTTTTTCCTCTTTTTGAAATGGTTTTTACATTTCTTGTGAACCCCATCCCCTCCTCCGGTATCTTAAAATTTAACTGAATCTACATTATGTCTGCTAAAAAAAAATAATAAAATAAAAATAAATCTTTTGCAAACAAAATAATGTTACTGTAACTGTTACCAAACAATTCAAATTCATTCGTTATGGCAATTCCATGTTGCAAAGAAGCAAACAAAAGACACTTGTTTTCAAAAAAAAAAAAAAAAAACCAAAAACAAGAAGTTACAAACAATGGAAAAGGCAACAAAAACAAATAAAATTGTTACTAACACAAGTACTTAGTAAACATTCTTTTGCATGCATGCACATACACAATCGCACACTTACCCCCAAAAGTATACTCTCTTTTTTTACTGTTAATACCCCCATAATGTCTTTCGTTCATGTTACAAATACAGTAATATAATTTACCCTTACCCAACAATGTTTTACTTTGATTTCGTCATTGTGTTTTTTTGTATGACTCATACAAGCTCAAACATTTTGTTGTAATAAAAAAACAATATTTGCGTTTTTCTTGCCAAAAAAAGAAAAAAAGTTAAAGAAAACTAAAAACAGCAAATTACCCTTGTCAAATATATCAACAAAAAGCAAAAGAAGGAAACATTTTATTGCAAGAAAGACGAAAACAAAAAAAAAAAAAAACAAAACTATTGTTGGTAGTGTGACATTTTTCTTCCCTCCCGTGTCCAGTTGCGCCCATAATATAAACTATTTTATTTCTTCTTATTTTATTGTTTTATAAGGGGAACAGTAGAAAATTAACTCAAAGTCTAAACATTTTTATTTCTTACTTTATCGAAGATATCTTAATGAAATTTCATTCAGGCAAAGCAGGGGTGTTTTTGAGTGTAAAGAAAACTACCGGTCACCTAGTGTGAGGAATGGCTAGTGTGTAAGCCACCAAAGTTGAATACCTCATACAATTTTTTTGATATATTTTAGAAAGTTTATTTATAACTCAAATATTAAGATTTTTGAAATTTAGATAGTCCTTGAAAAAATCTACAAAAGGTATGTATCTCTTTTAGTTTGAAAGAAAATTGGTGTAGAAATTTCTTTTTGGAATTTTTGGCCGACCTTAACTGGTATTTTTGTGCGCCTGACAATATTTTGTTCGATTTTGCTTTGATAGTAAACCACATCAAATTGTAAGTGTCTTACGTATTTACTATATATAAAGGTACCCATCCCTGGATAAAATTTTAAAATTTATATAAAATTCTAAAAATTATTGTAAAACTCTGTAAAAGACAGACAGGAAATGATTTACACATTATTTTAAAACAGCGCCATCTGTTACGCAACATTGCTTAAAATATACTGCTTTCAAAAATAAAAGATGTCTTAAAGTATGCAGTACCTTTAAGTCGGTAAAAAAAACAACGGATTTTCACTGCTTTTTTTTCACTCTCTCTTAAGATATTTTTGCGGAAATATTGTAATCAGGGGGGTTTACTGCCTATTTCGATTCGAAAAGGAAATCATTCGAATTTGTATGACTTTCGAAAAAGATTTCTTTCGAATCGAAATACGCAGTAGCCAGGATACTAAGGACAAACACAAAAAAAAAGACAAGAAATGAGTTACTATTTTATTCTATGTATAGATGAGATTATTATTCTAAGGTAACGGCTGCACTCTTAATAAAATTTAGAATGAAATAGTATTAAATTATGTTCATATAGCGTATTTCGTTAAAAAGCTACAAGCCTCTGAAATAGGAAAATGTAAAACAACCGTTTCTTCTTCAAGATTCAAACTTACTTCGGTACTAAAAATTCGCAAATGCGAATAAATAATAAACATAGCCAATTTTGAAATAAAATATATGATTTATTGTAAAATTTCTCGGTGTGCAAAGCACCGATTAAAAAAAAGTAAACAGATTTTAAAAGCTTTAATTTTTGGCTACATATTCCAAAAAGGACTATGTAGCCTCTGTTAAAACACCCTGAATTGATTAAAAACTCTTTTATCTACATCGGTTTAAAAATTGGTAGGGATTATCTCATTCCGACTACATTTGTTGTGTCAATTCTAATTCTATACTTTATTTCGCAAAAAATCAGTTTATCATAAAATTTCCATTTTTAATGGTAAATAATATTAAAAAAATGAATCTCGAAAAAAATACGAAACATTAATCTAAAAGTAATACACTTTTCTCTGATACCAATTAGTTGTATAAAGAGTGTATATTTAGGGTGTAGGAGATCCACAAACCTTGCCTATTAATTTTTTTTCGCAATTTTTTATTTATTCTATCTTCAATATAATTGAACTATAATTACTCATATCTTAAGTCTAAAAATATAAATATACATGTTAAGTCCAACCAGTGCTGGACAAAAAAAAAATGTATGTTTCACGGTTACTGTAATTTGCGGGTTATCCCTCTGATGTACGGATGAGAGAAGCAGTGTCCCTCCTTCTTAGTCGAATGTAACCAGGTTCATAACACCATATTGGTTTTAGAATTGACTTGTATAATAAAAGTTTGCAATCTAAAGCTAGAGTAGAATTTCTGCCAATAAGCCAGTTTAGTTGGGCTGCTTTTAACTTCATTTGTGTTAACTTTGTTTCTATGTGCCGTTTCCATGTAAGGCACCGGTCAAGATGTATGCCGAGATATTTGACGTCTGAAAGCTGGGGTATCGTTTGGTTATTTATCCGAATTGGGGGGCAAGATTCTCTACGCAGTGTGAAAGTTATGTGAGTACATTTTTGCTCATTCACTTTTATTCTCCATTTCTTCAACCATTTTTCTAAATTGGATATGTGGTCTTGTAAATATCGTGATGCTACTTCGGGTGTTTCGTGAATGCTCAAAAAGCTGTGTCGTCAGCAAATGTCGATGTGTGAACTCGGTTACTAGTTGGCATGTCTGAAGTATACAACAAGTATAAAAAGGGCCCCAATATACTACCTTGGGGAACTCCGGCTTCGATTGGCTGGGGTGAGCTCAAAAAATCTCCTTCTTTCACAATAAATTTTCGTTCGGTTAAATAACTATTTAGCAGCTTATATAGGTTTACGGACAAATTCAGTTTTAGCTTATATATTAGGCCTTCATGCCATACCTTATCGAATGCTTGAGAAACGTCGATAAAAAGCGCTGAGCAGTATTTTCTCTCTTCAAATGTCTTCTTAACAACATTGACTAACCTGTGAGTTTGTTCGATAGTACTATGTTTTTTCCTGAAGCCGAATTGATGGTTTGGAATACATCCTTTGTCGCTTAGAAAAAGGTTAAGCTTAGTTATTAACATCCTCTCAAACAGCTTTGACATATTTGTCAAAAGGCTTATAGGTCTGTATGATTCAATTTTTGTGTGGTCTTTTCCTGGTTTAGGAATCATGGTAACCAAGGATACCTTCCACTCTGTGGGGAAGTACTCAAGACGTAAAATAGCATTAAAAATAAAAAGAACGATTCTGCGAGCTATACGGGGCAATTCAAATAACATCTTGTTACTGGTTTTATCAACGCCAGGGGCTTTTTTGGTTTTTAAATCCGTTAAATTGCCTATTAATGATTTTTTTCTTTGTAATTTTCTATGTAAAAATGCGTATGTTTATATACATTCTGTGTTTATAAACATTATTGAGCTATATTTCTAATACACACATAATTAAAACGTCATCAAACCACTGTGCGTTAGTTTTTTGCCTAACTTCAAAAACGTTCTAAATTTGAAAAATAGTACTATTATAGCTTTTTAGGCAGCAAATATTTTGTGTAGGGAGTACCTTTTCTCCTACTGTCATTCCCTTCCTTTTGTGCTGCAACCTCATCATGCCCTTGAAAAAAACGCATACCATTTTTAAGAATCTCACGGAATTGTTTCCAAGATAAGAAATAATAATATAAACTAGTTTTTAAACGGTCTTCCTCCCCCTTACTTTACAAATTGTTGTATTGTTATCCAAACTAAAGGGAGTTTTTTTTAAGTGACCGATATCTATCGAGTTTTTTATTAAAAAATTGTATATCATTTAAATATGATTTAGGGCGCGGCTATCGTGTACATGGCGTAACATGGTGGTAAATGTTTATTCGCCCTTCGCAGTAAATCAGGCTGTGAGACGAATATAAGCTTTCAAGTGTTTTATCTGCATAGACCTTGGACTTTTTATAACCCCAGATAACATAATTTAAGGTCGTTCAATGTCTTCAATGAGGTGCTAGTTAACAGGTTCATTTCTTTCCGTTCGCCAAATGTTTCACTAAATTGATTTTATGGCGCGCTGTCTGGCACCATCCAGCTGAAACCACATGTATGCAATATTAATGCCTTCCAATTGAGGCACGAAGAAGTTAGTGTGCAAGCGTGAAGCATGACTATCTTTTTTTCTGACGACATATGAACCAATGATTCCATCGACCCATAAAGCACAACAAACTGTGAGTTTTTTTTTCAGATGTAATGGTGTTGCAACAATGGCTTGAGGATTATCATCGCTGCAAATTAGGTAGTTCTGTTTATTGTGTGTGTGCTTCATTACTGAATGAAATTATCAAATGAAATAGGCTTCTTTTAGCCCTTTCCCCAAATATACGGTAAAAGGCTCATTTTCGGATCAACGCGTACCTCAGAAAAAATATTGTATTTAGGACAGCGTCCACAAACTTACGCATATTGTTATGGATTATATGCCGGCAATGAAATTGCTTTCATCGTATACTAAAGCCCCAAAAATACGACGCTTTTTTAATACAAATGTCTGACATCAGCTGTTGTTTATAATGAATAAAGTGTGGCCAGAAATCTATGCCGTGTGAAAACAGTCAACGGCGGTTGGCCATTGGCAGTAGCCTTAGAAGAGCAATATATGAATAAGCTTTGAACTAGCTTTGTCTATTTGATGGGCTTGAGTTCGCCGATACCATTTAACAACATATAAAATTTGTCTGATAAATATGTGATGTTTTTAGAGCTTTCGGATTTCAATTAAAAAAAAACACATATTACACAATTTATAGAAATATATGGAACCTTTCGTTGAGTCAATGCAACAATCTATATAATTCAATGTTTAAAGATGATTTCATGTAAATGTTGACCGCGGCTACGAATCAAATGTTTCATACGCTGGGTCCAATTTTGGCATACTCTCCAATATATCGGCCGGTATCTCTCTAATAAATTCTACAATAGTGGTTTCCAGTACGTCAACTGTTGGCGGCTTGTTCCAATAGACATGAGCCTTAACATAGTCTAACAAAAAAGTCTAAACTCTTTAAATTCCACGATTTAGACGGCCAACTGACCGACTTTAAACGTGAAATAAACTGTTCACCGCAATCGCCTCTCAATTTGTCCATTTTTTTTCGCGTTCTGTGTGGCATGTGACACCGTCTTGTTGAAATCATATGCTAGGTCTTCCATTTTGAACAAAAAAAAAAAAATTAAATCATCGTTCACGTATCCATTAAACCAGAAATTAGCTTCGTCGCTGAACACAATTTTCCAGTAAAAAAGTGAATCTTCATCTAACTTTGCCAGTGCTCATTCACCAAAACCAACTGGTTGTTGTAGGTGGCTTCAATTCTTGCACCAGTTGTATTTTAATCAATAATTTACGGTCATCCACAACACGTGGATCTGTTCGCACTCTACGTATGCGTCTTGGTGGTTTAATGTCCAATAATGTAAATATGATGCGAAATTTAGCCATAAGATTCCCAAGAGCCGCCATAAAATGGAAGAGGTGCACGATAAAATTTCTTAACCAAGCATGCATTTTGATAATAAAATCAATAATCTGGCAGCTTTGCTTGTTTGTAAGTCGATTTGTGGTTAAATTATATACCAAACCAAGGTATACAGGCCTGTTCTGAAAATCACTTTTTATCAAAGTGATTTGAAATCACGTAAAAGGTGTTCTACATACAAAAAAATTTTAAATCACGATTTTAAATCGGTTAGGAAAGTGTCTGTGATTTCAAATCACTTACTTATTTTTGCGAGTTCTTTGTTGTTAATTTTATAACAAACTGCTGTAATAAATAGTATGTAGGGTTCTTTTATGATTTTTGTAGTTAAATTACGTAATATTATAAGAAAAATATGAAAAAATTGTGCATTTTTGAAGACTCTTCTTTTGCAGTAACATTTTATAAAAAAATTGTGTTTTTCCGCTTCTTTTTAACTGTCAGCAGATTAAGTGTTTAGAAAGTACATCTAACCTTGCCAAACCTAAAAATTGCAATAGTTCCGTAAGTAAAGCCTTAAAACGCCCATTTTTTATACTGCTTTCATTTTAAACCTTTTGGGGTCCACAATGTTACCCTAGACCCTTCAGATTGCTTTTATTTTACGTATTACGTAATTTTTAATCAAAAAAATAATAAAAATCAGCAATTTTCTTGTGGTTTTACAATTTTAAAATCACTTAAAAAAAATAAAAAATTATGTGATTTACAGAACAGGGTAAAATAAAACACGTGATTTTAAAACGGTTCGTGATTTAAAATCACGTGATTTTCAGAACAGGCCTGATATTTATCTTACTAGGTAGTGGCGTCCCTACAACAAATACAAGAACAACATGGCATTTTGTTGTTGCTTCGTAGTTCGAAGAAAATTGAGAAGGCGTGTATATGTGTTATTGCTTTCTTACTTCTACACTATAATATTTCTAAACACATACAACTTTTGACGGGTCGAACTACTAAATCAGCTGGGCGGACGACACTACCTAGTAAGATAAATAATATACCTTGTACCAAACTGTAGTCTTATCACTAAATACTTTACCACCTGTCTTCTTTTCTCTATTCCTTTCCAAAGAAGATAACGTAATTGATTAGTAGGCAATAGTTGCCCGAGTGTTACTTTTCTTAAAAAGAAGACTGCTGATGTAAATGCGAATTTTACATTCCAGTAGGACAGCGCTATTTGCGACATATGTAAAGCCACAATAGGCATTCTTTATTACTAGTTTGAGGGCGTGGTTATCTCAAGCACCGTGTGATTTTAAAGACCCCATTATACTTTTTATAACAAAGCACTAACGCCGATAGCCGTTCCATGGTTTATATTCGTTGATATTTCACACGCAAGTTATTTAATTGAATTTTATCGCTATTTCAAGACCTTTTACTTTAATGTTTATAGAGTTTTTTCATGTTTTAAAGAAAAGTGTACAAATTATAACATTGTTTTATATGTTTTTTTTTTTAATAATATTTTGTTTGATGTTAAAACATGTTAAACATGTTTGCTGGTGCTGTAACACCCCATCAAAACAACAAACATGCGAAATAAAACAACCCACTTACAACCAGCTTAAAATGCCACCCAAAATTAAAGCACTAAACAAATCCCTCGACACTTACATACATTCTTTCTCCCCATTGAAATAAAGTTTCTTGTGCACAGAATTGCTTTAAGTTGTCTTGTTTTGTCTCGTCTTGACTTGTTCTTCTGTGCATGTTGACGCTGTCGAATTTTTCGTTTATGTTTTTTTTTATTTTTTCTTTTCTTTTTTTTTGTTTAAATTTTGACGATAATGATGAGGATTTTCCCTGTACAGCGTCTTGACTTGACTGACTCTGCGCTGAATTGCATGTTGTACAACTTTGCTGTGCTAAAATAGAAATAAGAAAATGTGTGTTTGTTACTTTTTCTTTAAAAATTCCATGTTTGTTACCAGGCGTTGCTGTTTGTTTGTCGGGCTGTTTGTCAGTTTGCGTTCGTTTATTCCAGTACATACGTAGAAAATTTGTCTACACACAGTGGGACATTATAGTTTTCAAATATCAATTGGAAATTTCTTAAAATATTTTTGAGCGAAAGAATGATAATATTTAATATTTTACGTTGTCATGGCCTTGTATTTAACATTTTTAAATAGTATACTTAGTAGAGTGGGTCAATTCGCATGTTAAAAAAAATCTCCAAGCTGTTTGCCTAAGAAACCGAGCTTCCGTTTTTTAACGAGAAACTAGTCTTTTCTTACACAGTATAACATTTTTCAGTTAATTGATTGCCAACTCAATTCTGTGAACTGTATGTGAAATTAGACCAAAAAAGAAGAATTTCTGCATCAATCGTTTTGTCTTCTTACCTGCGATTTGAAGTTAGTATCGATTTGAAGTTAGTACTATCGTATAGGGGAATTTATCACGTTTTAGGCCCTGTTGTTTGACATAGCTCGACAACCACAAGCCCAATTTAGTTGAAATAAATTTTAAAAAGAATTACAATTCCCTTAATCTGTTCATATATTGTTTTTCTATACAAGTAACACTTTCGAAGTTAAAAATGAATGTATGAAGGGAAAAAATTATTTTTTGCCTAAAAATTTAAATTTTTTTTTTTAAAATACATAAAAAATCCAAAATGGAAAAAAGTTTCAAGTCTAGTTATTTTTTCGCAAAGTCACATAACCTATGCGCAAAATGAGACAAAGATCATAAAAATCGATGCACGCGTTTCGCTTTTATTCGCAATTGAGTAAAGGTATGAATTTCAAAAATCAGTTATAGCCACCACCCTTAGAATAAAAATAAAAATATAAATTAAAAAATTATCATGCAAAAAAAAACTTTATTTATAAAAACTTAATGAAAATAAAATAATATGCAATTAATACGCAATTATAATATGCATAAAAACAAAATTTAGAACATTTTTTCAATTATTGGCAATATCCATCCTTGTAGAAGTTGACGCTTGTGGTTCTGATGATCTTGTTTTCTTCGTAGGTTGTTCATATTCATGGTCTGAGTCTGTATCGTCATCCGAGATACACATACTATTCAAGGGCGTGTTTCTTTCACTGTGTCCACCAATTTCAATGTCTTCATCTTCGGTGCTTTCTTCAAACTGCATAATTGTGGAACTCCACCAACAAACCTCCGCAAGCAATGCATCCAATTTTTTGCTTTTGAACCGCTTTTCGAATGGCATGGTCACCTGGTGGAACCTCTCTCCTTGTTCGTCTGATTCCTGAGGTGATTGTGCCAAAAAAGTATCGAGGTGGTGGTGCAAGAAATGCAATTTCAGCGTCATGGATGCACCGATTTTTTCGAAATAAAACAGCAACCTGTCCACTCGTTGCTGTATCTCTTCTCGCTGGACACGGTTCTTTCCTAGAACGCCTTCTATTACTTCTTTCAATGCGTTCCATGCATGTTGGTGGTCGTGATGCTCTGAAAGCAAATGTGTGAAAGAATCACTTTTGATCAATTTCCGAATATCAGGTCCATTGAGAATACCTGTTTTAAATACATAAGAAAAACGAAAAAATTATTGGTAATGCGAATGTATAGAAATTAACAAATTTAGATATTACAATATTGAAATACAGAGTACGATACGTACCGTTTTTAATTTTCTCATCACTGAGTTTCGGAAAGATGGATTTCAAACAATCAAAGGCGCCGTTAACTTTTTTGACCACCACTTCAACGAATTTCCCAGCTATTCCCAGTTTCATGTGGAGCGGTGGCAACAAAATATCATCCAGGTCCTTTATCATAGGTTCATTGCGTAATTTTAATTGTTTGTTGAGCTCGGGAGTTCTTCCTTTCCAATCTTTACATTGATATTGATTTCCTTTGTATCGTGAATCCCAATTACAAAGGAAGCAGAAGTATTTTGGATATCCGCCCTTTTCTATAATCCCTTGTAGTATGTTGACCACCTTCAGATCGCAACAAATCTTCCATTTGTGTTCATCGTATTTGATTTTCTTCAAAATTTCGCCCAATGCTTCATACGTTTCCTTCATAGTTGTGCTGAATCCCAATGGAATGCATGGTTTTTTATTTTTTTTGTGAATCCATTTTAGAAGGGTAGTATAACAACTGTTGCACACTGTGTTCGGCGTAAAATTTGTACCACTTAAATCTGCTTCATCGAAATAATTACAATACGCGGTTTTGAATTGCTCAGTAAACAAATTTTTTCGATCTTTTTTCTGTATTTTTCGGACGATATGACCACAAACGTAACAATATTCATCCAAATATGGGCACTTGTTGTTTTCCATATTGATATATTTTATGTTTTGTTGTTATTCACTTTTAAAGAACTGGAGAAAAATCACTTTTACTGTTCGCGTTCGTCGGCACTGGCTGAATGCCAAAAATCGATCAATGCACACCTATAAATACTACGTATTTTTGAATATTTTACTGCCAGGTACTTATAAATGGGCGCATATTTTAAGGGCGGCTGGCTATATACCTGATTCAGCACTTGTACGTTTCAAACTGTGCAAAACTTTCCAAATAATGACCACCCTTAAATGTGGGTGCAATTTCTGTAAAAAAAAAATCATATAGGTAGCCACCGGAAAAACCCAAATAATAAAAAGGTCCACTTTCTGTTTAATTGTCCACGTACATTTATTACCGCAATCATAAAAATCAAATAACCTTTTGTTTATTCCTTTTTTTTAATTCTCAGAATCATGAAAAAGGTGTCAATGTTTTCTCCAAATAATGTTGTGCATATCTCGAGCAAATTTTTGAAATTCATATATTTACTTAATTGTGAATTGTATAGGAAAACAATATATGAACAGATTAAGGGAATTGTAATTCTTAATTGTTTAAAATTTATTTCAACTAAATTGGGCTAGTGGTTGTCGAGCTATGTCAAACAACAGGGCCTAAAACGTGATAAATTCCCCTATACGATAGTACTAACTTCAAATCGATACTAACTTCAAATCGCAGGTAAGAAGACAAAACGAATGATGCAGAAATTCTTCTTTTTGGGTCTAATTTCACATACAGTTCACAGAATTGAGTTGGCAAATCATGTGTTGTACTGTGTTATTTTATCACATCAAAGTTTAATAAAGCATTAAACACATAGACGACAGCACGATACCGACTACAACCTGTCAAAATTAAAATACACACTTTTATATGAAGACAATTATTTTGACGACATCATAGCTACATGGCTACACGACCACCACTGTGGCTGTAGCCAGCTTATGTTAATTTCTATTTTTCTTTGCGACAATTTAATTTTATTCAACAAAAGAAAATGTCACAAAATTAAAAATACAAATATATTTACAATCAAAAGGTTTTGAGCAAATAAATGTATTTGTTTTGGTATGATAGAAGAAGTATTTTTTGAAAAAGTATTTATTTTATAAATTAAAAATAATAGTTTTGAAGTACATATGTCGCTTACGTCGTCAACATAATTCAGTAGCTGACTACATGGCGACGATTGTAGCCAACGGCATTTGTAGTCGTGTAGCGGTGTAGCCGCTGTGGTCTATGTGTTTAAAGCTTAACTTTCATCTTCCGCCAAAAAACAAAAAAAATAATTCAGTAAACAAAATTATTTTATATCTAAGTGCAAAACAAAATCTTTATTGTTAAGGTCGAAAAGAGAAATTGTCAATAGACTTTTTATTTCAGAATAACTTATTAACCGACTTCACAAAAAAAAGGAGGTTATGAATTTGTCTGTATGTTGCTGTATATTTGCGCCCTCAGAACTCAGTCATTTCCGAACAGATTTTGAAATTTTTTCATTATTAAAACGGTAATAGTTACAGATTGGTCCGATTTTAAAAAAGTTGTAAATTTTAAAAATTAAAGTCTGCCCTTATACAACATACATGAATTTTACGTGTACTTTGAACCGTAAAGGGTACCAATTTAATATTTTAGAAAAGTGTGTATCAGAGAATGACAAAAGTATCATTTTTAGTACTTATTAAGTATTTGAGGCCAAACATGTATAAATGTGTATAGCTACAGATCAAACACATGGTATATACACACATACTCATAACAATATCAACTTAAATAACTACAAGTATAGGCAGAGAATAAGTGTTCGCATACTTGTTATTTATTTTTCGCAATGCAACTAAGTATAAGTAAAAGTTGGATAAAGTATTGGCTATACCCATACTTGTAAATACAGAGTAGGAATAAGTACAAGTATGTAAATACTCTAAGTATACTTAGAGTATTTTATAAATATATGAAATTATATGTATTAATTATTTCACAATTTAAAAATACTTCCATTCATTCCTTCATCCTAATAAAAAAAATTATATCGGTTTTCCATACTTACCAAACAGAGCCAAAAATGCCTAATAGAATCAAAAAGATTTTCTCTATGAAATGTTTTTAGGCTAAGGGGTAGGGCCAGCAGAAAGAAAAGAAGATATTTTCAAAGGGATTCCTTATTATTTTCATGTGGTAAATCTTTTTAATTTTATCAATAAGGAAATCCCATTAAATCAATCAGAAAACTTGTTATTCACAATTTTTTTTACTCATTTTTGACACAAAAAAACAATCCATAGAGAAAAACTTTTTGATTCTATTAGGTTTTCTTATGATTTTTATAAAAATGGATTTCTTATTGATTTCATTAGCCTACGTAATTGATTTTTTCAAAAAAGTATTCCTTATTGATTTCATTGGGCTACCTAATTGATTTTTTAAAAAACGTTTTTGTGATTGATTACGGTTTACACCTCAACTCAGTTGAGTTGTATAAAAGACAACTTGAAAGACAACTGCTACTCATGAGTTGTAATTTGAAACAACTGCTACTGATGAGTTGTAATTTTTTTTAAACGAACTAACACAGGGTTGTAAATGGTGAAACTACAACAGAATTGTAACACAATTTTAATTCAACTTAAAATTTTTTAACAAGTTGAGTTGTAATTGATAATACCAAATTGTAAAATTTCAACTAAAGTAGAGTTGAGTTGTAAACCGTAATAGGGGCTTTCATTAAGGCCTCTATATGATCATGTGTAAATCAAGTTTTTAATTTAATTTTTTTAATAAGGTTATCTTCTTGATAATATTAGCTTTCTTGTTATTTCGTTTATAGAAATCAACATAGAAACTGTTTGTTAAAACATAAAATATAAAATATACATTTGGTGTAGTGGTTAAGTGCGTGGCTACAAAACGAAGCATACCAGGTTCGATCCCTGGCAGAGGAAAAATTTTCACCATTGTTTTTCGGGTCTTATAAATTATATGGAATCAACCCCCTCTATACAATCCAACAGAAGGAGCTCCCCTGACCTTTCACCCATGGAAAAACAAAAAGAAAAGGTGGAAAAAATCAAAAAAGATTGATTGATTAACAAACAATTTTAAAGGAGATACCAAAAAAGCAATATACCAATTGTTTTCGGTTTTTTGAGATTGAAATTTTTTTGTTAATTTTGTATGTTTTTATAAAAAAAATAAGATAGCCTAAATAAAATCAAGAAGAAACCCTGTTTGAAAAAAACAATAAGAATACCTTATAAAAATCCTAAGTTTTCTTCTTGATTTTTTCAAAAAGGTTTTTCTTATTAAAATAATAAGACTTTCTTCTTGAAAAAAAAAAACATAGAGATCTTATCTCTATCTTATAAATTTTGTTCTATTTTATTAGGTATTTAGACACAGTTTTTTCTGTGTGCAGTGTTCGATTATAAATAAAATATTGTCAAATAATGTATGATACATTATACACACAATTCCTAACAGTAGTTGATTTACTTATAAGTATACTTAGAGTATTATAACGACTTTTCCATACTTGTAAGTATTAGGTAGTTATAAGTATGGGTATGACAGATACCTATCACATTATCTACCTACAACCAGTTATACTCATACATGCATTACGTATATATTTTTAAGTGCGTTGTGTATAAATAATGTTTGTTATAAGTATTGAGTACACCCATACTTATTTCACTGCAAATGAGTATGTGTAGGTATTTTCTGTGTTATAAGTATAGGTATAACTAATACCCAAAAATATGTGTAAATACTTACATTTATTTTAAAAGTACTTTTTGTAAGTCTCTGGTGTGTATTACTATAGCTCCTGATAGCAAAAAAGTAATAAAAAAATAAATTTAAAAATTAAAAGATGATAGGACCTACATATATGGCCCTATCATTTGCATCGTTATAGACAAACCCATAACAATAACAAGTATAAATATTAAAATTTATAAATTAAAGCGTACAATAGTTCATTTAATTTGATGTCCATATTTATGAACCGTTGTATACAGACTGTTGAAATTTAAAAAGAACCTGTATTGATAAGTCCGCTATAACAACAAGTATAAAATATGTATGAATTTGGAAACTAAAGAGTATCCCAATAGTTGATGTAATTCGATGTATATGGTCAAACTTTTGAACCATTATAGATAGAACCATTATAGACAGTTGAAATTTACAAAGAATCTTTATTGCCAATTTCTCTATAACAAGTATTTAATATTAAGTGTCTGCCTATGACGTTTAGAAGAGAAGGCAAAATTATTCAAATTAGCGATATCTACGGCACACCCTTTAATTTCTATTAATTGTATTTTCGTAACCTTTCAGTAAGTAGATGTTGTAAAATATAATCTGTGTAAATTTTAAGTGTCAGCCTATTAAGGCTCAAATTTAACAATGGAAACACCCTTTAATTTTATGTACTTAGAGGTTACAAATATATATATACTCTTTGTTGATTTAAAGTGTCTGTCCATTTCGGTTTAAAAATAAGGCTACGTACGTGAATTTGTATCACTTTCGCAACAAGCTTTAATGATTTTACACAATTTTACACTATGTATAAATTTATTCTTAAAAACTAAAGTCATATTCGCGAAAATCAGAATACCCTTTATATTTTAGTAATTGTTGTTATAGCAGTTATGGTAATACACTTTCTATAAAAATATCAATAATCAATAATAAGGTCATATACATAAGTACAAATCATGTCACTATCGGAACACCCTTTTTGTTAATACATAGTGGCCACAGTAATACTCCTGTGAAAATTTCAAGAATTCCACCAATTATGGTTCAAATATTAGGCCATATACTTTAGTTTTTAAGTTTATTTTTTATACTTGTACAGTAAATAAAGCTATGTTCGTTATATAACATAGTTTTTTCTACTGTATGTAAATTTCAAGTGTTTGCCTCCTACGGTTCAAGAAATAAAAACATATACGCGAATAACACGTTACTTTCGTAACACCCTATAAGTTTTAGTATATCAATACAACGTGTGTGAACATTTTAAGTCTACCTTTTACGGTTACAGAGATAGATGGCGCTGACAGACAGACGGACAGACATTGTAGCGAAAATAGGGTTACGTAGTTACACTTTGGGTACGGAACCCTAAAAATAAAATTCAAATCGAATAAATAAATCGATTGCATGGATAATAGAAGTTGTGTTGCACTTTTATTAGGCGTTTTTTAAATAGTCTATTTTAATTTTTGCAGTAAAATTTTTTAATCTAATTTTGTTTATTTTAAACGATATAAAAAGAAAAGTTTCTCGTTAATAATCGGAAGCTTGATTTTGATTTTAGACCCATGGTTTCTTGAGCATTTTTTCTTAGAATTGGTGGTAGATATGTGTATTTGAACTGTTATTTTTGAAAGTGTCCAACTGGTTTGCCGTAAATTAGTGGAATCTATGCCGCGTCGACTTTTATTAGTTAAAACTAGTAAAGGATTATCTACAAATTACTTAAATTAAAAGGTACCCATCCCTGGATAAAATTTTAAAATGTATAAAAAATTCTAAAAATTATTGTAAACCACTGTAAGAGGTGTAAAGATCAAATACATATTTTATTGAACTGCTGCGAAATAGTTGAAAAATAACCGAGTTGAAAATATTGTAGTTTTAAAACGAAAATTTTAAAAATTAAAAGGTTTGTTAAAAATATAATCGAGTTGAAAACTAACCGTGTTAAAAATAATACAGTTTTAAACAGAAAAAACGTACTTTTAAGCCGGAAATTGCGTTTTTCACAGCTTTTTCTTCACTTTCACTTGGAAATAACATATTTTTGCGGAAAAAAATTATCCTATATTGGGATCAGGATACTAAGGTACCTTCTCACAAAATTTTGTTAAACTCCATGCAGTAGTTTTTACGTGATGCACACCCATATGAAAAGCAGACAGACAGACGGAAATGAAGTACTACTTTATTATATTTATAGATTAAGTGAGCGTTTTTGTATTTTAGGGTTTTTCAACTTCAAAACTTTTCTTGAAATACGAGTACATAAGCTTTTTTATTGCATCTAGACGTAGCGACTACTTATGACGATCGCAATTAGAAAATTCCGTAATTCCGTTTTGGATAAAAGATTTTTTTATTTTTACAGTATTGTCTCCTTTAAGTTCGATATTAATGTTTTCGAATTCCCAATATTCCGTTTTTTTCTTTTTCCGTTTCTATTAATTTTTCTCTATTTTTCACTATTGTTACCACTGTTCTTTGCTATGACTTATAGCAGAAGCATAATTTGCCTTTCTTTCATTGCGTGGGTCTTTTTTCGTTTCTTTTTTTTCAAATTAAACGAATAAAAAAGAACTGGGCGTTTAAAGTTGACTGCAGTAGTATTTTAGTAGAATTTATTTTAGCTGTAATACAAATGCAATTACGATTTGTGGTTTGTTTTTGATAACCAAAAGCACAAACAAAAGGAATAACAATACCAATTCTTATCTACTGACATGCAAAAATATTATACATGTTATTTTGCATTAGTAAATATAGGATTAAAGAACAGGAATTGAGTACAAAATAAATAATACAAGTGGGTAGAACGTGAGGTTCTTGACCACTAAAAGACGCTATTTATTATTAAGCCATGACTTACAATGTGCCATTGTGTGTCAATTGTAAAATTTATCAATTCTTTTTTAAAAAGTTTCTTTAGTTTTTAAATTTATACTGGCACTGAACAGCAATCTGTTGAGGCAATGCTCCTAAGCTGAAATAATATTCATATACTATATACAGTATGTCAAGAATGACTTATAATAGACGTTTCTATATTTTTTTATATGATTTATTTATTTATCATTTTTTTTATGTTACACTTCATTTACAAATTATATTCTAAGAGTTTTACTCGTTATAGTGACACACCCAGAGTTTTGGTGGGAATCGAACCCACAACCCCTAGCCTGATAGACTAGTAGCACACTACCTAATTTTTTTCTTATAAAGAGAAATTAAACATGATTTAAAATTTGTTAGTTTCAACACAGACAAAAATATCACCAATTAAGGTTTTAATTGGTTTCAGATTAAAATTTAATTAAATAATTAACTGGTTTAATTAATTGTTTAATTAGGAATGTTTTTTTTTTTGTTTTGTTTTAAACAAATATATATTTGAATCAATTAAAAAATTAATCAAACTTTTATTTTAAACTAATTAAAATCTTTAATTGGTGCAAACAAATTTTTTCTGTGAAGGAAATTTTTTTACATTATTGTGTATCTCTAACGGCCACTTTTTATGTGTACCGCACTTTTTAATCTCTTTTTATATGATGTAGCGACTCTTTGAATATTTTTTTAGTTTAACATTTAATGCCTTCTTTTTAACTAAACCCATAAATTTTCAATTAGTTTTAAATCCCCACTTTAGACAAGTGCTTCTGTACCATACTTGCCTTGTGTTTTAGGTCGGTATCTAGGTAGAATTTTAGTTACAGTTAAGATCTGACGAGCCAAAATTTCATAGCACTGCTTATAAAATAGTTCGAGCACATTCGCACATCGCTTGCTTAGTCATTGAAAAGATTCCTTTGCTGGAGATGCACCCGTATTCATTTAGGTTATTTTCCAAATAAAACGGTTGGAAGTTTTTTCCGTACTCTAATTGGCCCGGGCCTTCGTTGATAATTTAAATTTGGACTCAAAATATGATATAAGAATAAAGGTTCTCTATATTATCTGCAGAGTTTTAGTATTTATTTTCATGCTGATTTTAAAGAATATTATTTTTTATATTTTATAGAAACAGGACATTTCAACACTTAGGCGTTCTATATGTTTACCAATTTTAGGCTCCTTACAAGATTTTGCAATATTGGCCACCTATATGGCATAGCTCTACCCACACATAGTGCTCTATTTTTTGTCAATATTGGACCGGCGGCATCGTTGACCTTCACCGCTATGAAATCGACGCTGATAAGGGTATCACTATAACAGATGCGCCTTACAGATCAATGAACGATTTTCCTGGGCGAATATTATCTTTTGACGCCTTTACGTCAATGCCCCAGTCCCTGAGGCTTCAGCGGGACCTGAAACTGGAAGTTAAGAACCTTTGAGGTCTGATCGGTGTTGAAGGGATTTCGCCAAATATCTGACCGGTTATTGATGAGGATCTTCGGGGAGTAACGTTGTGGCTAAGGTTTCTAATCGCGTGTCAGGAGTTTAGATAGTATCCAACTCCTAAAAAAATGGGGTATAAGAATGGCCTGCCAGCCATGTTCTAAAACTGCTAATTGTTGTGTCGCTATGCGCAACAAGGGTATTGGTAGATGCATTGTTTTCACCCAGTGCTAAGACCAACGTTAGGTTAAGGCAACACGCCCGATATTGAAGTAATTCTTTATCACATTTCTTTTGCCATGGCTGTTGGCCGGCAGGCGATAGGGTGTGGCTGGACATAACTGACTGTACTTTCAGTAGTTTGAAGTATACCTTCTCTCGCTGGCGGTCGGTCCCCAGAAACCTTTATTGGGATCATTGATTCCTAGGCCATTCTAAACTAGGCTATTCTTAACTTGGAAAGAGACTCTAATGAGAGCCCCATCTTGTAGAAACCGCCCATATTAAAAATCTACTTATTTACTTAAATTTTATTCACTTCACAGTTCTTAACCTTTTCAACTACCCAAGCGTAAGCAAAAACTTATTAATACAGCTGTTAGCAGATATTGTAACAGTACTACAATACGAGTCTAAAATATTTTTTACTCTTATTTTATCATACATCATAGTATGATCTCATTGTTTTATCGATAAATGTTTATTTTTTGCACATTTTTCTGTTTTAATACTCAAAAAAAATAAATAAAAAATCCTTGAGTGATGATAAGTGCAAAAAATTAAATGAAGGAAAGGAATTATTTCTTGCCAATATTTTTGCAGCTGTAGGAATTTAACAAAATATTGTATAATAATTTTTTTAAGTTGGCTACGATGAAATAGGGCTGCACAAGAACTGTTACAATTTTTCTTTTATTTGCATGGCTATTCGGTTTGATTAAGTTTAATTTCTAATAAGGGGTGATCTATTTCGAGGTTCGCTACTTTTAAAAAAGCACAAAATTCAAATTTAATAGAGAATGTTTATTATCATTTGAAAGAACATTCTTTGGCATTTATTTTTTGAAGATTATGTCTACAAATGTTGGCTGTTGCGACGTCGCAGGTGGTCCATCCGTTGAGTCCAGTTTTCGATGATTCGTTCGAGCATTTCGACTGGTAACTGGCGAATGACACGCGTGATGTTTTCTTTCAAGGCCTGAATCGAAGCGGGTTTGTGCGCATAAACTTTAGACATTACATATTCCCAAAGGAAAAAGTCTAATGGTGAGATATCACACGATCTTTGGTGGCCAATCGACCGGCCCAAAACGTGAAATTATGTGCTCACCGAAATGTTCTCTCAATAAATCCATTGATTGCTGCAATGTGTGGGAAGTGGCGCCGTCTTGCTGAAACCAAATGTCGCCGAGATAACGAGCTTCAATTTCAGGCATCAAATAGTCGGTTAACATTGTACGATAACGGTCGCCATTAACGGTTACGTTCGCACCGGCATCATTTACAAAAAAAAAAATAAAAATGGACCGATGGTTCCACCGGCCCACAAACCCCACCAAGCCGTTTTTCTGGATGAAGTGGCAGCTCTTGAACCTCGTCAGGTTGCTCTTTGTCCCAAATGCGTCAATTTTGTTTGATTACATACCCATTGAGCCAGAAATGGGCCTCATCGCTAAACAAAATTTGCCTCAAAACGTAGGATCTTCTTGGAACTTTTCAAGAGCCCGTTAAGCGAAGCGATTCAGGCGTAAGTCTTTTCATTATGAAATGCCAAACAATACTAAACAAAAATAACTTGACAGCATGACACGACTCAAACGTGATCTGTCAAAAAGAGGCTATTGAAAAAAGTACCTTGAAATGGATCACCCAATATATGTATATAAAAATAGTGGTATACCTTTTTGGGGAAACCGCTGACATACAGTAGAGTTTGTATTTTCCCATTGGGATAAAACTTGATTTTATTTTATTCCAAATTTCATAAAAAATCCAGCTGATATTTTGAAAAAGCAATCCCTGACCATAATCAAGTCAAAAATACAATTTAAGGGTCAGCTAAAAAGCAGAAAAAATTCTAAGTTAATTATCTCCCAAGTTTTGTAACGATTTTTAAAATATCTTGAGTCATAAATTTATAACCGTGGTTCTCCACTTTGGATATTGACCCACAAGCTGCCCTCTGCCCCTGGGACTGACCGTTTGCAGCTTCACTCAAATGCAACTCTGCGCCGTCTAACTACAACCTTTTTATTTTTAACATGAAACGTTATACAACCTTGGAGTATACCTTTTTTCTTTTGATGGGAGGATCTCTGATGACTATTTAAATTTTGAAAAATATTATATATTATTTTTTCAGATTTTATTCCTTTCATGTTCTGTCGCCCTTATGTTAATGTAGTTCATTGGCATTATTATCAAATGCTGAAGTGCCGGCAGTCAGCACTCTCTACATGTACTATCTGCAGTTATGCAAAAACTTTTCTTATTCATTGTTAGAATTGAAAACTGCAATTTTTGTTTAATATTATTTGCTTTTCTTGCCATTGGCTTTAGTGTAAGACAATTTTTTGTGTGAGAAATAAAACATATGGATTTTCTTTTTTGTAACCTCGTAACATTTCAATGTCTGCTACTTTAAATATTATTTTATTTTTCTCTTAATATTACAATTTTTAGGCAAACATTGATAGGGGGCGTATATTTTTTCATCTTTCTGTTATATTATACTATACTGAAGAATTCAATTTAAATATAAAAATATATAATGAACTTTTTTTTACTACACATGTCCCTGTCATAATATATTCATGTTTTAATATATATATTAATGGCACACACTTAGCTATAATGTTTTTTATATTTATGTACGAAGGCGATCCCAGGTGGGTTATTATGTTATTGGATTCAGAAAGAAAACGTTTTATCATTCTGGTTCGCATCTAATTCAGAGTTGCATTTGCTTGGAAAAGCTAAGTGATGCCAAATTTTGTAGTAGAAGAGAAAAAATACAATCTTTTCCAGTTATTTTCCTAGTACCACCGGTACCACCGATAATAAATTTATTTGCGATTTTTTCTTTTTGTTGTGACTAAATATTGTGATTGTGTAAGATAATGAGTGAGGGTCTTAATTTACTATTGTAACCATAATCTCTTTCTACATTGATGTTACCTACATTTTAAGATGCATAAAAAATTTATGTAAACTCAATGTCGACAGTAAAAACGACGTAATAGCTTCTAGACTGTTGCAACTTTTCTACGGTCAAAATTCTATTAGACTTTTATTAATAAATCGTGCGATTGTGTAGGGCCTTAGGTAACAATTGAAACCATAATCACTGTCAACAATGATATTGCATAGATTTTTAGTTGCATAAGCTTAATGTCGACGTAAAATATGTATGTGAACTCAATGTCGACAGTAGTTAGGTCTAACGGTTTTTCGACTGTTGCGATTTTTTTATGTAGGACATAAATCTCACACGATTTTTTGTAATTAAATCATGCAATTTTTAGGATATTGAGACAGGGCCGTAAAAAAACAATTGGAACAACAATCACTCTCGACAATGATATTAAATAAATTATTCGTTGAATAAAAACAGAATGTATTTAAACTCAATGTCGACAGTTGTTAGGTCTAAGTGCTTCTAGACTGTTGCGATATTTTTAAATTAAAAATTGTGCGATTGTGTAGGGCAGTTAATCAGGGCGTTAATTAACAATTGAACCCACAATCACTGTCGACAATGATATTATACATAGATTTTTCGTTGCATAAGCTCACTGTCGACAGTAGTTGGGATCCAGTCTAGCTCCAACTGCTGTAAGACCTTAGCGCCTACTATACCGGTAGCCACTGTACGTTCTGGTTGTGCATTATTATCTTTTAAGTTTTTAGTGCTTTTACTCACAAACCTCTTTTCAGTATTTCACCTTTCGCTTAGTAATCTTTACTTATTTCAGATATTAACTTATCCGCTGCTCAAGAGATTTTGTTATTCCTCTAGTTTGATTTGTTGCAGTTCACGTAAGGTTTCTTTACTTTCGTGAACGGAGACTAAGCTAAAACATCGGATACTCGCACCTCGGAGTCATCTTGCACATCTCCGTCCACTAGAGTTACCTTCAAAGTTTTTCACTTTCGGGGCTTCATTGTTCGTATTTCACTCCATTTTCTTATTTACGAAAATGCAGAGCTCGAGACATATTTTGACCTATTTGGTCACTCGTTTTACTAAAAGCATGTCGAGTGGAAGTTGTAATTTTAACAAAATACACGCATAAAAAATGTGGTGCATCAATTAAAGGTTTTAATTGGTTTTAAATTGAAGTTTAATTAATTTTTTAATTGATTCAAATATATATTTTTGTTTAAACAGAACAAACAAAATCCAAATTAAACAATTAATTGAATCCATTTTAATCTGAAACCAATTAAAACTTTTAATTGGTAAAAATGTTCTGTGTACAGTACAGTGTACCCGTATACTGATTGTCAGCTGAGGACCATGATATTATATGATAAGTTTAAATTTTTGTTGTTTTCCCTTTTACATTTTCTCGGACAATTCTACAACCGCTCTCGCAAATTTATAGTGTTTGCATACATATGTACATAGATTTAGATCCTTGTGTAAATTGTAGGGTCGTTCAACTATTATTATGGGGTAAATGTTGTCATTGACGTTGAGGTTTAAGCGCCCAGAAAATTGAAATGTATTTTCATATTTTTAATGTTTATCGATTGTAATCAGTTGTTATTGCTTTGGGGGGCTTTTGAATGGCAAACAAATAAGTACAAACTACTGATGGATTAAACAGTTATAACGGCGGCCTTTAAATATTTTATAATTTTATGAATGCTACGTTTATTTGTATGTAAAGTTAAAGACAATTTATTCACAATAAATACTGACACATATGAATGCTCGGGAGAATTTATATTGAAAACGTTTAGAAGGAAGTTTTAAAAAGATGAGGGGGAAAACAAAATGTCGCTTTATGTATGAATGTAATTAAAATTCTTTATGAATATTTGAATTATTGTATAATTATAGTTTATTTGATGTAATATTTAAATAAACATTTCAAAATATTTTTTTATTTTTTGACTCAGATTATATTTTAGAAAACCGATTCATAAAGCGTTCCATTACTTTTAATTGTGAAAACAAAATATTTGTTAAATAAAATAAATGATACATATTTATTCAGAAACTAGCTGTGCCCGCCACGTCGTGGGCTTCCTGACAGAGCTGGCAAACAATCGATAGTACTATCGATAGTTCTATTTCCATTGGACTATCGATAGTTTTTTTCGATAGCGATACTATCGTCGAAAATTCGATAAAGTACTAAATAGATTTATAGAACAACGCTAATCAGATGTCGTTTATAAAATTATATGCCTTACGTTATTTTTTGTATAAGTGCAACTTTCGCAGTATCCGAAAGAATATAAAGAAAGCAAAGGGAGGGACCATTATTTCAGATAGAAGATTTCGCTTAAAACCAAAATATATATGTATGTTGATATATTATTTTTAATTAAAATAATAAAATTACAAATAATATTCTAACTTAATTTATCGAGCATAAAAACGCAGAAATTCACTCGATGTAGCGAGTGAATTTCTGCGGAAATCAACTACACAAACCCAGACTGATGTACTAACACACCTATTATTCCATCAAGGCACCCGATAAATTGGTCTCAAAAAAAAATATTTATGAATAAAATTAATGGAGAGCCAACAACAATAAAAAAAATATGAAACTAAATTTAGTTCGATATATGTACATAATTTTGTATTATTAGAAAAGTTAATTTAATAGTTCATAAAAGAATTCTATACTATCGATAGTATCGATAGTTTTTCAACTAACTAGCGAAAATATCGAATAAGGTGGCTATCGATAGTTTGGCAGCTCTACTTCCTGATAATATTTTATTCGCTTTTGCCTTGAAAGTATTCCACAATTAAAATCTGAAAATTGCATACTTTCACTACCACTATACTGATTAAAACAATTTTTTCTGTGTAGCTTTGACGTGATGCGAACACAGACAGACACAAAAATTGCTGTTTTGTATTCCATTTCGATTACTAACTGACCCAGCAAAAAAAAATTTTTCAAAAAATATATCATCTACAGAAATGGTCCTGTTACAGTTTTATTATATGTATAGATCAAGGCACTTTAATTAGGTAGCCTTACTACGGAGGGGAAATATTACGGTGAAAATTTGTATATGGATTTTGACAGTTAAACTTCCGTTTTACCCTTAACGGTAGTTTAACTGTCAAACTCCATATAAAAAAATTTAAAAAGTAGAAAGGCTACCTGATAATAGATTTTGCACACATATGTATGTAAATCAAGAGAAAATAGAATGAGGATGGGACTCTCCACCATAAATTGGAAGCAGTTAGCCGCCGCCAAAGTGTTCGGCTAATATCTGCTAAAAATTTTAGTCGGCTTCATCAGATTCTGTTTTTTTTAATTTCATTTTATATTATTTATTTAAAATTTATAATTTTAAAATTGATTGCATCATCAAAACACTATTATTTAGTGATTTTATAAATTTAAAAATAGCCCCAGGCATAGCCTAGCGCCCTCATTGTACAATTGTATTGTTCTTCCAGATACAGGTTCTAGGAACCCCGTAGTCTATTTCCACCATATTCCTTTAAAGCACTGCGTCAAAGGAGTAAAACGGTAGTGTCCGGGGGGACATTAAAGGAGCATTATCCTTGTACAAAAAACTTGCCAAATTTTAATTTAGTTAAAAAAACTAAAATGTCGCTCAACAAAATGTATCAATCTTTTGCAAAAAAATTATTTTTTTCAAAATTATCTATTTTTTCTTTATATAAATTTTAGAATTTTATCCAGGGATGGGTACCTTTATATAAAGAAAATACGTTTACATGAAGCACTATAAAAGTATGAGTCTTTCAATTTGGATTACTTTTAAAGCAAAATCGAACAAAATATTGTCAGGACGCTCACGACGTGTGTGGGCCAAACTAGACCTAAATAATGGTGGCTGGAGTAAGAAAGAGAGAGAGAGAGAAAGGAATATTGTTTTTTTTTTCGCCGAATATCAAAGAGGTGTTTTTCAGATGTTATCATTAGCCATGAAAAATAATTTTTTGTCGCACTGGCTGACCCGTTTTGTTGAGTTTACATGCGCCATTTTCTTCATTTCTTTTGCTTGCCTTGGTCGGTCGCCATTCTTGTTTTCTTATGTTATTCCGAACGATTTCTTTGACGTTCCGGATGCTAAATTTTATTTTAATGTCTTGATGCGCTTTTTGACACTGAAATCTCGTTTCCCTTAATAAAAGCCCTGTATAAAGTTCTAAAATTAAAATAAAATTTTAAAACTTTTAAAATGATTGCAAATCTGTGTAAAAGACAGACAAGAAATGAGTTACTCATCACTTTAAAATAACGCCACCTGTTTCGTAATATTCCTTAAAATATACTGCTTTCAAAAATAAAAGATGCCTAAAAGTATGCGGTATCATTAAACAGGTAAAAAAAAAAATCGGCGTACTTTAGCTGATTTTTCTCCACTTTGTCTTGGAAATAAGATATTTTCGCAGAATACTAAGTTATCTCAACTCAAAAATCCATCCAGTAGTTTTTACGTGATGCGAACGTAGACAGAGAAACAGGGAGGAAATGAGTTACTGTTTTATATAGTTATATAATAGCTATCCCCGGTGCGCTACGCTACACCCATCCACAAAAAATACAATAAACACTTGGAAGAGAAGTATGACCAACCTTTAACACGAAAACGCACGCTATTCTCAAGTCAAAAATGTTCCCATCTAACCTTTTTTTTTGCTAGACTATACATTATAATACGATCACAATTTTTTACTTTTAAAGGGATATGCCACTCCCAGTATTACTTTCAAGTCTGTATTTTGCTAGACTATGCACATTAGTATGGGTGTTACTTGTGCAAAGTTTCCAGACTATACCTAATGTATTGCTCTAGATACGCAATATCAATTTTTCACTTTATATAGGAGGTACCACACCCTCCGTTCAAATTCAGTCTGTGTTTCTCTACACAATGTATCTTAATATGGGGGTTACTGATGCAAAATTCCAAGGCGCTACCTATTGCAGTTCTCTAGATACAGGATAATAATTTTTTACTTTCTGTAGGGGGGTACCACGCTCACAGTTTCAATTTAGCCTATGTTTTTTCTAGAGTATACGCATGGATATAGGGTTTACTTGTACCCACTTTTAAGACCATACCTATTATATATCTATCTATACACACAATAACAATTTTTCACTTTGTATGGGAGGTACCACGCCAACTGTCCCAATTTATACTGTATTTTGGCAGACTATGCGCCTTAGTAGAAAGGCTACTCTTCCAAAGTTTCAAGGCGCTATCTATGGCATTTCGCCAGGAACAAGATAATAATTTTTCACTTTGTATGGGCGGAACCACGCCAACTATTCCGGCTATAAATCATGAACCAATACACATACAGAGACCTTTTATACATAAAAACCTTGGTGTTGACGTCACCTTTCATATAAACTTTGCAGAAACAAAATGGGTTCACGCGTTCCAGAGAACATCAATTACTAACACAATGCAACTTTCTTTTATATAGATATGTAGATGTAAAGATTAAAAAAAAAATTATTTTCAGCTGCCCAACAAATTTCTTTTCATAAACTTTATAATAGCCAATGCCTCAGTTTCATAAATAAGTTTATTTAATTTTTGTTTAATAACTCCTTTAAAGAAGTATAACAATAATAATTTTTCTTTCTTTTCATTCTCTACCCTTTCATTACAGGTAAGAGTTGCTAATAACAGATCCACTACAGCTACTTCCACTTGGTTTTGCCACCAGCACCTGGTGACCACAATTTTTTGTGGTTTTACATTAACCCGTGAGTGCATGGAGGGAGGGAGTGAGTAGTGCATAGTTTCATAATAAATTATAAAATATTACCCATTAACGTTAAATCTCATCGAAATTTTAAACTTTTCTTTTAATGGTCTCTACTTGGTGAAAAATGGTGAAACTATTAGTGCTGCAAAAGCAGTGTAGCAACTAATTGATAGAAAGACGTAGAGAGTAACAATAGTAGAGACGGCCTCTGGAGAAGACTTGTACATGACTTCAAACATGGACAATTGTACAAGTGTTCAGGGTACATTTGGGAAATATTGTAACATTGTATGCCAATGTAATATAGTACGTGTTTGAAACTATATTTAATCATAAACAAACTTCTTGCTTGTGCAATAAACAAACGAATAGTAAAAGTTCCTTCTTGGCAGTATTTTACACAGCCAGCAAGAAAAGTACATATAATAAAGACAAGAATAATAAGCATTTAAGTATCAGATACAAGTTGGAAAACTATATAAATTAAAAGTTAATGATATTCATCTTATTCTTTTTATAAGGGATATTTTTTTAGACACAGATAACTTTAATTGCAACAATATACATCGAATTGGCATGGAACTAATATTTGAAAAAGATTTCGTCCATGTGGCCGCCACGACTGGGGCGGGTAAGCCGTCGTAACCTGAAGGTCCAATTTTCGCAGCAAATAGGGTCTATTTCTCCAATAACGAGTATTCGCTTTCAACTGTTTGAAAATTTCTGTTTTATCTGCATAGATCTTGGACGTTGTTTTTCCGCCTTTATAGCCGGATATCAAAAATTTGTCTAGGTATGAAAACTTAGTCTAAAACTTCAACAGGGTTCCTGGGTGGGCTAGTAGGTAGTGTGCTAGTCTATTAGTCCGGGGCTGTGGGTTCGATTCGCAACAAAGACTGGAATTTTTCACTACAAGTTGGCAGTCTGAAATCACTACAGTCGAGAGTAAAAGGCTAGTGATAGCACGAGACTCAATAGCAATTACCATAGACTCTGTGATAAAGTTCAACATCTATTAGAAATCTTTTTAACTAAAAGAAAATGTTTAATTTAAATAAAAAGATTTTGTTCAACATCGTCTCATCAGCCCATTAAAGCAGTCGTTCTCCAATGTAGTATCTTAGGACCCGATTGGGCTATCTGTAAAAATGATAGTAGACTTGGAATTTCCTATTAAAGGTACTGTCGTAGCTGCCAGGTACAGGACACACAAGACTGCGCGAGTACTGGGCAGTCTATTTTTCGAGACGCAAAATTCTTGGAACAAGAAGTGACGGTACTAAATATCTTAAAAAAGGGATGAGTCTAACTATCCATTAGGGTCAGCTTTATTGTTATTGTTGTTATTGGCTTTATTGTCTGGGCAAGTGGGGGGTGGGTGGTGTCAAAACGGAATCACTGGATTCTATTTAAAAGCTTGATGCCAGGCAAACCAAGCAATATGTCTTAGAACTCATTTAAAACTTTTTTACTTTACTTTAATCATGAAAAAATCGATGTCAGGATTTTAACGGATTTATACGTTTTGAGGTCTGCTGAATCCATTTTGACTTTTTTCGCGATGATGTCTGTGGGTGAGTGTGTATATTTGTGAAGGCTCTACAGCTGGGATGCCAACTTTTCAAAGACCAAACGCGTCGACCCAGCGGTCAAAAAGAACTAAAAAGCGCTAACTTGAAAACAACACGATTTTTTCTTTTTTAAGTCTATTTTATTGTTATATAAGTAAAGGGTGATCCATTTGCAGGCACTTTTTTCATTAGCCTTTTTTGACAGATCACGTGTGCGTCGCGTCATGCTGTCATGTTATTTTTGTTTAGTATTGTTTGGCATTTCATAATGGAAAGACTTACGCCTAAATCGCTTCACTCTATCGGCTCTTGAAAAGTTCCAAGAAGATCAGACGTTTTCGAGGCAAATTTTGTTTAGCGATGAGGCCCATTTCTGGCTCAATGGGTATATAAACAAACAAAATTGCCGCATTTGGGACGAAGACCAACCTGAAAAGATGCAAGAGCTGCAACTTCATTCAGAAAAAAACAACGGTTTGGTGAGGTTTGTGGGCCGGTGGGGTCATAGGTCCATATTTCTTTAAAAATGATGCCGGTGCGAACGTAACCGTTAATGGCGATCGTTATCGTGCCATGATAACCGGCTATTTGATACCTGAAATTGAAGCTCGTGATCTCGCCGACATTTGGTTACAGCAAGACGGCGCACTTCCCGCACATCGCATCAATCAATGTATTTATTGAGGGAACATATCGTTGAGTCATCGAAAATTGGACTCAACGGATGGACCATCTGCTATGTAGCAACGGCCAACATTTGATAGACATAATCTTCAAAAAATAAATGCCAAAGAATGTTCTTTCAAATAACAAAAAAACATTCTCTATTAAATTTTCTGAGTTTTTTTCTTTAAAAAATTAGGAAACCTTAAAATGAATCACCCCTTACTTTAAAGGAACATTTTTGACAGTAACAAAAAATTCACAGGTTTAAAAGAATTTACAAATATTTTCAAAGATACATATTTCAATTATAATTACCCCTGTTCTTTAAACCGAATCCGAACTTGTTCGATTATGACACTAGATCAATTTTCTTAGTGCTCTATACCTAAATCGAAACCCATTATTAATTTATTTCGATTAACTTTTAAGTGTCGAAAGTAAATCCAGGGATGGATACCTTTATATAAAGAAAATACATATACGTGAAGCACTATAGAAGTAAGAGTCTTAAAATTTGGGTGGATTACTTTCAAAGCAAAATCGAACAAAATATTGTCAAGACGCATACAACGTGTGTGGGCTAGTATTATTATAATGAGTGATTTTTTTGAGGTTAGGATTTTCATGCATTAGTATTTGACAGATCACGTGAGATTTCAGACATGGTGCCAAAGAGAAAGATGCTCAGTATGCTTTGACATTTCATCATGAATAGACTTACTAACGAGCAACGCTTGCAAATCATTGAATTTTATTACCAAAATCAGTGTTCGGTTCGAAATGTTCAAATGTGACAAATTTTGTTCAGCGAAAATAAGCAAAATTGCCGCATTTGGAGTGAAGAGCAACCAGAAGCCGTTCAAGAACTGCCCATGCATCCCGAAAAATGCACTGTTTGGTGTGGTTTGTACGCTGGTGGAATCATTGGACCGTATTTTTTCAAAGATGCTGTTGGACGCAACGTTACGGTGAATGGCGATCACTATCGTTCGATGCTAACAAACTTTTTGTTGCCAAAAATGGAACAACTGAACTTGGTTGACATGTGGTTTCAACAAGATGGCGCTACATGCCACACAGCTCGCGATTCTATGGCCATTTTGAGGGAAAACTTCGGAGAACAATTCATCTCAAGAAATGGACCGGTAAGTTGGCCACCAAGATCATGCGATTTGACGCCTTTAGACTATTTTTTGTGGGGCTACGTCAAGTCTAAAGTCTACAGAAATAAGCCAGCAACTATTCCAGCTTTGGAAGACAACATTTCCGAAGAAATTCGGGCTATTCCGGCCGAAATGCTCGAAAAAGTTGCCCAAAATTGGACTTTCCGAATGGACCACCTAAGACGCAGCCGCGGTCAACATTTAAATGAAATTATCTTCAAAAAGTAAATGTCATGGACCAATCTAACGTTTCAAATAAAGAACCGATGAGATTTTGCAAATTTTATGCGTTTTTTTTTTTTAAAAAAAGTTCTCAAGCTCTTAAAAAATCACTCGTTATTATCAGGACCATGTAGTCCATTTGGTAAAGTGGTAATTATAAGAAATATTCTCTCTCCGATTCGATTAAAATAAAAAAAAAATACTTCAACTTTCAAAGATCACGGTCTTGATCCGAACCTAACTTATATCAATATTATATAATCGAAAATATGATAAATGTTAAAAGCAATACACAGAAATAAGTAAATGACAATGATCGCGTCAAATAACTTGTGGAAAGTCCATCTTTAAGCAGATCGCTTAAAACTCCACTTCCGATAGCACACTTTTATCCGCAATAATTTTCTGATGTTTTTTTCTTATATTTTTTTCTTATATTTTCTTAATAATAAAGTAGACTAACTTTGGGTTTAACACTTCTAAAAAAATTTAATTAAATAAATTTCACATAAATTTTATTAACTTTCTGTTTAAATAAAATCTTTTTTTTTGCAATTTAAAACCACTTTTCATAATGCCTTGAACCTTGTAAAAATATACCTTTCTTTTTTTTTTTGTTTCTGCCTTAATATCTTGTTACCTAAACATAAATTTCCAACTATAACCACTACAACATATAACAAAGACATGGAGAAGCTACAATATCACACTCATGTTGAATGTAATAAGCCGGTAAGAAAAACAACAACTACAGCTGTAACAAAAGCAACAAAAAGGGCTCAAATATATTCCACATACATACATACATACGTATGTACATATGTACATATCAAATAGTAATATAATATCCTTACGGTTATTCATGTAACACACACCAACACATATGTAAGTCTAACTAACAATTCCTTGCAATTTGTTGTTGTAATTGGTGGCCCAAGGATGAACTTTTCAAAAAAAAATTTAACCGCCACCCGTTTCGACGCCACTATTGCAACAAAAAAGTTGAAAAAAAAACACGAACAGTTCCTAATGACGCCAACTTCATACTCCTTTTGTTTTAATATTATGAAATAAAAATAATTTTTTCTTTTAACAAAAAAAAAAAGAGAACAGAACATAGAGGTCGGCAATGGTGCCATGTTTTCACTTTGTTTTTTTGGTGTATAGTTGTCGGCATAATTCACTAAAGAATTCATCGTAAGGGGAAGTAAACCTAAGGAAAATTGATATCAACGCAAAAATATTAAAATTAAATTGAAATTTAAAAACTTTTTATAAGGCGATTATGGATGGGAACCGAACTTTAGTTGCCCACTGGCAACGTAACTGGAAAAATAATTCATATTTTGCATGGCAACTTTTTCCAGTTGCCAAGAAGTTACTGAAATCCTTATATTGACAAATCGGCAACTGAAAATAAATTTAAACAAGCATGCAATAAAAAGCAAGGTGGTCAATTTAAAAAATACAAACAAGTTAAAATATAAAAATATAAAATAAAATAAATACAAATAAAAAACAAGTAAGAAAAGAAAAATAAAAGTGTTAAAAAATCAATAAAGGATAAATACATATAGAAATGCTAAGCTCTTTTATTTAGGGAAATTTCTTTCAATTTTTTTTTAATTTGGCTATAATTTATATCCACAACCTCTGCCATTCATCTGCTGAATGAGTTGGTGGTCCGCAACTATTGAGCTTTGGGGAAATTTTTTTCCAAACTTTTACAGTGCATTTTTTTTGTGTGACCAAATCTTCGGACACCCACCACGAGCTATCTTATATATCTTGTATTAATAACTCAAATTGTTGTCTGGTGGTAATTTTTACCATTTTGTAATCTACAGGCAAAAAATATATGTATTTAAATTTTCATTAAAAAATAAATTCTTACTTTTCTGTTAATCTTCAAAGCAACCAGAAAAACACTGTTGCCAATATCATTACTATTCGGCAACTGACGTTGCCAGCCGTCAGTTGCCAGTTGCCATCCGTAATATAGCAACAGGCAACGCAACTGAAGTTCGGTTGTCAACCGTAATCGACTCATTAATTAATATACGAGGTAATCCAATATGCTTAAGCAAAGAATTAAGAAAAAAGTCAGGCTTCGATAGACGAAGACGTATTTTTTTCTGGTATAAAGTTAATTGGATTTGTTCCATCAGTAAGCGAAATACCATTGCCATACTTTGCGGTGAAGACCGTCGTCACTGGCTGATTGTTTGGTATGGTTTTGGCGAGCGCTTTCGCTGTGAGGACATCATTATCAAGACACCTTTTAGATAGTACTGGAGAGTTAGTATTAGACGTTTTATTATAAATAGTGATGATGATGGGTTTTTTTCTTCTTGAAGTTGTTATTTTTTAATTGAGTCACAAAAACACAGGGTAGGGCAATTTACCTCCACAGCTTTGCTGGCATATATGCAGTTTTTTTGCCAATAATGCAATGCTTAATTTTCTTTCGTAATAAGCGGTATTTGTGGGCGTTTGGCCATAGACATTTGACATCAAATATAAAGAAATCCTTTGATTTTAAAAATCAGGAAATGTCGAATAGAATTACGGTTTTTCAACATAGGCTAAATGGGGCATTTGGCACCGTATTGTTGAAACCTTATCAATATCATACAATTCATTCATTAGCAACATCGGTCACAACCAATTTTCGATGAATTGTTGGGTGCATCAGGATTCCATTAGTCGAAAAACTGTATCAAACAGTGATGCTTTTATTTTTGATAATTACATGTGGGTCTTCCGAACCTTAAATGCGGCAGATGATTAACACAGCCCACAAGTTAATATACTTTATAGTTAAAGATGACTTTCTGTAAAGGAGGATCGCCAAACTTTCATTATTTTTTAAATATTTGAAAAATATGAAAATGCTTTGATCCCATGATCCCCATATCATGCTCTATTGGACTAACCCTATACTGTTAATTACCAATTAATTTTTAGGATTGCCAACAACTTAATACACAAATGACGGCAAATTCAAATCACACATACATATATGTATGTATGTCTACCCGAAGTTCTAGGCCTAAAGCTAGACAGTGTTAGACTTTCTTCAGACTGTGCCTCAACATTTTCTACCGAAGTTCTTTCAGACTAACCTCTTGCGAGGTTTGCTTAAGCTTCCCTCTCAGGTTCTAACAATTCTGTTAGATTTTATCATAATTAGAATTCAAGTTCTCAGTAGCAGAGCTCCATGTGCGCAGGTAAACCTTTAGGTATCCAGACTTCGCATACTAGAAACCGAGCTCTCTTATGGCCATGCATCCCTGGGTAACTTTTTAATAAGAGTTCTTTGTGCTCGACTTAATTTGGTCAGCACTTCTAGCAGAGACAAGAGCTAAATAGGAGCCTCTTACCGGCCACCATCGCAAGTCGGTGATACATGTTGAACTTCTCACGCGGTTACCGCGAAAGATACTCTTGTGATAACCACCCTAAAACCTTTGAATGAAGTCAAAAGACCTGAATAAATCAATAATAATTTATGCGAAGTTGATGGCTTATATACACCAGCGTTTAATCGGTCGATTATGGATGCCAACCTCAGTGGAGTTGCCAGTTGCCGAAATTGTATTACGTATGGCAACTGTTTGATAAAATTGCCAGAAATTAGGCAGGGTTATAACAAACTTGATAAAAACATTGTAAAGCCCTTTTTTTACCAGATGTTTGTCAATTTGGCGACCAATACTGGACCTATTGTAGCAGAATACAGTTCAAAGTCAATTAAAACATTAAAAAAGAAGCAGGCGAATCGTATGATTTTTATATTTTTTCTAAAATAAAATATCCTTAAAAACTAAGTTCCTTCCCTTAACGTCCTTTCAAAGCAACAGCAATAACAACCAACTGTCCAAAAACAAAATAAAAATGAAAACTCATTTGAGTATATACTAAAACTAAGTTTTACTCGTATATAAAATATATTTTTCCCATTTTGTTCATTCCTTCATTTTCCATATTTTCACCATGATTAAAGAAACAAAATGATTCATCCTTTATATCAAATACAATAACACATACAAAGCAAAACTAAGCATGCAATGTTACCAACGAGTCTTTATATGAAAAAAAAAGATTTCATCAAATACTATAGCACGAGTATGCGGTTATTTTGTTGGCGCCGCAAAGATTTAGTGAGCAACTTTTACCATTTCCAGCTTTTCCTTCAATTTTAATGTATAATTTATTTGAAACAAATGTTTCACTACTATATTTTTCACTATGACTATTATAAAATTTTTAGTTCGGCTTTTTTCCTTATTTTCTTCTACGCTCAATTCTCTTTGCTTACATTTGGTATTTTAAGAGCGATTGTTTTCGTTCGGTGTTCTCTCTCATACTCTGTTGTTCATTACTATACTTTAAATTATAACTGTGGGGCCGTTTGGTAAAGTAAATAAAGATTTGCAGGACTATTAGACTGATGTGTTTATAATCTCTACATACATATAATAATAATTTTGTTGCTGGTGCCATATAGTAATCGAAATGGAATAAAAATAGCAATTTTTAGAATTTTTGTCTGTCTGTCGGTCTGTCTGTCTGTGCCCACATCAAAAACTAAACTGGATGAATTTTAAATAAAATTTTATGAGCAGGTACCTTAGTACCTTTATTCAAAATAGGATACTTTTTTTTAGCAAAACTATTTAATTTCCAAGAGAAAATAGAGAAAAAGTAGTAAAACTACACAATTATAGCGATTTAGAGGCACTGCAAACTTGACAGCACTTTTTATTTTTTAAAGCGGAATATTTTAAACATAATTTACTGAAATCTACAGTAATTTTACATGAATTTTAAAATTTTACCCAGGGATGGGTATCTATGTATATATAAAAAATACATAAACCATAACTGAAGCACTAAAAAGGTAAGAGTATTTAAATATTGTCAGGACACCTACGACGCGGGCACAGCGTTTCTGTACATAATAGACGGTGTTTTTTATAGAGGTATAGAACTTGTAAGTTGCACTAAAACAACAATTTATTATTCGATTGACATGAATTTTATTTATCCGAAAGATAATCTTGTGGGATTACATTTTAAATATGATTTCTAACATATGACCGCCACGGCTGGCGCGGATGTAGTCTAATCTGAACGTCCAATTTTCGATGACTTTTTCCAACATTTGTGGCCGTATATCGGCAATAAAACGGCGAATGTTGTCTTCCAAATGGTCAAGCGTTTGTGGCTTATCCGCATAGACCAATGACTTTACATAGCCCCACAGAAAGTAGTCTAGCGGTGTTAAATCACAAGATCTTGGCGGCCAATTCACAGGTACAAAATTAGCCGGTCACCAAACGTGTCTTTCAATAAAACTATTGTGGCATGTACTGTGTGACATGTTGCGACGTCTTGTTGAAACCACATCACCTGGACATCATGGCTATTTAATTCAGGAATGAAAAAGTTAGTAATCATGGCTCTATACCGATCACCATTGACTGTAACGTTCTGGCCACCATCGTTTTTGAAAAAGTACGGACCAATGATTCCACCAGCCCATAAAGCGCACCAAACAGTCAGTTTTTCTGGATGTAACGGTGTTTCGACATACTCTTGAGGATTACCTTCACTCCAAATGCGGCAGTTTTGTTTGTTGACGTAGCCATTCCACCGGAAGTGCGCTACATCGCTAAACAAAATTCGCTTATGAAAATCGGGAACTTACCGTTGTTTTGTGCACTATTTGCAAGAGTTGTTCAGGCGTGAGTCTATTCATGATGAATTGCCAAACCAAACTGAGAATAAATCACTTGACAGCTGTTAAATCGGTCGCCATCTTGAAAAGTAATGCCAACTTAAAGTTCTATTCCTCTATAAAAACACCCTTTATATATATATATATATATATATATATATATATATATATATATATATATATATATATATATATATATATATATATATATATATTATATATTTTTTTTTTTTTTTGAATTGTTGCATATTAATATGGGATACAAAAACCAATTTTTGGAATTTTTTATGTTTGTCTGTCCCTCTGTATCTGTCTGCGTTCGCAACATGTAAAAACTTACTCATTTACTTAGATGGCTATACAAACAATCCTTTAGGTCAGTAGCCTCATTAAGAATAGCTTTCCATATAATACGCTTCACATCCAGTTTTTATCATCAAGTTTTGCGAGATCTTCCTCAGCTTGATTCTTCCACCGGAGTTTGGTTCTTCCTGTTTTACGTCTACATTCGGGATCATATTCGAATAATTTTCTCGCTGAAGCATTCTCATTCATACGTATGACATGCCCCAGCCAGCGCAACGGTTGTACTTTGAGGCGCTTAACTATGTTAATGTCTTGAAACAACTCATATAGTTCGTGATTCATTCGATGGCGATACTCTCCGTAGATTAGGGTAGGTCCATATATTAATATTTATTTTATATATATTTTGCGAAGAATCTTTCTCTCAATAGAAGAGCCAATGCTTCAGCGCCATATAGTAGCACGGGTAATATGTTCTATATGTTCTATAGAGAGTAATTTTAGTTCGCCGAGATAGAGCTTTGTTTCTAAACTATTAGCAAGAATAGTTTTTAATTTTTTTCCAATCTAATATTATTTGTTTAGTTTATGGCGGTATGGAGGTAGATAAAGTTGTTCACCAACGTTCACATATTGACCCAGTCTTGTTGTAAACTTTGTTTTATCTTCATTTACTACCAGACCAAGTTTCTTCGACTGGATAAATTTTAACAAAATTTTGTAAGAGAGTACCTTAATACCTTGGTATAAATATAGAAAATAGTGGTAAAATAGTGAAAGTAAGCAATTTTACCGATTTAGTGGTAATGAAAACTTGGCAGCACCTTTTATTTTTGTAAGCTTTAAAAGTAACGACACTATTTTCAGAGTTTTGTATAAATCTAAGAATTTTATAGAATTTTATAAAAAGAATATGTTGCGTTATTACCCAGGGATGGGTACTTCTATATAAAGCAAATATATAAGCTATATGTGGCAGCACTATAAAAGTAAAAGTATTAAAGTTTTTTGCAGAATACTTTCAAAGAAAAATAAAACGAAATATTGTCATTGCGTTGATGATATGGGCACTGCTAGTTATTGTATAAAGTTACCACTCTCCTATCCATCAGTTCTTTACTAGAGCACGCATTTTGCATTTTGAAAGTAATCAGAAAATCTCGTGCCCTTATTCCGACAGTATTTTGTTTGACTTTTCGCACAAAATACACATGTGAAAAAGTTTATAATCAGATTGTATCCCCTATACCTATGTATTCGCCTCTGGGTTACTACCAGACTTGGGGGATGTCAATTACAGTTAGTAATTAATTACACTTCCAATTACTCAATTATAATTAATTGGAATTTTTCAATTACAATTACATTCAACTATTTGTAATTGAAATTTTTTCACAAATTTACCATCTAAAAACAAATTTACTATTAAATTCCGACTTGCATGTTGCCGGTTATTCCTATATTCTGCAATCTATGTATTTGTACTCCTAAGTTTTATTTCCAGTGATTAATTTTATTTATTTTTCAGTTTGCATCACAGCGTGTATGATTTTACATGAGACGACGGCAGAGCTGTCTAAACAATTCCCCTCTTACTACTTAAACAATTCCCTCTTACTACTCTTAATTTTTAAGTGGTTTATTTATATATTGTTTCACTTCTATTGGAAAACCCCCCCCTAGCCATGAACCAGCTTTGTTATAGCCTTAAAAGGATAGAAAAATATATATTCATGCTTTTAACTCATTCAATCAAAAATGCTACCTTATTCAAGCATTTAGGCTTAATATAATAATGTTTCGGCATATAGAATATCACATTGTTCCTCATTTTGCATGCATGTTTGACTTAAAGCAAAAGTGTTTTTTGTCATATTATTTTGATAGGATTATATCTTACTGGTGCTGTGAATCCTTTTTATTCTTCTATACATACATACATATTTATATGATGGTGAAAACATTTTAAAGTGAAGTATTTCACATTTGCTTATAAGGGGTGATCCATTTCGAGGTTCCCTACTTTTTTTTAAAGAAAAACACACAGAAAATTCAAATTTAATGGCGAATGTTTATTATCATTTGAAAGAACATTCTTTGGCATTTATTTTTTGAAGATTATGTCTTATCAAATATTGGCTTTTGCTAAGTCGCAGATGGTCCATCCGTTGAGTCCAATTTTCATTGACTCGTTCGAGCATTTCGACTGGTAACTGGCGAATGACACGCGTAATGTTTTCCTCCAAGGCCTGAATCGAAGCGGGTTGATCCGCAAAAACTTTATCCCCGCAGGGAAAAGTCTAACGGTGTGATATCACACGATATTGGTGGCGAATCGACCGGCCCAAAACGTGAAATTATGTGCTCACCGAAATGTTCTCTCAATAAATCCATTGATTGATGCGATGTGTGGGAAGTGGTGCCGTCTTGCTGAAAGCAAATGTCGCCGAGATCGCGAGCTTCAATTTCAGGCATCAAATAGTCGGTTATCATGGCACGATAACGGTCGCCATTGACGGTTACGTTCGCAAAGGCATATTTTTAAAGAAATATGGACCGATGATTCCACCGGCCACAAATCGTTTTTTCTGGATGAAGTGGCAGCTCTTGAATCTCTTCAGGTTGCTCTTCGTCCTAAATGTGGCAATTTTGTTTGTTTACATACCCATTGAGCCAGAAATAGGCCTCATCGCTAAACAAAATTTGCCTCGAAAAGGTCGGATATTCTTGGAACTTTTCAAGAGCCCATGAGCGAAGCGATTCAGTTGTAAGTCTTTCCATTATGAAATGCCAAACAATACTAAACAAAAATAACCTGACAGCATGACACGACTCTCACGTGATCTCTCAAAAAAGGCTATTGTAAAAAGTATCTCTACTGGAATCACCCGTTATAAGGTGAATTAGGTAGATATTCCCGTTTTGTTGTATTTAAACTAATCGTTAAGTGAAACGAAAAAGAATGATGTGGTCTTATATTTATGGACCGTTTGAAATTAATTTTGAACGTGAAGTATTATTTTGTTCAACTGAATGCCTCGAAAGACACAAGGTCGTTACGCAAAATGTTCCATAAAGTGGACGGACACAAGGTTAATTGTTGAGCACGACTACGAATGAATATATTCGGGTAAACATCACTGATCGGCGTCTTTCGTAATGCGAGTTATTGTTAAGAGTAGACGAATTGCTTAAACGATCCATCGTTTATTAACGGTTAGAAGAACCATAAGATGCACGTAATGCCCGATGAGTTTATCAAATTGAACCATATTTTTTTAAAATAAATTTCTGCAATTTGCAAACGTTGCTCTGGCCTAAGTATATTCATAATAAATTGTCAAACTAAAATAACCTCAAACCAACCGCAATCGATCAGCCGTCGCTAAAAGCAGTGCTGCCAATTAAAAGTACTCAGCTATAAAAAAAAAAACACGCGATAATATAAAATTTCATTATTACTGAAAATTGTGATCTTTGAGCCAGCTTTCGATTCGTTGGTAATTTTAAGTTTTTTTTTTTAATTATCAGTTTTATGTGAGTTTTAAAAATGTTTGTTAAAATTGCGATTTTTGGTAAAATTTACAGTTTTCTGTAATGTAAGTTTTTTTTTTGTTAATATTCAGAAAAAAATTATCTATTTATTTTTTATGTAACTTCTTTAAATTTTTTATTTTTTTCCTTGATTACTCGGTTTAAGTGAAACTAACAACAACTGAAAAAATATAAGAACTCGTCGTTTTTGCTCATATCTGAGCTGGCTTTTAACGTTAACTTATATAAATTCGCCTTGGTGTTTTATTATTAAAAAATTTTAAAACAACAACAGAATGATGTTTTAAAGGTTATAAATGATCCAAAATAAATATACAGTCCGTCCAGTACACAGAAAAAAAAATGTTGTCCAATTAAAGGTTTTAGTTTTAGTTTTAAATTGAAAGTTCAATTCATTTTTTATATAATTCAAATATATATTTTTTTAAACAGGAACAAAAACATTTTCTTATTAAACAAATATGTAATTGAATCAATTAATTATTTAATTAAATTTTAATCTGAAACCAATTAAATTAAATTTTTTTCTGTGTAACGTAATTCCCTAATTTTTAACAACACACACAATATTAGTCTAGAATTTTTGTTGTTTGCATTAACGTCTGCATGATTTACCAACTACTTTTTAACGATAGTAGACAACACCATTTTCCTACCCATACAAATTGGTATTGGTATTGATTTCCGATGATTTCCATTTATTTAACTATAACAGGCTTCCCAACCATAACATATGCTTTCAAACATCATAGACTGTTATTTAAGACAACCCTACCTGCAAAGCTTTTTACTTGTCTGCAGAAACACATAGAGTCTTTGACGGGAATCAAACCCGCAACTCCAAGACTGATAGACTAGTGCACTACTAATCAGTCTATCGAGACACTCAGAACTCGATAGTTTTGTTTGTTGAATTTTTTAACGTTCCGATAATTCTTAAAATCGTTTAGTTAAGCGCACTAGTGCTGGCGATTTGTACTACTTTCAATTACTCGATACTACTCACTACTTTAATACAATTGGGTACTCAATAATTCCATTTACATAATATTAACGGAAATATTTCTTCGTAGTCGTCAAATAATTAATTTATTTCTAAAAATACTAACCTAAATCTATAGATTATCAAATACTCGGTACCCACTACTTACTTTGTCATCGCATTACAGCTCTTGTAACGAGCAATTTATTTTTTTAAGTTTTAAAAATACTAATTCAGAATATTTACAATGTCATTGCGTATTAGCTGTGCCCGCAACGTTGTCGGGGTCCTGGGAATACATTTTTCGATCTCACTTTTACAGTGCTGCTGCAGATATGGTTTATATATTTACTTTTTATACAGGTAACCGTCTCTGGTTAATTACTCAGGATGTTGCAAAGTAGGATTTATATAATATTCTATTATCGTAAAACTTTGTAAATAGTGTATAAACTTCCCTATTTACAAAAATAAAAGGTGCTGCCAAGTCTTCAGTACCAATAAATCGGTAAAATTACGTGCTTTTACTGTTTTATCTGTATTTTCCCTTGAAAAAAAAAGATATTTAAACGAGAAAAAAGTGTGGAGTTACTAAGTTACCTCCCATCAAAATTTTATTAACATTCATCAAGTATGTAATATTTACGTGCTGCGAACACAGACTGACGGACGCACAGACAGGCAGACAAAAATTCTAAAAACTTTTGTTTTGTATTCCATTTCGATTACTATATCTGCAACAAAAGCACCAAAACTTTCAGGACCATTTCTGTACATATTTCATATTCTGTTACAGTTTTGTTATATGTATAGACTAGCTGTGCCCGCTACGTCATGGGCGTCGTGGCTATATATTGTTCGATTTTGCTGCAAAAGTAATAGACACTAAATTTTAAGACTCTTAACTTTATAGTGCTTCAGTTATGGTTTAAATATTTTGAGATATTCATCTCAGTATTCTGCTAACAAATATAAAAGGTGCTGCCAAGTTTTCAGTACATTTAAATCGATAAAATTGCGTACTTTCAATACTTTTTCCCTATCTTTACTTGAAAGTGAGACATTTTTGGGGAAAAAAAGTATCCTATAGTTGAACCGAGATACTCAGGCAGGTACCTTCTTAAAAGATTTTATTAAAATGTATCCAGTAGTTTTTACAGGATGCGAACACAGACAGACAACAATTAAAAATTTGTATTTTGTTTTCCATTTCTATTATTTATCTGATTACTATCTGCACCAGCAAATAAATTTTCAAAAGATATTTCATGAACAGAAATGGTCCTGTTAGAGTTTTATTTTATGTATAGATAGGAGATTCTGTAACTTAAGTTCCAAAGATGTTATTAAAAAGAAAGTCTTCTTTGTTGCTACCTCAATTGTATTAAAAAAAAAACTAAAATTTTCTTGGCACGCCAGCCGGCAATATACATATGTATTTATGTATGTCATTGCAATAACTTTCATTCTACACATTTTCAATTGCCTTGAATTATTATCATAAATTTTTCCCTTAACAATTAAAAACTAACGTTTTCAACTTTAATTTGCAATTGGAAACAAACGAGAAAAACAAACCAATTATAATTGTACTTTGCTTGAAATAATGTCGACGTTGATGATTCATTCTTTAATACATTTGCATGATCAGCTGTTTTTGTTTTTTCTAAAAAAAATTTTCATCCGGTTGTGTCATCACGTGTATATAATGGATTTTAAAAATTCCATGGAGTTTCTGGGTTGTTAAATTTTTTTAAACTTATTTTGCTCATACCATACATACGTACGTATTTCTTGGTTAGATTACGAATTAGCCGGCTTTTTGTTTCTGTGTTACCACTTAACAATACATACATACACACATTCTCTGTTATTGTGCAAATTAAATTTGATTAAGAGAAGGGTAGATTTTGCTTTTTTTTGAGAGGGGTGTTATTTTAACACATTCTCTTAAACATTTTTAAGCGCAAGTCAGTGATTTTTTTTTTCTTATTTATTACACAAATTAATTTTGCTGTTGTAGTATAGAAAACTGAGCAACTTACCCAAGAGAGGGAGAGAGAGAGATTATAGATAACAACCCTTAACGATAAAATTAAATTAAATAATTTATATAAAATACTGGTAGTTTAAGGAATTAAGGATAATTTAATATTTCATATACGAGGGAAAGTCGAATAAGTTAAAAAATTTAAAAATATAGATTTTTTGGCTTATTGCTTTATAAAACATTCGGACCTATTCCCGATGGCGTTTTAATTTTAATAGTCGTTTTTATGTCGTTGACGTTTTTTATAGTTGTTTTGTTCCTAAATTTGTATTCTTGAAATATATTGAAACGATAAAGAAACGTTATCTAAAACAAAAAGAAAAATTAATAAAGTGTGGTAGCACTGCAATTTTTTGTGTTATTATTTATAACATTTATAAAAAAAAATATGCCACGTACTGAATTTTATTTTTAGATCAAGTGCTGATGAAATAATGGATACAAATATACATCGGAAGATGCTACGACAGAACGTTAATATTTTTGCCATCCCAGATTCTAAGTACGAAACTCGATTAGTAGCGATCTAACTTCTTCATGGTCAGCGAATACCACTACGTTTCCTTTCGGGTTAGTTTGTTTTTCAAATTTTAATAGGTTTGACACCGATTCCTCCAATGATGATCAATCACACCTGCTTAAAACAGCCTTCCCCTGTTGCTCTGTATTCAGAACTTCCTTTTTATCTCGATTTACTTTAATAAAAAAAAAAAAAAACATTTTAATGGATATTTTCTCCTAATCACTAAATCTGCCCCTTTGAAAAACCCTAGCATATGCGGGATGTTTTTCCATTTGAGAAACTAAAATTTCGAACTGTGTTAATGTATTTTTTTTTTCATTTCTTTTTTGTAGTCGTTTAAATTTCGTTGCCTACAATGATGACGACAGAGAACGAATGTTTTATTGTCGTTTCTATTTTCGTTTCAAAATAGAGAATACCCATATATTAACGACGAATGTCGTTAACGCCAACGGTGATGCCAAATTGTCGTTTTTATTTCGTTTTCAAACTACAACGGGAATAGGGACGATTGTCTCTTTTTAACTTGATATAATATGTAATTTTTAACGTTTTTTGGCGCTACGTAAAGAAGGATTTTAAAGAGTTCTTACAATATGATTTTATTACCATGAGGTTATAAAAGCTGCTTTTTTGGGAAAATGAAATCTAAAGAATAGCGACAACAACTTGAACTCAAACGCAAATCCATTATTTTTACCTATAAAGCTGCTCAACCGCTTTTTGTGCCAAATAGAGGGGGGCGTATTTCTTTGTCTTATTAGACAATCATTATGTTTTTTTTTTCTTCTTTCAAGCATTCAATGTAAAAATCCAAGTATCCAGTTACCGTAGCCATAACATTCCCAGTTAAAATTACTGTCAATATACCTTCGTCTTTATCACTAGAATATTTTTTGGGAAAAATTATGGGGTGTATTTTTAATATTTCTTTGTGTTATTAGACAATCGGGATGTTTTTTCTTTTCTTTTCTCCAGGCAATATAAAATAAACAATAGCTACAACCTTACCAGTTAATTTTGCTGTCAATGCCTTCTTTGGTAAGGATTCACTTGGAAAAATTCTAAAATTTATGACCAAAAGAACAGACAACAACCGACCGACCCAAACATTTGCATAATAAGTAGGAACTTTTTAAATCTATATGGTCAATTAATAGATGAGTTATTACGGTACTCCACAAGTTTAAGTGATATAAAAACGCTTTTAAATGTCCCAATAATAAACGTAAATACAAAAAGTCGAGAAAAGCATGTAATATCCTTCGTCTCCTCTCCATCTCAACTACGTCTACAGAAGCTTTGTGTACAAGATTTTATTATTTGAGCAGTAAGAAAACATACCCGGTTAATCCTTAGTTGTACTCGAGAAGTACCCTTGAATGCAAATTGTAGCAGTCGTACCGCTTTCTAAGAAGCCCTGAGTAGGTCCTTAATAAAACATCTGATCTGCGCGGTCTCAAAGTATGTTAAAGCCTTACAATAATTTAGGTGGACCTCAAGTAGCTGATATATCTTCCTATTCGTTTCGAGGCATATATACTCGATACATATAAAATTTATATCATTTATTCAGCATCTGACAGCACGACTTTCATTATCCAATGTCATGGAGTCATCTAATAATAAAATAATCAATATCCTAGTGGCGGTATAAAGTTTTTATAGTTGAAATTTCAGTTTAATTAAATTGTTTAAATTTGTTTATCAATTTAGTGGGACCCCTACTACTACCTGATCTACCTCAAAATCTTATTGATCTCGCAATCTCGTCCGCAATGTTATTTTTGCGGACATCTGTATGCCCCTGTATGAAGATTGTAGCCGTCCATTTGATGTGAATTTATATATCTCGCAGTCCTATTTAAGGCTGCTGGGCAATCATAAGCCTCACAGGATAACCTATCCAATCATAAGACGTGCACTACTTATCGATGGGAATTCGGATGTACTTACATAATGGTTGTTTGCTCTCAACTAAGTTCTCCAAAACGTATGAAAAAATTAAAATAAACTTAGTCGTGATAAATGAGTTGAAAAAATTAATTATTTTTAAAATTAAACAAAAAAACTAAAAAAAAAACTTTTTCACATTTGAGAATAAGTTGATATTAAATATATTTCTTAATTTGAGACAAATTGCCCTTTTAAAATTAAAAAAAAACTAAAAAAAAACTTTTTCACATTTGATAAAACGTTTGAGAATAAGTTGATATTAAATATATTTCTCAATTTGAGACAAATTGCCCTTTTAAAATTAAAAAAAAAAACTAAAAAAACTTTTTCACATTTGATAAAACGTTTGAGAATAAGTTGATATTAAATACATTTCTCAATTTGAGACAAATTGCCAATTTCAGTTAAGAAACTCGAATCGAAAATGATTTGAAATCATTTGAAAAACTGTTTGATTGCAAATCATTTTCGATTCGAGTTTTAACTTTTGTGTTTGCTGTGAACATTAAAATTTTCTTTCAGTAGTGTTCTTATAGTTAATGAAGACTTTTAAAGCAACCGACTTTTAAAGCGCAAAATATAATTTTAGAGAATAAAATAACAATTTGATGAAAATTCGAGCAGCTCAATTAAATTATTGGAAGTGTTATCTGGTTTTAAGAAATTAAAAAAAAAATCCCTAAAATTTAAAAAGTTTTTAGTTTAACATTCAGTAGTACATGTTAAACTAAAAACTTTTCAAATTTTAGGGATTTTTTTTTTAATTTCTTAAAACCAGATAACACTTCCAATAATTTAATTGAGCTGCTCGAATTTTCATAAAATTGTTATTTTATTCTCTAAAATTATATTTTGCGTTCCCAACCTGTTTATAACACTCGTTAACTAGGTTTTATTTTCTCTCATTCGATAACTTAGTTTTATTTCCTCTCTTTGTTTCCCTTGCACGAAAAGTGTCCTTGCGTAATGTTTTCTTTCAAGTCCAATAAGAAGAGCTCTTTTTTAAAAATTCCCCAATGTTTATAAACAGTTTGACTTGGCCCATCGTTGTGTTTATAACCAGGATTTTGCTGGCGATTTTTTGTAAAAAATATTCTATCCAACATTTTAAATTGTCGTTGTTCAAAAATACGAATACAATCACTCATTTTTTAACTCTCTTTTTGTATCCACTGAGAATACAACAACAAGTAACTAATAACAGAAAGGAGGAAAAAGGAAAACGTAATAGCCGTTAGCTTACACTTGTGTTTGTGTAGCAAAACTCAACTACAGCCAACTTCAGTTACATTTAGAACATATAGAACTGTCAACATAAACGCATAAAGACAACTAACGTGTTAAAACGTCTTTGCGGTAGTAGAGAAAACGTGTAAAAGAAAAATTGTTCATATAAGAGAAAGAAAATAATATTTTTTTAAGAAAAAGACCGACCGTCTGCGTTAAATAAAGAAGCAAATAGTTTTTTGTAATTTTTTCTAAGTAAAAAAACCATCCAAAAAGTTTACAATAATAATATACAAAACAAAAAAAAAGTATTTTCTACAAGTTTTCTTAAATATTACATCAACAGCTAAAAAGAAGTTTTCACTAAAAAAACAAGTGTAGTTTTAAAACCAGACACCGCCCTTAAAAGTTATTAAAAACATCAACAAAAAATTGTTAAACAAATAAAATTTTTTTAACAATTTAAAAAAAAAGGAATTTTCTATCACTTAAAAAAAAACATATCGCCAACTGAACAACAATCACTGCTGAACAAAAAAAGTCTAGTGTCAAAATTGATTAATTTGGACTTTTAAAAGTTAAAAATTCCCAACGTTATTTACTTAGAAGAATCTAGTAAAAACGAAAATAATCTCCACAAATTTCCACTGTTTATTTGAAAGCAAACAACACACGTTTAAAATCAATAAATTTTATTCATCATGTTGATTGGATTAGTACGCGATTCTGTTATGCAGTGCTTCTGCCATACATGCCGGGCACCCATTTTGCCAGCTGGTAAGAATTACATGGTTTTCTTTCTATTTCTCATTTTACAACGTTAAAACGTAATTTATATTAATGCCAAGCCTTATTAAATGCGAAGGCTTTTAGCTGAGGGCTGAATTTATAAAAGATAAAAAGCAAAAACCATTATTATTTAGAAAGGTCTTTTAAAATATTATTATATTTTTTATTTATTTGTTATTTTTATCTTGGTCCTTTAAACCATTTTTCTAAGAAATCATTAATAATAAAGGAAGTAAGCTAAGACAGATTGTAAAATAAGAAGAAAATGTCATAAAAACCTAGTGTTTTGCTAAAATTGTTGCCTTTTGTTTGAGTTTTATAGAATAAAAATTGGTCCTTCGAACCATGTTTTCGTACAGTAACTGAAACAAATCTGTCTCTTGATAAGTACATCAAATCGAAGGCGAGAGTATATGTACTGTAATATTTATTGTTCGTTACCTTTACCTTTGTGATTGATATTGTTTTCGAAATAAATATTAAAAGATCAGTATGGCAAAAAATTGTACGTTTGTGTAAAAAAAACTGGATTCAAATATTGTATTAAATTTGAATTTAATTAGACGAATGTTAACCTCTAAGCAGCCTTCTACATGATGATCTTACTCCCTATTTGCAAGCTTTTAAAGAGTTTAAACCTCTTAATAAGTACATTTTTTACAAAGCAAACATCAGAAAATCTTGAAAACTGCCGATAAGTTTCTTCAGAAATTTCAAATATTTTTGCTTAAAAATATAACTTTATTATAATAAGTACTGTCCTTTTTTCCCTGACCTTCTTTAAATAGTGTCATAGTTCCACTTTCCTAAATTTTTCCATCTTTGCTATAAAAAACTGAATTTACAATTAATTTTGACATAATTAGGTTTATTACAAATTTTGTCAGTTAACAAACTCCTCTGCATAAAATTAAACAAATAGTATCTTGAAGAATATAAGTAAGAAATAAATAAGAGGTATTTAGGGCTATATAGCAGATATGAATACACAATGTAACCCGATTCCAAGAGTTTTTAGCAAGTAAGTATAGGATTTCCATTATCAGATCGGTCAAATCTTGAGCATTTTACAATAAAAGATAAAGGTTTCATTGCCGAAAAGGCAATAAAAACAACAAAATACTCTGAAGTGCGTCTGATGTTCTTGTGTTTTTTAAATTGGAATAAAGAACTAAACGATGTAATTGTTATCTTAATAAAAGGTAGAGGTTCAAACACTGAGAATAAATAAGTTAAAATTGTATTTTAACTCTTCATTATTGGTCCTTCGAACCAACATTTTTTGCTACCAAATACAAATTTTAATAAAGGGATAAATAAAAATGTTATCGCCTAAAAACAAGACTTCAAAATTATATGTAGAATTGTAGAACAACAGGTATTAATACTTTGAAGAACTTATAACTCCCCTGCAGATAATATTGGGCTGCGTGGTCCATTGTAACTGAAATGGACAAGCTACTACATGGTCCTATGTAATGCAGTCATGGACCATGTTATTTTCCGAACAAGAGTATGTTGTTAAACGACAAGTGTTAGCGTTTTAACGATTGCATAAAGTGTTGCCAAGAGCTGTACAGTTCGTGCAATGTGTTCCATCGTGTACTGACATAGTTTTGAAACTATTCCCATGTAATGCAAAGCTGGGTAAGGACAGGACATCGTAATTTTAAATGGATCATGTTTCCTCAATACACCTGGGTTACCTTTCGGCTAGTCCTAGTCCCTTATCAATATGTGAGGTCCACGGGGACCTTGTTGGTTATTGACCGATGAAAAAATTGCTGGTAATTGGAGGGTTAAAATCTAATTCGAATTGTGAAACAAATATTTTTCGGCCAAAAACTAATCAAAATTTTGAAATATTTAAATTGAAATTTTATGAATTTTATATTTGAAATACTTAGATATTTTCTGACTAATTAGGAAAAAATTGTACTGGACAAACAGTATTATTCAATTACTAGCTGTGCCCACACACGTTCGATTTTGCTTTGAAAGTAATCGACACCAAATTTTAAGACTCTTACGTATGTACTTTATACAAAGGTACCCATCGCTGGATAAAATTCTAAAATTTATCTAAAATTAAAAAAATTATTGAAAAGCTTTGTAAAAGTTGTTTAAAATATTTTAATAATTAATAACAATGTATTTCCACAAAGTAAAAATACAAATCAAATACAAATTTTATTCACTTGGCTATTTCAATTTAACTGGCAATAAGTACTTCATATTATGTAATTTTTTTAAAACAGCGCCATCTGTTGCGCAACTGTGTTTAAAATAACCCGCTTTCAATTCATATTTTGTCATTGTTTTAAAACAGCGCCATCTGTTGCGCAACCGTGTTTAAAATATTCCGCTTTTAAAAATAAAAGATGCCTTAAAGTATGCAGTACCTTTAAATCGGTCAAAAATATCGGCGTACTTTCACTGCTCTTTCTCCACTTTATCTTGGAAATAAGATATCCTATATTGGAATCAGGATACTAAGGTACCTCTTTATAATTTTTTTTTTTTAAATCTATCCAGTAGTTTTTACGTGATGCGAAAGATAGGCTAGAAAGGCAGGAAGGAAATGAATTACTGTTTTATTATTTGTACAGATTGCTTTCAAAGATTGTGTTCAAAAATTTTGAGACTATTAACATCAGTAAACCACTATTAAGCCGCCGAAATTTATGAAACAAAATCGCTATAGTATTTGTCAAGCTTTTCATTGGTTTGAATAATAGATTCTCCAAAAAATATTTTTAACAATTTATTTTTTTTTTCAAATTTAGGAAAAGCCAGTATAACATATTCTAGTTTTATTAGGTCACTCCTTTTTGCATTAATTTGTTGCCTTAAAAATATTAAACAAACAATATAAATACAAATTTCTTAAATTCTATTTCCAAAATTTTAATTGCCAAACATTTACATACTATTTGTAATTTAATTTTATTTTATTCAATTATATTAATAATAAAATATATATATATATATATATATATATATATATATATATATATATACATTGCATACTTGAATGGTTTTCTTAAAAAATATTTAATTGCATACTTAGAGAAGCATTATGGTTATCATCATAAATGAATACATATACATATGTTTGTATATCAAAGCAATACATCAAACAAATTTTATATTTCATATTAATAAACTTTATAAATAAAACAGTCTTGTATTCATATAAATTGGCATTAAATTCCATTGGAAGCAAAACAAATTAAATTAAAATAATAATTAACATTTGTTAGTAAAACAAAAAAGTGAAGTATACTTTAAGGAGTATAGTTGAATTTACATAAATATATACACATTAATGAAATTAATATTTTAATTAAAGAAATTTATATTTTATTGGAAAATTAAAAAAAAAAACTCACCTTGAAATCGTTTTGCAATCAACAAATTTTATGGTTTTTAAGGTGCGCCTAAAACAAGGACAACAAGTAAAATAACTGCAAAAAAAACATCAAGTTAATTTCATATTAATATAATTTAAGAAATTCTCTTAAAAACGATTCACTCAGACATGTTTAAGTACATACTATAAATATATTATATTATTTGGCATTTTTAACTCCCTTAAGTAGGCATTAAAAAGCGCGTGCAGAAATATAAATTTTTCAAGTTAATGGCTCCATACGATAAGATCAAAGGCAACAAATGAGTCATTCGATTACATTTTAATTGAAATGAAAGAAACAAGGCAGCTTTTATTTATAATACATAAAAAAATGACATCAAATGATTTGACATCATAAATAAAGTATACTTTAAGGCACTCATAACTTTATTGTAAAAATGTTTATACTTAATGCCTTTTGTACACAAGCTTAAATATATTATACAGCATTTTTATATATATTATATGTTTATATGTTTATAAATAAAAGAATAGACTACAAATATTTTTAGGATTAAAAAAGCATACTTTTAGGGTGTTAAACGTTTAAGCAAAGAAAAGTTCAGTAAGAAAAAATATTTTTAATAATTTCAAACTTATTTAAATAATAAATAATAGTCGGACTCATGCCAAAAAATGTTTTACAATTTATTATTTATTTATTATTATCAAAAAGCAACGTTGCAAAGCTAAGCAGAATATAATTGGTTTTGTAAAACTTTGTTTTCATTAATTTGTGCAGATAATATCGGTCCTTGTGTCAGAAAAATTGTTCTGGTGCTCACGGTCGCAACCCGGCGCATATATAATGGGCTATATTAGTGTAGGGGATGGTTGTTACTATAAACTGGTGAACGATTTTTTTTTACCCGGTGTGACCTCAAAGAGTTATGCTCTGTTAAGTCGGAGATTTTTAAGCAATATGGTCCATATTCTTAAAAAAAAAAGGTTTAAAAATTTCTGACAAACACAAAGACTTAATTTTTTGGGAACTAAAAGCTTATAAGTTATATACATAATTATACAAAACTTATTTTGTAACAAAATCTTTTAAAACAACAAAAAAGTTATAGGTATTGTTTAAAAATATCTAAAAATGAGTTAATTATAACAACTCCAAAAGAAGATCATTTAACGGTCATGTTATCGCGTAGGACTAAAAGAACAGCGAACAAAGTTAAGCTTAGCTCATTTATCACTCCCACTCCTGCAGAAACTGATCTTATTTTTCTAACTGGAACTGGCTAGACGAGAAATTTACAAAACAAGACGAGTATATAAAAGAGCAAACTGAACTAATTAAAGCCATGATCACTGCTGGTAAAAAAATTTTAGTAACCGATATGGAACAAAAATTATGCGATTTAAAGAATGATGGCAATGAGGTAAAAAGTGAAATCAAGGAATTAAATGAAAGAATCACAGTCCTGGAGACAGCTTATTGTGAAGTTGACAAACAAGTCGGATATTCAAAATTTAAAACTTAAATGTCGAATACAAGAAAATAAAGTGGTGGCGTCAGACATACGTATCACGGGGATGCCTTATTATAAGGACGAAAACTCCATCCTTATAAATATATGTGCCACAGTGCGGCGGCCAAAAATTAATATTTTATGTTTACCGATTTGAATGTTATGTTACTCATTAGAAGGTACATATATACCAGTAAACCTCGGAGTGTCTTTTACAGTATTTTTCTAAAATTAAAAAATTCTCAGTAAAGATTCTTCTGCATAGATTTGCAACGTTTCTTAACAAAAATCTAAGGACAAACACTTTTTAACAAATCTCATCTTGTTGCGTGATAGCTCATATTACTGGAGTACATGTGCCCAAATATTAGAGTAATTATCATTAAAATACTATATTACAATTACAATTTTTCCCCTATATGCTCTCAGATATTTTAAATTTTTTTGGGAATTTTCTTAGCATGATTATAAACACCTACTAAAACAAAAAAAAAACCCAATTAAAAGTTATAGATTTTAGACCGCCTTCTCGTGAAATGATCCAATGTGCGCCGATGCCTTTTTGACGATTTGAATAGATTTTCAAAAATTTGACGATGTTTTGCATAACTTAATGATTTTGTAGTAATTTTAAGAGGCTAACTGCTCAAACTAAACAAGGGCGTAAGGCGTAAAATAACTGTTAAACTGTTAAATTCTCATGTACATACAAAATGTATGAAACAAACCTAAATAGCTCGGCGTCAACGCTTTGCAATTGGAAAATCCAATTTTGACAGAGCGTTAGGTAGTGAAGTTGATTTTCAGATTTTTTCTTTCTTTTGCAATTAAGTTTATAAATTTTACGAAAAACGTTGCGCTCTTATTTAGTTTTGTTCAAAGCTAGGCACTAGGCCTCGTTACGCCTTACGCCCTTGTTTAGGTTAGTCAGTAACATAAAAAAGAGCATATTATTAGAGGCATACTTTTAGGAGATAATAAAATTTTATTTAAAAAGAAGAATTCTTGTATGTAAAAAGCATGTCCCCGCTTTGTTTAATAATAGTAATTATGCTTTTGACAATTAAAAACAAATTGTGCAGATTTAAATGCCAAGCACAAGACAACACATCTTTTGAAAATAAAAAAATTAAAATGTTTAATAGGTAAATAAATAATGTATTTTTTTAATTAACAAATATTTTTAAATTTTCAAATACAAGTTATCAATAGCTAAAGGCTCCCGAATTTCAAACAAACAGTTCTTTTATTATTTTAAAACAGACAGGATTAAATTCCTAACTAAACAACTATGATAAGTTCTTTGCCCTACAGCTAAGAGACAATAAAGCTTTTAATTATCTTACAACTGTAGTTTTTCATATTCGTTTTGTTAAAAAAAAAAAAAAAAAAAAATAGTAAAATTTCATAGTAAAATTGACGGCCTAAAGCCAGCCACTCCATTATGTCCATCCATAGATGCAGGATGAGATGCCACAAAATAATCATCAATCACCTACTTTCTTGTGTGACTCTTACTGTCGTTTATATAGTTACAATCGAGTGTATCGATATCAAGTTATCTTCCTAATGTTAAGATAATAAAATCAAGATTACATATTTATTTTATGAAGTCTCTCTAGTTTAGCTTTATATCATTGATTACAAAAGTGCCTTTAGGGTGGTTTACATGGGCGATGATGTTGGCGGGTTTTAACATTTTCTTTCTTAACAAATTTACTATTATTCTTAATACTGCCAGTTTATTAATCGTGTTTTCAGTGCTTAAAACATCGAAAATGCATGAAATATAAAGCATGCTTTTAGGATGTTTATTAAGAGCTTTATTCAATTTCGTTATTATTCACTTCATCACAGGTAGGGTAATTAATAAGTTTGTCATTCGCTTTGTAAGCACCACAAAATATTAATTTAAGACCCCAAAAAGGAGATACCCTTTGGATCATTATAAATATAGCAGATAATTTAAATCTATAAATATAATTAGATAGTAATATATTTATTTATTTATAGTAATATATTTAATAATAGTGTAATATAATTAAATAGTAACCTAAAAACTACTGTATGGATTTAAACAATATTTTGTGAGGAGGTACCTTAGTATCCTGATTCTAATATAGAATACTTTTTTCCGCAAAAATATCTTATTTTCTAGACAAAGTGGAGAAAAAGCAGTAAAAGTACGCCAATTTTTTATACCGATTTAAAGATACTGCATACTTTAAGGCATCTTTTATTTTTGAAAGCGGTATATTTTAAACACGGTTGCGCAACAGATGGCGCTGTTTTAAAATAATGACAAAATATGAATTGAAAGCGGAATAATTTAAACACGGTTGCGCAATAGATGGCGCTAAAAATAATCACTAAATATGAATTACTTACTGCCAAATAGCCAAGTGAATAAAATTTGTATTTGATTTGTATTTTGACCTTGTGAAATTACATTGTTATTAAAATATTTCACAGAGCTTTACAACAATTTTTAGAATTTTATATAAATTTAAGAATTTTAATCAGGGATGGGTACCTTTATATAAAGTAAATACATAAGAGTCTTAAAATTTGATATGGATTACTTTCAAAGCAAAAACGAACAAAATATTGCCAGGACGCAAACAACGTGTGTGGGCACAGCTAGTATGAATATAAAATACGTTAAAATGGATTTTGCGAAGAATCCAGATTAAAGAAAAACATTGATAACTAAAATCTTGAATCAAAAATTCTTAAAAATGTTAAGATTTCAATTAAAAATGGACAACCGACATTTTAACAAACAATAAGGACTTTATCATAAATCTAAAAGTCTTTTAAAATCTAAATTTTTACAAAAAAAATCCTAAATATCGCCAAAAAAAATTATTTCCCAAATAATCAAGATAAAATCGAAATTACCGAAACAAGATCTTAAAGTTTACAAAAAAGATAAAATTTCACATACAAAAATTAAGAACACATAGTCAGAAATGGGCTTCATCGCTAAACAAAATTTGTCTCGAAAACGTCGGATCTTCTTGGAACTTTCAAAGAGCCCATAGGGCGAAGCGATGTCGCTTGGGAAGGTCGAGCGGCTTCAGTTGTTGCACAAGCTGTATTTTGTATCCTTTCAATTTAAGATCTCGACGTAAAATACGCCAAGCCGTTCCATACGTCAGTCCAAGTTGCTGCGAACGGCGCCGAATCGACTCTCCACGGTCTTCGTGTACACTCTCCGCTACGGCCGCTGTATATATTCTTCACAGCGTGCTGGACGTAGTATATTCGGTCGAATATTATCCAATAATTAATGCTGGGTCTCAAAATCGGTGATGGTGTTGCGAATAGTACGCTCAGTAGGCCGATTATGTTGACCATAAGTTGAGCGAAGTGCACGAAACACATTCCTCACAGAACGTGAATTTTCGTAATAAAGTTGAACGATTTGTTGTAAACGTTGTTCAGGCGTAAGTCTTTTTAAATGCCAAAAAATACTAAACCAAAATAACATGATAGCATGACACGACTCACACGTGATCTGTCAAAAAAGGCTATTGAAAAAAGTATTTCTACTTGAATCACCCAATCACTTTGGTGAAGGCCCATTATTATAACTTGCCAATAAATATAGGGAGGATTTTGTGGGAGCGATAAGTAGTTTTTCGTTATAAGTCAGCTAAAAATAACCCTTAACTATCGCATACCAAAAAGGCAAGTTATAGTAACGAGCCTAACTTTAGCTATTGGCAAGTTATAATAATGAGCCTAAGTACTTTTATTTGGTAAAGAAACCTTTTGGGGTCTCAAATGAATATTGTGGAGTTTACAAAGCGAATGTCAAACCTATTAAACACCCTAAAAGTATGCTTTTCATTACATGATCCATTTCAAAATCCAGTGTTCATTATCCATTTCAAAATCCAGTGTTGTCAAAATATTAAGACGAGTTACTGTCAGTTACAAATATAAATAAGAATTAACCTTGATTTTTTGATAGTGGTATTTTTGTTAGGACAGCACGAATCAATTAGTAATTTATGTCTTAATTTCGGTTGTGGTTTGAATGCTAATGCGTCATTTTTATATTTTGGTGAATGGTGTTTCCAAAACAATTAGTTTTAACACCGAACCAAAACTTCTTTCTAAATGGTGGGGGTACCAAAAATAAAAAAATAAACAATTTAATATTAGCTAAATCGGTGATTAATCCATTTCTTCCTTTTTTTTTTTTGTTCTAAAAGGTAACGTGAATAAAAATAACTAAATGGAAAAACTGCGTAAATAACTGAATGTCATACGTTTTTTTTATATAAAAAAATTAATGATATTTTAAATCATTTATAATATTGAAATAATTGGCATGACAAAAATAAAAGAGAAACGTACAATTAAAAAAATACATGCACATACATATGTATATAGTCTATGTAGTTCCTTTGTTTGTTTCAAGGTAAAAGTTTTGAATAATTTTCCATATAATGAAAGAGTAAATGCAGTAGACGCCTAAAAGACTGCAATAGTAAAATAATTTTGTATTATTTTCCATAAATCATTGTATGTATAAGGTTTTGAGACTTTTCGTTATTTGTTTGACTTTTGTTGACTTTCTTTTATAATTGCTTTCAGCTTATTGTTGTTACTAAGAGTATTTTTTTAATTCAGTGATGATTAATGCAAAAATTATTTATAGCATACAGTTACGATGAGTCAATGTTATGCAATTGTAAAAAATTTCAATTTTATTTAAACAATACCTTTTTCTCTTTCTTTTTGATAAATATTTTATTTGATTTTGATTATCGAAATGTTTTAAGAGATATTGTAAACATAATTAATCACACTTAAACACCTCTTCTCCAATATCGTTATGTACATACTCTATACCACTAAAGTTTACAAACGATATATTTTTGTATTATTTTGTTACAAAAAATAAACGAATTGTATTGTTTATATCTTTTTTATTAAGATTATGCGTTAGAAAATTAAAAGATTAAATCATTCTTTAATATTACACTTTTGACAAATAAAAATTAAATTTTCATTATTTTTGTATCACAACAAAAGTCTACAAACGGTTGTAAAAAGTAATTCCTCCTTAACGATTTAATAGCTGGTTGGTCCTCCTTTGCACTGAATCACCTCCTTTAGTCTCTTTGGCATGGAGCAAGTTAGTTTTTTTGTAAAATCTGGTGATACCTTTCCCCATTCCTGCTTTAAAATTGTCTTCAGTTGAGCGACAGATGAAGGATTAGCTTTTTGGACCTGTTGCTTCAAATAAGCCCATAAATATTCAATAACATTCAGGTCCGGAGATTGAGGAGGATGCTCTAACTTCGAGCTAACGTTATATAATAGCCATTCTTTGACTATCAATGAAGAATGCTTGGGATCATTGTCATGCATGAAGGTGTAGCCGCCATCTAGGTGCAGTATTTCGATGCTAGGAACAAACTCCTCCTTGAAAATATTTAAATACATGTGCGCATTCATTGTTCCTTCGATAAACTTCAGTTTTCCAACACAACTTGCGGACATACACCCCCACACCATGACTGATCCGCCTCCATGTTTAACGGTTGCTCGTAAGTTCTTTGGTGCTAAAGAAGTACCTGGTTTTCTCCAAAGTTTACATATACCGTCACTTCCAAAAAAGTTAAATTTGCATTCATCTGTGAAGATAACGCGTTCCCAGAACGTTGGGTCGGTAACATGTATATTTTCGTACTTCTTTGCATACTCCAACCTTTTCTTCATATTAACCTGCCTTACAAATGGCTTTTTCCTTGCAACGTGCAACTTCAAATTGTTTTTCTTTAGGCAGCGGCGGATAGTTTCCGGATGAACCTTGATTCCATTATATTTTAGCACTTCATTTGCCAGCTTAACTGCACCCAATCTTGGATTTTCGCTGATATTTCGTATTATTACTCTCTCGATACGCTTATCCAGCTTCCTTGGATGGCCCGAACGTGGAGCACTGGCATATGTACCAGTAGCATTATAGTTTTTAATTATTGTGTGCACTGTGTACTTGGACAAATTCAGCACTCTTCCAATTTCTGATAAGGAATTTCCTTCATTCCTTAGCTTAACTACAACTTTTCGAATATCTTCACTAGTCTCACACATTTTTTTTAATAATTTACTGAAATATTTTATTAAAGATGTTTTATATTGCGCTTAAAGTTAGCTACTAAATATAAGAGCATAATATTGTTTAAAATAATGCATCCTATTTTAAACTGCAAAAACAAAGTCGTGTGTAGACTTTTGTGGAATTCAAAAAACAACAAATAAGGCTTCTAATTAAACAACTACAACAATATTACTTTCTAATTTTTTTTTGTGAGAGATTTGTTATTGTTATTTCATTCTGATTCATGTTCCAAATTTCAGAGAAATCCAACAGCAATTACCTAAAAAAAATGTAAAGTTTGTAATGGTTTGTAGACTTTAGTGGTATAGTGTACGTTATTCATTTATCTTAATCTTGTTTTTACCAAACGTAGTATATCTAGGTAAAGTACAGTAATCGTGGAAAAAATCGAAGTCGTATTTCAACGGATCTTTACGTTTTGAGGTTTTGAGGTTTGCTGATGTCTGTGGGTGGCTGTGTATACCACTATATTTGTAACGGCTCCGTTTGACACATCAAAATGAAATTTAGTATATCCTTTTGGTATATGGAGATGAAGACCTGTATAGTTTATGGAATTAATCGGACTGGGAGGAATAGTAGTTTACTTGACATCCAAAACAGAAAATAATCAATTTTACGAGCATGATTCAACATATAACGTTAAAATTTCATATTTTATATTCTATTAGCTATCCCCGGTACGCTTCGCTACACCCATCCACAAAACATACAATAAACACTTGCAAGAAAAGTATGACCAACCTTTAACGCGAAAACGCACGCTATTCTCAACTCAAAAATGTTCCCATCCAACATGTTTTTTGCTAGACTATACGGATTACAATTTTTTACTTTCAATGGGATGTGCCACTCCCAGTATTCTTATCCAGTCTGTATTTTGCTAGACTATCCACATTAGTATGAGGTTTACTTGTGCAAAGTTTCAAGACTATACCTAATGTAGTTCTTTAGGTACGCGATAATAATTTTTCACTTTGTATAGGAGGTACCACGCCCTCCATTCAAATTCAGTCTGTGTTTCTTTACACAATGTATGTTAATATGGGGGTTACTGATGCAAAATTCCAAGGCCTTACCTGTTGTAGTTTTCTAGATACAGGATAATAATTTTTACTTTGTATGGGGGGTACCACGCTCACTGTCCCAATTCAGTCTATGTTTTTCTAGAGTATATGCATGGGTATGTCTATGTATGGTATGCCTATTATAGTTCTCTATATACACAATAATTTTTCACTTTGTATGGGAGGTACCACGCCCACTGTCGCAATTCATTCTGTATTTTGGCAGACTATGCCCTTAGCACAAAGGCTACTCTTGCAAAGATTCAAGGCGCTATCAGTTCGCCAGGAACACGATAACAATTTTTCACTTTGTATGGGCGGTACCTCGCCCACTATTCCAATTCAGTCTGTGTTTAGCTAAACTATGTACGTTAATATAATGGTTATTGCAAAATACCGAGGCGCTACCTCGTGCAGTTCTCTAGATACAGGATAATAATTTTTCACTTTGTATGGTAGGTACCACGCCCACTATCCCAATTCATTTTGTATTTTGTCAGACTATGCGCCTTAGCACAAAGGCAATTTGTATGGGCGGTACCACGCCAACTATTCCGGTATAACTCATGAACCAATACACATACAGAGACAGTTAATACATAAAAACCGTGGTATTGACGTCACCTTTCATATAAACTTTGCAGAAACAAAATCGGTTCACGCATTCCAGAGAACATCAATTACTAACTTAATACAACTTATTTTTATACATGTATATAGATTATAATTATCTATAAAATATTTATACCTTCGAACATGAGTGTCCAAACAGGAACGGGGATTTAGAGGAAGGGTTAAATTTTTGAAAATTTATTCCTTGATGGGGCATCGATTCGATATATCTTAAAATTTTTTTTTTTGTATAATATATCCATAAAATATATGTGTCTATGAGGTATGGTAAAGTTGAGTGTAAGTCACTCCAGATTTTTTTTTTTATTGTTCAAACATCAAATTAAGTGGTAGTTTGAATTCTAAATGAAAGTTATCGTTGACTAAACTACTAAAATCCCCAGAATTTACCTATTGCTATTTTTCTAATCGAAGCACAGTGTTTTGTACTGTTTTAGTATTTTACAATATTTATTTGACATCATAATATTTTCGATTTTTATCGAAAGACACGGAAAAACATGCCTGCAAATACTGCTTGATTTATATTTGTCATTCTATTTTAAAAATATCGTTTTTAACCTCACATCATATTTGATGCTCCGCCATGTTTGGCTATTGGTAACGTAAGTATATCTACAAGCAATGTTTAAGGGTCTTTAAATAGACTATGTTTTTCTTTCTTTTTTTTAAGACAACACTAGCTGTGTTAGCTCTTTGCTTTAGTGCAAAAAACACCCAGAGCAGGAATCGAACCCGCAACCCCCAGACTGATAGATAGCGCAAAATCCATGGAAGGTAATCGTACGAAATAGCTTTTCTCCTTTATCTCACTGGACACTACACTTATGCTCTTACCGTTGTTGACTCTGATTATGAGCAGGGTTGCCAGATTTTTTCATACTGAATAGAATAGCTAAATCAAAAATTTTTATTGCCAAGCTTTTCGAGAAATCGTCAAATCTGCCAACTCTGCATATGTGTTGTTTTTTAATAACTACTTCCAACATTAAACCAATGTTGTACAATTTTATTAAGAAACGCTTTGAGCTTCTGAAATATTAATATTGGTTCAATGGTTCCTAAAATAGGGTACAGAATTTCCTTTTTGCTTACATTGGATCGTTACTACTATTTACTAAAGAAAAAAAGGTTACATTTCTTCCAAGACAATTAAATGCCAACTTCTCGCTTAAATAGAAAAGTGCTACAAACATGTTTAGTTACTCATTTTAAAGCGTCCTGTTGTTATTATTATTACTGTAGTGAGAATATCAAAGCAGACCGCTTACCTAATGGTCCCTTTTCGACCCCCTTTCGTCATCAGTGAGGCAACCGCGAGTAGTAATTTACGGCAACCTTACTTTCATTGAGTCATGTGCTATCATCAGCCTTTACTCTTGACTTAAGTTATTTCAGACTGTCGGACTTCTTTTCCATTATGGAGTCTGTAGCAATTGCTAGCATATGTGCAAGGCTTAGATCTCCCATGGCATACACATTTAACAAGTTTCTGCTCGTGGTCCTACCCCGTTCTGGACATTCTCAAACACAATGTAGGCTACCGTCTCAGCCTCTTCCAGGCACAGTCTTCAAGTATCATGTTCGATTTTCATCTTGACTAGATAGTATTTGAAGTTTCCATGATCTGTCACTAATGCAGTTATTCAGCTTAAGGTACTCTTATTATATCTGAGCACCTTACTGGCCCGCCTGCCAAGGAGTTTTTTGAGTACCATCCGAGCCGCTCTCCACCTTTAATGAATTTACCTATTGACCTACTCTAAGATCTTCGCTTGCATTAGGCCATTTTCCAGTGCTAGTCTGGTTTCTGGTCCACAGAAATTCACAGCAGATCCACCCTTTGCTATTTGGCCTGCTGATTCATTACCAGATGTGCCTAAGCTAACCTACAACAACGTTAACTGATTAATCGAGGCACATCTCTTAAGTTTTAAAACACATTCCAGTTTAGAGTACACGTTTACTTGCTACATGCATTTTATATCGAAATGATATAATGATATGACCAAGATATCCGGATTTGTACCGACAACAAAGCCGCGATAAACTCCTTATCGGGCGTCTACATGACGTCCAGATTGGTTCGGGAATGCAGGACATCTTTAGATGAGATGGCGACACATTCCAACCTGGAACTCTTTTGGGTGCCGGGGCACACAGGGGTGCTAGATCTGGAACCTACTTTAGGGATCAGGAGATAGATCAACTAGTAGGCGTCCCGCTTAGTTGCTGTAAAGCAACTCAGCTTGAGCTATTAGGTGCCGCGCACACTAGATGATCAAACGAGGTCACCTGCGCGATTTTGAGGCTTTTCTGGCCTCAGTATGATTGCAGTATGACTGCAAGCCTACTGAGAACCCCTCGAGGACAGATGGCCACACTTGTGGCTGTGCTGACTGGGCACTGCGTCATGGGTGTCCACGTTAGGAGATTGAATCTCCCATATTATGACTTCTGCAGAAGTTGCCAGCCCAGCCCTATCCGCTGAAAGGGCGGCGCTTCTTGGCAGCCCGAGGCTGCAGGACCTTGCAAACGTGTCGCGTTGCGACGTCAACAGGATAAATTCGTTTATCCGGGTTTCGGGATGGTTTGAAAATAGGCCAAGTGCGGATCCGCAGGTATCCTAAGGACCCTCCTGCTTATCCCTCTTTCAGGTGTCACAACGGGACCACTAGAACCCAAGTGAGACGGTTTTCTGATCATAGAACCGGCAACCTGTGCAACCTAACCTAAACTAACATATCCAAATGATTGTCAAGTGAAATGAAAGCTCCCTGTTACTTAAAATATTCGCGTTTTAATTTTGTAAAATTAAAATTTTATATTGCTTTCAAGCTCTACTATTTCACTATTCCGCTCAAGTCAAAACTATGATGAAAAAAGCTTTCAAGAGCTTTTAAAAGCTTTCCTAAGTAATTGAGCAAAAAATATATACCAGCATAAATTTAGGATATTTTTTTCAAACATCACACCCACCCAAAACTACTTTAAATTCCTAAAATCTTTTGTAAATATTAAAATGTAATTAAGGCGCTTAAATAGAAGCATTCAGCAGAGATATCTTACTATCTTTGCCCCTTTCTGTAGGGATCAATGTATTAAAAATTAAAGCATATCTGGCAGGCATACTTTGAAATTGTTTAGCATAATATTAATTTACTTTCTCAATCTCTTTTTGTGTCATTTTTTTTTTCCTTTTTGTCTTATTGTTTTAATTAAAATCAGGCAAAACGTGTACAAAGGACCCAAACAAACAAAAAAACTTTACTTGATGAGTACAAAACAAAAGTACTAAAGGCAAAAAAAATCTTGCATACTTTGGAGCAAATGATTATCTTTTTTTTTAACTTTTTTATTTGGCATTCTTGAATATATTTTTCGCATATTGACTGCTTGCTTGTATGTTCAGTATTTATATTCTAGTAAAATGCTAGCAAATTTGTGCGGGTGAAAATCTTTCATTCGTAAATCCCTTCTAGCAATTTTATTGTGTGTATCGCTGGGTACTATTTCAGCAATCCTTAGCATGCTTCAAGGTTAATATAATGAATATTGCGTTTTATTTTATTTAGTGATGGAATTTTTTATTTTTATTTTTTTATTTTTGTTTATTTGTCTCTTAAGTCACATAATTTTTAAGAGGTTTTTTTTCCATTTCTTTTTTTTTAACAGCTTTCTACACATGTACCTTAGTGTTTTTGTGTTACTTTTTTATAAACTTGTTTTTTAGAATCTCTTTTTAGTTCTATAGAGTTTTTCTTTAAACTATTCTCTACAGATTCGTTTTAAATAAAGAATATTTTTGCAATTTAGTTTTCTTTGCGCTTCATTGCAAATGTAGCGAAAAAATAAATAAAACACAAAAAAAGGATTATTAAAATAGAAATGATCTAAAGTAAAATGAAATTTTAATCTCTTAGGAGCTTAGATAGTAATAGGAGTAAGTGCGCGTTTACCTTAGGCTACTTTGCTTACCGTAAGTCTGAAGAGAAGATACATAGCAGTTTGTATGAATAGAAATTCCCGACAAAAATTTTATTATGCAAATGGAAAAAAATACTCTCAGTGTAAACTAAGTATTAAGTAATTTAATTTTTTAATAAAAAATAATGCAAATATCCTTAAATGTATGCTATGGGTTTTTTCAAGAGAATTAAATTTTAATGTAAATGGTTTTATAATACTGGAGGGTCAATCTTGAGCAAAAGCTGTACCGAAAAATACTTTTTTTATTGTAAGGCCAATGTATGTCTTTATGTAAGGAATATGACGCCGTTCTAATGTCCTTCGTAGCTATAGACGGCGAGAAATTAAGCGGTTTCATCATTTGCGGTTGAAGTAGCGGTGTCGCGACGTAACATCCACATAAAAAAGTACTTCGCTGTATGGCACGAAGCGTCCAGCTTGAACCACATGACATTAACATTTCTGTTCATCATTGAACGACCCACCCCACAAGCGTTTCGAAGAGGTAGAGACTTTATTATTTTTCCCTCCCCGCAACCCGGACTAATCAGTAAATTTGTGTGCATGTATGACCGCTTCAAAAAACATGTGAGCACCTTATCGATAAAGATGAATTTGCGCCAGCAATTTTAGCATTCACGAACACACTTGATAAGTTACTTTAATCTCTTGGACGAACTGCTCAATTATGTACTTGCTATGGTGGTATTGATACTAATGATTAATAAGCGAAGGTTAAGACAGACGCTGGCAAAACAACATGGCCTCCAAGGACTCAACCTACCTCAACTTACACGTTACGTAATATAATATAATTGTTTTCTTTTTTTCGATACAACAGGCAGAAGTACTTACGGCGACTTCTGTTTATTTCCAGAGTCTATCTATAGTCACCACATGTGAGCTTCCTTGGGGTCTCCACACAATAGCTTAATTCGCGACCAACATTATCGTTAACAAATACACTCGATAAGTAAGTTTAATCATTTGGGCGAGCTGCTCAATTGTGTAACTTGCTATGGTGGTATTGATAATAATTATTAATAAACTACAGTTTTGACACACGCTGCCAAAACAGCATGGCCATCAAGGACTCAACCTACCAAAATTCAACTTACATGTTCTGTGTTAAAATTGTTTCCTTTCGATGCAATAAGAAGTCCTTACGGCGACATCTGTTTCTATCTCGAGTCACCAAGTGTAAGCTTTCTTGGGGACTCCACTCAATCAACCTTATTACGGTTCTCGAAGTCTTACAATTTGCGCGTTACGTATTATAATTGTTTGTTTTCCTTTCATTATTCCTTATGGCGGTTTTCTTCCCTATCTATAGTCAGCATCTTCCATGGGATCTCCACTCATTAGCTGAATCTGTTTTAGAACCTCTACAGATCTCAGTTGTCCCCCCGGGGCTATTATATTGTGTTGTTGACTTCTAACACCTTGACGACTGTGGTATATGGGGACACTAGTCCTCGAGCAGGGGCCTGCAACTGGGAAATAAAAATATTCGAGATTTTACCAATATCTAACACAACTGGTACCACGGCATCCGTAGCTTAACAGATATTTCCTCAATCTCTGTTCCCAGTTATTGGTGAGGCGATTCGGTGAGTATCGAGGTGAGGTAGCTGTGAGCTTAATTTAAAAAGGGTAAATTTATAGTCCGGTGTGCTGGTATAGCAGCATAAACACAGCAAGTGCGTTGTATGTGTTACCCCGATTTAATGCAAAGTTATATCATATAGTGTGATCCAGTCCTAGAAATTAAATTAATTAAATTAAATAATTATCAGTTAAGACGTTAATCGATGAGAACATTTCTGCTAAATAGTCAAAAGGATATACATATGTGACCCGGTCTATGAAAAGGTGACTTATGACTCAAAAACAAAATTTCGAAAAATTAGCTGTTAAAGATAAACAACGCATTTCGTCAGTTTCTTAGTAGTTTTTCTTTTGCATTATAAACAGTCACGCCCAAAAGGCAACCAAAAAATGCAAAAGAGCATAAATGAGATAAGTTCGTGTGTGTATATAAAGAGCGGTGTGACAGTTATGAAACCAGCAGATAATCTATGTGATTACTGTCGTAGTAAATAAGCCATTGTTTACTTTTTTGAAAGTTGTATCTATTGTATCTACATTTTTAGTACACTTCTAAGCAAGTTAGGACTTTCTAGTTTTCACCACGTGAAAGAGCGTCTCAAAAACTATCGAAACCAAAAAAAAAAGTGGAAAATTTTTTTTTGAGTCATAAGCCCCTTTTCATAGGCCCGGTCACATATATTTATTTACTAAAATTTTTATGAACCTCCCTAATTTGCATTATTTAAGTTTAATTTTCATTGTTGCAATTATCATTGTACGTTTATAATTATTTATACTCGTATTGTAAATGTAAATATTTGCTTTCTGTTTTCATCATGATATTGACACTACGACAGCTTTAATTTAACATTGATGATAATGTTTCATGATTAAAAAGCAAAAATATATGAATTTATTAAACAAAAGAACATTTACCTATTGTTTGCAGATTGCAATTTTAGTTATAGAAAAATATGAAAACAGCAAATACATTGTTTAAAAAATAAATTAAAACAAATGGAAACGAATCAATCAACAATAGTGTGATTTGAATATTATTTGTGCAAAAAGTAATTTTAAAATATTTATTAATAAATATTTGCCAAGCGAAGTGGGATTTAATAAAGAATAAATACAAATTATTCACATATTTTTAATCGAATTTTAAATATCGTATTTTTTAGTTTAAATAATATGTTTTAAAACCAATTGGAAAATAATAGCTTAGCGTATGTATACAAGATGTGTTTAGAGTATGCCAAAAAGAGAAATAAATTCACTTACAATCAGCATATTATATTAAAAAAAAACAGAATATTATTGACTACAAATTCTTCGTCTGGATCTGAATCTCCCTATGTCTGATATAAAGAACACTTTAGTTTTAGCGAGTGTTCTTTATATCAGACACAGGGACATTCAAATACATTTCAATTACAATTAAAATTACTGGTAATGTGTAATTTCATATTAACAATTACATACTTTAAATTTGTTATCGAAAATTTTCAATTACACACTACATCTTTTGTAATTGGATATTTTTAATCACAAATTGCAAGTAATTGTAATTGTAACTAAGCAATAATCATTACTTTCAATTGAACAAAATTCTATTATATTCCTTAACATTTTCCAATTATATGTAAATTGGAATTGAAAATTTCCAATTACAAATTACAAGTAGTTTTAATTGTAATTTTTCAATTACAAATTACATGTAATGTGTAATTGAAAAAATCTCAATTACAATTAGTTGAAAGTAATTGTAATTGAAAAATTTCAATGTAATTGTAATTGAAAAATGTCAATCCCAATTACATATAATTGCGTAATTTCATATGTAATTAACTTATGTACAGTGTCACAGAAAACTCTACATACACCTGAATATTTTTCAATTCTGGAAAGCCCGAGGGACATTTATAAAACAAGTTTATATTAAACGATGACAAATTCGAAATCACAAAATACCCAGAATTTATTTATATTATGTCATTTCACCCAGAAACAGTTCGAAGTATATTTAGAAATTATGGATTCATAGTCGTATGCCCAGAAAGAAGCCGTACATCAGCGATATCAATAAAACAAAACGTATAGTATTTGCAAAAGCTCACATTAACAAATATAACTATTTCTCGGCTAATGTTATGTTAAGCGACGTCAGTAAATTCGATTCTAATAGGAGACAGAGAGTTTGGCTTAAAAAAATGATGAACTCTTGCCTATATAATTTACTTCCAAATATTGTAACATTTACTTCCAACTGTGATACATGGTGGTGGTAATATCATGCTCTAGGCGTGCATATCAGCTGGTGTGGGCAATTTTGTATTGATTGGGATCACGATGGGCCTATTTGGTTATTTAAATCTTCTTAAAGAAAATGATAAACAAATTGAGACTAAATACTGGCTGATATTTTCAACAGCACAGCGATACCAAGCACAATACGGGCATTGTAAAAGAATATCTTATATATGATGTACCTAACCAACTGCATTATTTACCTCAGTCGCCCGATTAAAACCTATTGAGCTCTTATGGGAAGAACTAGATCGCAGGATCAAAAAAAAATTATAAAAAATAAGCATAACCTAAAGACTTCACTATCACATTTTAGGATAAGTTTTGGAATTTTTCATGAAAAATGGGCTGAAGGCGGTTTAAAGCATATTTGTGTACCCACAAAATATTAATTGGAACTTCGGAAATATTTAATATAGACATTAAATAATTTTTTTATATATAGGGCCATATTCATAAAAAAAATTCTCTTTTATAAAAGGTTTATTGAACAAATTTTGTATGGAATTTTGATTTATTAACCTTTTATAAAACAAAAATATTTTTTATGAATTTGGCCCATAGTATGTAGAGTTTTCTGTGCCTTAAAAGTGATTATTTACTGATTTTTTTAATAAATGAATCAAGGTTCATTTTTTTATCCACTCTTATTACCTGTTCCTAATGCCAGTTTATTTGGTTAAAAATAAATTTTCTAAATCTTGCTTATATTTTTTAGAATTGAAATAAATAGTGGGTATGTAGAGTTTTCTGTGCCACTGTATGTGACCCCGCGCAGAGAAAGGGATCTAAGGTTGACCAATTTTTTTTAATTTCGTTTAAATTTACTAGATAATCGAATGGGATCCAGACTCCCACAAAATCGAATTCATGTCAAAATTTAGTAAATCGAATACAGAAATAATCAATTTTTTTAATTGGTGTAAAATTTAGTAAGAAATAGAATGGAAGTGGTCTCAGACCCTCCCCGCAGTTTTCTCATATTTTTCATTTTACAATCACAACATTTCTCAATTCTTATGTACCGCCCTGCTCTTTCATTTGTGTCGGAACGCGCAAAATATGTTTCTTCTGGAAACTATAATAGAATTTGGGAATACCACAAGGTTCTATTTGAATCCAATATAATTTATAATATAACTTGATGATTTATTTCAATATATAAATGTGGGAACTACTCACATATTTGCAGATGACGTTCAGTTATTAACTTCTTGTTTGCCTCAAGATGCAAATATATTTATGTTTACGATTACTTTAAATAATTGCCTCAGATAAACTAGCGAGTAATGTTCCTAACTTTTTTTCCATTGATAATTAAAAGCACAACTTTTTCTAAACGATAAGAAAATAATTATTCTTTCTTCTAAAAACAGGCAATACAACTTTTAATAATGTGCCGTGCGTGTTGCACGAAATGACATAAATAGTTTAGAAACAACAAAAGGGAAATACATATAAAAAATACAGGCGACGAGGATTAACCTCTATTCACTCATTTTCTATTATACGAACTACACAAGACTCGTAAGTTGTTACTGCTATTAGGTATTTAACCAAAAACATTTCTGACATTTAATGACAGTTGTAAAATAGTTTTTAATTTAAAGTTTTTTTTTCTCAAATCAATTGTAAAACAATATTCTTTTGGTGACGTAAAGTATCATTTAAGTTATACAATAAGAGTTACATGCAGATAAGACAATTAAAAATGACATAACCTCAAAATGGAGGTTTAACTGAAGAAAAAATAAATACTTTATGAAATAACTCGTTCACGAATGTATACTTTAATGGGGCTTGTGGGGTTGTCCTGTATGAAAAATATTCTATAGATGAGGATTCTTTCTAATTGGAGTCACAAATAATTAATAATCGCGACTCTTCACCAGTTAACGATAACTTTCTCACCGGCATTAATGGCCCGTAAAGCTATAACAGAACAGTCACTCGCTAGTATGATTGGTAGTGCGCTAGTCTATCAGTATGGGGGTTGTGGGTTCGATTTCCGCCAAAGACTCTGTATCTTTTTTTTGGGAACACAACTGCGACGAACGACGAATTTTTGACAGCGTGATTTTTCGTCGCGAAAAATCAAACACATACGTGTATGTGAACACAATTATGACGTCGGTCGAAATTCGTCATACGCCGCGAACTCTAAAATTTATTTCTATTTCTTACGCCGGCGAACTACGAACACAACAGTACAATGTGACCATGATTGATTTTAGTTTCAAGTATTTTAGTAAATAAAGTTTATTTTTTCTTTAATAATAAATTTATTTTTATTTTATAGCATTCGCAATAAGTGTATAAAATAAGTGTTAGCTACCAATTTTTAGGTTTTAGTTGTGTTTTTTGTTAATGGTTGATTTATAAAATTTATTATTTTGTATGGTCACTCTATCAGATCGTTTTTTTAACAATGTTTACTGGCCGTACTAACCACCTCATTCTTAAAAATGTACGTACAATTAGAAAAGATTTTACTATAACAAGCATTCTATTTATTATTTTAATGATTTTAGGACAATTTTTAAATTATTTTATTTTTTTTTTCTTTGCACAAACAGCAAGTATCTTTACCAATTATAACAGCTGTTATTTTTTCGTCGTTATTGTGCTTCATGTGACGAATATACAAAGCGAAATTTTACCGACGAATTCGTCGTGTTGGACGAAATTCGTGGTTCGTCCCAATTATGTTCCCAGCATAAAAAATAAAAAATCTATATAAATAAAGATAAATGTCATTCGTTGGTAATCGCATCACTTAAGAAGTGCTGCAACGATTTGGTCAATTTTTTTCTTCATCATAACCCAAAATAGGATTTTACGGTAAGAGAAATTAACCACGCCCACTTTTACGGCCACTTTTAAGTAGATTGGGAACTATAATAAGTAGATCTTTGAAATATTGCACAAGTAATGCCCTTATTAATATACATAGTTTAGCGAAACACAGGCTGGTTTGTAATAGTAGGCGTGGTACCTCCCATACAAAGTAAACCATTATTGTCTTCTTCATGTAGATCGACAATAGGTAAAGTCTTGAAACTTGCACAAGTAACCATCATACTAATTTACATAGCCTAAAAAAAACAGACTGGATTGGCGTGGTACCTCCTATACAAAGTGAAAAATTATTATCGTATATCTAGAAAACTGCAATAGATACAGCCTTGAAACGTTGCACGAGTAACTTGTATACTAACCTTCATAGTCTAGCAAAATACAAACATAATTGGGGCAGTGGGCGTGGTACCTCCAATACAATGCAAAAAATTATTATCGTCCACCTAGAGCACTACAATAGGTAGAGTCTCGAAAATGCACAAGTAACCCTTATATAAGTATGCATAGTCTAGCTAAATACAAACTGGATTACGAAAGTGGGCTTGGTACCTCCCATACAAAGTGAAAAGTCATTATTATGTACCTAAAACACTACAATATGTAGAGTCTTAAAATTTGCAACAAGTAACCCTCATAATAATGCGCATAGTCTAACAAAAATTATACTACATTTAGACAGTGGGCGTGGTAGTCCCATACAAAGTCAACAATTATCAATGTGTACCTAGAGATCTACAATATGTAGAGTCTTACTTTCACAAGTAACATAATCTAACAAAATACAGACTGGATTTGAATAGTGGGAATGGTACCTTCCATACAAAGTAAAAAATTATTAACGTAGTAATACCCATAGTCTAACAAAAGAATAATTGGAGAGGAACAGTGGGTTTGTATCTTGCATACAAACTTAAACAATTTTGTCGTGAGAATAACGTGCGTTTTCGAGTTATAAGTTAGCCACACTTTTCTTGTATTTTTTGTTGATAGGTATAGCAATCGAATCGCACCGGGGGTAGTTAGTAACAAATTAAAATTAAAGGGTATTGCGAAAGTGACGCGAACTTATGTATATAGCCTTTTATTTCAACTAGAATCGGTAGACACGTTAAACTTGCGCAGAATATCTTACAATATTAAGTGTAACAACAAGTAACAAAAATTAAAAAAAATTAAAGGGTGTTCCCTAGTAGTCGTCATTTAGAAGAATTTGACATTATCTTTGGTATGCTTGCTATAATAAAAAAAGATAAGATTGTGCCCACAGTAGACGTGATTATGATGTATGTATATGTGCTAATCTTTTAAGATTAAACCAGGGGTAAACAAAACTAAAAATGAGGTTGTATTATGAGAGAGAATTACCCAACAAACACAAAGTGAATCATTTCAAATATAATTTATTTAAGAAATATTTTACCCTTTTCCAATTAAATAGATACGTATTTTTATTGTATAAATTGCATAAATACGTTATAATAGTAATAAATAAATAATTTATAATGGTAAAAAATAGAAACCGAAAAATAGGAAGAGTTCTTATGCTTGATGTCTTTGAAAATCTTTTTAATTTAACCACTAACCTACAAAGTTATCTATATTTATGCTTTTATGGCAGTTTCTTACTAACAAAATATTTTTTAAGTGTACCGAGCTTAACTTATTTCGCTGCTTTGTACAAATAAATTTCAAGTTTGAAAAAATTTGCTCACAGAGGTAAGTAGAGGGAAATAATGACAAATATTTTAAGGCATTTTTTGTAATTTTGGGGCATGATATTTTATCCAAGTTTTTCCAAAAATCTAATATATTATTTACCTTCGGAGCATTTATTTCACTTTGTAGTATTATCAGTTCAGATTGTATATCAAACTCATACTTGGTAACATCGCAGTTAAAAGGGTTTTCAAAAAGATCAATAAATTGCTGTATATTTTCAAAATCTACAAATCTGTCCTGAAAGTTATAAAAAATTGTTTCAAGTACTGCTGTATATTCAAATGTTGTTCCATCGTCCTGTTTGACATATATTAGAGAAGTTTTTGGAAAACTTGAAAAGTCACCAGTTTGAATTTCAGAGATGAGTAAAAATATTTTTGTTTTAAAATTAAATAGAATTTTAGAGAGATCACACAAGTTTTTTTCTTTTCCTTGCAGTTCTAAATTAAAGTCATTCAGAAAAGTGGTTATATCGGCCAAAAATGCTAAATCTAAAATAAATTTTTTATCTTTTAAAGCCTGTATTGCCCAGTCTGCTATATTTTAAGTTTCTAAGAACTGCAGCACTTCTTCCCTCAAGTTAAATAACCTATTTAGACAATCACCACGGCTAAGCCAGCGGACTTCAGTATACATTTTAAGGTCATTATATGCGCTGTTTTTGCTTTTTAAAAAATTAACAAACTTTCTGTGAGTAATTGCATGATGGCCTCCTCTTATTTTATTAATTATAGACTCTGCAGTCTTCATACTGGCATGATTGGATAAAAATTTTGATGCAAAAGCGGCCTGGTGAATAATGCAGTGAAAGCTTAAAACTTCGTGTTTTCCGGTCATTAAATTTGCCCCATCTGTACAGACTCCAACAATTTTCTTTCTATCTATAATATCAAAAAGCTTTTCACTGACTACTTCATATAAAAGCTTGCCCGTTACATTTCCATGAAATGTTTCTAGAGAAAACATTGTCTCAAAAACCACGCAGCGAATACATAATACCAATTGGCAAAGATCCTTATTGTCCGTGCTTCTAAATCTAAACAAAAAGAAACATACTTAAAATTTATTATTTTTTTCCTAATAGCGGATTCCACCGAATTTCCTATATGACCAATACGTCGTACTACACTTGGGGCCGACAACGGAAGAGATTTTATAAACTTAGTATTATAGTTAAGCTTTTCAAAAACTTTTTCTAATAAGTTTTTAAAAAATATCCCATCAGAGAAATGCTTAGCATGCCTAACAATATCTAAGTTTATTAAGCTTGATACCTTCAACTTTATATTTTTATTTTCTGTCCTTGCTTTGTTTTCATCAACTCATCGCCATTCTTTTATTTTTTCTACATAAATGTTTTTTACCATATCTAAATGATCCTTTCTTTTCTTACCTTCGAAACTTTTCATGTCACTATGAAAAGAATCGTAATGTCTTTTAATAACATATTCCCTATTTTCTTTAAACATTTGGTAACATAGAAGACATTGCATGTTACCAAATGTATTATTTATCATGAAATATTTTTCACATATCATTCTGACTTCAAAATGTTCGCTGGATAAGAATTACTAAAAAAAACACGAAAAAACCTGAAAAAAATGCGTAAGCATCCGCACATGTGTAGTCATCAATACCTAAATGACGACTGAATACGAGAGCGTAAGAGTATACGTGTGATTGTTTTAGCACAATTGTGCTATGAAATGTTTAACTCTGGATTAAACCCACTTTTGCATTCGATAAACTCTTAATTGTTAGATTTGTCTTTATTATTTTGATGATTCAAAATTTAACAATCTGGAAAATTTTGCAAACATATTCGGATCATCAAACCCTGGGAAACACTTAAACTTACCACCAGAGGTTGCTAAGAAAAATGTGTGTTCTATTATATTTTCACGCACACCCTTAGAACAGCTAGACTAAAAACTGTATGTAAAATGTTATGAATATTTTCTTTCTCTTTTTTTTTTTTTTTTTTTTAAGCAAAAGTACCACAATAAACTTTAATTTTCCTGACAATCGACACAAACTCTGTGGGGCCCAACTAAAGCCTCGTTAAAATATTAAGAAGAGGACTATTAAGGACAACAAAGTTTTACTATTAATAATAATGGCCATTAGGAAAATTTGTTTTGTTGCTAAAATTGTTTTCAATTTTTTTTTTTTTTTTCTTTTGAAAATTGTCAGTAAAAACGACAAGATAAAATGTGTTTTGAAAGAGCAACATTTTAAATTTTTTATAGCAAAATAATTAAATTTATTTGCAATTAGGCAGAGGCTTCTACAGAGAGTTTGTTGTTAAATAATTTGATTTTGTTTTAACAAACAACTAAATCAAGGGATGGCGCTATGTACATCTAAACATGTTTGATTTTTTATTAAGAAAAATTAAGATTATTTTCATTTTCATTAAACTTTTTGGAACTTGTCGTTCTCCCTTCTTCTATTATATTAAATTCTGTTTGATATTTTGTCATAATTATTCTTTTCTCTTTTTATCTCTTTTCATTTTTTCTGCTAAATAATAAATAATTTTTATACTTTTTTTTGCTTCACTAAATTTGCTGTCATTAAGGATTTTCTCTTCACTAAACTCTGTATGACATCAAGTTAATGAGAAAGTTAATTAACTTGATACATTTTTTTCAGGTTGGGATTTAAAATGATAAAAACTTATAATAATTTAATTAAAAATTGTCATTAGAGAGAAATATTGATTAGAATTTTCATTCACTTAGAAAATAGAAAAAAATTGTAATTGTATATGATAAAATTTATCTCAAGCAAATAGTTTTAAATAAAAACTAGAGGCATAAATAACTTCAAAAAACTCTATATAAGAAATTATATAAATTGCACTAAGTGATGGGGTAGCTCACCCAAAGAGTGCTAGCAAAAACAGATTGAAATCAATTTTTTTTTTTTAAGTGAAAACTTCTTTAGGCAGGTTAAGCCTTTTTTTTTATCCACTACACCGATTTGTTTAGAACACATTAAATGTACTTCATCGCGTAAGAAAAAATAATTTACCTTCAGCTAGGCTACCATTATAGTAACGGGCAGCGAACAATCACGTTAACTGACTAACCTAAAGAAGCGCTCTAGGTGTAACGCTATCTAGCGCATAGCTAGCTTTGAACAAACTAAATAAAGGCGCAACGCTCTGTAAGGAACAGTAATGTTAACTAATAAATTTAAACTCAAAATAGAGGTAAAATCGCTAGGTAAAGCAGAAAGTAGCTATAATGTCATCAATCTTACACAAAAAGAACAACAACAGCTTGTTCCACTTCAACTACTTAACGCTCTATTAAAATTGGATTTTCAAATTACTTAGCGTTTACGCCGCGCTATTTAGGTTTGCTTCATACATATTGTATGTTAATGATGATTTTTGACAGTTAGTTTAGGCTCAAGGCGTTTTTTAGGTTTGGCTGTAAGATTAGGTCTAACACATAATACAGATTACCGTCCGTAGCTGGCGCGTTGCCCCTGTCCGACAGTGGTATTACCACTGGGTGAATACAATGCGTCCATTAGCGCCCTTGTTGCGCACAGCGATACAACAAGTAGCAATCAATCTGAACATGGCTGGCAGGACCACAGCTCATACCCCTTGTTTAGGAGTTGGAGACTATCTAAAATCCTGACACGATTGGTGCCTCTGTTGACAGAGCAGCAGCACATCGGACTATAATTTGCCCTTCCTGTGTTATAGGGCCTACCGATTCCCTTGTTACTAGTTGTGTTGGACACTGGTCGGCCATAGATTCTTAACTTGCATTTTCAATCCCTGCTAGCCTCGGAAACTGGTGCCCCCATATACCCCGAAATCATTGTCGTCACGTAGTTAAGTCAACCAGAGAATATAATTCCTCCGTGGAAACCTATTACAGAGTATCATTTCAATGTCAATTAATCCCCTCCTAGGCCCCCTTAAAAAACTCTTAAAAAACAGACACGTGATAAGTCATGAAGTTTTTTTGCAACCTGAAATTCTGGGGTGTGCGTCCTTCCTTCCAATATTTAGTTGAAAGTCAATATATAGACTTTGCTCAGAGCACAAAATTTTCACCATGTCAAAGTGACAGCTCCCTTTTATAGAAAGTGTTAGAACTCGAGTCGGTTCCTATCACTTAAGTATCAGTCAGCTCATGTGGTTGTACTCTTCCCACTAGGGATATTTTTTATTCTATAAATAACAACAAATGTTGCTTTGGAGTTTTAGCGCTAAATAGGTAAACAATTTTCCAATTAGACCTATTTAGACACTTTTTAGGTTAGAAATGATTTTGCCGATATAATGGCACTTCCAATCAAAACCCCAGAGGGAGGTGCCACTGTGGTTACCTTCAAAATACTTACTCTAAATCGCTCCATATGCTTCCGGTTATCCATGAATTAGACATTTGATTGTCCTAATGGAGTCGAAGATAATTTTTACTTTTTGTACCCAGAAATGTCTCATTAGCCCATCGTTGAATCTTTCACCTAACCATCGAAACATGTTGCTTCGTTGTACCCGGCAGTGACACATAATGTTTTCAATAGAATCATCTTCGTTATCGCACGTCTTACAGAAATCTGATGTACCTTTAACCCATCTGCTGGTTATTGGCACAGTGGCGAGTGATCACACCTTATCTATTCTAGATTATATCTGTTAACTTCTGCAGAAGTTGACAGAACAAAGAGAAGAAGAATATGGTTGAGCATCGCTTTTAATGGCAGGATTTTCTTTGTTTTGAATATACATACCTATGACATAACCTAACTTGTTCCTCGAAATTTCTTTAATTTAAAAAACTTGTTTCCTACTTTGAACTCGAATTTATGCTATGAACAAGAAAAAGGGATAAATGAGAAAAGAAAAAATAATGGGATAAAAAATATGACAAATTATAACCAACATTTACGTGCTCAAAATGATGAACAATTACTTGTAACAATTTCTTTTTTTCTCTTAGAGTTGTCTTGTAAGTTTGAAATTGTTTAATGTTCCTTTAATAAACTGACAAATTAGAAATGGCAGAGTAAGAGGTTTATCTAAAAATGTTTCTGAAACATTGCGAAGAAGAAAAGTTATAATAATATGAGTAAAATATCTCCAGGACACGAGAATTATTTTCTTCTTATAACTGTCACAAGTGAATGATTGTCTGACTTAAATAAGAAATCTAAGATAAACTGCTTAGCGAAGAAAGCTGTAACTTTTAAAGGTTTGACATGATTTTTTTCCATTTCTACTCTGAAAAATGGGTTTGTCGTTGTTGCTTTTTTGCTCTTCCCATGTTAGATATTTTCGCCTTGGTGTTTCCGTTTATTTAGTCCGTTTATTTTTTCCTTTTTTTTCAGCTAGGTAGATGATTAATATATTGTAGCCTGTCTTAGAGTGCTTTGGCTGTCATCTAGGAATAACGGCTCCATGTGATTGTATAGTGGTTTAGATCCTTGTTGTGTAGTGTGTGTTCTTTCTAAACATTTTATAGTTGACAGATTTTTTTCGTTTTAAAAACGATTGAGTTTAAGTTGAATTGTTTGCCCTTCCAGCTCTTGGTAGGCATAGGTCTTCCACACGGCTTGTCCAATTTGCACGGTTTGCCGTTGTTGTTTTTTGCTCTTGTTATGTTACATTTTTTTCCTTAGTTCTTGGAACATTGTGCATCTCTAATTATTTCTTGGTCAAAAGTTCTGCCTTGGTTCCGTTTGATTAATCTTTATGTTTCTTCAGCTAAATATGTAGATAAGTGCTGGCAAAGTATTGAGTAGTGGGTACCGAGTACTTCATACTCTATCATTTTCTTGAGTACTTAATACACAAAAGTAGTTAATCGATATTTTTATGGTAATATTTTTAGAAATAAATTTAAAAAAAAAATATCACGACCACGCCGATAAATTTCCGCTGCTGTGCTGTAAACAGAAGTATTGAGTACCCAATGGTAAAGTATTGATTAGTATCGAGTAATTGAAATTATTAGAAATTGCCAGCACTAATGTAGAAAATTAGTCTATTGTACTCTGTCTCAGGGTAATCTGGCTGTCATCTATTGTTGTCTTGAAACAAAGTATCCATGTGATTGGATGCAGATCCTTGCTTCGTGGTGTGGGTTCTGGCTAGCATTTCTCACTTGCCAGATTTTTCTCTGTATTGTAGCTCTTTTATGAATAAAATATCTCCAGGACGTTTGTTTTGCTTATAATTGTCACAAGAGCAATATTGACTTAAATAGTGTAAAATGTAAAGTGAGTTAAATAGTGTAAAGTGAATAGCGAAGAAATCTGAAACTTTAAAAGGTTTGAAACCTATTGGTTTTTTAGACTTTTTTGTGAAAACGAGTGAGTTTAAGTTAATTTTTTTCCGTTCCTCCTCTTAATTCTTGGTCGACCGTTTTTTCTTGATTCCGTTTAGTTAATCTTAATGTTTCTCCAGCTATTGTAGCCTAGCAGGGTGATTTTGCTGTCATCTGTCGTTTTTTAGAAACAAAGTATCCGTGTGATTGTGCTATGGTGTAGATACTTACTTCTTGGTGTGAGTTCTTGCTGGGAATTTCTCACTTGCCAGATTTTTTCTCTGTAGGTAGATCTTTCATGAATAAAATATCTGCAGGACATATGATATATTTAGTTTTTTCTTATAATTGTCACAAGAGAAATACTGTCTGACTTAAATAATGTAAAGTAATTTTAAGTAAAACCCATAGCGTAGAAAGCTGCAACTTTAAAAGTTTTGGACTTTTTGAAGTTAAGTTTTCTCCGTTCTTATACGTTCCTCCTCTTGTTTCTTGGTCGACCGTTTTTCCTTGATTCCGTTTGATTAATCGTTATGTTTCTCCAACTATTATAGCATGTCTCAGGGTGATTTGACGAATGTCATCTGTCGTTGTATAGGAACAACGATTCCATGTTTTTTTTTTTTTTTTTTTAAGAGAAGTAACGCTCAGGCAATTCATGCCTATATTAACTGTGTTCCTTCCTTTGGAATGGTAAAGCTTGTGATAGTAAAGCTTTACTTAAGGCAACACTGTAATTGCACGTTATAATTATCTTTAGAACAGTGTTGCAGCATCTCTGGTGTTCTATAGGCGTATTAATTTGAAGCTAGCGTAGCCAATTTATAATTATTTTACTTCGCCGGCGATTTAGTGCTCTGTGGTAATACCGGCGAAAGAGGGTGCTGTGATATGCATTATTATAAAGAGAAATTAATATATATCAGAAAAATTGATGTTGCCACGGCTGAATATTGAACTCGTGACCATTGCTTAGTAGTCAACATGCTAACAGCAGTGGTGCATATTCTTGCTATATGGTGTGGGTTCTTGCCGATAATTTGTAATTTGACAGCTTTTCCTGTAAGTGGCGCTTCCTCATCGACCTATGTGATTGCCGACCTTTCTTTTGATTTCAGGAGTAAGCTGGAACGTCAATGTGCTCGACACCGCGAATAATTGCTTTTTTTTTTTGATGGATCTGCCGGTATTTGAACCATTAATTTTTAATTCTTTCTATAGTCATACTTTTATATAAAAACAATCACATTTTCTCAAAATAAAAATTTTTTAAAATCTAAATTTGGCTTTACCCCCAACCCCAACATGATCACTTTATTTAACATTAAATGAAAATAATTTGTTTTAATTTTTCCAGACATACAATTGTGTTGTTCTCTACCTACATATTTTTGTCCCAACACTTCTCACTAAAGCAATTTAAATTCAAAACAATTCCCTTTTGACTTGAATGTCATCATGTTGAAGATAAATTTAAATTCATATTATAAAATCAAAAAAAAAAAAGAGCCGCAATGAAACAGGAATAAATACATTTTTGCGAATGTCAGTGTCTGTGTCAGCATCACATCATATTGTCATGAGTTGTAAAGAATAGATGGGGCTGTTGCAATTTTGAATTTATTTTCAATGTTTTATTATTATGGCACGTTGTCTCTACATACATATGTATGTATGTACAGACATGCATACATAGTACATACATACATATGTATTTCTGTACACATTTTGCAATATTTCAAGCCATATGGTATGTTCAGGAATGTACAGAAGTTTCTTTTGTATTTTTGCTATAAATAATTTATGTACATATTTTTTTTTTTTTTTTTTTTTCAATATAATTTTTCTTTTCTTTATCGTACTGTTGCCTGGGACTAACTTAACCCTAAAAACCTGCTTCATGAATGTTGTTCCCACAACTCAACCATATTTTTATCGTATTTCAACTATACATATGTACTACATACATATATAGCAAAAACAAAACATCTACAACAATTTGACAAAGTCATGTTGCTATTAATCATCTTCATCATCATCATTATTTACTACAACTACTTGCATGAAACATTTTGGCGTCCATTTACACATACATAAGTATATACATACATACATACATACATATTATTTTCGAAGTTGTGTTCTTCATATAGAAAAGGGACTAATTCTAGCCCGTTTTTGTAAAATTCTTAGTAGTTTTTCCTGGGTAGGCAGGCCTGTCTGAAAAGTCGAAAATGAAATTATTCGGTGTTCTAATACCGATATAACATGTCTCTTCAACAAAAGTATTTTTGAAATAGAGTTATTTTGCAAGATCCGATCAGACAAACTACCTTTTCAAATAAATATGGCCATATGGTGTGAATGGGGTTTTGAATATTGGCCTCCAATCCTTTAAGAGTTGATGGTTTGTCACCATAAACCAATGAATTAACATAGACCCATTAAAAGTAATCCAGAGGCGTTAAATCGCACGAACAAGGAGTCCACTGAACAGAACTACTTCAGGAAATAAAGTTATCACCAAATTTATTTTGCATTAAATCGATTGCTAAGCGCGCTGTATGGCATGTTGCGCCATCTTGTTGAAAGCAAACGTCGTTGATGTTTAGATGATTAGTTTTTGAAAACAAAATTTCAGTCAACATGGCTTGATAGCTTGAATCCATTCACCGTAACGGTAGCTCCTTCCTCATTTCGAAAGATATACATATCTTCCATATCGTCCTTATACATAAGGACCGATGATGCCGCCAGCGTGTAAACCGCACTAAACACTTTATTTTAATGGATGTATTGGTGATTGGTTATCGCGCAGCTGCGGCTTATTGATGTAACCATTTAACCATATAAAAATGCCCATCTTCGGCGACGTAAACGTTAATCGTTTGACTACAATTCTTTTATAAGCTACATTTTAAAGGCACGTAAGGCAAGATCCTTCTGTAAAATTTTCCACGCAGTCGAAGGACAAAGACCTACTAGCTGAAAACGACGAAGAACCGTCATTTCGGCGTCTTCTACACTACAGCAGCAGTTTTCTCTTCGTTAAAATTAGTGCGGAAACGATCAACAACTGCACAATTTGCAATTAATGCCTACACTAACCATGTTACTTCCTTTGGATAGGGATAGAAGTAGATAAGACAGATGGTTAGTGTGATAGTAAAGCTTCATTTATGGCAACACTGCAATTGCACGTTATGATAATTTTTAGAATAGTGTTTCAGCGCCTCTGGTGTTATGTAGGCGTATTAATTTTGAAGCTAGCATAGTCAATTTATAAATATTTTATTTCGCCGGCGATTTAGTGCTATGTGATAATACCGGCTATGTGGTTGACCTAAAATAGAAGAATGGAAATGAAGTGCTCTAAGAACTTCGCGAACAGATTTTTTTAAAGTAAATTTCCACAATTTTGAAGATTTGTTTTCGTTTTAAACGATTCATGACGGCTTGCCAAAACTAAAAAAAAAACTGTCAACACAGTTTGACATTCTCAGTTATCGATATCGATAGTTCTGTTGCAGATAAAAAAAAACACCCGATATAAATATAAATGTGTGCATATGTAGCTACTGCAGATTACACCAGCAGACAAAACTGTCTAAAAACTTTCACAGTGTTTTACTTGCTATATGAAAGTTATAATTTAGTGGGCGTGGCACCTACCAATCAAAGAAAGTAATGACCATCACATGTTAAACTAACTAGATAGTATATTAGCTAGACTTTTCAAACTTTGCCCAATAATTATAAATATCTTCTATTTTTTTGCTTTTCCTTCTTTCAAGCTGTCAATGTGGGCTACTAGCTGATTTAACTATATTAGCTTTCTCTGAGGTGGATTTATTTTTGTTATTTTATTTCATGTTTTAAAAACTGTAATATACCTGCAAAGAAATTTATCTTGGACCGCTGCAGGAATGCTCCAAACAAGCTACTAAATCAGGCACACTATTGCGTTTATTTCCAATTTGACAATAGCCTTAAAACAATTCTGCGGGCTTAAAGGCAGATGTATACATCTGTACCCATTGCGAGTAATGCGAGACTCAAAGCGAATCACTTCATAAGAGGTGATTACAGTGGCGAAAAAGCAACATATGTTTGAAATCCAAATGTCAAACTGCGTATATATAAAAAAAATTTTCAAAAAAAATTTTTTTATACATACATACATGAAGTTTAACACTTGCAAAGGAAGCGAAAATTTTTGAATTCGCCCGTAAAATCACATATGTATATTAATTCTCATTGTACTAGACAATCAAAATTTTAGCACTTAACGGCGACTTTGTTATTATTTGCCACCAGTTCCTCGTTTCTGTAAAAAAAGATACAAATTTCTCACATGAAATTATAACAGTCATCTTGTTTGATGATTATAACAATTTCATTTGAGAAATTTTTTCAATTAAGTTACAGAAACGTGTCCCAGATTACTTTTCCGGAGAGCCCTTACCAATAACCGGAGAGCCCTTAGCAGTACGGCCCACACTATTCCTTTCTGGGACTACCAGTTCACGTCGGACCACGAAACTCGTTAACTTTTAGTTTCAGGCTCCTGATAACCCTTAGATAGCCACTGGTTTTCCCATATTTCAAAGATAGCAACTCATCAAGCCAGCGTTTAGCTTGCCCCAGGGGTTGTGTTTTTACTGAAATTTAAGACATTTATAAAAAACACTAGTTATATATATATATATATGTTTAGAATTCAAACTGTTGTCTATCGTCAACCGCCTTCACTTTTTCGATCTTACGGATACTTAAACAGTCACCTTTTTAACCATTCAACGAATTAGTTATTTTTTTTTTAATCAAGAAGAATTAACTACTCTTTTTACAACACCGGAAGTGCCGGTCAGTCAAGACGTATGCCATAGATCAAACCAATGTCTGTGGAAAACGAATGGTTGGTTAAAATTTCAATTTCGGATTATGCGATCAATCATTTGAAACTTAAACATTTTTTATCATGACATTTGTTTCCATCCAGGCGGACGCTTGAGAATGGCAATCTGTTTTGATTCTACAATTTACCGATCTAGTCAATTATATTTTAATAATGGATCAGATCGGTATGTCGGTGTATTGTTACAAGTAAAAATGTGAGGCATCCAATCCCTTTCTATAGATTTTCTATATCTTTATGTAAATGATTTTAAAATTATTTTTATTTTTTCATCGTGCAAAATCTGTTTAACTTTGATTTTGATAACTTTCCCCACATAACCAGAAGAACAGGAACTATACTGGAAAAAAAATATTTACTCCCAAGAATTAAATGATTTATTGTAAAAAACCTTCAATGATATTTTTAAGTTTGTCCAACTCTGTTCTCTGGGTCACTGACTGTCATTCATCGCGGTTGTGCTTTCATTGTGTGATGTTTAACCAACCAACATAAGAAATTCTACAACAGTGTGATGAGATTTATTTGCAAAAAAAAAATAGGAACAAAAAAAAGTCTAGTTTTAATGGAGTAAAACTAAAAAAAAAATAAACAAGGAAAAAACTACTCCAATATTGTCACAAAGACAATAACGTTGGATGACAAAATAAAAAATAAAAAAAAAACTTCCATAAAAAGTAGACTACACAAAGCAGAAAATCCAATTTATACAGTTGGCAAAACGTGCTTGTGCTTGCACAAACAATGTTAATATTGGCACTTTGTTTAAGGGAAATAATGTAATAAATTTCATTTTTTTATTAAAGCTGAATTAAAGGAAAAAATCTGAGGCCAGAAAATAATAACTTGGGTTTAGCGAAGTATTAATTTTTGTAAAATTAAAATATTTACTTTATAGCTTTAAAAGTTTTTATTTTAAAGACAAAGGGAGCTCAGGAATACCAGCAGCAGAGAAAAAAATATTTACCCCTATCGCGAATAATTATTCCCATGAAAAAACTTCCAAATTTGCTATAGTGCATGATTTCTACCGTAAAATACAAGTAAATTTATTATTTGAATCATTCACAATAGACAATTTTTGAGTTTTTTTTTTCATGGGAATAATTACACTGGTCTGCAGAATAAATTGCTCCCTAAACATAAATATGTGGAATATAGTGATCTCAACTCGTTAAACTCAAATCCGCTTTTAGTTTTCGCGTATGACGTACAAATTTTTTTTTATGGACATGTCTATTATTTTCTCCTATACAAGGCGATAACGCTAACTTATTTCTAAATAACTCTTTAAGGGATTGTTCAATTTTAAAAGTTGAAACACTAAAAGATGCGGTATAAAATTACCTGTAAGTCAACTTTACATAATTTGTTTCGGTTTCAACTGTTTCGGAGTTATTCAGAAATTGGAGGCGAAAAAAAATATATGCAATGGAAAAAAAATTTGTTTTGTTTTCAAAAAACTCGTAAAAAAAACTTAAATTGGCAAATATTTTACATTTTTGTCCTTATACCCCCGGGGGTTCCAAATGTCACTGCAGGAATATGGCAAATGCTTTGACGCGGTCCACTCGGGGAAAATAGGGGTCACCAGACGCTAGGGTTCCTAGAGCCTAAGTCTGGAAGAAAAGGTCTGTGAGTAAAATCACGGGTTCTCTTCGAGGCCCGACCAGTGCCCAAAGGACTGGTATCACGGGAATCGGTGGCCCCACAGAGAGCCTATCCTCTCTGTGACCGGTTATTGGTGAGGTCCCCTTCGGGGGTACACGTGGTGGTTGTGGTTTAAGATCGATTTATGTAGGTATGGTGTACGGTCGATCAAGTTTGCAATTGCACTCTCAACAGACGGAGTTTGGATAGTCTCCAAACCCCTAAGCAAGAGGTTATAATGTGGATCTAGGCTTGCCTTGGAAAGGCTTGCCATATTATATAAATTGCTACTCATTGTGACTATATCACACACAAAAAGCGATTGGTGGCAATCGTAAAGTGTTGTTGTACTACACAATGGAGGCGCTAGTCTACGCCTAAGCTTCACTCGGTGGTAAGACCACCGTGAGGTTAGGCCGAGTAGGCAGGTACTCACGTTAATCTTGTTCCACAATTGTTGTCCTTATTCGGAAAGCTAGGTATACTAGGAATAAAATAAACCATAAATGATGAAAATCGATGCACAAATGTTCACAATTAAGTGCAGGTACCTACTTTGACGAACATTATGTAACACATTAGGATTATTAAAGATTTTAATATCAGTATTTTATTTAAATAAGAATATCTCAAAAACTAGACGTGATAGAATCAATCTGTAAAGAGATTTGGATTCAGAAGATAAAAGTCAATTAAAATCACATAACAAAGTTCTTGCTCCCGACTTCATTATTTTTTTGCCGACCATTGTTATTACAATAACTACATATTTAATATTTTAATATTTATATTTTACTAAAATAAGAATATCTCGAAAACTAGCTGTTATAGAAAAAATCTGTAAACAGATTTTGATTCAGCACACAAAAGTCAATTAAAATCACAGAACAAAGTTCTTGCTTTCAATTTTTTTTTACGACCATTGTTATCTTAATCAATAGGTATTTCATATTTTTATATTTTTATTTTATTTAAATAAGAATATCTCGAAAACTAGACGTTATAGAAAAAATCTGTAAACAGATTTGGATTCAGCACACAAAAGTCAACTAAAATCACTAAAAAGAGTTTTTGTTCCCGACTTTGTTTTTTTTTTGCCGACCATTGTTATCGTAATAAATACGCATTTAATGTTCCAATATCAGTATTTTATTAAAATAAGAATATCTCGAAAACTAGACGTGATAGAAAAAATCTGTGAACAGATTTGGACTCAGCACATAAATATCAATTAAAATCACATAACAACAAGATTTAAGCTCCAGATTTTTTTTTTATTTTTGTCGACCAGTGTTATTGGCGATAGGTGTGTTTGGTTTTATTGAATTAATAATTATTCAGGTTTAAATTCTTTATTCCCTCTTTGTTAAGTTTGTTCAAATAGAAAAATACTTTTAGTTGAAACTACCTTTTAGATAGATATGATATATGTTGAAGATGGATGTAGCGATCCAGAAAATGCATTACATTCTGCTAGTGTCCAATTTTTCTTTATCTCTTTATAATAAAGAATGAATAACGATTAATTCATTTAAAAATAGTTCAAATAAAAATTAAATTTATATTACTTTTATTGCTATTCCTTTCTTCAGCGACAGCTCGCCCGGAGAAACCCACTGTTTAGACTGGTGTTCGATATAAAGCATATCCACCACTACAAAAACTTAACTGTATTATTTCTAGTTGTTATCAGACGATTAAGCGTAAGATTGATGTAATGTATGCACGACAAGCGTCATGCGAAAAGCTTTTTGAAATCAAACTTATATCGGCAACGTCCAAATCCAACCTTAATATTCCATCATTTTTTTTTTTATTTTCTTTTTTCTTCTAATATTTAACCAATATTGACCCCACAATATTGGCTAATAAAATTTCAATATTTACGTCTCACATCTTACACACATTTTAATTTATACTGCTTTTTATTCAATATAACCACACCTAAATGTATGCTTTAGAAAATAGAAAAATAAAGTAGGCAAAAACAAAAGCTATTGTTTAGCTTTCGTTATTGTTTGATACAAAACAAGTGTATGGTTTTATGTTCTACCTTGAGATTAAGTTGTGAAAACTGTTTGGGCTGTGAGCAAAAGTATAAGAAGAAATGTGAGGAAAATTGAACCATTTCTAAAAGAGTTTAAAATATTAAACATATATTTTATACTGATTTAACCATCTAGATGTTTTACATAAATTCAAAATTTATTGAGAAATAAATATTAATTATATAACAAAGAGTTTTAGAGACACAACTTTTTCCATTTACTCTATGAAATAACAAAAAAAATATTTCAATTAAAATATAAAAATCTATTTCTCTACTCTTATTAATTTTTCTTAAAACAGAAATTTTGTTTGAAAATGTGCAATAAATCAACAGGATTTTAATTAAAATCTAAATTTTTTTAAATGTCAATTATTTTTAAGAAGACCTAAAAGCAGGCAACAATTTATAGCGGTTTTAATACCAAACAACTAAAGCATTTTTAAAGTTTTAGCACACACCAAAGATGATGTATACTTTCAAAATTTACATCATAAGTCTTATTTAATTTATGAAACATAATGTTAGCTAATGGCTGCTTGATTAATATTTTTTCCCTCCATAAACTATGCTATAAATAATAATTGTAACATCATTTAGTAAAATGAGCTATAAAAAATGTTTAGACCATAATTTGTATTTAACATCAAATACAAACTGTTGCTGTTTTAATAATCATTTAGCTTGCTAACTTTTCTTTTTTAGCTCCCTTATCATCCATGAAAATATTCTCATCCTAGTGCTATGCCACAGAAAATAAACCATTAGTTTTTGCTTTATGTTGGTAGTAAATTATGCGGTTTTTAGTGTTTTGTTTAAGGATTTTCAGGTTTTACTTTTTTTTCTTAATTTTTTACATCATCATCCTTCTTCTTTCATTCACATCAAAACATTTAAATCGTTTTTATGCTTCAGTAACTGTCAAAACCATAAATTATCTTGTCAAAAGCTGCAGCCATATTTTAATACTCGTATATACCAACTCTTTAGAATACTGCTGGTTGCTTTTAAAAGCTGTATATCTCTCTGTCTCTCCTGGCGTTGGGTATGACTTTATTAGTCACATCTTGCTGTTGGTTATTTCTAGTTTTTCTTCTCAATGTTTATTGGAAAAATGACAAATTTTTCTATTTAACACTTGAATATTATATTGGTTTTTTTCGTATTTGTTTTTTTTTTTTTGTGCAGTTTTGAAGTATTCTTTTTCAAATACAGACAATTTTGGCAACAACTGCCATCTAGATAAATATTAGTGGTAATTTGTTTTTTTAACTTTTTGTGGCTGTATATGTTCTATTGACATGGCAAAATGATTAAGTGTTTTTCTGTGGATTATTTTTTTTTTATTTTCAATTGCTTTTTGTAAATATCTCAGGTAAACTAATACTTTATTCGCAATTTGTATAAGATTGTAATATATTCCTTTTTTATGTTGACACTTAAAAGTCGGCAAGGGTTTTAGTAATTTTGTGACACCTTAAAATATGCTACAGCAATGTGGCAATGTGTGACACATTACAAATAGAATATATTTATTGGTAAATTACCCATAGTTTCAAGTAAAAAAAATACTTATCACTGCTTCAGATATTTCCATATTTTTGAATAGCTTTCTAATTATTTTTACCGTTATAATATAATTATGTAGGTGAGTTTTATATTTGGCTTGTTCTCGGTTTATTACCATTATTATAAATGTAGGAGGATATCGAAGAAGACCGCTTCCTTAATGAGTCTCTTTTCGACCCCGTTTCGTCCTAATAATTATAGAAAACCGATTACCATACTTTGCAGACATAGGGGGATAAATATTACAATTACACATTACAAGTAATTGTAATTTAAATCAGGGCTTAAAGTTAATTAAAATTACACATTACATGTAATTGGACATTTTCAATTAAAAATTACAAGTAATTGTAATTGAACGCACACCAAAAAGTATGCTATATCTTAGATAGTTAGCGCGTCGGCTACTAAGTCTTTTGTTTGCTTGAGTTTTCGGGTTCGTGTCCTAGCTGCGCCACATAGTAAATAATTTTTTTCTGATATACATATATAAGTTTTCTCTATTCTTACTAGTTTATATCACATCGCTCTATCTTTCGTCGGTATTAATCTATAGCACTAAATCGACGGCAAAGTAAAAATCAATAAAATAGCTATACAGCTTCAAACCTAATTTGCCTACTTGGCACCAGAGGCGCTGCAACACTGATCTAAAAAAAAATATGACGTGCAATTGCAGAGTTGGCAAAAACGAAGCCAAATGTCTCACCTCTACTCTATCCCTTTCCTAAAGAAAGTAACACAATTTATTAGTAGACACAATTGCCAGAGTGTTACCTCTCTTAAAAAAAAACCAAGGGGGATCTGTGGACTAATATGGCCATGGTGACTTACGAGGGCTGCTATATACATCTATTTCTGACCTGGCAACACTAAGTGCAATCTGACATTTCCATTGGAAAGTTTTGACATTTTTTAGCATAATCGTACTCAAAACGTTTTTACGTATGACCATCATTTGTTGTGTTTACAGTGAGTCGGGAACATTTTCGTGCAATAATTTTTCACAACTTTCGACGTGGATTATCTCGACAAGATTTCATTGATGAACTTAAATCTTTGTATGTCGATGAAGCACCATCCTATAGCACTGTGGCCGTCGCTCACTCAAAGAAGAATTCCGTGAAGGTCGTCCAAAAACGGCTATTGTGCCAGAGAACATTGATGCAAGATCGTCATGTGACACCATGAGATAGAGGCGTCCTTGGACATTTCTACCACCAGCATACATTCGATATTGCATAAACACCTGGCCGTAAAAAAAGGTTTGTTCTCGTTGGATCCCGCACAATTTGACAGTCGCTCCAAAAAAGACTCGTGTCGATTGGTGCAAAGAAATGTTGCAAAAATACGATCGCGATGCTTCAAAAGACGTTTATAAGATCGTCACAGGTGAGGAGAAATGGATATATTCGTATGAGCCTGAAACAAAGCAACAATCGACTGTGTGGGGCTTCGAAGACAAGCCAAATCCAACAAAAGTTGTTCGTGGAAGAAGCACTTCGAAGCAAATCGTCGCCTGTTTCTTCGGCAAAACTGGTCGTGGGGCAACTGTTCCGCTTCAGCAACGTAGGACAGTCAATTCTGACTGGTACACTACAATTTGTATGCCTGAAGTCTTCGGAGAAATTTGAAAAACGAACAAGAGAAGACGAATCATTGTTCACCATGACAATGCGCGCTCTCACACATCGGCTCGAACCAACGCCCTTTTGACCGGCCAAAACGTCGTCATCCGCCGTACAGTCCTGACTTGGCACCCAATGACTTCTTTTTATTCCCGCACATCAAGAAAAAAATCTGTGGTCAACGATTTTCGTCGCCAGAAGATGCTGTTGCGGCGTTCAAAAACCATATTTTGGAGGTGTCTCAATCGGAGTGGAAAAAGTGTTTCGACAATTGGTTTGAGCGCATGCAAAAGTGTGGAGAAACCATTTTTTATGATAAATATTCGCATTTTCATTATTAAGCCAGAAATTTATATAGCAGCCCTTGTATTTGTGAATGTAAACAGTGTAGTTCACATCGATTGCATTGAAAAGAATAAAACGATCACTAGGGAATAGAATTTATAGATGTTAAACAGATTTGACAAAAACTACTTCATTTGACAAATAAAAAATTTCTTTCGTTCTCACAAGGCCAGCTCTTCTATGACTTTTTCGGTTGATTGAGGGTCATCGTCAGTAAATTAAATATGTATTTTGGCAACCTTGAAATTACTATTATTTATAAGAAAAAAATTTATTGAGATATAAAACCATTTTTTACAGCAAAAATATTTTCAATCTAAAAGGCACGAAGTTGTTAATTAATTAACGGTTATTAAATGGCCCCAATGTCATATTTGACAGACCATACATAGGAGTAATGCATTATATTCACTAATTACTTAAAAACCTAGTGCTCTAAGCTCCTCATATATGGTGTTACCTTCCCCTTTTGGCATAACGGTTCATCTAGTGAACTGGATCCAATGCTAAAAACATTATCTATCAATAATAACAGATATAAATTCTATGCCACAAATCAGTTATTTTGTTTTGATTTTCTCTAAGTGCCGTGAAATTTAATCGAATTAATAATGCGCGAAATGTGTATGTATGTTTTATAAATTAAATATTTATGTAAATATGTATGTAAATCTTCCGTTAGCTTACTTATTTAAATTAAACAAAAAATCTAAAAAATTTAAAAACATCTGTGATCTGCTCTGCCTTTGCATATGTGGCAGGAGGTAAACAGACATTCAAGGGCTTTTTTGTTTTTCTTTAGAAAGAAGCAATGAAGGCTAGAAAATGTATTAATTTAAATAAAAATGAAAAGCTCTTATGAAAAGTAAAAAAATTTTATGGGTTTCCTTTGTTTCGTTTGAAATTCAAGGTAAACTCAAGCATATCTTTAGGCTGTATTACAACATTTTTAAAAAAGTCTACTTTACGGTAAAGAAAAAAAATACGTGTTTTGTTTAGCTTTATAAAAAGGTAGCAATAATGGTTTTTGCTTTTAGTATTTAAAATTCTACATTCATATTTAAAAGTTATGTAAAGTACTCGTAGTAAAAAAAAAAACAAACTTGTAAAATAAAACATATTGTTAATAACAATTTTAATTAACTTCAATTTTTTTTTCTCTTCTTGCAATTTGTTCTTTTTCCCAATTACTCTTTTTTGGTTTTTTTTTTTTTTTTTGTTTGTTTATTTGGCTTAAAAACTTGTTTTGTTGCAAATATTTAATTGGAAAATATAGTATCAAGGAGACAGGCACCAATTAAGAAAGCCAACAAAATACGTTCGAAACAACCAAGGTTATCGAAGAAAGTCAAGTTTATAAGTAAGTACTTTAAATATATGTATGTAAATGCTCATTTCTATTTTTCACTTTTTTATATCCTATAAAGACACTTAGTTTTGATGTAAGAAACCCGATATCATTTAAGCCCGTTTCACACTATAATACTGAGTATTAATATTTTGATTGGATTTTGTAGGATCAAAATTAAATGAGAATTATGTGATTGTCAAAAAATCTAACATAACATACCATTTCGTTTTCACACTATCACATTTCAAATAAAATGAAAAATATCAGCAAAGGAACAAGCCGAGAAGAGACATTGAACGGCGGCGGCTGAGCAATTTCATGTAGACGGCAAAAGTGTCGGATCTTAAGTTTGTTTGGCCGTTCATGTTAATAATTAATTAAATTAATTAAAATTTATTTAATTTAATTAATTTATTAATTTAAAATTAATTAAAAATTAAATTAAAAAAATAATTAATTAAAATTAATAATTAATAAAAGGTTAATAAAAAAAAGAAATAACAAAACAAAAAAATAATATGTACGTTCAACTATTTTTAGACATGGCAGAAACAAAGTACATACGTAGGCGATAAGACTTATGCCAATTTAGGACAAAGGTGCAGGACAAAGATAAAATATCATCGGCTGCGACTCATTCAGCTTGGTTCCTAGCTTTAAAAAAAATACAACCCTGATAAATTAAAAAATTTTAACGTTTAGAAAATTTTCTAAAAATGGTGTAGTATAACATTTTAATAACATATTGCTTTCACACTATCACACTTTCTCATTAGATTTAAGTTTTTGCCAAGTCTTACTACTCAGTATAATTGTAGTGTGAAAATGGCTTTAATTGTCTTTTTTATATATAACACCCCCTAAAGTATACTATAAAATATGTAGATTCTAAGCATAATATATTTACCGATTCTGAGCACACTTTAGGGAGTAAGGTATCTATAAAATAGTAAATGTCTGTCTGTACGTCTCTGTCTGCTTTTCATTTGTGTTCACATCACGTAAAAACTACTGGATGGATTTTAACAAAATTTTATGAGGATGTACCTTAGCATCCTGCTTTTAATATAGGATACTTTTTTCCACAAAAATATCTCACTTCCAAGAGAAAGTAAAGAAAAAGCATTGAAAAAAAGCAATTTCCTGTTTAAAGGTACTGAAATTTTCGTTCTAAAACTAGAATATTTTAAATACTATTGCGTGACATTAGGCGATAATTGAATAAAATTTGTATTTTTAGTTTGTGGAACGTTATTAAAATATTTTAAACGCCTTTTACAAATCTTTACAATAATTTAGAATTTTTTTATAAATTTTACAATTTTATCCACGGATGGATACGTACCTTTATACAAAATAAATACATAAACTATAACTGAATTACTATAAAAGTAAGATGCTTACAATTGGTAGGGAATACTTTTACAGCAAAATCGAGCAAAATATTATCAAAACGCTCACGACGTGGCGGGCACAGTTAGTATATAATAAAACTGTAACCGTACATGAAATATTTTTTGTCTGTCTTCGCATCTTGTAAAAACTACCCGATGAACTTTAATACAATTTTGTTGGGAGGTACATTAGCACCTTCATTCAAATATATGATGGAATCCTTTTTCCGTAAAAAAATTCCAAGAAAAAAATAGACGTTTAAACCTGAATGTTCACCATTTAACCGAAAAAAAGACTTGGCAGCACCTTATATTTTTGTAAACATGATGCAACATCCTAAGTAATAACCTAGAGACGGGTACCTCTTTGCAAAGTTAATATAATAAAAGATATCTGCAGCACTGTAAGTAAGACTTAAAATTTGGTGTGGATTACTTTCAAAATAAAAAGCAAATACGAACAAAATATTGTCAGGAAGATGAAGTCGTACGGGCCGACAATAATGCTAGTCTTATATATAAATGACTTAATCGAGACGATGAAATTTACAGAAGGATATTTGCTTTACAGAGGGATTTTTGCTCGGACGTCGACCAGAAATAGCAAATATTGATAAAATTTCTTAACACTTACGTGTTATAAAATTAGAAGCGTCTATAGGTCGCAGACGTGGTCTATATATTATACCGGGTAGTTCATTCGTATACAATAAAATGAAAAAATATCATTTCTTTTGGCTTTATTAGAAATAACAACCATTCCCATTATTTATGCAACACGATTTGATTTATGTGACAGCGCGGCTGGCTTTTGTTTGTACACGTTTTCTAGTTCTATCTCACGAATAGAGCTCAGACAATATTAGCCTTAAGGGTGTGGATCGTTTCTGGATTATACGCATAGGTCTTCAAAGGCACCCCACCCGACAAAATCCTAAAATGCTAAATCGCAATTCGCCGTGTCGGCGAATTTTCCCCGGCATGATCGCTGTCAATTACCAAAATTATTGCGTAAAACATCGATGGTTTTATGATCTGTGTGAAAGTCTGCGCCATTCTGCTGAAAACAAATATTATCCAAGATTATATGTTACATTTCAAATCCCGTAGAGATGGTAGTTGACTAAAATGGCTTTTCCAACAATATTTTCAAAAAAGGACTAATGCTGCCACACCATCGTTCTTAAAGTAGATTTTTCGGCCAAATGTCAAGATTTAACGTCTGTACCTATCATGCTGCTCTTACATCGTAGACTAGCGTTCGAAATACATCCGTATGCATAATAAGTCGCAAATCACAGATCATTTGCCCAACTTTTCACCATCCCTACTAAACTTGATCCACAGCCACCATGTGTACCCGAAAGGAACTCACCAATAACCGGTCACAAAGATGGGCGGGTCTCTGTGTGAGCTGTCGGTTCCCGTGGTAAAAGTTGTTTGGACACCGGTCGTTCTCCCAAGAACCCATATGCACAGACCTATTCTTCCAGATTACGGTTTCAGGAACCCAATATAAACCGGAAGCATTGCGTCAAAGCATTAGGAGGTTGGATGTCAATTTGTGCCCCGGGGGTACAGACATTTCTGCCAAGTTCGATGTCTTCCTTCCGATTTTGAAAATAAGTTTGGAATATTTGCCAAAGTTGTAAGCATACAGCGAATCAATTTTGTCCGCTGAGATATGAAAATCACCGTCAGAACGAAATATATACATATGGTTTAAAAATATATATCTCATTTCCTGTCTGTCTTTCTACAGGATGAATTTTAACCTTAGTATCCTGATTCCGATATATGATACTTTTTTCCGCAATAATATCTTGAAGGAAAAGTGTAGAAAAGGCAGTGAAATTACGGTGATTTTTTTCCGACTTAAAGGTACAGCATACTTTAAGGCATCTTTTATATTTGAAAGCGGGATATTTTAAACACGGTTGCGCAACAGATGGCACTGTTTTAAAATAATGACAAAAAATGAATTGAAAGCAGAAAATTTAAAAAACGGCTGCGCAACAGATGGCGCTGCTTGAAAATACTGACAAAATATAAATTACTTATTGCCAAATGGCCAATTGAATAAAATTCGTATTTCATTTGTATTTTTACTTTGTGAAATTACATTGTTATTAGAATACTTTAAACACCTTTTACGGAGCTTTACCATAAATTTTAGAATTTTATCCAGGGATGGGTTCTTTTACATAAAGTAAATACGAAGAAGTCTTACAATTTGGTGTGGATTACTTTCAAGGAAAATCCAACATAATATTGTCATTACGCACACAACGTGTGTATGCATCGCTAGTAATATATATTTTAAATATCGAAACTTCTTTAGAAATTAAATATACCCCAACAAAATAATTGAAGGGTTTAAACTTACGCCCAGCGCTCATGCTTTTATTTTACCGAAATAAAATTAATGAATTCCTTCACACAAAATTAATCGTTTACACATGAACGATGAGAAAATTAACAATCACAAAATTGCTGTGGCATAAAATCCAATTGTGCGTTCAATATACATATCTGCATTAACATAAACGCACATCAAAGAGATGCACATGAAGCTGCAAAAAAAAAGTATTTGACAACAGCAAATTTTGAAGAGCTTTAATATTCTTATTAAAATGCAATCTGATGATGAGTATATATGTACTTTAATGTCTATTATATAACACACAATACATACACGCAACATAATTTTGTATTTAAATAATCCAGCAACTATAAATTTAATACCCAGAGAAATAATTTATGAAAATTGTCTGTAAATAATGTTACTGATATGAGCAAACGTAACATAATTTTACTGTGTCTGCAAAAGTATGTGTGTTTGAGAAATTATAAGCCTTTTTTATGTCGCAGCTCTTTATAGGAGTATGCTGTAAAATATATAAACATAAATGAACTTTTAAAGATGTATGCATGAGTTTTAATGAACTTGCACATGTGTTTATGTCTTAACAGATAAAACAGAGCTACAACGGAAATGCCTACTTTATATCATTTATTATGCACACAAATGCACATAACAACAAAACACATACTCAGTAAAATGCATGTTTATTGGGTAAGTGTAAAAGTAGTTTCGAAAACATTTTGGTTTTTAAATTTAATGTTATGTTGAATGTAATACATTCAAATTTTTTTTTCGAAATTTAATTATTTAATATATAAAAAATTATTAATATTTATGATTTGACACGGTGCTGCACAGTGGTTTAACTACTTTTTTATTTTCAAAATAATTCTGTAAGTCGTGGTTGACGAGACTTTCGTCTGCTTGCTTTCCTTTTCGCCTGCACCATATCGTAACACAAAAATTCAACGGCAACTAAATCACCACAAGAAACATTAAGAAATAGAGACAGATCGGGTGGTTAAATTTTAAGGGTCGATGTTGAATGTTAACCACACCTAAATGTCAAGTTTTTTTTCTGCATTTAATTTGACATTTCTCAAATTCAGACTATCTCAATTTGAACCATGGTAAGATACACAATGGAGCAACGCGTTAAAGTGATTCAGGCTAATTCTGAAAATGGGCGTTCAAATCAAAATGTATATCGTGATTTTTTCGGTCCATTTGATCAGGCACATTTTCACCTCAGTCAATCCGTCAATAAGCAGAATTGCCGCATTTGGGCGAATGATAATCCAAGAGTGATTGTCGAAAAACCAATGCACCCGCAAAGAGTGACTGTTTGGTCCGGTTTATGGTCTGGCGGTATCATCGGGCTTATTTTTTCCAAAATGGGTCAGGCAGTTAATGTGAATGATTTTCGCTATCGTTAGATGATAACGAACTTTTTTTTATGACCCGAATTGGAAAACAAAAATTCCAAAATTAGTTTTTTGTATTCCATTTCGATGACTATCTGCACCAGCAACAAAATGTTTAAAAACTAATTCATCCTGTTACAGTTTTATTATATGTATGTATATTATATGTATATTTAATTTTTTCAATCTAATCTACATAGTCTGGAATGGGTCTAGCTTCCAAAACAAACAGTTCTTTAGAAGTTTGTTTTTCCCCACACCCTATACCACTTTATGGTGGCTAAAGTAATTCTTTTCCATTTTAGTCAGTCCAAATAATAATTTTAGCTTGTTACAAAGTAAAAAATATAGCACTTCTTCCTAAGCCCATACATTTCAATGTATAATGTCAAACCTTATGTGGCACTTTCACAATAACAACAAACTATAGCGTTAAGTAGCAACAATAACATCAGGAGCATTAGTAACGACAATAAACGAAGAAAGAGACATTAAAGTTGCCACTATTTTCATGTTGTTTTCATAACAACGACCAAAAAAGGAAACTCTAATGAGAACAACACACAAACTGTAACTTGTAAACTTTTCATGCATTTACCGAATTGCACAGTGGGATATTAAATGTCAGGATAATTTAAGTTTCAAAGTAAAAATTATTATATACGATGATTCCTTTGGATTTTGAACAAAGTTCCTAATTTTTATACCGTAATTGCGAATTTTAGCATAACAATTTATTTATGTACTAGCTGTGCCCGCCACTTCGTCAGCGTTCTTGCAATTTTTGTTCGATTTTGCTTTCAAAGCAATCCACACTAAAGACCCTTACTTTTTTACTACTTCAGTTATACTAAAATAAGCCGCCTTAAAGTATGCATATCGGTTAGTGCTTTAGTTATGGTTTATGTTTTTAATTTATATAAAGGGTCTTATCCCTACTAAAATAACTGCGTACTTTCACTACTTTTTCTCCAGTTTCTCTTGGAAATAAAATGATATTTTTGCAAAAAAAAAAGTATCCTATATTGGAATCAGGATACAAAGGTACCTCCTCAAAAAATTTTTTTTTAAAAACCATCTAGTAGTTTTTTTGTGGTGCGAACACAAAGAGAAGACTGACAGACAGACAGACAGAAAATGACTTACTGTTTTATTATATATATAAATTGTCGTTACAATAGCTATAATAAAAATACGTTAATACATATGATCCCCATAAAAAAATCCGCTGTATTATAAAATTTGTAATACATCCTAAAAGTATGCTTTTAATACTATGAATTTATAATCACAACTAACTTTACTCGGTTGATATACTACACTACAGTGCCTGAGTACTGACATTATTTTGTTCGAATTTATCTTTTGTTTTGAAGCGAGGCTCTATGGTACCTCCCCCCACCAAATTTTAATAAAATTTATCCAGTAGTTTTTACATGATGTAGTTACGGACAGACATATAAATATCTGCACCAACACCAAAAAAAAAGTATAATTCATGTACAGACTCATTTCTTTCAGTTTTATTAAATGTACAAGGTGGCGCAAACCATATCAGAAGATGTTAACATTTTTACAAATGGCGTCATACATCATATTTGACACTAGCGCTATGCCCACATACGTTGTCTGCGTTCTGACAATATTTTGTTCGATTTTGCTTTGATAGTAATCCACACCAAATTTTAAGACTACGTATTTACTTTATATAAAGGTACCCATCCCTGCATAAAATTCTAAAATTTATATAAAATTCTAAAAATCATTGTAAAGCCCTGTAAAAGACAGACAGAAAATGAGTTACACATTATTTTAAAACAGCGCCATCTCTTGCGCAACATTGCTTAAAAGTACGTATGCAGTAGCTTTAAATCGGTAAAAAAAATCGGCGTACTTTCACTGCGTTTTTTGCATTTTCTCTTGGAAATAAAATATTTTTTGCAGAAAAAAGTATCCTATATGGGAATCAGGATACTAAGGCACCTCCTCACAAATTTTTGTTAAAATCCACCCAGTAGTTTTTACGTGATGCGAACACAAAGAAAAAGACAGACAGACAAACAGGAAATGAGTTACTGTTTTATTATATGCATTAGATAGTATACAAATGGAAAAGCAAAGGGGGATAGAGATCCAAATACAGATTTCCATCACTCAAAATCATATAATTTTTTATTTAGTAAAATAAAAAACAAAATTGGATACATAACTTTGAATCACCCCGTATAAATTAGATAAATTTTTTTCAATATTTTGTTTCCCACTGTGAACTATTTTAAAAACGTATTTATATACTTTCACAAACACATTGCACGTAAAATAAACATGTATTTTCCGGTGTTGTATATATGTATATAGCTGTGTGTGTGTGTGTGTGCAGTTTATGTGAATAAGGACATCATGTTAGATGTGTTGTGTTTTCGTTGTATGCGTTTGACTGAATGACTGTTTTCTGTATTATTCTACACTAAAAGTTTATTGCTGTTTACTTTTACATAAAGTACTTCCTGTTAGTTGTTGTTTTTAGCATTTTAAAATATTTTTGTTGTTATTGCTGCCGTTGTTATTGTTTTGCTGATAAGTACATATATGTTATGTATATATATGTGTGTGTGTATTGTAGAGTGTAGTGAGTGTATAATATCCGTTTCGACTCTCTGGTGTTGCTGTTTTTATCCTCTACTTTGCTTATTGCTTTTATATTTCAACATTTCTTTGCTGTGGCTTATTATTAGTACACCGATGTACAACATATTGTGTCATTTGTTTTAATGTCTTAAATAAATGAACAAACATGACATTCATTGCCCCGTAGTTCCGTTGTCTGATTTTATTAAGACATTTTGTAATGACGACTAGTTGTCAAACTAGTTTTCAATTCATTTTAATATATGAGTACAATATATGTATATGCCTTATATAAGAGAAATTTAACTCAGAGTAAGGTTCAGAACAAGCCACTTTTCTCCATCCCAGGAAAGGAGGAAGTGGTAGGCAATAGGCTACAGAAAATATGTGTTCTTTAAACAATCTATTTGAACAACAGAAAAACCTTTAGAAGTTATGTTATTCACCACAAATGTATCTCTATCTGAGAAAAATGTTCAAATGATTGCTCTTAGTATGAAATAAATACTTACGATGAGAAAATGTGCTTGTGAAAAAAATAACAAATTTATTGAGTATCCGGCCATGGTCACGTTCTAAGAAAGAAATTTGCTTTATATTGCCCAAAGTACGGTTTTAATTATTTGAAAAAAACTTATATGAAGAAACTTTGCTTTTCGAGAAAAAAATGTAAATATGTAATTATAAAAAACTAGCTGTGCCCACTTACGTTGTGTGCGTCCTGAAAATATTTTGTTCGATTTTGCTTTAAAAGTAATCCTCTAAAATTTATATAAAATTCTAAAAACTATTGTAAAGCTCGGTAAAAGGTGTTTAAAATATTTTAATAACAATGTAATTCCACAATGTAAAATACAAATCAAATGCAAATTTTATTCAATTGCCTATTTAGCAGTAAATAATTATAGAAGATGCCTTTAAGTATGCAGTACCTTTAAATCGGTCAAATTGCGTACTTTCACTGCTTTTTCTCCACTTTCCCTTGGAAATAAGATATTATGGCGTTAAAAAAGTATCCTATATTGGAATCGGGATACTAAGATACCTCCTCACAAAATTTTGTTAAAATCCATCCAGTAGTTTTTACGTGGTGCGAACACAGAAAGACAGACAGACAGCAAATGAGTTATTGCTTTAATATATGTATAGATGACATGCAGTAAAAAGATGCAAGCTGACGTGGCACACCCTGTAGACGCTACATGTTGCATAGAAAATAACGTGAAAAATATTCACCCCTATCGCGAATAATTATTCCCATGAAAAAACTCAAAAATTTTTCTATCGTGAATGATTCCAATACCAATTTACTTGTATTTAACGGTAGAAATCATTCACGATAGAAAAATTTTGGAGTTTTTTCATGGGAATAATTATTCGCGATAGGGGTGATTAAATTCGTATAATAACAAACAACGCTTGGTAATCAATAAATTAAAAATACTTAGTGCGATCCTGAGTTATATAATTTTATTGAATTAAATAATGATTTTTAGCGAATCTTCCTTTCGGGTGACATTCCGGTTTTTTGTGAAATTTATTTATTTTTTTCTTGCGTTTTTTGGCAAAATTTTTATTTCGATTCTTTTTTAATATTTTTTTCTGTTTTATAAATTTTTTTAAATTTGTTTTAATATCCCTTTGGTTGCATATGGCCTATATCGATTGATTAGCGATTGTGGCCACTATTGCTGGCAATTTCTACTACCTTCAATGACTCTATACTACTGAATACTTTTCAATATATGCACTCAATACTCAATATATGCATTTACATATTAGCAACGGAAATTTAGCTTCAGCCGTCAAATATTCTATATAATTTATTTGGAAAAATACTAGCCTAAAACTACTGATTAGCTACTTTTGTGTATAGAGTACCCAACAAAGTATCAAATACTCGATATCTACTCGGTACCCACTACTCAATACTTTGGCAGCACTAGTAGCCATTATAACTGGTATACACATGTTACGTATACGCAACCAACAATGTGTGAAAAAATTATGTATACGCATCCATGTGTAAATATTTTTGGCGATTGTTTAGGCGATTATTAAAAATTAATTGAAAGAGGTTAATATTAATATTTAAAATGAGATTTAATTTAAAAAATCAATCCATTTCATTCAATAATTGGCAACTGTACGTTAAGGACAAATGATTTCAAAATGAATTGTACATAATTCATATTGATAATTGAATGGCCTTAGTAAAAAACCTAGAAATTAATAAGCAAAACATACAAAAAAGTTTTGTTTCAACTTACGCACCTGCTGGGTATAATCGCATAAGTTTTTTTTTTCACAAAATTAATTTGTATATAAAAAGTAGTTTGCATTGTAAGCTACTAATTTTATGTCATTTCATTTGTTTTTCTTACTAAACGCATAATCGCGTTAAACTTTAAAAGCAACAGCTCAGCTTTTGTCTGTGAATGTGTTTTATGTATAAGTATATGCGGTGAATTTGGTTTTTAATGCAATTTTATGTTAAAATAATGACAACAAATGAGTATTTTCGCTTTGTTGTAGAGCGTAATTTTTCAACGTACTAAAACAAAAACTAATTTTAATTTAGCGGACGAACTTAACAGTGTTTATTTAAACAATGGTGATTACGGTAAAAACAGAAAAATAATCTATACATATAATAAAATAAAAACTTTTATCCTCTTTGTCTGTATGTCTGTGTTCGCATCACGTAAAAACTACTGGATGGGTTTTGTGAGGAGGTAGCTTTGTCTGTCTTGGTTCAAATATAGGATACTTTCTGCAAAAATATCTTATTTCCAAGAGAAAATAAGTGAAAGTACGCAATTTTACCGATGCAATTTAGAATTTTATATAAATTTTTGAATTTTATTCAGGGATAGGTACCCTTATAAAAGAAAATACATAAACCATAACTGAAGCACTCTAAAAGTGAGTATTTGGTGTTGATTACTTTCAAAGCAATGTAATGTAATTGTATTCTTTAATTTTTAAGCCACTTTACAAAGCTTAATAAATCAGTCAAGTGCAAGTCAGTAGAGTATTGTGATGAAAATTAACCGTCCTTTATAAAAAAAATAAATAAAAAAATTAATTTTCTACAATTTTGAATCACGAAATGACTCACGTTCGTAATTGGGAACAAGATATTCAGTCGTTTTGATAAATCCAAACACAACTTTTCAGAAAATTAAACATTTATTTCATTCCTCAAAAACTAGCTTACAACAATCAAAAAAATACTAGCTGATTAGTTAAGAAAATTAATTAATATTCAATATATTGACGAAAAGGCGCCAAAAATAATTTGTTTATGGTTTCTGATTTTAAAGTTATGTTAGACATTTGAAAGCAAATACTAGGATATTCACTCAATCATGGCTCCAATAATACAGGGTGGGCCAAAAGAAACCAAGGGCTCTCCAAAAATTTATCTTAAAAGTGCCATTGTGTCTCGGGCAGTATGGGCAGTGGCTCCGTCCTGCTGAAACCACATACCAGGTCTGTTTTCAAGAGCAGGACGTAAAAAATTTTCTATCATAAACCGATACCGCTCTCCATTTACGGTTACAGCACTTCCATCTTCATTCTCGAAGAAGTAGGGCCCAATGACATTTTCAGATGTGATCCCACACCATACTGTACACCTGATGGGGTGCAATTGGCGTTGATGAATGGCTCTTGGATTTTCAGAACCCCAGAACCTATAGTTCTGCTTATTAACAAAGCCATTCAAATGAAAATGAGCTTCATCACTCATAATCAAATTTTCAATAATGTCGGCGATATGCTCTTTGCGCTAAAATAATTGATCTCTGGTTTAAATAATACAATTCCAAGTGTTGTCTATATAATCTGAAAGAAAAAATAAAAAAAAGTTAATAAACAAAAAAGTTATTAAACTTTTACACCCCTTGGTTTCTTTTGGCCCACCCTGTAGTAGAATTTTAAGCCGATTAATTATTCGAGGTAGAAAATTTAAAATTTCGATTAAAACATAATTCGAACAAATTATATTGGTTAGTCGATGAATCGGTTAAAATAATTTTTTATTGAGATTTCCATTTAATGATTTTTAGTAAACATACAGAGATAAAATAAAAATACAAAACCCATGAATTTTCTCATAATTCGAATATGACTTTTCATAGTAAAATTAAGAGATAATACACTATTGTTGCACAAGTTTACTTATTTTAATCAAAATAAGTAAAAAACAGTTTTTTAATTTATTTAGTGGAAGAACCGTAACCCTTGTAGAGTGCAGTCTCCCTTGTCACTAACTATATTTTGAATTATTTTTTTTTTTTTCTTAATAGGAAAGTCTCTTAATACTGACACTGTATTAATTTTTGTTTGTTTTAATTTAAATATGAAAAACGATTTGTTTCACTGGCGACGTCCAGACGATTTAAAGCGTTTTTATGGCTTTTTAACGACTGTGTAAAAGTGTTGGCATATCACGAAAGTCTCCTATGCGTCATTTCTGTTTTCGTTTTGTCTGACATTTTATTTAAGCATATGTATGTATGTATTGGCATGTCCTTTGAACCTTAAACCAAAGGAACATAACACCAAAACCACACACCTATATTTTTAATTGAAAATCACTATTTGTTTTTGTGTTTAATTATTTTATATGTATTTTTTTTTTTTAATTTATACAATGACTAATATTTCTTTCGTTACCCTTTGTTTTTTATTTAAACACATTTTTTATTTAAATAAATGATACTATACTATTAATTTTAATATTATTTTTCCCATCGTAATAATAAACCTTTGTTTTAGGTGCCATTTTTTCAAAATGGTTAAGTGTTACCATATCAGTTTAGTTGGCAAGTAATTAAAAAATAGAAGCTGTTATTTCTTAAATATTACAACCATTAGAAAGGTTATAATTTTCTGAAATTATTTAATTAAGTTGGCTCTACAACCTGTTCTTGGCACTGGCCTATACTTCTCCAGTTCGTTATAACAAGAACTTGTATATTTATTCTTCCACTTGCTCCGTCCATCAACCAAAGTCTCAGCCTTTTCAGTCTGCGTTTTCCATATTAGTTGTCATCTAACGCTTTTAAGGTGGAGCGTTTGTATTCAATTGGCCGTCATGGCCTAGCCAGCGCAAACGCAGTATTTCTATGCGCTTAACTACGTTCTTAGAGCTTGTACATCTCAGTGCTCTTTCTAAGTCTATATTCCTCGTTAATACAGATCGGGCCATAGGTATTGTAAAGTTTTTTTTTTCTCAAAAACCCCGAATACCCCTTCATCTGCTTTCCAATGTACCCATGCAGTTTACGAACATGAGCTTCTGTTTTTAATCTGTCAGCTTAGCGTGATGTAGTATCTATAGGCCAGCACAATTTTGATGCTGAAATCAAAATCATATCTGAAGAACTATAAAAGAAAGAGTCGTAAAGTGGATTACTTTCAAAGCAAAATAAGGACGCTGACGAAGTAGCGGGCTCAGCTAGGTATGAATAAATTAATTATTTTCAGATAAATTATATACTAAAAAGTAATGGATTACAAATATTTCTTTAATTATTATTCTTCTCTTTAACATAAAAGCTTAAAAATTAATATTTTTTTAAAATTAAAAAAAAAATTTTAAATTCGTTCAGACGTTTCGGGGGGTGGGATTGGAGGGTTACCTCTATCTGCTCATAAAATCTTGAAAATTTAATTTTTATGATATTAAGGCGTTTTAATCCATTTCCTTTAATAATTACATTAGTTTTGCAAATAATATATTATGTCACCGCCTACAAAATAAGGCGGGACAAAAATGGTACAGGTCTAGTTAAGGTTTTTGAACATTCCCTGACTATAACAGTTGCGTTTGCTAAACAAAAGTATGGAAAAACTTAAAAAATAAATTAATTATTCAGAGGTAGGATTAGTTATTCTAAGGGAAACTTTTTTCTCCTCGGTCCGATTTTTGTTATTATATAGCCTATGATCATAAGAGATTTTTCTGCCAAGTTTCATTAATCTAGAGGCACTCAATAAATTTTCACATACAATATAAGCTAAAAAAATATCCCTATGTGCGACGTTTGCCTAGCAGATGCAACCATCCATATGTTTGGTGGCGCTAAACGCGCTTTTCTGTACTACAAAGCATCCTCGCTTTTAAAGATTTTATGTTCAGCCTGTAAAGCGCACCTAATGAATGTAGCGATATACATATAGAGAATTTCCCACATGTGGTATTATGCTTATTGACATGTCCATTAAGCCATAAATGAGCCTAAAAAATAAATAGAATATTTTTCGATAAGACATTTAACTAACTAATTAAACCACGATTTTTTGTATAAAGTTTCACAATTTGTAAACGTTGTTCTGGTATTAAGCTATTCACAATAAAATGATAAACCAAACTATGCACAAATGATAACAAAGTTTAGAATATACGACACCAATTTTTATCTGTCTGTCAAACTACTCAAAAAGTTTTTATTTTTTTTAGTGAGGTACTTTGTTACCCGAGAAAATATTTCACTTCCCAGGAAAAAATAGAGACAGAAAAGTAAAAGTAATTAATTTTGCCGATTTAAATTGGAAAGTTGCCAGCATTTTAGACAATATGTATATTTTTAACTAAACTTTAACTAAACCCTTATAAAGAATGAAAAAATTATTGTCGTGGCGCTACCACCCTATAATGTATTCGTCTTAATTTAAAGTTTTTCACTTTAAAGCCTAGTACTCTGTTCGAATTTGTGTTAACATTTATTATTTCACAGGGAAAATTTGACATTTAAAATATGGTGTCTATCTCGCGATTTGAAAAAATTTTACGATTTTATTGTTTTTAAGTATACCACATTGTTTTGGAATTGTTAACAAAAGCCAAGCGATCAGCTGTTGTTTGAAAAATTCCACATGAAATAATGTCCCTTTGCTTTATTTCACAGCTTTGATAAAATGTTGCCAGAAACATTTCAATGTTTTTCCACAGCAAAACCAGAGTACTACTTCTGCAACATTTTTTCATGACTTTTTCATAGAAATTTTTTATGTATCTAATTTGACAGCATTCCGCATGAAAAACTGAACAGAGTACCAGGCTTAACACAAATACCAAGGCACATATGAATATCAGGTAGCCTCACTACGGAGGGGAAATATTAAGGCGAAAATTTTTTATGCGTATTTTGACAGTTAAACTTAAAATTTTTCGTCTCAAATGGATGTTTAAATATCAAACTTCATATGAAAAAAATAAAAATGTTTGGCTTAATATTTCCCCTATGTAAGGAGGCTACCTGATAAATGTGCCTTGACAAATAACGAACAATTTTTTATAACATCAATTATCCAACGGAAATTGTACTCTTTATTAACAAATTAATTTAAATTTTGTACTGCTGTGAGCAATGTCCTTCTACACCACCTTCTACAGCAACAACTCGTTACAATTTTTTATAAATCAGAGATTCCTCTACTGATTTTTTATTTATTTATTTTTTGTTATTTAATTTTTTATACTCCTTGGTTTTTTATGATCAACCAGGGCACAACGAAAAATCCATTTGAGATGCTTGTTTCATTAGTGTCTATATATACTGCTGGGATTGTGCATAAAAGTAAAAAGTTAATTTGATTAAAACATAAAGTTACAGTAATTATAAATCTTTATTTAAAATGGCACTCATTTTCAGTGCGATAAACAACATTTAAAAAAGGGGGATTAAACTTACTAAAAAATAAGAACTGAAATGTTACTTTTCGTTTATTTAATTATTTTATTAAATTAAAACTGAAAGCTTTTTGACTTCATTGTTATAATGAAATTGAGATTTTACAACTTTACAAATTTGAAGTAAACAAATAATTATTTAAATATAAGACATAAAAAGTTATTACCGCTTTATAATGTTTCGAAACAAATTGTAATTACTTTTTATTAATTTATTATGTATTTGATTATTTTTTCGATAATTAGTTAATCGATACATTTACGTTAGTATTTAAAAAAAAATAATAGAATATTTGACGACTAGGACGATAATTTTCCGCTACTATTATGTAAACGAAAGTGTTGACTACGCAATTGAAAAGTATTGAGTAGTAGAATTTGCAAATACTAGTTTATTACTAAACCTCGTATATATTCCCAGCTTTTCTCTTTGACTTTACGTTTCTAGCAACACCAGTATTTATTTATACCTTTATGATTCTAAATGGGGACCCCCTAAAGAATAAAGTAAGGTTAAGGTGGGTCTTTCGGTCAACAAGGTCACTAGCTAGTTAAGAAAAAAGTTATGTTTCTTCAAAACACAAGTGTTTGTGTAGTCACTGTGTATTACCTTCTGCTAGTGTCTAATATGTTTTGTATTTTTTTTTAAATTAATCATCTAATTAAAAACTAGTAAGAGTGCTATATTCACCCGTGACGAATTTTCTATATCCTTCACCATGGTGATTTTATTTTTAGAAAATTAGGTACAAAATTGATTTAATATAAGAAGCAAACCCATTAAAAAAAGAACTAAGCTTTTTTCACTAACCAGCAATATTTCGTATACGGGTAATTGCACGTCAAATCAACAAGGCACTCAAAATGACTACTTCAGATTTTAGTGAAACTTTTTTTATATATATTCTTTGACTCTCTGAATCCAAATTTAATTTTAAAAAGATTTTTATAAAACTTTTTTTTAAATACATATAAGAAAAAAATTTATTAAAAATTAGTTTTTTTCATGTTTGATATCAAATTAAAGCGTATAGATTTTTTTTTTATTTTAATTTTATGGAATTTTTTTTTTAAATTTTATAGAAAATTTTTTTTGTAAAAATTTGTTTCAAAATTATTTGTAAATATTTTTTAAAATTTTTTGTAAAAATTTGTTTGAAAATTATTTGTAAATTTTTTTTAAATATTTTCTAAAAATTAGGACCCTCCTACAATCAAAATTGCGTTAGAATGTTCAGACAAAAGCAAAAAAAACCTTTAAAAAATTTCATCATACTGACAAGTGAGAATGGTTTTTTAAGATGTCTTTCATATGGTTTTTTCTTGATTCCAAAAAAGAAAGTTTTAAACTGCCAGTTATCGGTTTAGTTTATTTGAATTTAAAAATGCCGCAGCAGTTTACCCAACAAAACAAACTTTCTTTGCAAAAAAAAAAAATTTCAAAAACCACAATATATGAAAAAAGATTTTCTAATATAAATGCATACATGAGTACATAAATAAACATACATAAGTACATATTTATATTTATACAAATGCTGCCTGCAATATTTACGATGTGTTTTATTTGACAATGTAAACAATTTCATACTAAAATGTTAAATTTTGACAAACAAATAGGCAAAATCAATATGGCGTGTACGGCATATGGTACAGTTATAATAAAATTCTTTGTGTGTATTATGGGTTGACCATGGATTGGCCATGGGTTGAAAATGTAAAATTAATTATGACAATGTGGTTAAAAGAGTTAAAATACGACTTAACACTGTAAATACCCCATATTCTCGGGTAAGAGATCTCGTCACACTGACACGCATCTTATTTTAATTAAAACTAGCTGTGCCCGCCAGGTTGTAGGCGTTCCACACCAATTGTAAGAATCTTACTTTTATATTGCTTCAGTTATGGTTTATGTATTTCTTTATGTAAAGGTACCCATCCTTGGATAACATTTTAAAATTTATAAAAAATTCCTAAAATTATAGTAAAGCTTTGTAAGAGGTATTTAAAATATTTTAATAATTCCGCAAAAAAAATACAAATTGTATTCAACTGGTGCCATCTGTTGCGTAATAAGAAAATGAAATTAAATAAAAAAGTGTTTTGAAAATGTAACCGTGTTGAAAATATCCCAGTTTTAAATCAAAATTTGCAGTACCTTTAAAACGGAAATTGCGTTTTTCACTGCTTTTTCTCTTTTTTCTTTTGGAAATAAGATATTTTTGCGGAAAAGAAGTATCTGTATTGGGATAGGGATACTAAGGTACCTTTTCACAAAATTTTGTTAAAATCTATCCAGTAGTTTTTACGTGATGCGATCACAAACGAAAAGCAGACAGACAGACAGACGGATATGACTTTATTTTATTATATGTATAGATATATTATATTTATTACTAGCTGTGCCCACACACGTTGTGTTCGTCCTGACAATATTTTGTTCGATTTTGCTTTAAAAGTAATCCACACCAAATTTTAAGACTCTTAATTTTATAGTGCTTCACCAATACGTAATAACTTTATATAAAGGTGCACATCCCTGCCTTAAATTCTAAAATTTATATAATATTCTAAAAATTATTGTAAAGCTCTGTAAAAGGTGTTTAAAATATTTTAATAACAATGTAATTCCACAAAGTAAATATATCAAATACAAATTTTATTCAATTGGCTATTTGGCAGTAAGTAATTCAAATGTTGTTATTATTTCAAAACAGCGCCATCTATTGCGCAACTGTGTTTAAAATATTTACGCAGTACCTTTAAGTCATTTAATATTTTTGCGAAAAAAATGTATCTTATATGGAAATCAGGATACTTAGGTACCTCCTCAGAAAATTTTGTTAAAATCCATTCAGTAGTTTTTACTTGATGCGAACGTAGACAGAGAGACAGAGAGACAGAAAGACAGACAGACAGGAAATGAGTTAATTTTTTATATGTATAAATATGGCTCTCATCACTACCCCCAATTCTTCGTATTATTTGAAACAGAGCGTAATTAACTACACTGTAATGCAAAATAAAGGAAAACAATTTCAGAAAACTAAGCTACACCATGTTACTTGATTAGATTTTTTCAATTATCACAGTCTTATTGATTTCTTTTGCAAATAATTTCTTTTACTTAACCCCAATCTTTCCTCAAACCCAACGGCAAAATACACGTACTTATATATACATACATACATATATAAAATTAATAGAAACTAATTAAACCAAAGAGCTGACGTCAATGATGTGTATTGCAGTTAATAAATGAAACTTTTGAAAAAAGCATTGTTAATAAGTTTTTATACACAGGGTGGTCTAAATACAAGTAAAACGTAAGTCATTGACTAGGTTCAAATGCATTCACAGAGAATCAGAGTTTGGTGTGAATTTTGGAGTGGTGGCATCATAGAGCCATTTTCTGTTCTTCGAAAGTGCTGTTGAAAACTCCAATTCAGTAAACGGGTAGCGCTCCATGATTACGGGGTTTTTATGGCCTGAAATGAATAACCTGTGTTTTCAGCAGGATGGCTCACCATGACACAGCAGCGCACTAAGCTCTTTTTGTGGGATGCCGTTAAAGAATGAATCTATGGGAATAATCGAGAAACAATCCACTCCCCTAGGGCTAACATCGTCCGATCTATTCATGTGAACCAGAAACCGTCAACAAGGACTTGGAAAGTACGATGTATGAAATATTTTTGAAATATGGAATCAAAACAGCAATTTTTTAATATTTGTCTGTCTGTGTTCGGATCACTTAAAAACTACGGAATGATTTTTAATGCAACTTTCAGGAACATGGGTTCAAATAAAAGATACTTTCTCCATGTGAACACAACTCATTTCCGAGAGAAAATAGAAAAGAATTAGTGAAAGTATTCAGTTTTACTGATTTAATTGTACTCAAAACTTGGCAGCACCTTTTATTTTTGTAAACAGACAAATTTTTAAATTTTTTATCAAGTGATTGAATTGGAAAAAAAGCTTATCATATGTTTGAATTCCAAACGTATAAATCAATATATAAAAAAAAATGAAAAATTTTTTTTGTATATGTAGTTTGACTCATGCAAAGAAGGTGAAAGTTTCTGAATTCGTCCCTTCAATCTCCTAGTATTAACACGTTGTATTAAATCTATGTTGCTATATACTGTTTAATTACCCAGAAATGGGTACATCTATGTATATAAAGTTAATATATAAATTATATTTACAACAGTATCAAAGTAAAAGTTTTTAAAATTGATGTGGTTTACAGCGAAACCTAAATAAGCGCTTTAAGTAGTAGTTCAAAAATTCGCATGTTCATACAAAAAGTATTAAACACGGCGTCAACATGGCGAATTTATATAAGGTGGCATCGCCGCTACAACAAAAAAACACCAAAAAACACCCACATGCATTTCGTTGTTGGTTACATGTACGACAGACGCCAAAAGCACCAATTAAAATATCACATCCAACAACTAAAAACACTTCTTTCTTACCTTTTCTGGTAGAATTTTGTATTTTTTTTTTTTTTTTTAATATTGAAACATTTTTTTAAAATAATTACAATTTAATTTCTCAAATTTTTTAAATTTAAAAAAATAAACGAATTTTTGACAGCTGCCATGCACAAAAAAAAGTAAAGCGAAAATAATTAATTTCGCCGTGCTGCCACCTAGTGAAATAGATTCGCCTTGGGTGTCAGCCCTTTTCAATTGAAAAATCCTGTTTTGACAGAGCGTAAGGTAGTGAAGTTGGCTGCAAAAACTGTTTTCTTTTATACAAAAAGAATGACATTTTAGTTACTTTTAGCTATAACTATCGATTTTATTTCTATTTTATTAAACAATATAAACTAACATTACTGTTCATACCAGAACGTTTCGTTCTTATTTAGGTTTGTCATTGAAGCTTTAAAGCAATAGGCTAGGCCACATTGCGCTTAGCGCTCCCTTATTAAGGTCTGACTATTATTTTCAAATTAAAATGCAAATTCGAACAAAATTTTTCAAAACGCTGACAACTTCGCCGGCACTGCTAGTTACTAATGAAACCATAATACACCAAAATAAATTAAATTAAGTTCATTTTATTTTATTTATTTTTTAAGATAATTCTTTCAAAAAAAAACCGACTTCAAAACAGATAGAAGGGCACCAATTCTAAACTAAAAATGTAAGAAGTAATCTGTAAGAATTAGATTTAAACCAAATAAAAGATGCGCCAAAATTAGAGGGAAAAAATAAAGACTATTGAATGTCAAGCCTCTCCCTATTACTGTTTAAAAGTTAAGTTATTTTCACCAGCATCCGTCTTGTATGGGTACACCATTCAAGTCTCTGTCTATAACAGTTTCAAAGATAGGGGCACACAGATCAAATAACATCACCTATTCGGACACCCTTTAATTTACAATGTTAAATTAAAGACCTGTTGTTATAGAGGACTTGGTCACAAAGATTCTTTGGAAATTTCAACTATCTGTCTATAACGGTTAAAAAGTTTAACCATATATATCAAATTACATGAACTATTGGGACACCCTTTACATTATAATTCCAAATATTTATATTTGTTATCATACCAGAGAAAGTAGTGGACATTCTGCCTAATTTTCAAGTGTTTGTGTTTAACGGTTCAAAAGATAGGGTCATATAGATCAAATTACGTAATTTATGGGGACACCCTTTAATTTCTAACTTCAAATTGTATACTTGCTATAGTGGACTTTGCAATACAGGTTCCTTGTAAATTTCAGCTGTCTGTCTCTAACAGTTCAAAAGTTTGGCCACATACATAGAATTACATTAACTATTGGGACACCCTTTAAGTTCCAAATTCAAAATTTTATACTTTTTGTTATAGCTGACTTAGCACTACAGGTTCTTTGTAAATTTCAGCGGTCTGTGTACAACTATTCAAAAGTATGGCCATATACATCAAATTAAATGAACTGTTGGAGCACCCTTTAATTTAAAATTTTTAGTATTTATACATTTTATTATAACGGTCATAGTAGTCGACATTCTGTCAAATTTTCAAGGTTTAGTCTATAATGTTCAAAAGATAGACCCAAATAGGTCATATTATGTCACCTATGGGGACACCCTTTAAATTTAAAATTTATTTTTTTATTAATTTCTGCTGTTGGGAGCTATAGCGGCACGCACTTTTTAAAAATTTTAATTTGCTGCCCTTTACGGTTCTTAATACACGTAAAAAACATGTATGTTGTATGGGGACACCCTTTAATTTTTAATATAATGAACTGTTTTTAAAATGGGACCAACCTTGAAGCATAACCTTTCAAATAAAGCAAAAAATTTTAAAATCGGTTCAGAAATGGCTGAGTTCTGCGGTTACATACATAAAAAAAAAACAACATTCAGACGAATAGATAACCTCCTTCTTTTTTGAAGTCGGTTAAAAATACTTGTATTTGGACCACCCGTTATATACAGGCTTATAGGGCGGTCATATAATTGTCAATCAATGATAATCTTTAAAACCATTCAATGACCATTCGAACTAAATACAAATTTAATACATTCTACATTCTAGACTTATAATGCAAAAATCCCCTTATTAAAACTAATGAAATTGCAAAAAATCACCCCAAACAAAAACTAATTGAAGTGTAAAGACATTTCCTAAAAAAAGAATAATTTAAAAAGGGTTCGTTCTTTACATTCATTAGACGCTAAAGTTTCTTTGGTTTTGGTCAAATACATCCGCATTTTACGAGTATATTTTCTTTATTTATAATTTACGCTTGACTAAATGCTACATTTTAACTTGTATAAAAGGGGAAAATTCAGGAGCTTATTTAATATAAAAAAATAATTTGACAAATTTTTACTATATCAGAGATAGAAATGCTGATATAAACAAAATTGTTTAGAGTTTACAACAAAAAATTTTAGGGATATTTAAAAATTTTAATTAAAATTTAACTCAAGGGCAAATGTATAAAAAATTTATTAAAATATAAAAGGCGATGTTTTCATTTTTTCCTAAGCTTTAAAGAGGTAAAAATGTTATATACGAGTATGTGCATACACGTATACATACATATGTATGTATGTATGTATCAGTATTTAAAATTTTTTAATATACTTTACATTGCAATAAAAATGTGATAAACTTTTACAAGCATAACTTATGCCAGTTTGTAATATACAGTTTAAAATAAACGAAATTTGTAGGCTTTAAAGAAAAAAACTTTGTTAAATAAAATTCTATAGAAGTTTTTAAACTTCTAAATAATTTTTAAAATATATTTTATTGAAAACAAATTTTAATTGCTTTAATGAATGAATCTCAGAACAACAGTAACAATTGCACAGGGTGTTTCAAACAAATAATAAAGCCGTTTTATATTCAGCAGTGATGTTAATTTCGTTTTACTATTTTTACGACAAGAAAAAACACGCAAATTTTAATTGAATTTTAAATTGCATTTGCCATATTTTCACAACTAAAAAATCTGGAGTGGCCTACACTCAACTTTACCATACCCAATGGAAACAGATATTTTTATAGATAAATTACATAAAGAATATAAGTTCAAAGTATATCCGAATCGAAAAATTAATTATTTTCGGTTTGGGGTGTTAAGTAAACTTCTCCTTGCCCCTTCTCGATTATGCCAAAATAAATACAGCTGTTCATGTCCAATTACCAAAGTCACATACTGAATTTCATTTTGATATGTCATACTGTATGTATAGAGTTCACAAAATTTGGGAGAAAGTAAATTACCCAACCCGACCTCGATTACGTATGGTAAAGTAAAAAAGGCTCATCTTGAAAAGGAAACCGTGTTTTTCGAGGTCAGTTGATATTAAAGTTGTCGTGTTCTACCTATAGTACGCCATAGCAGATGACTTTGCAAAAATTTTTCCCTTGAACCCAGTGAGTATAAAGTATGAGTGTAAAAAATGTTTTTTTACACTTTCAAACTTCGTCAAGAGCTTCCATATTTTTGCTATTATGTATTAATAAATTTATACCAATTAGAACACAATTTCTATTGGCTGATAAAAATAAGCAAAAATTTTAACATTTTAATTAAACGGAAACTACATATATACATATATGTACATACTGGTATATGTACATATCGTTGGTCTCAAATAGAAAGGCCCTAACTCAAATAATTGTAACTTTACGGAAGAAGGTAAAAACATAATTAAAACTGCAATATTCGCAATGTAATGTCTAATGTACAGCTGCTTGTAAAGGCGTTATTTTTTACACTACTGCAATAAATTTTTGTGACAAGGTGTATTGATGTGAAATGTATTGGCATCACTAAAAAACTCAATTTCAAAAAAAAAAAAAATACGAGTTAGAGCCTTTCTACTTGAGACCATCGATATAATGGTTGTGTCACAACAGAAGTGGTTTGTTAACTTGATTGGCAGCGTTGCCAGCCAGATGCATTATTTTTTATTTGATTTATACCATGGCAGAATAATACAGGTAAATCTGTTGTTTAAATTAGCTTATCTAAAAATAACCTTGTATAAAACTCTGTTCGCGCACTAAAAAAATTATTAATAATTTTAAAAAAGATACAGCTTTTTATACTACTCAGTGCATTATGCACTAATTGCTGTATTTTATTCAACTCTTTATTTAACTTGCTATGTTTACTCAAAGAAAAGAAAACAATACGTATGTTTTTTAAGTAAAACTTTTCAACTTAATTTAAATCAGTTCTCGTAGGCACACATTTGGTATTCGGCATAACCTGATGACAATAAGTCCGAATTTATACGATGCCATTTTTTCATGTCTCTTTTAAAGTTGCAGCGAATTTCATGGCACATTTTTACGATGAAAATTCTCATGCAATCGACTTGAATTTGTTTTTGACATTTTCTTTTGATTTCATATTCTTAATTTTTATTGTTTGTGCCTTATTTCAAAAAAATATATGCGCTCGTACTAAAATAAAAAATAAATAAAAATGAGTTAAACAAAGAATGAAATTTTACAAGAAATTATTAAAATCATATCGAAATGTACCCATAATTAAGCCAAACAACTTCATTTTTTAAAATCAACTCTGAACCAACGAAAATTGAACAAAGCAAGTGTCAAAAAATACCCTCAAAATTCAAGCCATGCCATTTTGTTTACCCCGCTTGCTTCTCTACAGCTCTTGCCAACAAACAAAAAGTGCATGCAACCAGTTTCATGAAATATGTCATGGTGTAAGTTGGCTTTAAAGCAGCAGCATCAAATTCAGCTGACCGGATTTGATGTTGCTGCTAGTGCCATATGCAGCCCACTCAATTCCTGACTTGCTTAAAACAGCCATATTGGCTTAAGGCTCGTTAGCTTAAGTTCACAAGTACTGCATATTCCTTTACATGCAGGGTCCCTATATATCAATTGAGTCCCTTAATGAAGGCAGTCGTGTATTGAAACCCACAATGTAAGGGCTCTTTAGAATAAATTCAATGTGCCTTGGTTATCTTGTTATCATGTTGGGCAACCAGAATAACTTTGAAAACGCAATTTAAGCAATTTTAATATTGATCGATATGAATTATTGGGGATTGATCTTTATAAGTTTTAACTTTTAAATTAAATATCTTTACTTTATGTTAAACAAATATTTAAAATCGTTTTATACTTCCTTCCTTTTATATATAATTTATGAAAATTATTGAAGTAAACCAGTTTTATTTTTTATTGTAATGTTTAATTACTTTTATTATAAGGAATAATTTGTCATAGAAGTCTTTGCGAACACAGTTCATGTTCTTTATATTTTTCTTTGTGTTTTAGTCAAATATTTTGACACACCAAATACAAGAATAACATGGCATTTTTTTTTTTTTTTTTGTTGCTTTGTAGTTCGAAATGTCAACAGACTGAAGAAAATTGCCCTATAAAATTTCTAAACACATACTACTTTTGACATGTCAAACTACTAAATCAGCTGAGTGGACGACACTACCTAGTAAGATAAATATACCTTGCCATTATTTTTATACTATGATTTATACTTTTAAAGAATAGTAGTTTGAAGGATTTTTATTCTTTAAATTATAATATTTCAAAGTCCACAAAGAATTGATTTTTAATTTTGTATTTCTTTTGGTGGTTTTAAAAATTGATCACACTTCTTTTGTCATGTCTGGATTAAATTTTATATTTATTTTTGAACATATTCTGTGATAAAAATTACGAGTTTTTGTTAACCTTTTCTGGCAACGCTATTTGCTGGCTAATAATAACCGTGCAACAAGAACCAACGTCAACAAAATGGAGAAATAACAATCGTTGTGTAAATTTACAAGCGTAAACAAGAAGTACAAACAAAAACATAAACTGTACACAAAGGGGTTGTATCTCGCTCGTCTTGTCAAACAAAGTAAAATTTAAATTACCCATCAAAGGTGAACAACAAAGTCTTCATGAGGTATTGTGGAAGATTGCTTACAAACACTAACAAAATGTTACCGTTGTTGTTTTATTACTCTTTCCTTTTCTATCCTTTAGCAATGCTGGCTGGTACATATTAATGTTTGTTAGTTGTTGGAATACTTCCGTTTGATGTTACTGTATTACAAAACTAAAAATAACAACAAACTGTAACAAAACAACTGCTATAAATAACGAAACTTGAGTTCTTATGTACGGATATAAAATTATAGAGCAAAATAATTAAAAAAAGTTTAAGGTGTCTCTAATAAAAAATCAATTTTTGAAAAAGGGATTACCATTTTATATACATATTTATTTAAATATGTATGTGGGTAGTAAAAAATTAATAAATATTTAAATGGGATTTCTTGGTGATATTTCGATATTTTGAAAGCACTTTTATGTTTTAGTAACTTTTATTTTCAAGTCGGTATTATGATTTTTCTAGGAATTTCGACTTTCTAGTGAAATATCGTTAAAAGTTTAAAATTATATTTTTAGTGAACAGTTTTTCCAAATTTTTTTAAATGTCATTACAAAAAAGTAAAAACAACAACAACAAGGATAAATAAAGGCGCTCGCGGTTTTTTTTTTACTATACATACATATATGCGCAATACATATATTGGCCGATTTTGCTTATTTTCCAGATAGAAACTATATGTAGCATTGGTGTTCTAAAAACTTTCTCAATTTAATGAAAAAAACATATTTATTTTTGCTTAAAACCAGGGAAGTAACAATTATAAGATAAATCACAAAAAAGTCACTTTTAACCATTAATATTGATAAATTTATAAAATGGTTATAATTAACCATTTCTATAAGATATATTTTATTCTGGTCATTGCAACCAATTTTAATGAGAGTTTTGTTTTTTGGTTATAAATAACTATTATATCAACCAAAATTTTTTTTTGGTTGCAGATAACCATTATATCAAACGAAAATATTTTTTGGTGGAAAATAACCATTACGTAAGTTTTTTTTTTTTTTCTTTTTGGGTTATCATATCTATATAAATAAAATCAAATGTCGTTCGTTGGTAATCGCAACACTTAAGAATAAGTTGTTGTCATTAGTATAGACATTTTTTATATGAATTTACTGATTTTCTTGAGACAAATTAAGTATCAGTAAATTTTTATTTTGATTTTTGTATTGTCAATGATAACCAAAACAAAGAAATTATTTTTATAATTGTTATTTCTAACCAAAAAAAATTTGTTGACAAAATGGTTATTTCTAACCAAAAAATTTTTTGGTTGATATAATGGTTACTTATAACCAAAAACAAATATTTCTTACTTTAATTGGTTACGGTAACCAAAATAATATATATGCAATAATAATGGTTAAATATAAATAATATTAAATAAATTGAATTTTTTCGTAACCTTTTTATCTGAAATAAAAAAATAACAATTATGTTCGGTCCCTGCTTAAAACTTCAGAAAAACAAACAAATGAGGGCCAATTGGCAATTTGATTAACTCTACTCTATAATTGATTGTTAGCGATAATTCCAAAAAAAATATTCTATATTTTTATATCAGTACATACATATACATATATATTTAAAACTATTTCTTCCAACTAAATATTAACATGGAGTTAATCGAGTTTGCAATTAAAGCCTTCATATGGGTGTTTTTGACAAATTCTGATAAAAAAAAAAGCATTAACTTATTGAATACTGGCTGTGCCCGCCACTTCGTCAGCGTCCTTGCAATATTTTGCTTTGAAAGGAATCCACACCAAAGACCCTTACTTTTTTAGTGCTTCAGTTATGGTTTATGTATTTACTTTATATAAAGGTTCTCATCCCTGCTAGAAAAGTAAATACATAAACCATAACTGAAGCACTAACCGATATGCATAGTTTAAGCATATCGGTTAGTACTGCAGTTATAGTTTGTGTATTTACTTTATATATAGGTTCTCAACTGCGTACTTTCACTGCTTGTTCTCCAGTTTCCAGTTGCGATAAAAAAGTATTCTATTTTAGAATCAGTATGCTAATACCATTTTCACACTTATCAACATCTACCATCAATTCTCAAAGATGATAACATTTTCCCATACGAATTGTATAGGGCCTAGTGCTCGAAAATTTTCAATATCTTTACAAAATGTTCCTATATCATTTTGTTCTATCTTACATATTTCGATTATTTTAGTGTCATCACTTTTAAAATGGCAGTTGTATTTGAAAAAAAATTACCCAACAAACCAAATGACTTCAGAAAAATATTATTAAAGGTTTACTTACATAAGCCTTAAGCTTAAAAAAGACTTTAAAATATATTGAAAAAATGTTACCGTAATAATTGTAGAAAAAGTAAAACGGAATCCTTGTGGAAATATTATATGTGCATGATTACTATAAGCTTATCATTGCAATTAAAGAATAAGCTTACTGAAACAATATTGTATTAACTTTTGTCTCAATATTTTATTCGTCTCAATATTTTTACAAGCTTTTTTTTTACATAATTGTGGCTAATTTCTACAACTAAATCAATATGAAGAGCAATGGAGCACATCAACCAGCTTTTTAAGATCCCATAATCCCAGTACATTGCCACCTCCTTACTATAAACATATTTTCAGAGTAGACAGTATCATTCTGCCAACAGAATTTGTCAAGAAACACAACGACTTGTTAAGAAGCAGTTGTGTATAATAATAGTTTATCAACCATTGTTAAAAAATGCTTACCTATAAGGTACCTCCTTACAAAATTTTGTTAAAATCCATCCAGTAGTTTTTACGTGATGCGAACACAAAAAGAAAGACAGACAGACAGACAGGAAATGAGTTACTGTTTTATTATATTTATATATGTATAGATTCCTTTTAGAATATGATCATTAGCCTTACCAACAAACTACTATAAATAAAATGTCATTAATTAAAAGTATTTTTAAGATTAAACAAACAACTTAAGAAATCTCGCGTAGCAGCCCGTTTGTAAAACAATTGCTTATAATTCAGTTCTTCGTTTCTTTTAAAAATGTTTTATTTATTATATGTAAATACTACTTATGTATATAATTCACATCTTAATGTTTTATCTTATTTATCTGTAGCTGTCAAAACTTATTTAGATAAATTATAAAGTAATAAAAATAGTTAAACTTCCTTCTCCATTAATTCTTTCAACATTTTGCTGAAAAAAAGTTCTCAAATGCAACTTCTCTAAAAGTTTTTCTACATTCTTAGAATGAAAAACAAAAAATTATATCTAAAATATTCTCATTGTAGACTCTGTTAAGTTAAAAGTACAAACTTTTTTTTATATTATTTTTGACAAACACATGTTCGTGACAACATTTTAAGGTTTTCTTTCGAAAATTGCTAGTTTTGCCGCATTATAGTGGCGCATGGTTACTAACGAAAATACATACATATGTACAGTCCTATGTATAGAAAATTGCCGGTTTTTTTATGTACTAGTTTTCTATATACTAAAATAAATGGGAAAATTATATAAGAAACTTTCTTAAATACAGTGTGTAACAGAAATTTTTAAATTTTTAATAAAAAGAATTATATACAAATTTAAATACAAACTATTACTACGCAAACATTCTAATGTCTGCTTATATTTAATACGAGTGTACGAGACAATTTTATAGATCCTTGGGTTTTTGGATTAGGAATATTTTTCTGCAAAAAAAATTTATTTATCAACAAAGTCTTCTTGAAGCTGCTCCAAATAATAAGGATTCTATAGGCCCTCAAAAACGGACTTTGTTTCAATGATGGACTTTTTTTTAACCAAAATCTATTACCACCGAGCCATTTCTTAAAATTTATGAAGAAGAAATAATCAAAAGGGGCTAAATCTGAAGAGAGTATTCTGACTGAAATAGCAGTTTGTAGCCCAATTTACTTATTTTTTCCACAGTTACTACATACATGTGCGCCAGAGTGTTGATTGTGTTACTCATGGGTTTTTTCATATCCAAACATTTATGCAAAATGTAGTGCCCGTTCCGTTTAAATGCATTCATCCTTAGCCACCCTACTTACTCATTTTCCGAACATCCAATCGAATACTATTTTTGACGTGACTGCTTCTTTTGTGCGTCCTGAAATTATATAGCATCGTTTATGCTAGTACGACCACAACGGAACTCAGTTAATCATTAAACAGGTACAGAGTCCATATAGCATTTATCCTGAGGTGTCTTAGGATTGCAATTGGTAGTGTTGGTAGATCACCCTCCTCCAGTGGGTGCTTTCTCAGCTGGTTGTATCTGTTGTGTGACGTAAAGTATCACAATCCTTTAGAATATTATCTGGAGTTTCCTTGTCTTTATCACAAAATATACACTGGCTGTTACCCTCAATGCCTAGCCTAATTAGGTGTTTCCTAAACCTGTAGTGGGCTATGAGGAAGCCAGTGAGTATTCTTGGATTATTTTTACTTACGAGACATGAAAGCTTTAATGCGATTTTGCTGCGTCCAGCGTTGCATGTCTTAATCCGGCGAGGTTAACTCAGTGTTATTGATCTCCCTCCAGATTTCCCCTCAAATTCTATTTGATCTAAGTCCACAAAAAAGTTCCGGTTCGACCATGGGTGTACGTGCTGTCTTTCTGGCTGGCCTGGCGACCTTTTTATTACCTACCACCCCAACAGTTACGAAAAGCCAACAGAGAGTAACCCTGTTGGCAAATGCCTAACTTTCTGACATTAACCGATTAAATTTTATGTAGTATTTTTTTAAGAAAACGAAACAAAAAAAAGCAGTTTATTTACAAAAACATTTCGACATTAGCCCATTTTTGCACCACACTGTATGCTTGTACATATAAAACGTTTGCTCCTTTATTTTATGCAACAACTTTTTTAAATCATGCAAGCATTAAAGCATACTTATAGGTGATTTCGTTCGTTTTTTATAGCTTTTTTATGCATTTGCATATTTTATATAATTTTTTCTAAGAGTCGTCTTGTAAGTGTTTTTCATTTAATTTTCTTTATAAACTTGCAAAAGTTTAGTAGTTTTGCTGTTTGGTAAGAGTCACTTTGTGTGCAATGTATCACCTTGGTGATTATGTACGTAACGTATTTACATAAATACATTTATTTTATAGCATACATCAAAGGAGAAGGGAGGAGGGTTTTGCAGCTGAAAAGGCTAATGCACTCATTATTGATTTTTATATTTTGCTATAAATGAATTTGATAAAAAAATTACAACCTAATTTAGTTACAAATCAACATTAATTTCAAGGAAATTCATTTGCATGTGCCTTCAAATTAAACGTTTCTTGTAGAGTTGTACCTTTATGCCCATATTGAAATATAAAAAAATAACTAGTCATCACGGCGCCACAAAACTTTTTAACTTTAAATCAATTATGAAATCTATTACACTCCTCTCTCTTGGTATAATTTAGAAAATAAAAATCTATTATACCTTTTTTTAATTTATTTTCTATTTTAAATTCAATTGTTAATTATACATTTTCTCTGTTTTGTTTTCTCCCTCTCTTAGGTAAGTTGTTACTGTCTTATTTCTCTTATGCGAGATTTGTAAGTATGTATGTATTTGTATATTATCCATCATAACGGTAAAACTATCATTTGTAAAATGTCTGCATTGAATCGTTATATATACATAAGTATGTATACAGCAGATTTTTTAGTCTTCGATGATTCATCAGCTGCAATAGCAACAATTCTACAGCTGTTTTTCTTCGTCTCTCTTTTGTTTAACTATTTTGTATTTTACTCTTTTACTCGATTGGTGTCTATTGGTTTTATTTGTAGTCAATGGCAACATGCATAAAAATACTAAACAATCTAGTTGCCAACTTTAAACAAGGCCTTTTTAGTTTATTTGTATAATTAGAAAATAAAAAGGCATGAGAAACAATCAAGAGTGCAGAAGAACATAATTAAACTAATTTGTATTATAGGTATATATAGTTTTTAATGTAAAGCCTAGTACTCTGTTCGAATTTGTGAAAAATGTTGATCAACATTTATTATTTCACAAGGAAAATTTGACATTTAAAATGTGATGTCTATCTAGAATTTGGAAGAAGAATTTTACGATTTTATTGCTTTTAAATATACCACATTGTTTTAAAAAAATTTTTCACTAAAAATTTTACAAAAAATTCCATATGAAATAATGTCCATTTGCTTTATTTCACAGCTTTGATAAAATGTTGCCAGAAACATTTCAATGTTTTTTCACAGTAAAAACAGAGTACTACTTCTGCAACATTTTCTCATGACTTTTTCTTACACACGTTTTTTGCATGTTGTTTGACAATATTCCGCATAAAAAACTGAACAGAATACCAGGCTTTAGCACGCAGCTTTTCGTGGATGATATATTACTAGGTATCACTGTCTGTATAGGTCCTGTAATTCTTAACAGTTTTGGTGTCACCCACTGAGAGCCAATTCAACAAGCATTAGGTTTGTTTTCACGGACATAAGAGTAACAAATTTTATCCTTCATTTAGCTAAACCTATTTAGGATGTGAAATTTGAATTTTATTTTACTTTATTTTGTCTGCCATATAGTATTCAAACTACCTCTCATTATGCCTGCTGTAGATGGATTCATCAAAAAACGAGAGGTTATTAAGTTATACTAACATTATTTACATTTTATATACAGTGTGTATCAAAAATATATATCCCAGAACTGGAAAATTTGGTTATGGGAAGAAGGATAAAGGGAGTAGTGTTTGTGGACATTCGATTTGAATTTTTTCACATAGTAAGTGACAGGAAAGAAATCTGCAGGAATATAATTCCACATACGAGCTGTAAGGCTAAAAAACGAATTTTCTCTGTAATGCATAGTTCGATTTACATACTGGCCAATCGATGCAAAAACGTGCGGATATCAGAAATGAGTTCCTTATCTCATTCAATTGTTTTCCAAAATCAAAATACAAATCGTCCCCCATTCTCTACACTGAACAAAAAAGGCATGATTTTAAATCATAGTCTAAGTCCCGTCTAATTTTCGAAAAAATATTCATCCCTATCATGAATATTTTTCCCTCGAAATATTTCCCTTTTCACGGTTGTACAAATCGTGAATAATTCTTTTAAAATTTTTACACGTCAAAAAAATGTCCCTTATCATGAATAATTTTTTCCCTTAAACATTTTCACTTTTCCCTTTGTTTTGTTCACTTCATTTTTCCTCCAATTAAAATATTAAAGATGTATTAAATTATTCTAGAACAATATTGGTTAAAAAAAATGCAAAGTGGCATCACTTCTCGATATTTTGTAGGCAGCAGGAAATATCTGAGCAGAATATAAGTATCTATACGCAGCTTTATAACAGGGTAAATAAAGCTGGGTATAGATATATTCTGGATAAATCCAAAGAAATATTCATAGGAAAACTTATCGTATAACTCCAAAGGATTAAATCCGATTCCAAAGTATTATTATTATTATTGAATTTCAAATTAAAAAAATGTTCATCCCTTGGGGATAGTTTTCATCCCAAAGGATAGAACACCTTTGAACAGCTGTTCAATGTTCTACTTGAAGTTGACAATTGCAATTTTCACTTTGAGGGGAATGAACTTTTCATGAAAACAAATATTTCACTTCTTATTCACGATAGGGGTGATTATTTTAACTATTACAAGCTGTGCCCGCCACTTCGTGAGCATCCTTGCAATATTTTGTGAGATTTTGCTTTGAAAGGAATCCACACCAAAAACCCTTACTTTTTTAGTGCCGCCTTAAACTATGCTTCAGTTATGGTTGTGTATTTACATCTGTTAGTGGTTGGTCCTTCAGTTATGGTTTATGTATTTACTTTACTACTAAAATACTTTTTCATTGCTTTTTCTTCACTTTCTCTTGGAAATAAAATATTTTTGCGGATACTAAGGTACATCCTTACAAAATTTTGTTAAAATCCATCCAGTAGTTTTTACGAAATGCGAACGCAAAAGAAAAGCAGACAGACAGACAGACGGAAATGAGTTACTTATTCATTATATGTATAGATTTAGTTTTCCTGCCGTTATTTAAACTTGTGTTTTAAATACCTGCTACAAAACTAATAAAACTCCACCCCCATAAACTGCTAATCTTTTCTGTAGTCTCTTATAATTTAAAAGAAAACGATTAAAATGGTTGTAGCAAATATATATCTTTTAACATCTTAAAATTTATATATAATAATTATGGGACTTTTGAAGTATTATTTTAGAGCGTAAATCGCATAAATATAATTTTAAAAAATATATATTTTTGATTACGAAAAACGTATTTCAGTAGCATGCCTTTGTTCTGTACAAATGTCTTTTGAGACTTTACCCCTCGTCAGTACTTATTGGAGATCCAAATATAGTTTATGTCACATACCATCTTGCCAAACTTTGGTTCTGTACCAAGTTACATCTATAATCCTTTTAAACTGTGTTTGTAATTTTTAGTCTAAATTTTATTCACCCCTATCGCGAATAATTATTCCCATGAAAAAACTCCCAAATTTTTCTATCGCAAATGATTCCAATAACAATTAACTTGTTTTTTACGGTAGAAATCATTCACAATAGAAATTTAGGGAGTTTTTTTCATGGGAATAACTATTCGCGATAGAGGTGATTATTAAATTAATGAAAGCTTAAAGTTCATTTTTTATTTTATTAAAATTTGTCAGTATAAAACATACCTACTTTTTACTAAACTTTATTAAAATGGTCCAATTTTTATTTAGCACGCCGTGAACAAAAACGTTAACAATAATTTTTGTCGTATTCGACAATTAACTACGTCACTCTTGGTACCAAAAGTTCTAATAGAACTGTAAACAGTATCGATCTTTGTCGTTTTTCGTCACTCATAACAAAAAATTATTAAAACGCCTAGTTTTCGTTACGAACACGACACTCATATCCTATATCTTAGAATTATAAATTTTTTTTGTCAATACTTTTGGAAAGTATCAAAACTTTAGGAAACCCATGACTTATTAAGCAATTTGTTTTTAATAGAAGTTTGTAAAAAAAGAAATATTTGAATATAATTTTAAAATGTAGTATCTATATTATGACCTGTATATATGTATACATACGTATATAAATAATATATTTAAATAATACTTTTATTCCTGACGTAAGGAAATGGTAGTACTACCTCACATTCATTGTCCATAGATGTTATGAGATGACATTGCTTGACAGATATTGTCTACCATTTCCGTTTCATTTCCCCATTAGCAACACCATATTTGTTTTACATTTAAAAGTTGCGGTTAGATAAAGTAAAGTTAGCTTACATATTACGGCAATTTGATAATTAAAAGGAGAAATAATTAAAACAAATAACCAAAAATTGTATTTTTGGTTATTTGTTTCAACCGTACTAATACTATTTGCTGTGCAATAAGCATTCAAACAACATTCTTGAAAAACAGAAAATTATGTTTAAACAGAAAATGTGGCGAATACATGTTTATGTACATGTTTATGTATTCGCCACCTATAACAACATGTACAAAAAATAATTCCGTTGTTCTGCCGGCGTCATGTTTATATTTTGTTCAAATTGATGGCCAGTGAAGACGGCCTCTTAAGCAGTAATCAGCCTTATTACGATTGTTGTTGTCGTACTTCGTCAACAATAATATTGTAATAGATTAAAGAAAAATTCTCATTGCTTTATTTAATCTATTACCATATTATTGTTGTCGAAGTACGACAACCGTAATAAGGCTGAATATCATAAGAATGTTTCTAATCAGCTGACAACAACTGTAAATAGTTGAAGACAATTTCATGTATGACAATTCAGCCATCTGGATAATTTCACTTACATGGTTTTACACACATATACATATATGATATATATATGATATATATATATATATCTATATATATATATATATATATATATATATATATATATATATATATATATATATATATATATATATATATATGTTTTTAAGGCATTTATTCTAGCCATACTTTTTTAGGCAAGTGTGACCGACCTCACCCAGGACATGAAGACAAATACTAACAAAAATACAAACACATTTTGCAAATTCACTAATTGTCCTGGTAACAAAGCTAATGAATGAAATATCAAAACGACTAAAAAACAACAATGAAAAATCTTTATTATGCTTGATTAGACACATACTAAGCTTAACTAACTAACTACCATTAGAACCGGCTCTCCTTTTAATACGGTTAGCATTGCTGAACTAAGTGCAATAAAAAGCAGTAACAGAAACTTCAGTTTTTTATATTTAGGAACAATGTACTTTTTTTTGTTTGTTGAGAAAACAACAACTTAATTCCGTTACAAATTGTTATAAAAACAACTTCTAGTTGCCAACAGGGAAAAACACATGCCGTTGGTCAGAATAAAAAAAAAACATAAAAAACATGAACACATGCCAAAAAATATGCAATATTTTAATAGATTGCTAGTTTTGTTGTTGCCTTTTTCAGTTTATTTTTTTTTTTTCCTTTTTTGTAAATCCTTTTCTGCTCTTACCGTAGACGTTATGTCGTCATCGTCGTTATTGTGTAAAATATTTTGCTGTTCAAAGCCATCAGTTCGATTGCAACAGTCTCGTGGTTACCGTTTAAGCAGCAAGTATTTTCCTTTTTGGAATTTTTAACCAAACGAATTTTTAAAAATCCTTTTTATACTCTTATTCATTAACATTAACAAATATTAATAAATTAATAAGAAAAAAGTGTTCACAAGTCTTAAGCAATTATAATCCTATAGTGCCTTTAAATTAAACATCAGTAATTAAAACACAAGACTCAAAATGGTTGCTATTAATAATTGTGAGTTTTATATAACTTGTTCCTATGTACATATATGGAATAGTTAATTTATAACACATACAAGCGGAAATAATTATTAAATTATTTAAATAATTATTTTAATAACACCGATTATTAATTTATTGAAAACAAAAAGAAATTAGTTTAAATATGTGCAGGCAATAACGATTTTGCAAAAATGTGCTTGTTAATAGGGTGGTTCATATATGTACAAGTACATATGTATTATTTGTGACAAAATTTTTGCCAAATAATCAATATACATACATATTTCTTTGAGCGTGTTACAGAGTTTTTTTTACTTAAAACAAAATTATTAAAATAATTGAAAAAACACGTGTTTGTCTGCTAGTAAGAAATACTAAAATAATTTACATACATACGAGTACATATCTCTTTCTCAATAACAAAAATTAAAGAATAATTAACATTTATTCGGTACAGATTTAAATTTTAAAGTTTTAATCGGGCTGTTTTTTAATACATCTTTATAACATAAAATAACGATATTTTTCATTATTAACCCTATATAACTAAGGTGTGATCCATTTCGATGTTCCCTACTTTTTTAAAGAAAAAAAAAACAGAAAATTCAAATTTAATGGAGAATGTTTATTATCATTTGAAAAAAATTTTTTTGGCATTTATTTTTTGAAGATTATGGCCCATTATTATAACTTGACATTAACTAAAGTTAGAATTTTATCAGGGAGATAAGTAGTTTTTCGTTATTATAAGTATACTTTAAGCTAGAAGTGACTAATAAACTAAAGGGAAGAACATCTTGCCTTTAGCTTTTAACATTAGATATAAGAGTTTGAATTTGCCATGTTTTGTCATCTATAAAGTTGCCGTATTTTCTAATCTATTAAGAAAAATAAATTCATGTTAATTTAATTTGGCATTGAAAAAAAATGGAAAACAAATTTCGTTTGTTGTATATAAAATATTTTCGTCTGTTTGTTGCACAGATAACTAATTTGTGGTTTGTTGAAAGTAAACAAATAAATGAAAGGTATGATGTTGCCACTACGTTTTTAGAAACCAATTCATTTTGTCAAAAGTAGTCGGTGTTTCTTCTAGTACTGCCATATTTTCAAAAATATATATTTTATTTTACAATGAAGTTGTAATAACGAAAAATAGTTATTGTTCACTTTATCGCTCACTTGAGCAAAAGTGAAATTTAACTAAAACGTACTTTAAAGGGAAGTTATAATAATGGGCCTATGTCTATCATAAGTTGGCCGTTGCTACGTCACAGATGGTCCATCCTTGAGTCCAATTTTCGATGACTGGTTTGAGCATTTCGACTGGTAACTGGCAAATGACACGCGTGATGTTTTCCTCCAAGGCCTGAATCGAAGCGGGTTTGTCCACATAAAAAAGTCTAACGGTGTGATATCACACGATCTTGGTGGCCAATCGACCGGCCCAAAACGTGAAATTATGTGCTCACCGAAATGTTCTCTCAATAAATCTATTCATTGACGCGATGTGTGGGAAGTGGCGCCGCGCCGTCTTGCTGAAACCAAATGTCGCCGAGATCACGAGCTTCAATTTTAGACATCAAATAGTCGGTTATCATGGCACGATAACGGTCGCCATTGACGGTTACGTTCGCACCGTCATCATTTTTAAAGAAATATGGACCGATGATTTCACCGGCCCACAAACCACACCAAACCGTTGTTTTTCTGGATGAAGTGGCAGTTCTTGAATCTCTTCAGGTTGCTCTTCGTCCTAAATATGGCAATTTTGTTTGTATACATACCCATTGAGCCAGAAATGGGCCTCATTGCTAAACAAAATTTGCCTCGAAAACCTCGGATCTTCTTGGAACTTTTCAAGAGCCCATAGAGCGAAGCGATTCAGGCGTAAGTCTTTCCATTATGAACTGCCAAACAATACTAAACAAAAATACCATGACAGCATGACACGACTAACACATGATCTGTCAAAAAAAACGCTATTGAAAAAAGTACCATCAACGATTATGATAAGTCAGTTTATTTTTAGTTAGTATAGTTTTTCTTTAAGACAACACTCGGGCTATTATGCCTTCCAATTAATTACGTTACCTTTTCTACGGAAAAAGATATATCAGAGGTAAAACAGGTGGGTGGTGAAATATGTAAATGAATAGATAAAGAAATGCTTCAATTTTGGCAACACTGCAATGGGATGTCATATTTATTTTTAGAACAGTGTTGCAAAGCCTCTGGTGTCAAGTATTTTCAAGTATATTTTACTTCGCCGACGAAGTACTATAGATTAGTACCGGAGAAAAAACTAATACAATTCGGAAAAAACTTAATTTAATGGTTTGTCGCGGCTGGGATACGAACCCGGCGACTCAAGCCAACATACATGCATGCTTTGTAGTCGACGAGCTAACTACCTAAGCTACAGCACCCTCATCTTAAAAACATACACGTGGCTGTAAAGGAGATATTCACGATCACTAAAGACCTCTACTACTTTCCTGGCACTCATCCCCACGTTTTTTGAAATTTTTCATGACCATTATGAATGGATGTGGTGGTGGCCATAGAAATTTGAATTTAAATAAATCCATGAATCAATTGAGTTTACTAATTCTGTTCACCGTAAATGAGAGAAACCAGGATAACTATCATGCAGTAATTAAATAGATATACGGGCTTTATTGCGCTTAGCACCATTTTTTTAAACCACATATCGTCCTTCTCAATATCACCATTTCGGGATATAGATCATATACATGCCACTCGAACAGCATTCGTTCCGAGGAAGCATGATGCATCTAGCTTAAAATGCGCACCAAAAAATGACATGCATCCATTCTTTATTGACTATCACATAAAAGGCTTTGTTTCTCTTGTGTAGTGCCCCAGGTTTACTTATCTTAGACTGTTAGCGTTTTTTCTTTGTTTGTGGTGCGTAAAGTGTTGGCACAAGCACAAGTGTCAAATTTTATTAAATTGGATATTTGCAGTAAATAATTCATATTTTGTCATTATTTTAAAATAGCGCCATCTGTTGCGCAACAGTTTTTACAATATCTCGCTTTCAAAACTAAAGGATGCCTTAAAGTATGCATTATCTTTAAATCGGTAAAAAAAATCGGCTTACTTTGACTTCTTTTTCTCCACTTCCTCTTGGAAATAAGATATTTTTCCAGAAAAAAAGTATCCTATATTGGTATCAGGACACTAAGGTACCTGCTCACAAAATTTTGTTAAAATCCATCTAGTAGTTTTTAGGTAATGCGAACACACACAGAAAGACAGACAGACAGACAGACAGGAAATCAATTATATGTATAGATTATGCAAATGAAGTTGGAAAATATTAAAGTAAAAACCGAAAATTCCCAAAAGAAATTATTATTAATAACAACACATTAAAACTTCTTAAAATAAAAGATGATTTCACCGAAAATCGAGATTTCGCCATGAAAAATCGATAATTTACTTAAAATCCATGATTTCACTAAGAAAGCCAATTTTTTAAACTTTTAATTCGATTACGGATAGCAACCGAACTTCAGTTGCGTTGCCAGTTGCCATCCGTAATACAGTTGCGTTGCCAGTTGCTATCCGTAATATAGCTTTAGCAACTGGCAACGCAACTGAAGTTCGATTGCCATCCATAATCGAATTATTTATTATATCTAAATATTATTATGCAAAATTGTATTATACAAAAATTTAAATTTTCACCAAAACCTTAATACTTGAAAATTACAATTTCTTTAAAAAAATGAGTTTGTAGTTAACAAAAAATCGAAATATCACCAAACAATCAAGTGTTCAACATAAAATTAAAATTTGCAAAATGTCAAGAGAAAAAAAATCAAAACACAATCTTAATCAAAATTTTTCTATAAAATCTAAATTTAACCAAAAAATCGATGTTTCAAAAAATAAAAATTATACAATAAATCCGAAATTAAAAAAAAATTAATTTAAAAAAAATTAAATATTAATTTTAATGTTTATATTGAGACATGAAATTGGAAATCATAACAGTATATGTGATTTGCCAGGATCACCGATAGTTATTTGATTTTAAATAAGTCTTACAAAGTTAAAAATAAATTTCAACCTTAGTTTTCCTACTGCGCTTTTTAGGGTTTTATTTTTTATTAGAAAAATAATTCATATTTACCCTTTACAAACCGTGAAGTTGTTCATGAAATCTTTCAACACGTCACCTTGGTTTGATGTTTTTCTAACTAACATAATTATTAAATTTTTTCTTTATTAAAACATCTCCAAAAAACTCTGAAGCATAAAATGTTCTTGATAATAGCAGTTATGTAATAAATGTATTTTAACGTCAAAACAAGTACTTTTCCACTTGACAGTTACATATACTTCAGAGGTTTTCAGTTTTAATTATTCAATTCCCTTTTTTGTTTTACAAGAATTGCAATTTTGAGTCATTTAAATTCACATAAATTCATATGCAAATGGTAAAACCCTGAAAACCATTTCAAATGTTTGTTTATAAGTCTTTTATTTATATTTCTTTTTTGTTATAACATTACACTCAAAAATGTTTCAAAAGAAAGGGGGGAGGAAGGGAGGTAGGGAGGGCGAGTGTTTGCCTTGTACCAATTTATACGCCATTTTGATTTAAAAAAATAAACAAAAATAAAATCCTTTTAAAGTATTATGTTGATTATTGTGTCAATGTTTTACAGCCATCATGCAAGCTGGTAATAAGGATTTTTTCAACATCCATTTAGCTACAACTTCTATAATTAGCTGTTTAGTTGGTTGAAATGAAATTGGTAACAAACAACTTTAGTGAATAGTTAAAAAAAAAAATATTTTAAAAATTTTAGATTATTTTGAAAAATAAAACTGGAGTGGTCTACACTCAACTTTACCATACCCAATGGAAACAGATATTTTTATCGAAATATTACATAAAGAATAAAAGTTCAAAGTATATTCAAATCGAAAAATTAATTATTTTCGGTTTGGGTGTTAAGTAAACTACCCCTTGCCGCTTCCCGATTATGTCCAAAATTTATACAGCTATTCATCTCCATAAACCAAAGGTACATACTGAATTTCATTGTGATATGTCATACGGTATGACCTGTAGAGCATTTACAAAATTTGGGAGTAAGGAAACTACCCCTTGACCCTTTCCGATAATGTCCAAAATTTACACAACTCTTCATCTCCATATACCAAAGGCACATACTAAACTTCGTTTTAATATGTCATAAGGTATGACCTGTAGAGCGTTGAAAAAATTTGTGGGCAAGGAAACTACCCAAAAACTATACAGCTTTTCATCCCCATATACCAAAGGCACATACTGAGTTTCATTTTGATATGTCAAACGGTATGGTCTGTACAAACCAAGGTATATTTATTTTACTAGGTTATGGCATCCCTACAACAAATACAAGAACAACATGGCATTTTGTTGTTGCTTTGTAGTTCGAAATGTCAAAAAACATATAAGAAAATTGAGAAGGCGTTTTATTGCTTTCTCACTTCTACACTATAAAATTTCTGAACACATACAACTTTTGACATGTCGAACTACTAAATCAGCTGGGCGGACGACACTACCTAGTAAAATAAATATACCTTGGTACAAACACCACAAAAATAGTGGCATAAACATTTTGTGATTATTTACCCTTTGTGATTATTTATTTTTTCTGATAGAAGTAATCCTCAGGGCCAAAGTAAAATGTAGTCTGCAGTTGTATACGAAAGCACTACATGAGCCCAAGAAACGAAGCTCATTATAATATTTCATTGAATTCATGACTGTTCATTGCACATTAGTAACGATGATGAGTGGACAATAATAAACAGCGTAGACCAGCGAGCTAAATACACTGCGCTCACTAGTATAGAAATTTCGTTCTACTCGGTCAGCTCATTGCTTTTACGATATGAACAAAGGTTTGTTCACTAATAGAATGGTACGAGTAGGCATATGTTCAGGCAGTTAGTTTGTGTTCGAGCATGAGCAATTGCTTTAGCTCAGACACAATTCTGTTACAGTATTGGTATATATATATGTATGTATGTATGTATGTATGTATGTATGTATGTATGTATGTATGTATGTATGTATGTATAGATTTTTGTGCAGTCGTACAGCAGGTTCGGGTTGATGAACAACTCGCGTATCATCCTCAATATTTCTTAATTCCGGAAAAGCCTGTTTCTGTTTCTCTTTCCCAGAGAATTACACGTCACAATCTCGCATTGGCAAAAGGATTAACTGTATCGAGCTACAAACTTGCTAAGAAAAAACATGGTTGAGGTAACCAACATAACACAATAATATTCTTATATTTTGGGAGTAGTAACCATTGTTAAAGAGAACATGAGATGGTTCTTGTGATCATACCATAAACATGTTTTTTCTCTGCGTGTGGAGAAATTAAAGACAAAAGAGCCACTCAATAAGATGTAAGCACTACAACTTCACGACAAAATAAAAATTTTACCAATTTTATGAAAAAATAACTGTGCCCGTCGTAGGCGTCCTGTCAATTTTTGTTCGATATTGTTATGAAAAAAATCCACAACAAATTTTAAGACGCGTACTTTTATAGTGCTTTAGTTTATGGTTTATGAATTTTCTTTATAAAAAGGTACTCAGCCCTGGATAAAATTCTAAAATTGATATGAAATTCTAAAACTAAAATTAGTGTAGAGTTCTTTCTGTACAGCAATAAAGTTAAATAAAAATATTTCAAGCACAGAAATGGTCCTGTTACAGTTTTAGTGTATATATAGATGTGGTGGAGACAAAATAAAACTCACATGTTTGTGTTTCTTCCATTGCTAGGTGTATAAAAATGTAATAATGGAGCGATTTTCAATTTTGTTTTTATGTTCTTTCCTATTTACTTCTTAACAAAACTGCTCTTAAAACAAATTAAAAAACAATACGCAATGAGAGAAAATTGAATAACAACAAACTCGGATCTACTCAGTTTTTCTCATACTTGGTATTAACTAAATTAATAGAAAATTTTCTACATTTACACTTTAGTTTTAAATTCATTTTACAAAAAATTCGAGCCGTTAAAAATCACGTATAATAGCTAATTTAAGCCAATTAGTGGTTATTAGATTGCTAAAACGGCAAAATGTAGCTCCGCAAGTTTTCGGCTAGAGGCTGAAAATTTTTAATTGATGGGGACACATGACTTATGATGAGAAAGATGAAAGCTGACAAGTCCTTAACGCCAAAAGAAGCTTCTATAGCAATAAATAAAAAAGTTACACGATGAACGGCAAGAAGAGCGCTACACGAAATTGGATACCACGCAGCTGTAAAGAAAGCTAAACATAAAAATATTTCGGCATTGTTTATTTCCCCATGCATCACAAAGATTGGGCTGTTGATGACTGGGAGAGCATAATATGGTCAGATGAGTCCCAATCAAACCGACGTTAGTCTGATAGTGAACAGTATATATGTCGCTGATAGCAGGAGACATTTCAACAACACCATATTAAACAAATGATCAAGCACGTCCGAGACAACATCATAACTCCACTCTATGATGTTGTTTTACATGGTACATGTTGGTTTATTTCAAAACATTTATGGCATCATGACAAAAGGAAGACTATTTAAACATATTGTAGACTCATCTTCCCGATTTTTTAGATATAAGTACTTTCTAAGGCAGAACTTGTGTTTCAACAGGTTGGAGACCTGAAACACTCTGAAAAATTATTGAGAAATGTCTGACTTTGCAAAATTTTCAATTGATGCTGTGGCCTCCGCAAGTGCCGAACTCCTCAATCCAATTGAGAATTTGTGGTCAATTGTAAAAAAGACGATCAGGAAAATGTTAATGGGCTCGAGTAGCAACGTCTTCAGCTAGAGTGGCAGAGAAATCGAAATTAAATTATACAAAAATTGGTTGAAAGTATGCCTAATCGCATAAAATATTTTAAATGGTTCCAGAAAAAGCAAAATTATAAGAGCTTTTTTATTTTATTTTGATTTTCTTTGAATATGTAGTTTTTGTTTTGTTTGTTTGCTTGTGTTTAATAAACGTACTCATTTCTGCTCCCCACTCAGTATATATTAAAACCTAACAATGAGAAATAACCAAACATTTGAATGAAAGGACCAAAATAAAATTCAAAAGTGGGATTGTAACCTCACTTTTTTGACGTGTTTCAGTATTAACAAAAAAATAATAATATTGACGCTGGTGGAGATTAATTATACTCTCGGAGCGGATTTTAAAAGTGTCTACTTTTCTTACAAAATTACACGTCTGCTGGATGTTCCTCAGGGAGGCTCCTATATATTGATAGACTCCTATATATTGATAAACATGAACTATAACCTAGTAGTGTTAGCCATTTTTGCGTTAAAATTGAATAAAAAAGTTGAAAACAAAATCATATTTTGGATATTAAAAAACTTTTCAAAAAAATTTAAAATTGAATGAACAAAAACACAGACAATTTGAACAACTTTGTGCAGTTTAAAAAATTTACAATAATTTATATGCCATTTATTTTTAATAATAATAATTGTGCAAAAATCTTATTTATTTTTATGCTCAGTTGTGTTTATTTTTCTAAAGATTTATTGTAAACATGAACATTTGTTAAAAGAATAATTAATTTTTGTTCTCAATATACATTTTTATATATTTTGTATGTACGAACAATTTAAAGGTGGAACAAAATAGTTTTATAGAAATTTCTCGCATACATTAAATGTATGTATGTATGTATGTATGTATGTATGTATACCTTGTTTTATAAAAATTAAATGTGTCACCTAAATTTACATAAAGGATACGAAATGAAAAGCCGCTATTGAAATAATATTTTAGTGGAAGCATAAAGTTTTGCAATGAGTAAATTCATATGTATGAAAAATCATTTCTATAAGTATTATTTTTTTCTTTAAATTATAATTAAATTCACAATTAAAATATAAATTTATAATTAAAATTAAATTGTAAATAAAATTATAATAATAATAAAAATTATAATTCAAATTTAATTTTTAGAATATAAAAAATTAAAACTAGATAAGGGAAGTTGGACCAACTTAAAGAAGTTGGAAGCTACTCGACAGCATTTCATTTAATGGCGGAACAAATCCAATCAACTTAAAAGTTTAGTTTTACTGTTGTCATAACTTTCGGTGAAGACCGTCGTCACTGGCTGTTGTTTTGGTACGTTTGGCGAGCGCTTTCGATGTAAAGACATCATTTTCAAGCCGCATTTAAAATGGTACTGGAGAGTTAGTATTATCTGCTTTAGTATAAATAGTAATGAGTTTAGGTAATTGTTCATTATGGTGGTGTTTATTTAAATGGTCTTGTACAGGTAGATTGCTTGCTACCTGATATATTTATATGAGGTCAGTTGATAATTTAGTATTTTCGTCTTTTATTGTTAGCTAGGTAAGTGTGTCCGTCTGCAGGTGTCTTTCGTTTGTTAGAATGTTTTAGAAGTTTTTAGTGGTGTGAAAATTGTATCTGAGGTTGTGTTTACCTGTTCGTTAATAATATCTCCGTTAAAAGTTCGCGTTTTGTAGATTTCCATGTTTTCAAGAATGTCTAGTCTTCGTCCTTTTTTGCTAGGATGTAGCAATGTCATACATTCATCTATTTTCCTTAGTTTTACGTTTTATTAATGTGAATCGTAACTGCAGGACTTTGTGAGGTTACGCGTAGAATATCCATCCTTCATGTCAGAGCTATTGCTAGCTCTGTGCAGACGCTACAATCCAATCCTGTGAAATATCATATAAAAGGCATTTGGATTATGAGGTACTCAATAAAAAAAGAAAATGTTCCAGCCTGAAGTATTTAATTTTTTTCCCAATGTGTTTCTTTACAAAATTTTTGTTGTTTTCTAAATTTCTTTCATAACAATTTCGATTTAAAAATTTCTACATCTTCCAATAATAAAACTATTACAATGCACAAACACATACATATATGTAACTGCAATTGAAGCGTTTAAAATATTTGCAACTTTTTTCCAACAATTACATAATGGTGAAGAAGACCACTACAGTTCAGCGTATCTCTTGGCCCTCCTGAGTGTTTTTTTCTTTTTAGACCGGTTATCACTGAATCCTGCCAAATAGTAACATTTCCTCTTGGTTTTTATAAAGATTTCCAGTAGTCAACTAGTAGCCTTCGACCTCTTTCTTCATTACTGAATCCGCATAATCGGTCGCCGTTAGGCTGAGATCCTTCTATGTCATTCACATTTTTTAGAATGTGTCTGAGTGCGGTCATCAGTCTAAAGTCAGCCAGTGCTGGACTTTTATACCAAACAATCGCTGCCTACTCAGCCGCTTCTCGACACAACTTACAAATGTCTTGAAGTTGCCGTGCGCTCTCATTATTCATTATCCGACACATGCTGTGTGCGTCCTGACAACCAAATTTTAAGGCGCTTACTTTTATAGTGCTTCACGTATACGTATTTACTTTATAAATAAAATTCATGTCAATCGAACAATCGAGCGTTGTTTTATTGCAACTTAAAGTTCTATACCTCTATAAAAAGCACCCTTTATAAAGGTACCCATCCCTGGATAAAATTCTAACATTTATATAAAATTCTAAAAATTATTGATAGCCTCTGTAAAAAGTGTTTAAGTGGTGTTGTTTTGTCATTATGTATTTTAAAACAGCGCCATCTGTTGCGCAACCGTGTTTAAAATATCCCACTTTCAAAAATAAAAGGTGTATCCTTAAAGTAAATTTCATATTTTGTCATTGTGTACTTTAAAACAGCGCCATCTGTTGCGAAACCGTGTTTAAAATATCCCACTTTTAAACCAGAAATTTAAGTACCTTAAAACCGGAAATTGTGTACTTTTACTGCTTTTTCTCCACTTTCTCTTGGATATAAGATATTTTTGCGGAAAAAAGTATCCTATATTGGAATCAGGATACTAAGGTACCTCCTCACAAAATTTTGTTAAAATCCATCCCGTAGTTTTTACGTGATGCGAACACAGACAGAAAGATAGACAGACTGAAATTAAATGAGTTATTATATGTTTAGATAATCATCTCTGTTAGTATTAAGTGAGCATTACTTCTTCGGAAGACAAAAAAGGGTTGGAATTTCTGTCTCACTAGTTGGGATGAAATAGAGGAGGAGACTCTTTTATGTAATTGTTTCATATCGGCTATAAAATAGATAAACACTATGGTATCTGTAACATTCAAAGAGCTGCTAAGCACGCATTAAGGGCTTTGTATCGAGCTGAGGTTGGCTTATTGCTAGAAACCAAGAGGTCTAATATTATTCCAGCTGCCTCAAGAGATAATATAACACTGAAACGGAAAAACTTAAAAAACAGTTTTTAAATTTTACTTGCAACTTTCGACTTTTAATTTTTAAAATAAAACACTAATTTATTTGATTTGTTATAATTTCTCGTTTTAGCCACTGAAATCCGATGCCAGGAAAAATCTCGTGGTGGTTTAAGTTATGAGGTGATTTTGGCTGAACCAGCTCCTAATGTTGCGGTACCCAAAAAACCAATTACTCCCGGCAAAAACGTATCAGCCGAAGAAATTGAGCAAAAATTAAAGGCAGCCGAAGATAGACGTATTGTGAGTTATTTAATCTAAAATATTTCAATTTTAAATTTTTCTCAATTCGTTTCATTTTGTAAATAGTCTTTGGAACAAAAGAAAATGGCTGATTTGTCTTATAAATTAGCCAAAATTGAAGAAGCCACACGTAAAAAAGATGAAATCACCAATGAATTCATTAATCAAACCAAGGAACAATTGGAATCCAAAATGGAACAACATGTTGAGAAACGTGAAGCTATTATTAGTGATTTAAAAGAAAAATTAAAGGTAATTTGATGTATTAACTAAATATTAAATAGAATATAAATAATAAGCAATAGCATACATATACTCGTATATAACATAGTCCGCCAAATATCTTTTCGTTACCGTATGATATTAGGTCACCAATTTTTATTTAAACAGACAGAAATTACATATTTTTGCTATTGCTTGGCTTAGGATCAATTTGTCTTATTTTACAGATCTTTTTAGATTATTAAAATGTAAACAAATAAAAAAGTAACTAAACGAAAAAAGTACCACGTTGACTCCTTTATTATTTCCCACCACCCGCTCAGGATATTTTGTGACTTGTTACATAGTTCTTAGTTTATTAATTAAAAATAAAACAAAAGTATGATTTAATCTTATAAAATCTATTTTGATTAGCTAAAAAATCATTATACTCTGAAAAGAACCAAAGTTTAACCAAAAGTACCATTAAACTCCCCTTCTTTTCATGTTCTAAATTTCACTAAATCAGTTAAATTTTATTTTAAATTATAAAAAACCACTAAATAGCTTCAAACTAAATGAATTTACTATTTTTTGAACCTCTGTGAGAAATAGACATTTTTATACGAAATGTATGTATTTTATATTAATTTACCCAAATAATATTTGTAGAGCCTAAATTTGTAAGTATAGATAGAACTTTCAAAAAAGTTCCAAAGAATATTTGAAATTTGTATGTTTAATACAATAATGTGGTTCCAAGAAGTACCAAAATTTTATTTCTTTCCCCATTTTAACCTTAAAAAATACAAATATTAAAAAATGACCAAATATCTAAATATATTTTGAATATATACTTTAAATTTTACTTCTAACTGTGGATATATTATGTGTTGAGGGCCTCTATCCTTTCGTACAACTTTTATCCCCTTAACATTGGATTTTTCAAAAAGTATATTCTCAGTCTTCCCCGTTAAAATGAATTGCAAGCCAGTTTCAAGCAATTTATATGCTTATAAAATGTATAAGGAGCCTATATGAGCGAGACTTTGGTCGAAAAAGTTGACCAAATGAATTTTCAGATTTGTTGTTTCGATTAAGCGCCTGCTGCAATGAAGAATAAGTTTAAATCAATTCCATTGTTCATAATATGATATACATATTTCTATTAACTGAGACTAAAATTTAATACGTTTAGTGCTTGTAAATGAAGTAATAACATCGGGAAAACATGTGACCGCGCAAAAAGAAAGGAACCTTAGGGTAAAAAAAGTAAATTTTACAGGAGAGCTGTTTTTAAAGTGGTGTTAAAATACCTGCTATGACTCCGAAATTACCGATTATGAACAATTTTTCTTTTCGATACTCAAATTGTACACTGTAAACCTATTTTCGACCTCAGAAATACTTCGCGAGGTGTGAGACCACTTCCATTCGTTTTCTCACTTTTACCTCAATGAAACAAAAATTGTTAACCCTTTAAAAAGGTTCACTGAAAGACTTCCAAGTTTCCAAAAAATAATTTAAAAAATTTTTTATTTTTTATCTGTACTCGACTTACACGAATTCGGCTTCGGGCTACTTCCATTTGATTTTTCAATTTAACAAAAAAGTTTCGGTCATCCTACCCTTAGATCCGTTTCTTTCTGCGAGTTCACATATGAGTTTTTATTTAGGACTCACAGAGTTTAAAATTATTTTTAGGTTGATCAAAACCAAAAAAGAAACATCGCTTTAATTTTAAACAATTTTTGTAGGAACATTTTTATTTGGTGAAAAGTTCGAATCTTTTATAAAATCATTCATAGAACCGTTTAAATATTTTTTTATCTTATTATCTTTTTCCCCTCTTTTAGATTCACTCTCAAGAAATTGAAAAAACTCGAGAACAATTGGAACAACAAAAATACATTGAAAAGATTGCTATTGAGGAGAAGTTGAAAACTGCTCAATCTTTGCGCGATGAAAACATCAAGAAAATGTTGGAACGTCTAAAGGAACATGTAAGTTTTAAATTCATGGCGTAATAATTGAAATTCAATAACAAAGGCACTTCCAAAAGCACTATTCCATCAAAAAAAATTAACAATAATTATGATATATTTAAAACTTAAGTAAAATTTTTAATTTCATTCATATTCATTTCCATTTACGGCTACATATTCCTTTTTTAAGTTTTTAAAGCTGAACATTTTCAATACAATTAAAAAGCACAGCAATTTGCACTTCTGTTTCTTAACGTCAATTTTACTTTAATGAAGTTTTATTAAAGACAAATTGAATACAAAGAATTCAAAGTATGTATATACATATCGCATAACGTTTTTGTTATATTTTGCATTGTGACTGTTTATGATTTAGTGTGCGATATCTTCATATTTCTGAAGAAAATCTTTACAACAGACTCTTTGTGTTCGTTTAAAATGTGAAAAAATAAATTATGTTAAAACAATATTAAGGAAGTTCCGGCGCATTTCGATTCGAAAGAAAAAAATATTCGAAATACACACATACGTCATACAAATTCGAATGAATTTCTTTTCGATTCGATATACATTACATATATGTACTTATACGGTAACCAACTAAAATTTAAATAGTTTATTTTTTTATTTTCCCATATAACTACACACACTTACACCCAACCCACTCACACCCACCCACTCACTCACTGTAACCGCTCACACACAAATTCAAATGTCTTGTAAATGTTTCATTTCAAATTCATTTTTTCATTTATTTTCTTCAAACTTAATTTTAATATAATTTTAGAACACTGTCAAAATTGCTGAAATCAAAAATCAAATTGATCAATTGGAATCACAAAAAATAGAGGAGAAGGCCCGCATTATTGAAAATAAATTATATACCGCTGAACAAAATCGTGAAAAGGAGATACAAAAGAAAATTGAAAAAGTTCATAAACTCGTATGTTTATTTATGTTTTTTATTAAATCACATACTAACATTAATTTGAAATCAATGTACGAGTACATGCATTATATGTACACATAATTAATTTTGTTGTAGTGGTTTGCCAAATATTTATTATTGTTATCTGATCAAAATTAAAAAAAAAAAAACTTGTTTTTATTTTATATCATGGCTTTTTTAAAATAATTTTTCTTTTATCATATACAACTATTCATTTGAATCAATTCATTTAGTTGACGTGTTTGAGGAGTAAATATTTCAAATTTTTGAAAACTGTTAAACAATAGGTACATAGTGGTAATTACCTATAATAGAGAGTTAAAAAAAAGTCGTTGAACACAAAAATTTATTTTATTACAGTCGAATTCGGTTAATCGCACGCCGGTTTAAAGAAAAAATCGCTTTATTGAAATTAAAAATTCTTAACTTTTAATCTCGTTGAATTTTTAAGCCTTTTAGTTAGTTCGCTTAAAGAGAAATTAGCTTAACTGAAAAATCGGTTAAGTGACACAAAATTTGTTTTCAAAGACACTCCTTTAAATGAAGCGTTCACCGCTTTAAAGAAAAAATCATTTTTTATGTAACGGCGGTGAAAAGCAATATAGCACCGTCTTATTTTAGTTCTATAACATGCATTGCATTTTTTCAACAATTGTTATTGTTCTGTTTGCAAAAGTAAGTAAAATTCATATCAGTGCAAATTAACTATTTTATTCAGTGAAAATCAGTTGTTAGTATTGTATTATAGTTAATAAAATTAATCTGAATTGAAATTTAATATACGACTGTTTTATTTTAATGTCAAGTGCTCACTTCGTTTAAAAGAAAATTCCAGACAAGTGAAAACAAATCGTGTAATTTTTCATTTGCGCTTAGCCGAATTCGACTGTATAATTTTTTATACTCGTATATTGATGCTTTGCATCCATTAAACATATCGTTATTTTAGTATGCAAAACTTAAATTTGTTAGGTTATTAAACGTTTGCAGTGATGGATGCAATCGCTACCGATGTATCGACGATACTTTAGGTTTTTCGATATATCAGTATAAGCGATATTTTTATAGTCTATATAACGGTAATTTACATACTCGAATAACATTTCGAAATATTAACTTCATACAAGCTTGTTTGACTCATACTAAATACGATGGAGACCGTATAATGATGGATATGGTGATAAAAATCTCTTAGGCTGTAATTTTGAAAAATAATTAAATTATTATATCTTCAACTTAAATTCACTAAGCATGTGATTAGATTGACGTCAGTGGCTGGCGTGTTGCCCTAACCTGACGGTGGTCTTGCCACTGGGTGAAAACAATGCGAATACCAATGCTCGAGTTGTGCTTAGCGACACATTAAGTAATTTCAGAACACGGCTGGCAGAACCAATTCTCACAAACCCTGTTTAGGATTGGAAGAGTATCTAAAATCCTGATACGCTGTTGGGGTCTCTGTTGAGTGGTTAACAACGGATTAAATCGCCTTTTAAGGTCAAAAACACAGTCAGCAAGTTACTCCCCAAAGCGCCTCTCCAACAACGGGTCCCAGAGATTTGAGAAAATCTCTGTGGCGCTACGAATTCCCATGTTACCAGTTGTGTTCAACGCTGGTCAGACCTCGAATTCTCTTAATTTTAAGAGACAGACCCCTGCTAGCCTCGGGGACAGGTGCCCCCATATACCATGGAAGTATTGGCGAAAATGTGTCAAATGCCCTGGTGGGGATTTACTAGGAACATCGGTATGATCGATATTTTAGTTACAGTGTCTGTATCGTATCGACAAAAAAGCGTCGTGATACATCCCACAAATAACTGTACCGTAGTAAAGCAATACAATCGCATTGGCTGATTGGTCTACCTTGAAGCAAGGTCGACCTGATTGCTATTTACAACCCAAACAACGTAATATCTCTTGACAGAAACATAAACAAAAAAGGCAGATTTATATACGTTGACACGAAATCTTGCAGACATGTCGTGGAAAACTCTGTGAGTTTCTTATCGATATTTCTGATAGAAATTTATCATAACTCTAAATGCTTATATCAGTCCACATTCTTATCAATATCGGAAAGATATCATGCCCTTGAATTTCCCTTTATAAATTTCATAGCATTGTCCTGCGATTGTTTGTTAGATCTCGTTATCTAAAATGTGACACATAAAGTAAGAACAACTAAAATGTATGGAACCTAAAACTTATCGGAGGAGCCTTTTTTACATGTTCCTATAGTTATTGAGCCTTTAACAGCACAGCGAATATTCTTTACAATCTTCCAAATTCTTTGTAAAATATCTCAAGATCTTTTTAATTAATAAACCCAGAACATATGGGACTTAAAATAATTAAATTAGATCTGTATAAAATCAGTCAGATATATATTAGACATATCAATATTTAAAACAAACTGAATATTCTTTTGGGCATGTTTATATGAAATCTATCAGAAAGCGTTCAGACTGTCGCTTTACAGACCCTAAATTAAAAAAATTATAGTAAAAAGAGCAGGTTTGTCATAAAGCACTGCATGAGCGCAAAAACGAAGCTCATAAGACGCTCATTATAATATTTCATTGAATTCATGTCTGTTCATTGTACACGAGTAACCGAGTAACGATGAATTGACAATAATAACCAGCGAAGACCATCAAGCTAAATACGATGAGCTTGCAGAGTTACCATAAGTAAGTTTAAATAAGTATGAGTAAATATTAAAGATAATAACAATAAACTGGGTCGAGTTCAATCAGTTTTATGCTTTAAGTGAAACACGAACAGTTCGAGTGTACAAACAAAAACTACAGAATTTTTTAACAACATTATTTACGTTTATTTTAAGGTCTTCATATCTTAAAAATACAAAAAAAAACGCTATTGCAAGCAAAACGCACTAATCCAAAAATTCTACACCACTAATAAACAAAACATACTGAGTGTTTCGAACATGAAACGAGTAAACACGGCGCTCACTAGTATAGAATGTTAGTTTTACTAGGTCAGCTCATTGTGTTTTTTGATACGAACAGAAGTTTGGTCACGAATAGTATGGCATAAGTAGCAAGTGTTCAGTAAGCTAGTTTGTGTTCGAGTATGTCCATTTGCTCATGAGCTTATAAGCACACCCATAAGATGAGTTTGCTCATGCAACTGTTTTGTTTGTTTGTATGCTAATCTAACGATATATTTTTACAACTTAGCAAAGGTTATAGTTAGAAAGAGTAACAAGTATTGGGAATTATGTTATGTATAATACATGTACATACAGTTGAGCTTTCCGCTATTTTTATAAAAGTAAATATATTAACAAAAATTTATTATTTCATTTGTTTAAAATTGTTTAACAGATTAAAAAAAATTATATTAAATTGTATACTATATTTTTATTCTTTATTAATTTTGTTTCTATCACAGGAACGTCGTGCTGAATTGGTACGTCAAAATAAGGCTGCAGCACAGCCACAACAATTGAGCGAAGATAACATGTCAACAGCTATTGCCTCATCCGGCTAGAAAATAAACTAAACAACAAACTAACAACAGCCAGGAACATAAGAAAAACAAAAGAATTATAATTATTTCAAATACAGCACTACGAAATTGCTTCAAAATAAACCAGAAAAAATATAATAATTAAAATAAATTTAAAAACTTTAAAACTGGAAGGTTTTTCATAAAATAACACACAAAACACAAATTAATTCATTTAACTGCTAACAAACAACAAAAAACACAAAAAATAAAAACCGTTTAATTAAAGTTTAAAAACAAAAAGAAACTATATATTCAACAGATTAAAAAATCAACATGGAAGACAAACAAAAGCATATAATCCTCTCCTCTCTCTCTCTCTATCTCTCTCTAATTACTAATTATTAAAAAAAAAAAACAAACAAAAACAGAAAAAAAACATTAAAAAAAACTAATTATATTTTTCATTAACAATTATACTATAAAACAAAAAATAAAACATTAATTAAAAATTGCTGATATTAATAATAAAAAACTAACAACTGGAAGATGTCACCTTAAACAAAGAATAATCAATTTATTATTCTTTAAAGGTGTTTAAAAAATTTACATAAAATAATTTCATTTTACTTTTTATTTCGATGAGATAAAAAATTTCTGGAGTAAAAAACGACTTGATTTAAATTAAACAACAGCACCACGTATTAGTAGTTAAAATATTTTTTTAAAACAAGGGCTAAATGAATGGATGGCTTTGTTTGCAAAAATATTGTTCGACAAATTTACAGGGCAACACAACAGCATCACATAATTATAAACTTTTTGTCAAAAGTCGTTAAGCTTCATCTTGGGTTTTATATAAAATTACTAACATACATGAATTTTTTAATTATTACTCGTTTATTTTAAAATGTAACACCCGTGTCTTTTTCTAAATGGCTTGGCTGTTTCCTTTTTTTGTGTTTTTCATATAATTCCCTTATATATTTTTAATTTTGTAATTTTAAGAACATTTTTTTAATGATTTTATATTTCTTTAATTACTTTTTTTTAATAAATATAAATCTTGTGTAAGTTCTTTATAATAAAAAAATATAAAATAAATGCTTAAAAAAACCAATAAAAAATATTATTTAAACAAAACAACTAAGGAGTTTTATTTCATTATTTAAATAAAAAAAACTAATAAACATTATTTTCTAGGCATTTAGGAACTAACAAAGGTTTTGAATTTTTTATACTTTTAAACTAAAAACAAAAAAGGTGAAAAATGCACATTTTGAAGCAAAGAAAAATCTATTTAAGAAAAAATTTAAATAAAAAATATTTTGTCTATTTAACCTTATATTACAAACAAGAAAAAAAAATAAAAAAGTTGATATTTATATTAATAATAAAATATAAGCAAATATGATAATAATTAAAACCGAAATTACTTTAGAAAATATATAATATCTATATATACAACAACACAAAATGAAAAATCTGTTTAAATACTTTTCCAAATTTTAGTATAATTTGCTAAAAGAAAATAGCTTAATTATTAATTAAACGAAATTTGCATAACCAAGATAAGGAAAATAAAAAAAATGTTCAATCTTTGTTATCTCTTATTACAGAAAAAAAAAGAAAAATAATAAGCTTACAACAGAGGTTATTTTCCAAACCATAAGAAAAAGTAGAAAAAAACAATTAAATTGTTAAAAAAAAATATATATAAGTCGTAAGAACTAACTACATAACCACAACTTGTCTTTAGAAACGCTTTTGCATAAACCAAATATTTAACTCTTATATACCATATACCTTCTATAAAAAACTATAAGCCTTAATACATAAACAAAAATCAACCTTAAAAAATAAACTTTAACTTTCCATTTTCATTTACTGTTATCTACCCATCCCCACCTTCCTCCCTCTCTAATTTAAATCATTGCTTGTTCGCTCGTTTCTTATTATTATTTCTTAAAACATAAAACACGAAACAACAACAGCAACCAGCTCTGCAACGTTTCATTATCCCTAATAAATTCAAGGGTAAGAAAAACATATTCTTAAGCAAATCTTATTAACTATAAAAAATAAAAAATATAAAAATTATGCGTATTTATAAATGTGTAAAACTCATTTCATAAAAATAATGAAAAACAATAACAATTACTTATATCAAAATAAAAACAGAAAATGATAAAATGAACTCAATAAAATATAAATAAATACAATTTCTAATTTGAATGCTAACGATGACATTTAAAAGCTTTTTTTATTGAAAATATAATCAGTTATGTGATGGAAAAAGGTTTTGAAAACGAATCGATTTTAAAACGATTTTGTTTTGTATAAAAAGTGTTTTTACTAATTTTTTTATATGTTTGCCTATTGCGGTTCACAACTTTTTTAATAATTTGGTCGTCTTTCATCAATCGGTATTGCCATTCACAACTTAAATGCGGTTGACTTTTTGGTTGTATTTACTGGTATTGCGGTTCACCATTTTGTATGAGTTTGGTTGACAAAAACGATAAATATACACAACTGCTTATTACCAGTTGAGTCAAACACAACAATACCAAAAAATAATTTGGTTGAGTCAAAGTTGGGTTGGCTGAGAGACGACCAAACTTAGTTGAGTTGAGAATAGGGGCATAAATTCCTCATTATTGTTTGATTTTTATCTTCTGGTATACTTTTCAAACCCAAATGTAAAGAGATGGTTTCAAAAATATTTCTCAAAATTGATCGAAATTCATCACACCCTTTGAAAACGATCGTTTTAAAATCGTTCGTTTTCCATTACATACCTGAATAAATTAGAATTATAATGATAGGTAAGTTGGCTGGTTCCTGAGTTATACTCTAACCTGCACTTTTCAAAAACTCTTTATGTTAGTGTCATACTGTCATATATCAATAGATTTGTATTGACGAGATAGAGCTCCAAAACTACCGATAATCGGCCCATTAGATAGTTTTCTTAAAAACTATCGATACCATCGAAGTTTTTAAGTAGTAATTAAAATCAACAAAAAACATAAAAATCGTAAAAGTTAAAAATGTTAAATGTGATAAACTATTACTGGCCTTTCTAGCTGTCAAATTTTAACTATATCAAGAGGTTACCTGCATCTATTACGAGGATAGTTTTATAATTCCATGACGTTTGTATTCCCAGCGCAGTAAATTTTAACGCAAGAGTGATCCCGTCTAATACTTCGAAGTTCCACGCATCTATTACGAGGGCAGTTTGATAATCACAACATTTTTATATCTAGTGCAGTAATTTCCAATGTAATTCTGATCTCATTAACGGTTGTCTAATACTAGACAACTGTCTAATTTTGGACAAGAACTTTAATAATATCTACAGTTGCATTTTCAGCAAGCATCTATTACAAAGGAAGCTTGCTAATTTCTTGACTTTTTGTATTTATAATCGCAGAAGTTTTAAATTCCACACTCCTTCTGTTAACTGTTATTAAATATTGGACTGCTGTCTTGTGTTTCCAGCACAGCAACTTTCAATGCAACACTGTTTCCGTTAACTTGGGCAAAGTACGCTTGCCCTCGTATTTTATACCATCGATGAAAATAACTTCATCAACAGTTTCTTCGATAAAAGAATCGACTAATTATAGTTTAAACATTTATTAATGCCAAAATTGCAATATGAAGATTTATGTTTTCCAACAAGTGTTGCAAACTGAAATAAAAACTCGCTCACAGTTCATGGGAAATTTTTACAATTGCATAAATTTGCAATATCAAATGCAAAAAATTGTGATTTAATAATAGCCGAACTATTATTTAAAAAATTTAATATCTAAATTGTAGCTTCATCTATAGTAATTGGCGGAGCCGCCGGATTTAGGTAGCTAAATTTTACTAATAATTATTACCAAAGTATTTAAAATTTGACGATAGTATCGATATTGAAAGACTATCAATCGATAGCCGAAAGAAAACTATCTATAGTACTATCGATTGTTGTGCAGCTTGTAAGACGAGCTTTACCAGAATCTATGGTGGTCTTAAAAAATCAATCTCAACTCCATAATTCAGAGGTATTTTTCAACGAAAAATAAAAAAAAGTTTAATTTTTTACGGTAAAAAATAATTCTTTTTTTTTTAAACTTTTATTTAAGTTGTTATTTTTACTTTGAAAAATAATTCTTTTACTGTTATAAAGTAATATTATTAAAACGATAACGGTTATTTAAGGCCACTGGCATGTTTTTGTTATGGGGTTTCGATATTATAAGTTGTAAACGAACACGATTAAAATGGTTGCATGCAAAATGACCCTATGAAAAATCGCCCAAAAGCATAAATGAAAAATAACCCAAGAAATCTTCATACAAAATTGGGTAATATTTCATATGAAAATTAAACTAAAAATGTTGGGTGTTTTTTCGGTGTTTTTTATATTTATTTTTGGGCGATTTTTCATAATGATAAATTGCCAAAATGTTTTAATGAAAGATCATCCATAATAAGAGTGATATTTTTAATAAAAAATGATCACAAATAATAAGTAGTTATAAGGTTTAAGCCGCAGAAGTGTTAAAATTAAAATTTATCACGATGTAAACTGGAAAAATAAGCAACTTAGTTTCTGTCTCTGCTTTTCCAAAAAAAAGTGATAAATTTACAGAAAATATATTGACATCACATTTAAAGTTGTACCAGTGGCAGTCTTTAAATTGTTTTGGCGAAAAAGTACAAGATCCTTTGTTTCTTTTATACTAGTAAATATTTCTAGTTATCTTGTTATAAATAAGTTGCTAATATGAGTTGAAATATATAATTATTGTTATTAATGTGTTTATTCTTAAATTTTAGAAATATCGCGCGATTTTTCATATTTTATAAGAATTTTTTGCCTGCGGCGCCTAATTCTAAAATTTAACAATAAACAATAATTAAATATTTAAACTCATATTAACAAACTATTTGTACCTTTATTATTTTTTTATTCACATATATTTTCTTTCATATTTATTTTAATAATTTATTTGCGTACAATAGCAACAATACATATATTTAACTTGGTAGGAAAAAGCTTCCTACCCAGTCTGTGATCACAGATTACATACAACTTCTTCTCAAAGCTTCCTCGATGAATTAAATCACCGGTTCAATTAATTTAAATCGACGATTTAATTTAGTAACGGTTGTACCGACTGTGACCGCGGTTACGCAGAGTTTCTTCGACAGCACCCCCAGGAACAGCAGGATTTCTTGGATTTTGATCAAAGATTACATACAGAAATTGCAAGCTGAAAGTTTTCTCGATAAATTAAACTATTGACATTTTTATATTTATATTTGGGTATTTTTTCATAATTTTTGGGCCAAATTTCCAATATTCTTTTTTGGGCAATTTTTCATTTTTTTTAGTGATTCGGCAATTTTAGGTCATTTTGCATGCAGCCGATTAAAATAGACTAAAAGTTTTTTTAATAAAAGTAATATCGATACCTTAATATAGAAAGGCTCTAACTAATGTTTTTCCCTACTTTACAGGAGAAGGAAAACACTTGATAAAAATTATAGCTTTGTAGTCGCGAATTATTTTTTAACGCAATTTTTATTAAAGCGTTTTAATGATGTAACAATTAATTTTATTTTGTATGTATTAGAAGATGATCTATCCAAATATGCAAAAAAAAAAACGCGTTAGGGGCTTTCTATATTAAGGTAACGATATGTAGGTAGGTATTTATTGCTGGCCTTGAGTACTTAATATTCCTTTATCAACATCGTCAGAATATTTTCTTCTAATCGTGATTCAGTTCAGTAAATTTATTTTTATTTCTTCGGAGTGGAGTTACTTTTGATTTTCAAAATAGAACTGTTTTTTTAATTGATTAAAAAAAGCTGTGAATTCAAAATTAAGTCATTGATGCATAATTACTTTGCCAAACAAAACATATTTGATTAAAATGTAACAAATATATATTTTTTAATTTAACTACTTATCAGTTAATTGGAAACAAAATCTTTCGAAAATTCTTATTCAAAATGTTTTTTTTTTTTTTTGCTTAATATATACAGGGTGCAGAGGGTTACCGCGCATCTCGATTCGAACGAATAAATGTTCGAAACACATGTACAACTCCTTCATATTCAAATGATTTTTCTTTCGAATCGAAATACGCGGTAACTCCCTAGACGTTTTTAAATAGTATTCCACCGCCAACACTAGTGAGTTATATTGCCAGGGTCTATCAACATGTAAGAGCTTTCCTCGGAAAAATCCAGCCGACCTGTACCTTTGCACAGGAAGTACGTCACCAGGGTGGACTCCTACCAGTATTAATCTTAGTTTTTTATCTGGTACTGCACCACGTCAGAAAAGTGAGGTTAAAATCATCATTTGCGAGTTCGTCCAGATCTATCCAATTCACGTTTTTTCTTTTTTTTTAAGGTTTATTCCTTTCTTTACATAAAACAGACAGTACAATTTAACACATACGTACAATCAACAATCATATACGAATGCATGTGGTTAATGGAAAAAACCACCAAAAATGTAACTCGATACAGTTAGTCGAGGCAAACCATTAATTAGCCAATGCAAGAGTGAGGCGCAAAACTCTGGTGGTGAGTTAAACAGAATCAGGCCTGATCGTTCTTAAAAAATAATGACAACGACACGAGAGTTGTTCATCAAACCGCAGCTGTTAAAAGGATTTAGAAAAAGTAGTAAATGATATTCGAAAAATTAAAAACACGATTTACCTGTCAAATATCAGAAGACCGCTACAACAAAAAACAATTCAAGGAAAATAGTATTGAAAATAGAATAAGTAAAAAAACCACGCCTTAATATTTTTTTCATTTTTTTATTATAGACAACTAAGTGTTAATTGATCAAAAATGTAGCATACCTTTCGGATGGAAATATAACAAAAGTTTGACTTTCCTCTGTTTTCATTTTTGGACAGGTCATTAGGTCGAATACATAAAATTATTAAAGTGTGTTGTATCTTAAAAAATTCAAGAAAAATTAAATCGATTAGCTAAAAGAAATAATTTTCCGTGCATTTTTGTTGGTGTGCGAATACCATGTTTTGTTTTTTTTGTCTACATGCATTAGAAATATATTATATTATATATATTAACTACCTAAAAACCTATAGGATAATTTTAGACAACTCAAGCACTTTATCGATTATACTTCTTAAATATTCGGTATTTCAACATTGCGCACGTACTTAATTAATTGATCTAAAATATATTGCTTTGTCAGTTTTTATTTATTTGTAAATAAAATTGCAATGATGTTCTTATGGAAAATTATTTTACCGTAATTTAATTTTAAAATGTTTCATAAAAATTAAGAAATTTTAAATTTTGGATCGACATTCTGAATTCTTGAGGACGCTTGAAAAATTCAATAACACTATACTTTCCATTCCTGCTAAATATGTATATTTGTTTTACCCTGTTGTTTGTGACGTTATTGTGAATTATGCTAAGCACAACTTTGAATCGCCGTGAAGAAATAAATATTTCGCAAATAAACCGCTTAACAACTTTTTTTATGTGCCTGTGTTGTTGTTTCTTAGAAATACACGTGCGTGATAAAAAAAAGTATATAAAAAATGTATGTAAAAAAAGTATATAAAAAAGTATGTAAAAAATGTAAAAAAAGGTAAAAATATTACAAAGTTTGAAGGTTTGTAAAAACTATAGTTTTAAACTATTTAAGCATTTTTAAACGGTAATCAAAAGGAAAACACCTCAGGTACCTAATTTTATGTTGGTCATTTACGACATTTTAGTATTCTGTGAGATATAAGACATAAAATATACGAATTTTAAAGTCTTTGAAATCTTAAAATTGGAATTGGTAGGAATAAGATGTACTAAGTGTCATTTGCGAAAAATTAACCGTTTAGGCGCTACACGCCAACAACCTTTTATAAGGCCTAAATTACGCTAAATAGTATTTTTCCTATAAAATCCGTAAATTGAGCGGTGCCAAAAATCTGAATTAAAAAAAATCTATTTTTTACATGAAAATCTTATTTTGGCTGTATCTTCTTAAATAAGCGTCTAATCGAAAAAAGGAAAAAAATCCGTAATCACCTATATTTTTCAAAAAAAAAGTCTGTATCTTCTTAAATAAGCGTCTAATCGAAAAAAGAACAAAAATCCGTAATCACCTATATTTAAAAAAAATCTTATTTTTTATATGAAAATTTTATTTTGTCTGTATCTTCTTAAATAAGCGTCTAATCGAAAAAAGGTCCAAAACCCGTAATCACCTATTTTATTCAAAAAAAATCTTTTTTTTATATGAAAATCTTATATTGGCTGTATCTTCTTAAATACGCGTCTAATCGAAAAATGGACAAAAGTCTGTAATCACCTATATTTTGAAAATCTTATTTTCGTGTTTTTCTAAAAAGACTGTACGAAAAAAGTTATTAATCCAGCAAACTTTTTTTTTTACAAAATTTGTGGAAACCTACAAGTTTTTTACTAATATCTCGAAAACCATTCCGCGTGCCCATATACACTATATAAAGTGTCTATCAAACGTCTATAGTGGTATATGGGCACGCGGAATGGTTTTCGAGATATTAAGGAAAAACTAAATTTAAAAGTTCAAAAACACTGTAATATGTTTAATGTATAGCACCTTTATTTCTTAAATAAAAACAATGACAACCGAAAAATCTGATTCTACAGTCCACTGGCTTTTCATTCCATTATTTCGAATTAAAATATAGTTAAAAATAACTGTTTTTCATCTAGTTAAAAATCGGTATATTTTTGTCACAATTTGTTTACATTTTTTCCAAGGTATATTTATCTTACTAGGCAGTGTCGTCCGCCCAGCTGATTTAGTAGTTCCACATGTTAAAAGTTGTATGTGTGAGAAAGCAATAAAACACATACACGCCTTCTCAATTTTCTTATATGTTTTTTGACATTTCGAACTACAATGCAACAACAAAATGCCATGTTTTTCTTGTATTGTTGTATTTGTTGTAGGGATTCCACTACCTAGTAAAAAAAATATACCTTGATTTTTTCACTGTTTGTTTATATTTTGAAAAAAGTTTGCCAAAAAAAAAGTTTGTTATCTTCTCCTCGACAAAACAAAAAGTATTTAGAAAACGCCGGTTTCTTGTGAACAAAATAAGTAAAATTATTGAAGATTATATTATATATTATAATATTAATACAATCACTTATAATATTGCAACTGTTTTAAAATAAAAAAATTTCAACAAAAGGAAAAATTTATACATTTGCAAAATGGTAGTTAGACCTTATAACGAAGAATTAAAATATCTGGAGAAAATCAGTGATTGCTGCTGGCGCATTAAAAAGGGCTTCCAGCCCAATATGAAAGTGGAAGGATGTTTTTACGTTAACGAAAAATTGGAAAGGTTAATGTTGGAAGAGCTAAGAAATTCCTGTAGACCAGGTGCTGTAGGTGGTTTTTTGCCGGGTGTTAAACAAATTGCCAATGTTGCTGCTTTACCCGGAATTGTGGGTCGCTCTATTGGTTTGCCAGATATTCATTCTGGTTATGGGTTCGCTATTGGAAATATGGCTGCTTTCGATATGAATGATCCAAATTCTATTGTAAGTCCTGGAGGTGTGGGTTTCGATATAAACTGCGGTGTACGATTGTTAAGAACTAATTTGTTTGAAAAAGATGTGCAGCCTGTTAAAGAGCAACTAGCCCAGAGTTTATTTGATCATATACCCGTTGGTGTAGGATCGAAGGGCATTATTCCAATGAATGCCCACGATTTGGAAGAGGCCTTAGAAATGGGTATGGACTGGAGTTTAAGAGAAGGATATGTATGGGCGGAAGATAAGGAACATTGTGAAGAGTACGGACGAATGTTAAATGCAGATCCTTCAAAAGTTAGCTTAAGGGCCAAAAAGAGAGGTTTACCACAGTTGGGCACATTAGGCGCGGGAAACCACTACGCCGAAATTCAAGTAGTTGATGAAATTTTTGATAAGTGGAGTGCTTCCAAAATGGGTATAGAAGAAAAGGGTCAAGTATGTGTGATGATACATTCCGGCTCAAGAGGTTTTGGCCATCAAGTAGCAACTGATGCTTTAGTGCAAATGGAAAAAGCGATGAAGAGAGATAACATCGAAACAAATGATCGCCAGTTGGCTTGTGCTCGCATCAATTCCCCCGAAGGTCAAGATTATTTAAAAGCAATGGCAGCAGCAGCTAACTTTGCATGGGTTAATCGCAGTTCCATGACTTTTCTTACCCGCCAGGCGTTCGCAAAAATGTATCACACCACACCTGATGATCTTGATATGCATGTTATTTATGATGTCTCACACAACATAGCTAAAATTGAAAATCACATTGTTGATGGCAAAGAAAAAAAGCTATTGGTGCATCGCAAAGGCTCTACAAGGGCTTTCCCTCCCCATCACCCCTTGATTCCTGTGGATTATCAATTGACTGGTCAACCTGTTCTAGTGGGTGGTACTATGGGTACTTGTTCTTATGTTTTAACCGGCACCGAGAAGGGTATGCAAGAAACTTTTGGTTCGACCTGCCATGGAGCAGTAAGTTATTTTCAATAAAATTTTAATAATATTAAAACTGAATTTTTTTTTCAGGGGCGAGCTTTATCCCGTGCAAAATCACGTCGTAATTTAGATTATAAAGATGTTTTGGAAAGATTGGAGGATATTGGTATAGCTATTCGTGTAGCTTCACCCAAGTTGGTAATGGAGGAAGCTCCAGAGTCATATAAAGATGTCACTGATGTAGTAAATACTTGCCATGCAGCTGGTATTAGCAAAAAATGTATCAAACTTCGACCTATTGCTGTTATTAAAGGTTGATAGTGTGCGATATAAAGTAGTTCATTATACAGGTATGTATTATGAACTAAAACTGTAACTAATAAATTATGAATCAATAAAATAAAATGTATTTATATTATTATCAGGTTTTTTATCTACTCGCACGAGGTCAATTCTTTTTAAAAAAATGTTATTTGATATTGTGGCAAAAAATGTATCTCCTTTTTATATAGAGTTTAACATGTATAACTCGTTCACAAAAATTTGAAATTAAATTTCGAATATTAATAGAATCAGCTTTATGAAGATCATCATCTTATATTAATGCTTTCTTTACTTGCTTGCTTGCCACAATTTATTGCTTGGTGTGGCAACCTATTTCCTTAAAAATTATATTTTCATTTTTGAAACACTCTGTAATTTTTCTCTCTACTAAATTATTACAATAAGAACAACTATGTAAAAAGTCACGAACAACAAGAAAAGAAATTGGACATCAAGTTATTTTCTGTGAAAAGGACAAAAGTTATTGTAATTTAATTTTAGAAAATTGCATCTGGTCTTGATAAAATAATGAAAAACTTTTAACCTAAGGAAACATTAAAAAATGTAAAAAACAATGTTTACTTAAAATTGCGGGGAAAGTGTTAAAAATATGTGATTTTACCTATTTGGCCCCATACAAGTTAGTTTGTTGTAGTAGAGCAAAGAAAAAGGCGCCACCAAGAAGCAAAGGCATTAAATAAAAAGTGATAATAAGAGAAATTTAGTTCAAAAGGTTACTCGGATTAGACTTCGATAATAAGTTTTGAGTAATCAAAAATTGATAACTCCAGATATGCCCCGCCTGCTGGCCGCTAAGTATATTTACTCCGCGGCTATGGACGATTGTTTTAATGACTATATAACAACCCCACCGACAGCTACACAACAACAGGAAGAGCTTCATATTCATGCACCGCCACATCTTTTAACAAGCGCCGTGCCATCAAACGCAATTATCTCTTGCTGCAGTCATTCTGCTGTAGCACAGGAACGAACTGACCAGCAGATACACGAACAACAAATACATACAATATCCTCCAGTGATGAAGATCTTTTTAATGAACAAAATACCATCAGAGAAGAAAATACAAACATGTCATCCGAAGAAAGTCTTGATTTTGAGGGGTTCGATGATTATACTTCCCAAAATAGCAGTGGTCTTGTTAATGATATTAGTCGGGAAGATTTAAATATGTCGCGAAATTATTTAAAACGCCATTCTCATATAAATTTTAATGAATATCGTCAAGATTCCGAGGGTCTTGTAGAACCAGTTGATGTAGAGAATGATGACGATATTGCTATAGGCGAGGATGGTAAGATAATCTATAGACCTAAAGAAAAAATAACACCTAAAAAGATACAATCATATTTGAGTGAGCCTTACACACCAAATAAACGCAAAAAACATGAAAACGAGACAAATTTTATTGGTAAGTATAGAAGTTATTTTTTAAAATTAATTATAAAGTTAAGACGACGTATTAACGCTGTAAAGGTACTATAGTTTAATATTTTTAATAAGATTTCTTCATTGTAATCGATAGTTAGTTAATAAGTAAATAAATAATAACAAACGAATTATATAATCAACTATATATGTATATGGTTTAAAATCGTAAGAAAGTGAAGATAATTTAATGTATAACCTAAATTAACTTATGTATTCTTAATAAGGAAATTTTGTACAGCAAATAAGAAGTCAATTTCGAAATATCCTTAAAATATTTATAAATAGCCTTTTTACCCTGATCAACTTTTTAGTGAAACGTATGGAAAAAGTTGAAAAAATTAAACATTAGTTAATAGCCTTTTTACACTAATCAACATTTTAGTGATAAGTATGAAAGTTGTTGAAAATTGTTTTATACCTATTTCAGTTAAACGTTAGAAAAATTTTGAAAATAGGAAACATTGGTTTGCATTTGCAATATCTTACTTCCAACATCAACTCAACTGTAAAAAAAAAACATTAAAAATGAACACGACGAATTTTGCGAATAAAAAGATGTGTTTCAGCAAATATTGATAATTAAAGTAATTGTTGCTTTGCTAACAAATATATGGCGCAAAAATAACCTTCCGATGTTTTTTGGCTGTAATTTAAAAAAAAATGAAAAACTTTGATTCTTCTTGTGGATTATTTTTATTTGGTCTTTTAATTTTTTTACATCAAGTCGAGAATATGATGTCATGTAAATGGCCGCCGCCACAGTTGATTGTCATTTGAGCCCTTTTTATGGCATTTTCCATCACTTTGGCCAAAACTTCCGGCGATAGGTCCTCACATTCTTGACGGATATTGTCTTTAAGAGTTGCAAGAGTCTGAGGCTTGTTGACATAAACTCGCGACTTTAAAAAGCCCCACGTCGCAGTGTTTCACCAGTAGGCGTTGGACGGCCAGGAAATCTGCGACGAAATTCACGTTGTGCCAAAGTCACCGACCGATTATTGGTCAAACAAATAGTCACCAATATTCCGCGTTCTGGAGCAGTGTAGAGTAACATTGTTTATTAACGTGTATTTCGCAAGTGTTTACAACACAAATGTCAAAACAGAATTGACATTAGGGGCCAATCGTAAAATTTATAGTATTTTCTGATAGGAGGATTACTTTTGCGCCACCCAGTATAATAGAATATGCTGGACGCAACAAAAGTATCATTTTATTTATGATGCCACTAAATTAATCTAATTTAATGTCATTTTTCTATTGACGACATTAAAATAATCCAAATATAAAAAATAGAATAAAACATCTTGTAAAGATATTTAATGGAAATATGTTAACATGGCAAATTAATGGTATACAAAAAGCTTCACTTCACTTGCATCGATCAAGTTAAAAACTATTATTTCCTTTTCTCGCATCTGTGCATCATAAAGTTAATACAAAATTGCAGCAGTATCTTTTTATGATTCAGTAAGATTTTATATGTTTTGTACATTGTGTTTCGGAAAGGTTTTTTTTTTTATAAAAAAAAAAAAACAGTTAAAACAGGGATGCAGCCCTGTCGGTTGGAAGTCGAAGCGATAATTATAATTTATACATATATACACTATATTTTTTATATTAAATAATGTTTTTTCCTATTAATGTATATCGGAAACGAATTTTTTATAATTAATTCTCTTTTTTATCCACTTCAATACATACTTTACCATTTCGCAATATCTTGTAGAATAAAGCTTACAATCTACATTTAAAGTTTGCAATATCTGCAAAGCAAGTTAAAATATCTTACATTAATAATTATTATAGAAGGATCGGATGCTAAATAACACTTTGGAAAAGAAGAAATTTATTAAAGAGCTTTAAACATTAGCTGTATTAAAAGCGGCTTCGTGCTAGAGGATATTTTATATTATATAATATTTATGCTATATCTATATCAGAGAACTTCACTTGTTGATTAAAAAACCGTTCAACAATAACAAAGGCACAAAAAACTTGTCTTTTATTTGCAAATGATCAAACTTGCCCACACACTCACTTTTGTTGTTCATTTTAAAGCAACCGAACAAATGCCTCTCTGTTGGTTCAGATGGTTTACACATCGGTTGACTCATAAAAATAATCTTCTTTAAACTGGGAATGAATTAATTAATCAAACTTGTTCAAACTTGTATATACGTTGTTCATTTTAAGGCAATCGAACCACTTGCAGGTTCAACATTGCCTTATTGTTATCATATGTCGAATCAAACTTGTCAACTCGTGTATTTGCCTTTTCACTCAACACACAAAATTTTGATTAACATTGAAGTACAAAAAGCAAGAAATCATTGTGTATGAATTCGTTCATTCCTATCAAAAAAGCTTGCCTTCTTTTTTATTTTAATTTACATTTGTTTTTAATCATCATGATAAAAAACAGTACAATAAATAAAAAAGGGACATTTATTTTTAAGTAAAAACTCAACAATTTATTAAAATTATTACATTTTTTTAACTATATATTATCATATATTTTAATTATTAATTTATATTAACTATTAACTCATATAAGTAAGGTAACAACTTAAAAATTTTATTCATTTAATTTTAATTAATAATAATAAAAAAGGCAATTTTATATTTACTAAGCTTCAAAATTTTTAAAATATGAATGAAGGAATAGTAAGCTATTTACAGATTTTGGTCCTAGACGGTTTCTTTTTTCTGTAATAACATTTCCAGCCAATGAAAATGCTCTTTCTGCTGCTGCACTGCTTGCAGGAATGGCATGAATTTGCACTGCGATTTTAGATAGGTTTGGAAAAGACTTTTCACTTGATTTCCACCACCTGATTACATCAAATTCTTCACTCAGTATAACATTTTCCTTACAGTACAATTCTATTTCCTCTACAGGAGAATTAGGAGTGCTTAAGTTATGGTTTGGGATCAATTCAGAAAAAAAGAAATTAATATCTTTTTGGAATTGGGACGAAGTTGAAGGTCCTATGTCTTTTGAAACGCTACTCTCTACAAATGAAAATTGCGTTGTAGAATCGGGGGTAGATGGAATTTCTGTTATAGAATGTGATGATGTTGATGGCAGTGATAATGCACCCTTTAATTTATAATTTTAAAAATTTAAACTTTATACTTATAACGGTCATAGTAATCGACATTCTGTTAAAATTTCAAGGCTTTGTCTATAACGGTTCAAAAGATAGGCCCATATAAGTCAAATTACACCGCCTATGGGGACACCCTTTAATTTTTATATTATTTTTTTATTACTTTTTGCTGTTGGGAGCTATGGTGATATACAATTTTTTGAAATTTTAACTGGTAACCTATAAAGTTCATAATACATGTAAAAAACATGTATGTTGTATGGGGACACCTTTTAATTTTTAAAATTATGAGCTGTTTTTAAAATGAGACCAACCTTGAATCAGAACCTATCATATAAAGGAAAAATTTCCAAAATTGGTCCACAAATGACTGAGTTATTAGCTAACATACATAAAAAAGCAACATTCAGACAAATAGATAACCTCCTTCTTTTCGGTTAAAAAAAGCAAATGTTTATCAATGTTGAATTGGTTATGTTGTTTGCATTGTTGGTATGTATATGTATGCATATTGCTCAAGCCACACAGACGGTCGGTTCAAACATGTTGTATGAATTAATGAGAATAAGAACGTTCGGACACAATGAATTTACTGCAAGCTTGTCTCTTGCCTGTGCGATCTTGTTCATAAAATGCTTTTGTTAATTCTACTCATAATCAGAATTTGATGTGTACAGCAGAATGAATATGATTTTTAATCATCATTGAATTTTTCTTTATTCTTTAAAATGAACAAAAATTTTTGTGCTGAATAAAATCAAGAAAAATTGTGATTTTGAAGTTCTCTGATCTATATATACATATATAAAGCACAAAATGTATTTGTTTGTATGTTTGTTTGTCGGCAAGCTATAGCTGCCCACACCAGTGCACCGATCTTTCTGAAATTTTCACAGTTTGTTATTGGATATACGGATGGTGATATCTCCTACACAAAGTGAAAAATTATTATAGTGTACCTGAAGAACTAGATGGAGCTTTGAAACTTTGCACAAGTAGCCCTCAGAGTAATGTGCATAGTGTAGCAAAATACTGACTGGATTGGGACAATGGACGTGGTACCTCCTATATTAAGTGAAAAATTATTATCGTATTAGCTAGAGTCTTGAAAGTAACCCTCATACTAATGTGCATAGTCTAGAAAAATACAGACAGTATTGGGATAGTGGTACCTCCCATAAAAAGTTAAAAATTATTATCGTGTTAATATGTATAGTCAAGCAAAAAAACAGATTGGTTGGGAACAGTAGGCGTCGTACCTTGCATATAAACTAAAACATTTTTGATGTGAGAATAGCGTGCGTTTTCGAGTTAGAGGTTGGCTATGCTTTTCTTCCAAGTTTTTATTGTATCTTTTGTGGACGGGTGTAGCAAAGCGTACAGTACTTCCTAATTTTCTGTTTTGATGGTGGTTTTATATTTATATAGCAATTGTCTACATAACATAATTTCAAAATCAAATATTTATAGGATCTACTTACTCCATATTACATAGCTACCATTAAGGCACACACATTGCAATACAGTATTTTATATTAAGAAAATATAAACAGTATAATTATAGACTTGATAACATTTTTAAAACCTAAATAATATTTTAGCAAAATCACCAACTCTATTAAAGACACCACCTGATCAAATTGTTGAGGTTAATTCGGATTCAACTACAAATTCCCTTAAACAGAAACGTCAGCAAATAAACAACAAATTTCAATTAAATTTTTGTCAACAACAAAATCATAAAGCCAGCAATAATCCCAACAGATGTTCAACAGAATCAACAAGCGAGTTTCCCGTAAGTTCACCATCAAATCCACAACAACCAAGAGGTGGAAAGTATCCAGCACGACCGCCGCTCTTGAAAAATACCCTGCCAGCCGATTCGTTTGAACGTCAACTGGCCATGATTACTGCTTGTAATCCTCAAATGACATTGGCGGAAAAAATTCAGTCCTGGGACTGTGCAGACGAACTTAGTGATGTGGAGGATGTTGATAAATTCGATGATGAGTTCAAACGACTGGAGAAACGGAAAAAACTAGAAATGAAACAAAGAGAAAAAAGTGGACGTGTTAAAAGCACTGTAATTAAAAACTACAATTATTTTCGCCAAATGATACTTAAAAATATAAAAGAACAAAAAAATCAAAAATATAATACAAGTGGTCAGACTGGAGGTATTGGAGTATCTGGCAGTAAATGCATTGATACATCAGGTAGTGAATCTAGTAAAAGCGTCGTACATGTTGATGATAGACCCTCAACTTCTGCTGTAGCTCAACAACAATTACAACAAAGACGTTCCAAGCCTCAATTATGTTTGGAAACGGGAGAACACAAGAAACGTGTTCTTAAAGATATTCATAAAAGAAATCAGAACTCAACAACACCACCTCAAACTTCATCTTCGGACAATGAGAGAGATTGTTTTCAAAACTCGAAAAATAATGCAGGTCAACTTCAAATTCATATACACGATACCTTAATATGTCCCAGTAGTTCTGAAGAAGCTGTTAGCCAAGACGTACCTACACAAGTATCGTTGAAAAAGAACAGTAAATGCATTCAAGTTGCACTAAAAAATGTGCGTAAGAAATTTCCTGTCCGTCCTCAATTGTCAGACTCACCAGCAGTCTTAAGTAAAAACGAAACATTAACAAAAAACTCTCGGGTTTTAACTGACGAAGAAATCGATTCGGTTTTTCGGCTACACCGGCTTAACCGAGAAAGAGATAAGTGTAGCCAGTCTCCGTTAAATGAAGTGGAAGAGAAGTCCACTAGTATTATTCAAATGCGTTTGGATTGTATAAATGAAAACAAGAGCGAACTCTTAATGGAAAAGAAGCAAGAACTCTTTAAAACGCCCATTATACCACAGAAGTATTTAACGAATCCAATAATGACAGCAGAATGTCAAAGGCAAATAAATTTTTTACCCACAAAAAGCATAAAAACAAAAAATGAGATTAACACAGAATCTCTTACAGTAAATTCTATTTTAAAAATGGATGAGCATAGCAATAAAGTTAAACCAGATAAAATAGAAAAAAAATCAACAATCGATGATTTGGATGGTGTCTATCACCAGCAGCATGAATTTTGTAATTATTTAGGTTTAACGGGCATGTCAACGGCTACGGCAATGGCAAATGCTGTGGCAGAATTGGCTCAGTGTAATTTAGCTAGACGATCAATGCGTGTTTTGCGTCAACAACAACAGGAACGTCGGGATAAATCCGCCAAAGACGAGCGTCTACTTGAAGTTCTTAAATTAAAAGATCTGAAGGAAAAGCGTAAACGAGAAAAAGTCGGTTGTGATATAACGGTGGTTGAAACAGACCAAACAACTGTTGTTAAAAGTGATGAAGGGTAAGTTTAAATAAATTTGTGTGATAGCATAAGATTAACGTTTTTAGATTCCGTAAAGAGATTGACGTTTTTCGTGACTAATAATTTTTTTTTTATGTTTGTAGCTCCCGCTCGCAAACATCTGAACCAACAACTCCGCTTAAGAAAACTAGTAACAATTCTACAACAAAATCTCAAAAGTCATTTAAAATTATAAATAAAGAGCCAGAAGTTAAAATACTTTGTCATATTGATGTCATAAATAAAAAAGGTGAAAAATATTCTTCGGTATGTGTTCAGGCAGATGAACAACCTGTTAGGAAGACATTAGCGCATCAATCAAAACAATTTAAGCCAGAAAAACTAGCAGATATTGGTAAAGAAGCGAGTGATAATAGCAATGAAGTTGATATTAGAAAACCTAGAATTAATAAAAGAAACGAAAAGACTGATAGTGTTGAGGGCATGCCTATATTTGAGAAAGAAAACATTACAAGAGTTTTAAGATCATCACCTATGTCGTCTGCTAGTAAATCTGTCTTAAGAAAAAGTAGATCTCAAATTCTAATTGAACCAGAAGAGGTAGTACAAAAACAGGATAAACCTATTGAATACAAAGTTGGTTCTATGGATGATACCGAGTCAGTGACAAAAAGCATAGACAATAAATGTGTTAGTCCATTTTTAAAATCAGAGAATTTAAACAAAAATGATATCCTTGATGAACATTCGACTGTAGAAGAATTGAGTATATTAAATACCGGCCTATATGTAAATAATTTAATACCACCAACACCAAGTATTATACAACAAAAATTGCAAATGGCTTTGGAAGAATCACGTAAATCGAAACCTAGCATTTTCATAGTGCAATCTTTAGAATGTAAAAAAGAAAAAAACAATAACTTGGATATGAAATGTTTATTAACGCCGAATAATATATACTCTGCAACAACAACGACACTATCTGAAATAAATCAACATCAAGAAATAAACAATGACCTTAGAAAATCTCCTAAAGCGTCTACTACTTCTAAATTTAATAAAAATATTATTAGAAGAGGTTTCAAAAAACGTAAAGGTAAAAAATATCCCATCTCTAAGCGAAAATTACGTAAGCGTAAAATAATTGTTATAAAAACATCAAAACCAAAACAGAAATCCTACGAAAGTTTCCATGCAATTAAAAGAGAATTACGTTCATCACCTAAAACTAACGAACATCTAAGACAGACTTCTCTTGTTATGAAAAGCGAAAGCTTTAAACAAAAGCCTAGCCTGAACAAAACGTCTGCTGGCAATGAAACAAAAAGTTATCGCACAGTACACACAGAAACCAAAGATTTGGAAATATACCTTAATAAACAGAATAATCAAACGAAAACTCGATTAATGGCCAAAGCTTCGGCTTTATTAGAAAGATCGAGACGTATGACTTTGCGTGGTGGTTGTAATTTAGTAAAGAACAAAACTAAACTTAAATCTAAAATTCAAAGGGTAAATCTTAATGTTGGTAGGACACAAACTATAAAACCCAGACCTGTAAATTCAACAACTGAAAGAAGAAAAATTGTAACTTCACCAAAAGTACAACAAATGTCTGTAATAGATCAAACAGCAACGAAACAAGTTAGACAGAAAACAAATACTTCACCAAGATCAAACCTATTGGAATTAGAAAATGTTGTTGTCTCTTCAACCACAAATACGTACGATGAAAGGCCTTCTCATGAGCCTTTGGTCCCATTACGATCTCTTGATAATGCAGCACCATACCTCCTTGCTTCTTCACCCATAAAAACCAAAGATCAGCTAACACAATGCAGTATCGGCACAGGTGTACATTATCTAAACACTCCACCCTTATTCACACAAGGTATGCGTAATCCTTTAAAATCCGAACATGGGGCTGTTCTTTATATTTACCATGAGTTAGATATATTGATTGTAATACAGGAGCGTTTAGTTAGTTTTTGGAAATGCTCTAAACTTATTAATATGTTAATAGCACCAAGAAATCTAGGTGCTTGTACTCATCAGACAGTACAACAAAGTGAAATAACATTACTAAAACAAAATGTGATCGTAAATTGCTGCAACAATCAATTAGGACAGCCCGCCTTATCTTCGACCCTAATGGAATCCAATGAATGTGGTGAATGGATTCAGTTGGGGGAATTACGTCGTTTATGTTATGGTAAGTCGGAAATGAAGAAAATGTTTGTAAAACGTTTTTTTTACTTTTGCGTAGTTTTTGAAAAATACTTTTAATTATTTTTAGGAAAAAAGATATAAATTTTGAACATAACTAAATAATCTGCTATAATTTTTACTTTTCGTTTTGTTTTTTATTTTAACAGATTTCGAAATCTCAGCACCATATGCAAATCGAATTTGTCTACATAATTCAACACCCATTTATTTAGAAATGCGTGCTCAACAACTGCCCAAAAATCAACGTGATTGTAATTTGCTGTCAATGTATATAAATATTTATTATTATCATGATGAGGATATGATAGCTAAATGCAATTCAATACCATTGGACTCAATACAAAGGTAAACAATTTTTCATTTTGAGTTCTAATTATGCCTTGAGACATACATACATATATAATTTAAATTATATCTAACAATTTAATGTATATACAATTATTTTTGTTTGTATTTCAGTGATATAAATTCTGTAAACTATACCACATTAATTGATTCACGTTATTTCATTATAACATGGCCGCAAGAAAACCTTTTAGGCAAAACTCGTTCCGGCCTATGTAAATATTCCTTAACTCCACAATTGGATACTTTGGCCAGTATAAGAGAATTTAAAAGTATGCGTCATACAATACGTTATTTGGAGTGCATGAGCGGTAAGTTGGTATAGATAATCTATATATATATATAAAGCACAAAATGTGTTTGTTTGGAATTTCGCACCAGTAACCCCCATATGATGGTACAAGTCAAGCAAAACACAGACTGAATTGGAAAATTATTATAGTAAAAAATTGTTATAGTGATCCTGGCGAATCACAATAGATAGATGCTTGTAGCTTTGCACAAGCAACCCCAATGCTAATGCGCATAGTCTATTAAAATACAGAATTAATTGGGATAGTGTGTGGGGTACCTTCGATACAAAGTGAAAAATTATTATCCCTTATCTAGAGTACAGAAATAGGTAGCGCCTTGGAATTTCACAGCAGTAACCACCATATTAACGTACACCAAATGGGAATTGTAGGCGTGGTAACTCCCATACAAAGTGAAAAATTATTATCGTTTACATAAGGTACTTCAATGGGTATGGCCTTAAAAGTAGGTAAAAGTAACCCTCATTCCCATGCGAATACTCTAGAAAAACATAGGCTGGATTGGGACAGTGATCGTGGATCCCCCATACAAAGAAAAAATTAGTATCGTGTATCTAGGGAACTGAATTAGGTAGCCCCTAGAATTTCGCACCAGTAACCCCCATTATTAACATACATAGTCAAGCTAAACACAGGCTGATTTGGAATAGTGGAAGTGGTACCTCCCATACAAAGTCGAAAATTATTATCGTGTTCCTGGCGAACTACAATAGGTAGAGTCTTGACACTTTGCACAAGTAACCCTCAGAGTAATGTGCATTGTCTAGTAAAATACAGAATGGATTAGGATAGTGGGAGTGGTACTTCCCATAAAAAATTAAAAATTATTATTGTGTTAATAGGTATAGTCTAGCAAAAAACAGATTAGATGGAAACAGTACTCGTCGTACCTTGCATATAAAATAAAACATTTTTGATGTGAGAATAGCGTGCGTTTTGAAGTTAAATACAATAAACACTTTTCTTCCAAGTGTTTATTGTATTTTTTGTGGATGGGTGTAGCGAAGCGCATCGGGGATAGCTAGTTTGATATAAAAATAGCGCAGTTCAGTATGAATATTGGACATCGATTTTTTGATAAATATTTTAACTGATATAATAAATTCCAGCCATTAATGTCTTAGAAGTCGTTTTCAATATATCAATATTTATTTATTTATTAAATAGTTTAATCTTATGAATAAATTCTAAGATTAAAATAAAAGTTTAAAGAACATAGCTGCCATGGCTATCAGTTTTGTCTAAAATAATAAACGATTTAAATATAAAAAGTCTAGTATAATTTCCTATGGTGTATTGAATAATATTAACACTTTTGCTTCCTTTACAAAGCTATAGATGCAGTTGATGTTTGTAGTTGAAGGATCTTGCAGAATTATATTGACCGGGATGTTGTTGAAATATTTAATCCTTATATTGAAGTGCATTGATTGAGCAGATGGTTTATTGTTAGATAGCTGTTACATGTATATAGCACATATGGGTCTGGTGTTATTTTTAATGATGTGATTATGAGAAAATATTGCATGGCCGAGTCGAAGTCTGAAGAATATTTTTATTTTATTTTTGACGACGTCTGTAAGATATACAGCACGCTTAAGATTCGGATTGATGTTGGCATAGTGAGGATGTTGGATAGAGTTATCTTTGATCTTCACTTCTATGAAGTTTGTGATATGTCGGCACAAGTCTATTTTTTCAACAGTGTCGTTTAGTATGATGGGAGCAATATATCATATACATATATAACTTTATTGGTTATTTCATTTGACATTTCGCTGTATAAAATTATTTGCATTTAATTTTATTATAAAGAATATCTGTTTTCTGAAAGCAAGGCATTAGTGGCAAAAATTGAAAATCCATATATCGTATGTTTAAATTCTGAGCTTTTATGAAATGGCAATTCATAGTAGTGCAATTCAAAACTACTTGAAATTTATTGTAAACATGATTATAAATCGAATTTGTTAAGGGACTATTACTTCTAAATTTAGAAGAAGTTATAATCACAATAGTTATGAAAAGTTATAATCAGTTATCAAAAAGTTATCAAATTTTATATTTATTTCAGCGAGTAACTGATATCTACTTTTATATTGGGGGTGTAATTCTCCACATAGGGCATAGATTAAATGAACAAGGGTTAAATGTGTTAGACCAAAACTCTTATGAAGAATATCATGGACGGAAGTGGGTCTTAGGTATACACATTTGGACCTAACAAAGCTCCTGAAAAGGTTGAAAGCAAGTTTTGGTTGTAAACCTTCTCTTATTGATTGAATAAGTTCACGTTCTCTATCTTTACATGATAAAATGCTCACTTGTTCAGTATCTGACTTGTTATATGGTATAATTGAAATTATTCCCTACTACGCTTTGCGTAAAAAAGAGAATAAATGAAAAACATGTATTTATATTTTATCAAGTAAACTGAATGTTTAAATAACTTTTTTAAATCATTATTATTTTTTTTTTATTAGATGATAAATTAATCGGCTTTGGCGAAACACAAGTCTCAATATGGGATTATCGTAGTGGTGATGTTTTAATGAATTTCGATCTTGAAATTCCAATGGGCAGAAATTTGGGCTCAATTTATTTTTCCAGCAAAGATATCGAACAAAATAATATGTTAATCTTACATCAGTTTCGCGATTTAGAAAACAATACCCAACCACAATTAATAACCTTAGCGTGCACAGTAACACATACCCAACCATCGTATAGGATATTGCAGGAAATAAATTTACCGCCAACTGATTTTAAGGTTATAAAAAGTGCAATCAAAACTACTGATCATTTAGTGGTGACAGGAGAACAACAAGATGAATTATGGATTAGTTTAACTAATCCCAGATTATTGACAGTAATACCAAACATACAAAACGGCAGACGTTTTTATAGCCGTGAAAGATCACAGTTAGTCGAACTGACTGACACAACGCTTAATGTTAATACATTAGCCAATCATATTTTACAGTTAGCTGCTGGTTTAGCCTTAAACTAAAGTGGTAACAATAGCCACACGTGCAAAAAATGTAAGTATAGTATATAACAGCTTTGATAAATAATTTGCTTAATAGAAATTAACAAAACAGCTAAAATTAGGATGCTTTAAAAATATATTTGTTTAAATATCGTTTTCTTTGGCATTTTTTTTTTTTAATTTGTTTTTGAAAGTCAACAAATTAGCAAAATACTTTTCAAGTTTATGTATCACAAAAAAAAAAAACAGACAAAAATATAATAAACTAATTCGAATGTACAAAAAAACAAAAATGTATTTTAAAAATCTAAATGTGCAGAAAACTAAATGTAAAATATTTATTATTATTTTTTTAATCGTATAACTATTTCATAACTGTATAAACCATTAATAGTTTATGCATATTTTTAAAGTACTTTAAACACCCGCAATTTTATCTTAAAAAATAAAATAAAGTGTCTGAGACACTATTTTCATTTTTTTACTTTTTTTAATATTAATAAAATATATTTAAAAAATTCTTAACACTTAACACTATTTGAGTTATTAAATAAAGCTATGTAGGGATATTGAGCTAGAAAATTTTCACAAATCCAAAGTTAAAACGGGATCAGGAATATATATATTGAAAATATAACTTCAATCCCATTAAGTTTTGGTAGATATTTCTCGCAATATCCTTTAATTTTTTACTTAAACTTAAAATTAAAAATTTTTTAACATTTTTAAAGTGAAAATTTAAGAAATTTATGCTGCTTTTTTGTTTTATTTTATTTAGAAATTACAGATTATCAATACTTGTTGTAGAACGCATATATGAAACCAGTACTGGTTATAGTTGGAAGTTGTGACTTAAGAAAAGTGTGGTATCTTATAACTACTGAATGTCTTTTGTTTAAAAATATTACGCTGGAACTAATTTTAAAAGAATTGTGTACCAATTTTTATTGAAAATGACAGGCTTGAGTGACGAGAATTTTTTTTTTTTTAATTTTTAGAATAATTCAGGACTGTTCTTTAAATCACAACCAATTTAAAAAACACACATGTGATTTTATATTGTTCTATAAATCACATAATTTAGTTAGTTGTATAATTTTAACTTTCTGAAACCACTAGAAAATATCTAATTTTTATTACATTTTTCATTAACCTTTTGTCAAATACTTAAAGTCAAAGACCCTGGAGCTACATTTTTAACAAAAAAAAAAAAAAAAAAAAAAAAAAAAACAGTGTAAGGAGTGGGCATGTTACGAAGTTATTTACGGGTCCTTTGCGAGCATCAATGTTTTTTTCTTAAACTGAAAATAGAAAATATTTCTGCTAATCTTTAAAAGTTAAATCACAAAAAAGGATATTTCTGGAAATCTATATTCTTATAAATCCATAACTTTTGCTACAAGAAAATAAAAAACTACTCTTTAAATTAATAATTGAAATTCATTATAAAATTATTAACAAAGTACTCGAAATAATATGCAAGTAATTTTGAATCATGTCACTTAGCTAATTGCTTTGAAATCACATGATTCCAAATTTTTTTTTTTTTTGTGTAAAGAACACTTTTTATGTGGTTTCAAATCACTTGGATAAAAAGTGATTATCAGAACAGACCTGAGTATACGGATATAGATAGCATTGCTGATCAAAATAATATAAATAATACATCCTAATATTCCAAAATAATTTCGAAATTTTAAATACTTACCCACTGCTCTGTAATCCGAAAAATTTTATTCGAATATGAAACATTACGAATTTTGCGTATATATTTTTTTCGTTTTGTTTAAAATAAAAATAAAAGAAAACTTTATTTAATATTAAAAAAAATATTCCTAGTATAATGCAAACGCAAATATATTCCGAAAAAAAAAATAACTCAAATATTCGGAATAATACACTATTGAAAAAAAATTTTCGGATTTGGATTTCGATTACAGGTTTGTAAGATTTAAAATATTAAATCTTTTCTTGAAAAATAATCGTGTATTCTGGCTTTCGAAACTTTTTGAAAGAACATGAAATCAAGGTTTCACATGAATTTAAAATTGTAAACAAATAGATTAGATCGCAAGCATAATTCATAAATTTAGTGCTTTAAAAACATTATTTAAAAGGCTTTAATTTTTAAAATAAAGTAATATTCCATTTTGAAGGATACAAAAAAGCCCTTTGCTTTCACCAACCTTCTTTTCAGTAAAAAATATACGAAATCGTTCGTTCGTAATTGAGAATGGTAACTGCTGTAACGGAAGCTAAAACACATACATACATACAAAATATTTTGAAAATATAAAAAAGTATGTACTTATATTAAAGTCATTCCACTCGAAATACAGAACAGGTACGAAGGATTAAATTATTTATAAATATGTTGATTAAACTTTCCTATTAAAAAGGCAGGGTACCAGGGAAAAAACGGAATTAGTTCTAATTCGATTTAAAATTTTTAAATTTACCACATAGTTGTCATAGTTTTCTTTTATTAGTGAAATGTTAAGGTACGCAAAGAAAGCTATGATTTTTAAACAACTTCAAAAATTTGTTGCCAATTAGTTGCAGCAAGTTTTATTAAAACGTATTAAAGGTCCAAACAGATAATCTAAAACTCGCGATTTCATTATTTAAAAACTTCTTACAACTATTTTAAAATTTTCCATGTCAAATCAAATTTACCACTCCTGATTTTTTTGAAACTTTTTTTTATTTATATTCGTTGACTCTCTGAATGGAAATATAATTTGCAAAAAATTCTATCTCTTACAGTTTTTTTTTAGCTAAAACCTTATAAAAATAAATAATATCGCTTTTTTGCATATGCACTTGAGGCTGAAATATATTCTAATTCCAGTTCTATAAGCCCTAGAGAGTTGAGAAAGAGCTCTTTTCAAGTTTTAATTTAATTAAATCATGCAAAAAAAAATTTAACCAATTTTTTTCTTTATTTAAAAAAGTGTTATTAAAATTTTTGAGATAGGTTTTTTTGATTTTCTAAAAATTTATATTTATATGTTTTGTAATGTGGCTTAGTGAGTCCACCATAAATTTGAGAGTGGTACCATAATGGGATCAGAAGTTATGGTAAGAAACTAGCCAGTTTAGTAAAAAATTGCTATTTTTAGTTTGTAATGAATCAAAATTAAGTTTTTTTTTTTAAATAACTTCTGATCCCACTATATTTGTTTTTAATAAAAATTTTTATTTTAAATATTTGTTTTTTTCATGATTTATATAAAATTAAAGCGTATGAAATCCCCTTTAAAATGAGCTGTTACTTAACTACCTAGGGCTTATAGAACTGGAATATTTAATCCTCGAGCGCATATGCAAAAAAGCGCTTTTTATAAGGTTATAGCTAAAAAACTCTATAAGAGATAATTAATTTTGGATTCAGGAAGTCAAGAAATATAAATAAAAAAAGTTTCAATAAAATCTTAAGTAGTCATTCTGAGTGTCTTTTTGATAGCAACTCCATTAGCTTTCGAGATGTTAAAAAAGAAATCGAAATAACTTTGTTACTGTATATGCGCTCTAGAACTAGTGATTTAAGAACAAGTTTTAAACATTTTCCTGGGTGTATTTATTAATTTCTATTTGTTATAACTTTCCACAAAAAATGTGTGTATAAATTAAGTTTCCTTCTCTTTTTTTCTATACCTTAGATATATATTTTTTGTTATTCATCCCATTTAGTTTTAAACGTCTTATTTAGTATTAAGTAACATAACACTAGAAAAAAAAACTCATGAAGTCAATAAAATTGAATGTGTAATTAAAACTGTGTAATAATCTTCAATTTGGGTTCATATTTAAGGTAAAAACTCCTCAAATTAAATTTATATTGTCGATTGTTTTATCAAAATCAAAATAACGTTGGTGTGCCACACAATTCCTTATATAAATTAAACGAGGATATTTTTTATAATTCCGTTACTTTTTGCATTTTCTTTGGCAAAAAAGCGTTTTACTTCCTAACATAGATAGTCTTCTTTAAGCTCGATACTTTTAGTCCAGCGTCTTTTTAGCCTTTTTTTGTAATCCTCCCAAATAATATGATTTCATAAGGCCCTCAAAATAAGCGTTTGTATCATTGAGTATCTCTTCCTTTGACTAGAAACTCTTATCACCCAGACATTTCTTGAAATTTGGAAACAGAATAGAATCAAGAAGCTAAATCTGGAGAGTATGCTGAATGGGTTAGCAATTCATTGTTTTATCTATGGTAATCGATGTGAATAACACCGCGTACATACAAAAACTATGGCCATGGTCTTGTTGGTCGACATACCCACCTTAGACTTCTTTGACTTACGTTCCTCCACAGAAACTCACAGTTTTGATTGTTCTTCTGGTCTCTGATGTGTTGTGATGTCTCCACGTTTCGTCTTTTACAAAATGGTGCCAAAACTAGACTAGGGCAATCGCAGCATCCATCATACGGATAACTTTATCGTATCCAAATATTGATTAAAATTTAATGCAGCCTTACGTTCAAATAATTTCATGGATTTTAGTAATTTTTCAATTATCCTCGTAAATTAAATATTTAGACGTATTGTTACGAAAGAAGAATTTATTCATTATAGGCTCTGAAAAACTCGAACAACAACAACATTAATGGTTTGAAAGAAACAAACAAACAAATAACAAAGAGCATCGCTAGTCATCTAGTTGTTGTTGTCGATTAGTCTAGAAATGCCTCATGTACAAACATTGATAAAACAACAAGCACAGGATGAGTGACGCATATACACACGCACATTAAATAAGCACTCTTCATTTAAATACACTGGCACATACATAAATACAAGCATAAAGAAAAAACAACCACACAAACAGGTATAAAGAAATATACAACCACACAAACAGAAAACAAAAGCAATAACAATCGAACCTGCCAGATCTGTCTGGAATATAACATTCTGGTGCTTTTAAATCGCCTATATAAGCAAATAGTGCTGTGGAGTAGGATAGCAGTATTATTTGAAAAGTCAAAGAGTTCATTTGTCGATTTTTAAGAGTGTTCAACAGTTTTTAAATAGTGGTGTTAAAAATAAAGAAAGTGACTTACAGTAAAAGTAATAACAGTGTGTATTTATTTTGCAATTAAAAGAACCCAACGTAAAGTAAAATCGTAACAATATGTATAATAAAATTTTAACATGATCTTAACAAAACTGTACATAAAAAATTTTTGGAAAATTTTGTTGCTGGAGTACATAAAATCGATATTCTATATCCGCATCACATAAAAACCACTACATCACTTTTAAATAAATTTTGTGGGAAGGTACCTTCTGTTCATATCAGTTTATGTATTTACTTTATAAAAAATAAAGTATATCTGGTTAGTTCAGGTATGGTTTATGTATTTACTTTACTACTATATTGGAATCAGGATACTAAGGTACCTCCTCTCAAAATTTTGTTAAAATCCATCCAGTAGTTTTTACGCGATGCGAACACAAACGAAAAGCAGACAGACGGAAATGAGTTACTATTTTATTATATGTATAGATAATGCAAATTTCAAACTCGGACCTAGAGCACAGAATGGGGAAACCCCGAAATGCACTGATTTTATTTATGCTATTCATGACACCAAATTAAACCAATATTGGTGTACAAAACCGATAAAAAGCAAAACCGACTTGGATTCGGTGACAGCCCTAGTAGGCTATATCTCTTTTTTGTTTCAGTATGGAAAAACGAGGATTTAGAAAGATCCTTAAAGTGAGCTTAGGCAATGAGTAATGAGGAATAATCAAAATGTATTTATTAAAAAACATCATACAATAAGGTTGCCAGGCAGCCTAGAAAAGTAATTATGATAGGAAGGCAGAAAGGTGTTGGTTAGCAAGATATTTGATTTTATAATTAAAATCGGTAACAACACCTATTGATAGTCTGAAAAGGCTATTAAATAAATGCAATTCGAAGGCGCTTGTTTTAAATTACTATTTTGTACCAAATTTATACACTATCTTAAAAAAAGTTAAAACAACGGATAATTTTAACTTCAAGTTCTTGTCTTTCTTTATTATAGTTATTTCTTAAATTATATTTATATTTCTATTGTACATACAAATATTTTTAATAGTTTCGTTCAAATAAAAAATTTACAACATTACTTTTTATACTATAATAGTATAAATTCAAATTCAGTTAATTTACAAACTTGTATAACTATAAATATTCTAAAAGCTTACGGCTTAAACTACAATTACTATTGATTTAATAATAAATTTACAAAATTAAATTAACAGTTCTGTATTTTGTTTAATTCATTTACAAAAATAAAATTAGGATTTTAGCAAATAATAGCATGAAAATCTGTTTGAAATAGGATAGATAAATTAGAAAGGTAAGACAAGAGAAACTGGTAGCCACTAAGAAATAAAAAGTAATTAGTAAAAACTTCCTAAAAATAAACGAATAACTTTATTTTATAAAGCCTGTAAGTCTTACGATCACTTGTTTTTCCTCATTGTTTGATCAAAAGTATAGGCTTTTATCAATATAAAACACTGCATAATAAAAGATTTTGTTTTTTATAAACTTTTTTATTTTGTCTTTAAAACTTATTACGGTTGTTGTAGTCGTCTAATCGTACTACATAAATGATAACACGTAAGTACGACTACGATAACCGTAATAAGACTTCTGAGAAGCTCACAAAAATTCTATATTGCAGGCACTTTTAGTTTGAAAAATATAAAATTGCAACAAAAGAAAAACGCTTTTATGCTTAGAAAGTGTTTATTTATAAAAGGCAAAAAACAAAAAATGAGGCAAAATTTTTAATAAAAATATATGTATATTTCAATTTGGTAGATTTTAAGTGTTATTTTTTTAAAATTATTTATCTAAACAAAAAACATGTATTTATAAGTAAGTGTAATTAAAGTTACTACTACAATTCATCATTATTTTTCGTTTTTTTGGTTGGCGTCGTTGTAGTCGTTGTTGTTTCTGTACTGGTTTCATTGGCTTTTAACTCTCTCGATAATTGCCAACGTTTAAATTCAATCATTTGCATTAAACGTACTTTTAAAAGTGGTTTTCTTTGCATCACAGACGAAAGTTTGGCAAACTCTTGTGAGTACATAAAAACTACGGGTATTTTAACATCGTTGGTACCATCTCCGGACATGGCAAACATAGGTTGTGTTTCACCCGATGAGCCGGGTTTATTATCACAGACAATTAGCGCTAAAGCACCCGATTTTTGTGCCAACCTTGCTTTGCTTACAAATGTGCAGTCACCGCGTTCAGCTACTAATATCTTACCCCGAACTTCTTCGGCATTTATCAATGTGTCTGTGCAGGCTCTCAAAGGATCCGACATAATAATTTCACCTTCAACAAACTCATCATCCACTAATTCGGGGGTAAAATGTGAAGGTCCAGCCATTAGAGCAGTCCATTCGGTTGAGTTGTCATCAACAGTATAGGCGACAGCCTGAAAAATAACATTCAATGTTTATTTTAAAAATATTTTTAATGTTTTTTCTTTTCTGCTTAGTCATGTTCAATCAGCCTTATTATGGTTGTCGTATATGTGACTTCGTCACTTTTGTAATAGATTAAAAATACATTTTGCGACAACCGTAATAGGACTGAATGTTTCCGTAATATAAATCGGAGTTTTCTAATACATTATGGAATAAAAACCACTAATCTATAACTTTCTTAGTTGTTTCGAATTCTTTCAGTAAACTATCAATTATAAAAAGGTTGCATTTTAACAAAAAAACAATTTGGAGTGCTATATTCGGCCATACCTAATCTTATAAGTATATACTTCACCTTAGCAATGTTTCCCAATTTCACAAAAATATGCATTCGGTTTTTACTTTTATGATTTACAACTTCAGTATTACAAATGTAATATAAAGATATAGATTTTTTTTTTAATTTTATCGAAAATGTTTTGTAAACATTTTATTGAACATTTTTTGTAAGAATTTTATCGAATATTTTTTGTAAAATATTTGTCCAAAAGTTTTTATAAAATTTTATAGAACATTTTTTTTGTAAAAATTATGTTAAAATTATAATGTAAAATTTTATAGAAATTTTTTTGTAAAAAAAATTTAACGAAATTTTTTGTAAAAAATTTATCGAAATTTTTTTTTGTAAAATTTTATAGAAAATGTTTTGTAAAAATTTTATCGAAATTTTTTGTAAAAATTTTATAGAAAAATTTAATATTGAATATTTGAAATTTTTATAAGTGGAACTATTTATTTTACCTACAGATGAAATTGTTTTTTTTTTAACTGAAGGTTGGCTAAAGCAACAACAAATATAAGGTGGTAGATTAAAGTAAAAATATTAAAACAAGAGGGAAGCTTTAGGTAGTGTAGACTTCGTTCTCACCAACTGACGATTGATAATTGATTATAGTATTCCTTTATCTTGCTCGTATTCGTTTATCTTGGTTTGGTTGGTTAAATACATAGATGATGCTAAAAACTAAACACTACCCAAAGTAGATAGATACGAAGAGTGCTGATGACGGACGTAGCTGTCTAAAAAATATGCATTCTGCTCTGCTGGTGTCTAAAAATAAAATTTTCCCAATTTTTCTTTAATAATATCACCTAACTTGTAATTTAATTTATTCTTTCTTAAAGAAAATAGAACATTTTTTGTAAAAATGAAATCTTTTTTTTTTTGTATAAACTTTATATTTTTTTTTTTTTTTTGGAAAAGTTAAGACCTTCCCGCAATCTATATTGCATTAGAATGGTCAGACTAAACCAAGTTTCGCCTCTAGAAATTTCAAGAACAGTAAAGTACATTAGAGAGTATTCTATAACATTCCACAAAATCCTGGAGAATTGTAAAATGTTCAAGAATAGTTTGGATCGTTCGAAAACATATCAAATAATTTATATCATAAATCTCTTTTTGATACATTTGATATCTTGTCTACTTGTGAATTATGGCTAAAAATGGCTTAACTGATTTTAAATGTCATTCAAAAACATAACTATATCATTATCTAGAAGGTACAACTGTTTTTAAAATGCGGTTCTGGGGGAAAGAAAGAGGAAAATGGATATATTAATTCGGCGGAAACGATTTAAATCAAATTTGAAACATAGATTGATCCTTATCTAGAATATGCAATTGGCAGTGTCTGTTTCCCGATCTCGTACTCTGAGATAAGAAAGGCGGGAAAGAGCAATTTATGTAAAAAAAATCACGTGTTGTAGGGTTCGTTCAGATTAATCTACAAAACTACCCAAAGATTTTAAAAATACTTTTTTCTGCAGATATTTTATTTTGCAAAGCTACTTATTTGATTGTTTCTTTTGTGCTTGGAAAGCCAAGGCAAAGCCGGGTAAGATACAAACAAATTTACTTACTTGTAATTGCGCCCACTGATTCATCGACTGTAACTTAGTTAACTCCAACATTTCTTGCATAAACAATAATCCCATTTCGCCTTCTTCAGGCGATTTAGCCTGAATTAAGTAAATAAATTGAAAAAAAAATTCAGTCAAATATGTATATTTTTTTAATTTATATCAGGCTCTATAGTAAAAATAAAAAAATTACACTATAAGTTTGTTAATTAGAAAAAAAGGATGTACACAAAAAGCATTACACAAAGAATGTAGCGGAATTCAGTGTTTGATGCAAATGTTCTTGCAAAAGTGCAAATGCATAATATCATAGCTTTTTGTGAAATCCAACAAAAAAATAACTATTGTTTTTGTTAAATACGAATCATATTACACATTTGCGTAGACCTTTAGCATCAAACACTGAATACCGCTTGTATGTACAAAACAAACATAAAAGTGAAATGATAACTCACATTATAAAAACTATGAAACAGTCGCACCTTTCCATCGCCTAATGAAACCATTGTGATGCCCATGTCATAAACAGCTCGCAAATGATCAGAATTACTTGCTTGAAAGTCCAATGCCCGTAAACGTTTCGTCGACGGCATACGCGGACACGAACCGGTAATAAAATTTCGTAAAGGCTTGCGTACTTTCTCAGGAAAGAGCTTGTTCGAAGAAGGACATGTCCGCATGAAATCCAACACATTATGTTCTTCCGACTGGCGGAAATCTTTGTAAAAGATAAATTAAATAAAAGTCTAGTAGATTTATTTACAAAAACCAATTAAAATATATAAAAACTCACTATAAGTTGAATTGCCCAATTGTGCAAGAGAAAGTGGCAGTAAATGGGCTTCAGTTGTAAATACAAATTCATCTACATTCAATATTAAATCTTGAGAATCGGTAAATAGTAGGTAAAGATATTTAAATGTTTCTGAAAGGACAAACGAGTCCATTCGATCCTCATGTTTACCAGTACGAATATCATTTACAGCAGCATAACCGCACGGAACTTTGGCATATTTTTGTAAAGCTTTTAAAGCTTTCTTACCCACTTGCAGATAATGATGATCACCAGTGGCTCGGTATAAGAAGTAAGTCGATTCTATAAATTCCGGTCTTAAATGATGTTGCCCCCAGTGTATTTGAAAGTCAACGGTAAATGCTTCCGGTATAAAGGTATGCATTTGCATGACTTGATATAACATTTCATGCGTTTGTACAGCTGGTTTAAGGTCTCCCGACAATACTTGTAAGCCAGGCCAAAAGGCTAACAAAGCATCCATAAAATTACGAGATTTTGCATGAGGTCTATGCATGAGTACATCCAAAAGCATGGGTCCTTCACTAACATATTTCATGACTGCATTATAGTGACGATTAAAACGTGCCAAATATTTATCGTCACCCAAGAGAACGTAAGACTTAAAAAGATATTCATAATAGGAATCAATACCAGCACCAACACCGGAGTCACGACGCACCCAATCGCCAGAATGAACATTTAAGACGGTGCCCATTAGATCTGACCCCCGATGTCGTAATTTCCAGAGTGCATCCATTGCGGCATGAGCTCTTGCCTCAAAAATCGGATCGCCTTTATTAATTGATATATTTAAACTTAATATTTAATAAAATTCAAAATAAGTTAATGTTGGTACCTACCCGTTAGCCGTGATAAGGCAGCAAACTCCAGCAAAATTGTACCCGCACACGCAGTACATGTTTCTCGAGATCTTTTTAATTTTTCATCTTTCATGCCATAACGTAAATTGACTCGTGCATGGGGTATACCCGTTGAGGTATTAAATGCTGGCAATAAACGATAACCTAAATCTCGAGCCATCTCTAAAAGTTCCCCTTTATACCACGGCATCACTTGGGCTTTCTTTTGTATGTATTCAGCCAGTATATGGGCAGATAACAGACCGCCCATCATACGAATATTGGTTTCAAAAACCGATACAATAATATCATTGTCGAATTGTACATCACGTATAACAAGCTTTACGCCGTGTTCAAATTCTGCAAAATCTCCTAATAAAACTAAAGTGTCGAGTGTGTCAACTAAAGTCATTGAAAAACTAAAAAAAATATAATAAAAATGTTAATTTAATATTATCACATCTACTTTAAACAAGTAATACAAATATGCAAGCTGTGCTCATCTTAAAAAAAAACATAGTTTTGTTACAAATATATATGTACCTACAATTTTGTATACCCGGTAATTATACCGAAAATAAGTGAATTGTTTAGTTAAATACAAAATTTTAATGGAAATTTGTAGGGCTTCAATCATGCTACGAGCAAAAATATGAAGATTTTCCGTCAATTGAAATCCTCGTTGTCGTGGATTTCGCGTTGAATTCTGGCCTTTATATTTGGAACCAGTGCGTGGGTGATGTTGATGTCTACCTCTATCGTGGTTTTTGATGCTACGAATTTTATTGTAACCAAGATTTGATCACACGTATTAATGCCGTAACTTATTAACAGTGGCTGATTACAATTTTCCACCATAATACACACTGCGTTTGAATTTTATGCAACTTTATCGTAAAACGCAGACACGGTCCTGTTACACTTTTCGCATTTTGTTTGTGGTGCAGATATTCATCCTTTTGGAATATAAAACACTAATTTTTGGAATTTTTGTGTCTGACTGTATTTTAACAAAATTTTGCGGTACGATACCTTATTTAAAATATATGTACTTTAGAATTTCATATCAAACCTACATCCTACATGTTGCAACATCCTGATTAACTACCCAGAGAAGGGTACCTCTCTTCTAAAATTTGGAGTGGATTACTTTTCAAAAAACCTAGTGGAGTGGATTATTCGTATGCTTAGCAACAGAATTATCAACTTGGATCTAGGAGGAGGCTGTTTGAGGAAGCTAGTTACTAGAGGAAAGCGTGTAAGGTGGAGTTTAATCACCACTTTTCACTTTTGTAGTTGCTGGTGGTGAATGTCACTTTACGGCAATTTGATATACGAGGGAGGAAAACAGTGGCCTATGCAAACGATGTGGTAATACTATTTAAGGAGAAATTTCTCTCCACAATCACTGAAGTCATGCAAGCTGCGCTTGTTCTTTTCATCAGAATATACATGGTTATATGTTTTAAATCCCCTAAAGTCAATGTCGTCGAGCTAAAACTAGCAAATGAGACATAATACCTAGGAGTCTATTTGAATAGTTAATTGACTTGTGGTAGGAACATTCAGGAGGCTCAAAAAGGGTAAATTCGATTTACACTTCGGTTGTACAACCTGTTTTTACGTATGGATGTGCTGTTTGGTGGGAGGCATTCAGAATCGAAGCTCATAGGAAAGCTCTCGCCAAGGTCTAAAGATTTGCTTCGATTGACATCACAAGTGCAAGGAGAAGTACACTTCAAGCAGCTTTGAACATCATTCTGCCCCTACTTTCCATTGAGGGCATCGTGGTCGTGGACGTCGTAGATGAGTTTTCTTAGACATTTTAAATCAGGGTTGGTGAGGTCATTATAGGACACCTAAATTCTGCTAAACACCGGACCCAACGGCCCGCTCCCGCGCTGGGTAGTCGTCATGTCACGATGCAGATTAAGCCATGAGGCCATGCTGGTAGGGCCACCCATACCAGACGCGCTCATGAGCTTGAAAGATAAACCAAAGCCGTCTAAGGGTGAAGGTAAAGGTGCAAAAAAGCAGCGAAATGCCTCTGGATCTTACGCCAAGTATTTCAAAAGCTGCAAAGGTCCCCTGCTTCGGGTGCTGTTACAACACGGCAGTGCACTCCATTCACTCAAGTGCCGGCTGTTAGCGGTGGTACTGCGAACAAGATATCGGGTACCACAGCCTTACCTTCTCACCCCAGTAAAGGAACTGCGAACCAGTCTTCGGGTTCCAAACCTGTGCCGATACAAGGCAACCCCACACGGCACGTCCCACTCGCAGGAAGAGTCTTTTTAAAACGGCGGGCAGCAAAAAGCCAGCTAAAGAAGGAATCCACCTCCTTTGGGCTAAATCAGTATTAGCTGTCCCGCATGATCCCCTATCACGTCCACTGATGCGCATAAGCGCCAGAGATCGGAGGAGAAGGCACATGCGCAGGGTCAGCAGCACACAAGCTTCAGCGAGGTCGTCAATGACGCGGACATCTTCATCTCTCATTCAAACTGATTGGTGGTACGTAAGAAACTGATGGGAGTGTTCAGGCAAGTACTCAAGGATAATCCGGGACCCTCTCCTCAGTGCGACGATAGAGGATGGTTTAGCCGTCGTGTCAAATTAATGGCCTATTCGAATAAACGATCAGGTACTTACGAATGGTCCAGATGAGATCAGATAGTTCATAGTGGGCAAAACCAACTTTAATATCTTCATTCTCTCTGATTTCAGTGGTGAAGATCGTTTCCAGCTACATGGTTCACGACAGCGAATCCCCACCAGCCATGGTTCGTGATATAATAATAGGAATGGCAAGATCAAACCTGCCAGTTTTAATTGGAGCGGACGACAACGCACACCATGTCGTATAGTGTAGCTCAGATTGCAATACAAGGGGTGAGTGTCTTTCTGATTTCATTCTCTGTAGTAAATTTGACGTCACAGCTCACTTTGGTTGTAGTAAATAATAATGTAATATAAATAATAATAATGTAAAATAAATAGTTCGACTAATAAACATTTCAAATATTCAATATTAAAAATCGCGAAACACTAGCTAGCGAATGTTGGAAGAAAACAAATCAACAAGAGTAGCTTTCATTGCTAACCGAAGGTTGGCTGAAGCAACAACAAATATAAGGTGGTAAATATTAAAGTAAAAATATTCAACAAGAGGGAAGCTTAAGGACGATTGATAATTGAATACAAGTTTTCTCGTATTCCTTTATCTGTGTTTGGTTGATTAAATAGATGATGCTTACAACTAAACACTACCCTAAGTAGATATATACGAAGAGTGCTGATGACGGACGTAGCTGTCTATAAAATGTGCATACGCTCTGCTGGTGTTTAAAAATTAAATTTATCCAAATTAACCAGTAAGAAATGACCCTATAGACTAGCTGTCCCACAACAATCAATTTGTAAATTTATAATAATTTGGGTTAATAGCACCCTGTTAAATTAAATATTATTAAAAAATATTTCTTTTCATCGTTTTCGTTCGAAGTGGATTAAAATTTGTAAGATTTAAAAAAAAATCGTATAAAGAAGTTTCTCTATATTTTTTGTTGCGTATTAAAACCAAAATTTTCGTATTTGAAATGTGATAAGAAATTTGTTTATTTTCTATAGTTTGAATCGGGTTAATTCTGTAGTAATTATAGTGTGTTTTAACAAACGAACAAACATCACTTTTGTTTGATTAAGTGTTTTTTTTTTTTGGTCTGTGAGCCGCAATCTGATTCATAGAATATGTATGTACAAATGTATATAACACATAAATTAGTTTAATGTAGTTTATTAAATAGATATTTAGTTCTGAGTTAGAACACTATCATTTTATAAATGTTAAAGGTATGTATTGAAATTTAGATTTTTGGGTCAAATTATGTTTATGCATTTTCGGCGTTTTTGTTATTTCTTTGTGTTTACCGTATATGCGATTTTTGGATAGCTTTTGTTAGTTTGGTAAACCTTAAAATAAGACCTTGAAGGGTAAATTTAGAATATTTGATGAATTATCGAAGAATTTTGGTGAAATTATATTCTACGGTGAATTTTAATATAATTTATATATTGTATAATTTTATTTTATTTAAGAAAAATACTGAACTGAAAATGCATTCTGCTAGTGTCTAATTTTTCTCTGTCGTTATAATAAAGAACTCAAGTCTAAAATAATAAACAACTAATTTAGACATTTAATGAAATTTTCGGTTTAATTTCTTTATTTAACTACAATAAACACTTGGAAGAAAAATATGACCAACCTTTAACGCAAAAACGCAAGCTATTCTCTAGTCAAAAATGTTCCCATTCAACCTGTTTTTTGCTAGACTATACGTATTAACACGATCCCAATTTTTTACCTTGAATGGGATGTGCCACACCCAATATTCTTATCCAGTCTGTATTTTTCTGGACTATGCACATTAGTATGAGGGTTACTTGTTCAAAGTTTCAAGACTATACCTAATGTAGTTCTTTAGGTACGCGATAATAATTTTTCACTTTGTATAGGAGGTACCACGCCACCCATTCAAATTCGGTCTGGGTTTCTCTACACAATGTATCATAATATGGGGGTTACTGATGCAAAATTCCAACGCGCTACCTATTGCAGTTCTCTAGATACAGGATAATAATTTTTCACTTTGTATAGGAGGTACCACGCCATCCCAATTTAGCCTATGTTTCTCTAGAGTATACGCATGGGTATGGGGTTTACTTGTACCCATTTTGAAGACCATACCTATTACAGTTCTCTATATACACAATAATAATTTTTCACTTTGTATGGGAGGTACCACGCCCACTGTCCCAATTAATTCTGTATTTCGGCAGACTATGCGTCTTAGCACAAAGGCTACTCTTTCAAAGCTTCAAGGCGGTATCTATTGCAGTTCGCCAGGAACACGATAATAATTTTTTAATGGGCGGTACCAAGCCATCTATTCCGGCTGTAACTCATGAACCAATACACATACAGAGACTGTTTATACATAAAATCCTTCCCAACATACCATATAGCAATCAAACTACAATACAACTTGTGAATAAGCTTATAAATAATAGTCTGTTTTAATATTTTCTTAATTTCGATTATAATAATATTTAGAAAATTAAATTCACAACCATTTTTTAACAATGTTTAAGAAACTATTATTATACACAAATATTTCTAAACAAAACGTTATCTTTCTTGTCATAATTTTTTTTTTTTTTCTGAAAAATTTAAAAATAAATGTACAAAATAGAGAAATTAATGTTTTGGGCTATTAGGCCACTACACCACAAATTAATAGTTTAAATTTCATTGGCAAATCTACTAAGAGTTCTTATTGCAGCATAGGATTTCTTAAAGCGTCTCATTTGTGGTACTTCAGGGGCAATCTTCAAAAATGTGGTTAATAGTGAGTATCTATGAGCGAGCTATGAATTCTCTCATAGGCAGTGTTCCTTCATAGTAGTGTTGTGTGCTTAATTTTGTATTGACAATTCTGGAAAGATGTATGTACTTACATATATAGTAAGAAGGGATTATTAGATTTGAGAAAACTTGATTATGTTCTCCATTGCTCTTCATATTTCTTTAGGTGAACATTTTTGCGGAAATTATCCACAAATTACATATACAAACAAATATACATTATTTGCGAATATAAGTCTACAATTATGTAAAGAATATTATATAAAGAAGATTAAAAAAATTAATAAAATATTGTTTCTGTAAGATTATTCTACAATTCCAAATATAAGCTTTTCTTAATCATGTACATATAATATTTTCATAAGGGTTCCGTTTTGATTTTTGTACAATTGTTACGATATCATTTTTCAATAAATTCTAAAAACTTTCTCAAGCTTAAGGCTTATATTTATAAGCTTTTTAAAATATTTTTCACATGCCATTTGGTATGTTGGGTTGGTATTGACGTCACCTTTCATATAAACTTTGCAGAAACAAAATCGGTTCACGCATTCCAGAGAACATCAATTACTAACACAATGCAATTTATTTTTATATATATACTTATATAGATTTATAAAATTTATATTTATTTTTTTAATTTCGTTCAGATTTTTTGTTCAAATTATAAGTTTTATTTAAATTTAAATTAAGTATAATTTAAATTTTTAGTTATAAAAATGTGAGTTTTGAGAGAAATTTTGGTGAATATTCGATTATTGTCGTTAGTTTTTTTATAAATTTGGATTTTTGGTTTAATTGTATTTTTCATCGAAATCGTAATTATCGCTAATATGGCGATATTTCTTTTTTAGTGAACTTTTGATTTGTGGGTAAGTTTTTTACGAAATTTCATTTCTAGTGAAAATTTTTGGTCTAAAATGAGATTTTGTGGGTAAAATTTTGGTGAAAATTTTTTTTAATTGCAATCTATTAATATCTATAATCTATTAAGATAATAAGCAAATTTGATGAAACATTAAAATGACATTCAAAGTTGAACATATAAAAGTACAACTATAGAAATATAACAAATATCTTTTGGTTAACAAAAATTTATTTACATTTGGGAAATAATGAAATTATTTTTCTATATTTATTGGTTTGTCATATAATTCAAGAAAAACCTGAGTCACATGGCTAAGCCGCCTGTAAAGCGGCTTGCAAGCTGCAATTTATATCTTTTAGAAGCGTCTTATTTTTATTATTTTCTTTATATCAATTGACAAACTGAAATAGTTGTTCACAACAGTCATGTTTTGCCATGTTATTATTTAAAAAGATATGAATTTATGACACCTTGTGAATCCCCCAATTTTTTGTACAAGTAATAATTAAATGAAGTTTTAAATTTATTTAGCCTTTTTTCATTTTTTTTTTTTATATGAATAAACCCAACTTCAGACTAGAAAGTAATATCTTAATTTACAGAAAAGATTAAAGCACCATAGGTTAGGTTATGTTAAGGAGGTAGCTTATAAAAGAAGAAAATAAATCAATCCGAAAAGGAGAGGACAAATAGCTTACTTGGGTCCATTATGTTGGTCACTTTGAGATATCTGCAGATACGTCCTTCGTATATGAAAGCTTCGGGAGCAAAAGTGTATATAATAGTTAGCAGATTTTTTTCATCCAATTTTAAATAACAATTTTCCGTTAAGCATGGAATACATTTGAGTATCTTTTATTTGGTGAAATGTAGTTTTTTCCTATGCAACACCTTATAATCTTCCTTTCAAAAATTTCAAATTCTTTAAGTGCAGTAGGAGAAAAATTAAACCAAATTGGAGAAGCATATAAAAATACCGTTTTAATACTTGTTTTATACAAAAGAAGTTTTGTTTACATTGGTAAATTTTTATTTCTTAAAATCTGCTAGCGTCTAAAAATAAAATTTTCTAATTTTTTCTTTAAAAATTAATCACCTAATTTGTAGTTAGTATTCTTTCCACATTGAGAGAATATAACAAACAAGCCTAATTTCAAAAATTCACTTATGTGTTAAAAAATATAGTTCGATTAATTAAAAATTTAAAATAATCAATATTTCTTAATATCCTGGAAAAAAAATCCCATTATTTTATAAGCTTTTCCCAGTGCAATACGAAAGATTGCTAAAATTTATGCCAAGATATTTTATTTTATCCTTTATTGGAATTTCTACTCCTCTAAGTAATAATTAAAAAATAATTTAATTTAATTTAATTTAATTAAGTGTTAACAGTAAATAAAATAAAATTAATAAAATAAAGATAAATAAATTATTTTATAATTTTAAATAGATGATCTAAAATATGATATCTCTTTAGTCTTTGTCTGATGCTAACATTGAGTTAACATTTTCTAATATTGCAATATCGGCTGTAAAAATAGTATATAATACCGGACTTAAAACGATGCCTTGTGGTACTTCTGCTCCCTCGAACGATTTACGAATGACATTAATTACTCTACGAAACTGTTCAAAAGTACCATGTTTCTGTCTAAGCCCAAATTGATGGTTCGGAATAATATTTAAATTCTCAATTAAAGTTAATAAACGGCTCAAGAAAATATTTACTTTCAAAGCCAATTTCGGAAAAAATATTGAAAGGGCGCTGACGAAGTGGCACATCTAGTTTTCAATAGAACTGATTCCGGATACGTTAAAATCGTTTGCTTAAGCGTAGAAATGATACAAACAAGAGTCATTTAAACTAAAACACTCTGGATATCACAATTGATTTTTCGTTCTGTTTAGGTAAAAACAGAAAATGTAGTAAAAAACTAATAATATTACAGTAACATGTTATATAGTAGAGAATTAAAATAAAAGAGATTCGTTTAATTTAAAATATTGCTTTTGAAAATAAATTGTGTTGAAATTTTTAAAATTCAATTACATGAATTTTTACATATAAATCTTAATTCGACAATTAATTCTAAATTTGACTATACAATCCTGTGCAGGGTATAAAAAAGATAAATATAATTGAAAAAAAAAAAAAAAAAAAAATAAAACAATTGAACTAGTAGTGAGGTAGTAATTGCTTTATTTTAAACTTTTAATAAATATATAAAAAATTAAAAATTATTACAAATTCTGAAATTAGTATATGAACTTCAAAGTATAAGATGGACCAAAAAAACGAATGTTATTATTTGAAATATTCTACTTACTTTCCTAATATATCATCCATATCACCGCGTGAGGGTGTCACACCTCTATATCTACCCTTACAAGATAAGGGCATCAATTCATCAGCTGGATAAGCATTATCCATATACGCATGGTATGCATGATAAAACATGTCCCTTGCTTCCTCTCTGCAAAAAAAGGAAATTATTTTTTGCTAAAAAGTTAATAAAATAGTTGCTATAAAATACCTTAAAGCCTCTCGTTCTTTATTTGACATATTTTGTGTTGGAATGGTTTCACAAATCACCATAGCAGTAAAAAGTGATAAGGCCACAGTTAAGGAAATAAATATTTTTAAAGCTGGCATTGTGGAAGACGCAGTGAGAAGTGGTTTCCTTGATATGTTTAGAGACGTGTTAATACAATTAGCGTTTAAAAGTTTAAAAAAGCTTGCCATTCTTTTTAAGTTGCACTTATAATCCGTAACAACTTTTTATTTGAGTTTCGTAATGATTATTTTATGCGCGTATTAATTATTGGAAGTTACATTGACCTTCACTTTAAACGTGTTTTATACTTTTTTTAACTTTAAACGTTGTTTCCTTTAAAACATTTTCAGTTGCAAATTTCATTATAAAATTGTGGTTTATAGTCGATTAATAAATTATTTACTTTAATGTAGCCAAATAGAAAACCAAAATTCTTATTTATCATCTTAAAGAAATATATGTACATACGCAAAATAAAATTTATTTACACAAATGTTTCTAATCTTTATGTGCTTTATCACAACTTTAAATCTATTCTTTATCTTACAAAAGATTTTATTAAGTAAAATATCTTTATAATATTATTTTTCCACTTTATCAGAAATGTGTCACTTTTGTGTTTTAGCTGCAAATTTTGTACTTTTTAATGCTCTATATATTGGGAATTCAATAAACTTAAATGATTTTCCGACATTTATAAGTTCAACTTTACACGGTTATCAATTTTATATCAAAGTAATATATATTTTTATCACATTTTGATGATGAAAATTTTTTTATTTTTACTTTTTCAATGACAACTCGACTAGTTCTGCTGAAACCGTAATTGGGGGTAGACGTCAGTTTTTTGCAATTATTAGAGATGTGGTTTAAAAGAGAAGGGTTAGATGTGACACAGAGTTGATAACAGAAGTAGAAATCGATAACATTTTTGTATACATTTTACATTCGAATTATACTATTGTCGGGAAAAGAATTATCAAGTGACTTATTTATAACGTAATTTAAAGCCCAAACGGGGCTAAAATACCAATGCTACATAGAAATTAGGCCTGATTTGTCATTATTAAATAAAAACTTAGTTATAATTACAAAAAAATATATTCAAAAAATATACATATGTATGTATGTATGTATGTATGTATATACCAAAAATATAAATTTTTACATGAACTTTTTTAATACAAGTTCAAAGTTTTGATCAGAGATGATAACAGAATATAATCAGCTTACATTTATACCATATAATATTATATTCGTTAGTAAATTTCTTTTAATTGGCCGATTTTGTTAGTACTTTCGAGCAAAATCTAGTTCTTTTACTAGATTTCCCATACATTTCAAAATCTACTTCGTTACTAGATTTTGACGAAAGCTACTCAAAAGATAGAAGTAAAGAGCTTTGATAAAATGTTTCCAGAAACATTTCAATGTTTTTCCACAGCAAAAACAGAGTACTACTTCTGCAACATTTTTTCTTGACTTTTTCGTAGAAATTTTTTATGTATGTAATTTGACAGCATTCCGCATGAAAAACTGAACAGAGTACCAGGCTTAAAAACAAAGTACTACTTCTACAACATTTTTTCATAAAAATTTTTTATGTATGTAGTTTGACAGTATTCCGCATGAAAAACTGAAAACAGTACTCTGTTCGAATTTGTGGAAAATGTTGCGCAACATCTATTATTTCACCTCGAAAATTTGTCATTTAAAATGTGGTTAATAAATTTATTTTTTGTTGTTTGCTAGTTATGCAGCCAGCAGCTCTAGAAACATTGTAGGTCGTTTTAACATCTTTCATCACACATAAGATTAATAATCCCTTAAATTATTATTCTGTAAAAAAAAGAATTCAATGCAATATTGTTCATTAATGTTGGAAGTTTCTGCTTCGAAAGTAAGCGAACACAGCTAATTTTACATTTTGTTTTGATATTAATTAAGGCGAATTAATTTATTTTGACAGAGGCAGCCGACTAAACAAAATACATGTTGTTTTTTATTGTTGTACTTGGTGTCGTCTTGCATTCACCTGATAAGTAAATTCGCCTTAGTAAAATTGGGACAAAACCATAGTTGCATCATGACAAGGTAAGAACTTGTATCATCGCCAAAAACGTGCTTAAATTAAAACTTCTTAATTCTTTCAGTTGCGGCGATGTGACGGCAGTCTGTGGAGAGGCTAAAGGTGGACAAAGTCTCATTCTAGCCTCGGTCTACATGCCCTATGAGGCCGATAACCCACCGGGCATGCTTGTTAAGGAGCTAACCAGGTATGTCAGTAGACGGAAAGCTAACCTGGTACTTGGCTGTGATGCCAATGCTCACCACAGTCAATGGGGAAGCAGTAACATCAACACCAGGGGTGAGTTGGTTTTTGATTTTATAACTACTAATAACCTTATCATAACTAACAAGGGTAATATTCCGACGTTTAGTAATAGGGTTAGGGAGGAAGTTATAGATATCACTTTGACCAACAATAGGGATCTAGTAATAGATTGGAGGGTTTCTACGGACTGCTCCTTTTCGGACCATAGTAGAATTTCCTTCAAACTGAACTTTAGTAAACCAAAGTGTAACCCTTATTTAAATCCCAGGAAAACAAATTGGGATCTATTCAGGGTTAATGTGGAGTCCAAGCTGGTTGATACTTCCTTATGTGGGTAGTCACAAAGTGAAGTGGATGCAGTGGTGAATAAGGTGACACAAGTCTTTAGGGAGAGTTTTGAGCTGTCATGTCCAAGAACCTTCCCGGGCAAAAGGGAACAGCCCTCCTGGTGGACCAAGGATCTAAAGGATCAAAGGTCTACGGTTAGAAGGCTCTTCAACAGGGCAAAACTCACGCGTAAGATTGAGGACTGGGACAGCCACAGAATAGCCTTCAATAAGTACAAGGGTTCTCTTAAGAGGGCGAAAAGGGACTCGTGGACTAAGTACTGCGAATCCATTGAGTCGGTCAGCGAGTTATCAAGGTTTAGACGTATACTATCCAAGGACCCCAGGGAAATCGGTTATATACAAAAGCTTGATGGCTCATGGACCGAATCTAGCTCTGAGTCCCTGGAGCTACTTATGAACACGCACTTCCCGGGCTGTAGTGGGCTACGAGTCGATCAGTCGGTTAGGGATTTGTACCCTAGATTGGTAGGGAGATCAGAGGTGGCGATCAAGGATTTAGTAACTGTGGACAAGGTTGCGTGGGCGATTAATACCTTCGAGCCTTATAAATCTGCTGGCCCGGATGGTATTTTTCCGGCCATGATGCAAAACGTCCCGATACATATCTTGAGGCTGTTTAGGGACATCTTTAGGACGTGTTTAGCAAGTGGTGTTATACCCAATTGGTGGAGAGAAGTTCGGGTAATATTTATACCCAAGGCTGGTAAGGCAAGCCACTCGAAGCCAAAGGACTTCAGACCGATTAGCCTATCGTCTTTTCTGTTGAAAACGTTAGAGCGTGTTATCGATCTGCACCTAAGGAACACAATTGACCCGCACGTCATTAGTGACGCTCAGCATGCTTACCTTAAGGGTAAATCGGTTGAGAGTGCGCTTCATAATGTGGTTAGATATATTGAGCGCGGCTTACAGGATAAGGAATATACGTTAGCGGCGTTCTTAGATATTGAAGGTGCCTTCAACAATGTTACTTTGGAGGCTATTAGGGAAGCACTAGTAGATCTTAACATCCAGGACTTCATAGTGGAGTGGATTATCCGTATGCTTAGCAGTAGGATCATCAACTCGGAGCTAGGAGGCGGCTGTTTGCGAAAATTAGTCACTAGGGGTACGCCGCAGGGTGGGGTTCTATCCCCACTACTATGGCTGTTAGTGGTGAATGTCATTTTACGACAATTTGATACACAGGGAAGGAAAATAGTGGCCTACGCAGATGACGTGGTGTTATTGGTGAAAGGGAAATTTCTCTCCACTATCACAGAAGTCATGCAGGCTGCACTTGGGGAGCTCTCATCCTGGGCCTCGAGCAAAGGGTTGGGGGTCAATGGTGATAAAACTGAACTAGTTCTCTTCACCAGGAGATACAAAGTGGTTGGCTTCAAACCACCCAAAGTTAATGGTGTTGAGTTGAAACTAGCTAGCGAGGCTAAATACCTAGGAGTTTATTTGGATAGTAAACTGGTCTGGAGCAGGAACATTCAGGAAAGACTTAAAAAGGGTCTAAATGCCTATTATGCCTGCAGGAACTCCATAGGGAAAACTTGGGGCCTACAACCAAAGGTTGTAAACTGGATTTATACCTCGGTTGTTCGACCCATTGTTTCGTACGGATGCGCTGTTTGGTGGGAGGCTTTGAAAACGGAGTCACATAGGAAAACTCTTGCCAAGGTCCAGAGGTGTGCTTCTATTGGCATCACAGGTGCTAGGAGAAGTACACCTCAAGCAGCTCTGGACATTATTCTGCACCTATTCCCTATTGAAAGGTTTGTGGTCGGAATGGCGGCGAGAAGTTTGTTTAGACTTTTTGAATCAGGGTTGGTGAAGTCGAGTAACATAGGACACACAAAGATTCTTCTTGAGGTTGGACTCAATGGACCGGTTCCGTTAACCCCTGGGCTAACGGACTTCATAGTCAACGAGGTTGACTTCAGTAGGATCCCCTTGGTTGTATTTCCAAATAGGGAAGAATGGTTGGGGTCTGATAAACTGTATGACGGGGTTGCGGTGTTCACAGATGGATCAAAAATGGAAACGGGCACCGGTGCTGGTGTTCACATCCTGGGAACCAGAACACGCATGTCTTACAGACTACCAGACGATTGTAGTGTGTTCCAGGCAGAGGTGTTGGCGATTTTAAAAGCCACAGAGCTGGTGTCTGGACATGTTGTAGAAGGGGAAGAGGTCACGCTGTACGTCGATAGCCAGGCGGCGCTTAAAGCCTTGAAAAGACACAAGGTCACATCTAGGCTGGTTGCTGATTGTAAAAAGGCTATCGACGCACTAACGGACAAGTATAGGATTAGACTGTGTTGGGTCCCGGGCCATTGTAATGTTGAGGGCAACGAGATTGCTGACGAACTTGCGAGACTGGGCTCGGAAGGGGTAAATTCAATTAGGGTAGAATCGGTTAAGCCACCGATTAGTCACTACTACAGGATGATATCAGACTGGGTAGTCAGGAAGATCAATGTGTCTTGGGAAGTAAGGGGGGATTGCAGAGTGTCGAGGTCAATCTGGCCTAGACTGGACGCTGCGAAAACCGAGATACTTCTAGGTCTAGACAAGAAGGTTTTAAGAGCCGTGATAGGGTTGATCACGGGTCATTGCGCCATTAGGGCAATGGCTAGAAACTGGGTCGTCGGCACACCAGATTTCTGTAGGTTGTGCGAGGATGAGGAGGAGCTGGAAACTGTTGAGCACATCGTGTGTCACTGCCCGGTATTACAAAGCCGCAGACTTAGATGGCTAGGCAATAGATTTATCGAGGGGCTCTTCGACATCGCGCGGTGTAAAATCGAGGATGTCGTCGGCTTCATCAAGGAAATCGGGTGGCTGAGTGATAGGTGGCAGGAAGCATAATAAGGCTCTCTTTTTCCCCAAAATTCTGTTAGTTTTTGTTGTAGTTTAGCTGAAGGGAATCACAATGGACCAATAGGTCTCCGAGTGGATGTGCCATGTTTTGGCACAACCCTTCCAAACCTAACCTAACCTAACCATAGTTGCATCATTAAGTACTACTAGATTTTGAGTAGATTTCGTAAAAATCTAGTGACGAAGTAGATTTGGATTTGTATGAGAAATATAGTACAAACAACTAGATTTTGCTCGAAATCTCATAAATGCTGGATTTCGCTCAAGTGTAAATGCACTATAAACCTAGTTTAAATTATTAACCTTTTACTAAGTCGCAATTTACATTAGACAGAAAAATGGGCAGACAGACGAGATTTGTAGGCAAGGGGTTGAAGAGGTAGAGTGTGTATTTCATGACTAGTGTACTGGACATTTTTTCGTTTCTCTTTTCTGCTTTTCGCTTTTTTCTTTGTTGCTTCACTTTATATTTCTCAAGTCGGCCTCATTTTAATGAGTTTATATTAAACACACAGATTTTGAAACACACAAACATGTAAAGAATATAACACAGAAAATAAAATGTGCAAAAATCTGTCTGTCTTGTTTATGTCCAATGTAAATTGTTTAAGCAAGAGCAAAAGAGAATTCAAAAAATGTCTGCCCTGTTTCTGTCCTATGTAAATTGCGACTAAGGCGCTTTTCACAATAGACAGAAACAGGGTAGACAGGCGGCATTAAGACAGAACAAAAGAAAATTCAAAAAATGTTTGCCCCGTTTCTGTCTATTGTAAAAGCACCCACTTTTAATTCAAACCCTGGTAACCTTCCAAATTTTTTGTGCTGGCAACTTTTAAACTCTCAAAAATATTTATATTTTTCAAAGCGGATTTTTCAAAACAATAACAAAACTTGTTAAAATGGTATATTTCAGAAAATAAATGAAGAAGATTCAAATAATACATAAATTTGTCTATTATAGCGACGTAGCTTGGCTCCAAGCCAAAATCCTCCAAATAAACTGAAGCCAAGCCTTTCTTTTATTACTCCTTTTCAAAATAAACGCAAAAGGACATGTGTTCAAGAAAAGGTTCAAATACAAAGATTTCCCCAACTTTCTCAAACAACTTTGTTAATATCTTTGGCCCAAAATGATTATGAATTGGCTATTTCAAAAATATTGTCCAAACCATTTAAAGTGCCCATAGCCAATTACATACCAGACTATAACAGTGGTAATAGATGTTTGGGTCTAAGAAGAGCAACAATACGGAAAGCTCTACATGATCCTTATGCTTGTAATGCTTTGGTATTGTATACACCCCCAAATTATACAGAACATGAACGTTTATCACTTGATCCTAGTAAAATATTGGTACATGTTGTGGTTGATCCTATATTGAGTAATATTTTACGGCCCCATCAACGGGAGGGCGTACGTTTCATGTACGAATGCGTTGAAGGTAAAAAGGGTTCATTTAACGGCTGTATAATGGCCGATGAAATGGGTTTAGGTAAAACTTTGCAGTGTGTAACTCTGACTTGGACATTATTGAGACAAAGCCCGGATTGTAAACCTACGATATCTAAAGTAATTATAGTATGTCCCTCTTCTTTGGTAAAAAATTGGGAAAAAGAATTTCACAAATGGTTGCAAGGGCGTATGCACTGCTTGGCAATGGAAGGCGGCTCTAAAGAAGATACTACACGTACTTTAGAACAATTTGCCTACAATACAAGTCAACGATGTGGAACTCCCGTGCTAATTATATCCTATGAAACATTTCGCATCTACTCTGAAATATTATGCCGTAATGAAATCGGTTTGGTTATTTGTGATGAAGGACACCGACTTAAAAATAGTGACAATCTTACTTACCAGGCTTTAATGGGTTTAAAAACAAAACGTCGTATTTTATTATCCGGTACACCCATACAAAATGATTTAACTGAATATTTTAGTTTGGTGAATTTTGTAAACCCTAATATGTTAGGTTCAGCCACAGAGTTCAAACGAAACTATGAAAATGCCATCCTGCGTGGACAAAATGCCGATTCTAGCGATAAAGAGCGTCAACGGGCTGTGGAAAAAACTCAAGAGCTCATAGCAGTAGTAAATCAGTGCATCATCAGAAGAACAAACCAAATTTTGACAAAATACTTGCCAGTCAAATTTGAAATGGTTATTTGTGCTAAAATGACTAACATACAGTTGGAGTTATATGTGAATTTTTTGAAATCTGATAAGGTTAAAAGAAGTTTACAAGGTAAGAATAATTCGAAGAAATATTTTCCGTTTTAAAATTAGTAATACCTAGTATGTATTTTGTGTTTAAGATTGCAATGACAAATCGTCAACTTTATCGGCGTTGGCTGATATAACAACCTTAAAAAAGTTATGCAGTCATCCAGATTTAATCTATGATAAAATTCAAGCTCGTGAAAATGGGTTTGAAAATTCTCAAAATATATTGCCGGCTAATTATAAGACAAAGTAAGCAAACTAAGCAATTTTAAAACACTTCACCTTTGGTGGTAAGGGTAAAAACTTGTAGTTTTATATTTTATTTATGTTTGCAGAGAATTCAACCCAGAATTTAGTGGTAAATTTATGTTATTGGATTTTATGTTAGCTACTATAAGAGCCAACACCGATGATAAAGTGGTTTTAATCTCAAATTATACACAAACTTTGGATTTATTTGAACAGTTGGCCAGAAAAAGGTATACAAATTATAATCTAAAATTTTTTTTATATTAAATATTTTTTATTTCACATTTTTGAAATTTATTTTTAGAAAGTATCCTTTTGTTCGCCTAGACGGTTCTATGACCATAAAAAAGCGCAGCAAAGTGGTAGATCAATTTAATGATTCCAATGTTGATTGTTTTCTTTTTATGTTGAGCTCCAAGGCTGGCGGTTGTGGTTTAAATTTAATAGGAGCAAATCGTTTATTTATGTTTGATCCAGATTGGAATCCTGCCAACGATGAACAAGCAATGGCCCGCATATGGAGAGATGGTCAAAAGAAGGCCTGTTTCATATATCGTTTAGTAGCGGTAAATATTGCACTTACAATTTTTACTTAAAAATTTGAGAGATTGAAATTTTGTTACGAAAAGAAAACCGAAATATAATAAAAAAAATCTGACATTAACTTTAAAATCGCAATTTCACCAAATATCAAATTAAAAACTAAAAATAAACTGTACTGCCTCTTTTATTTCAGACTGGCACTATCGAAGAAAAAATTTTACAACGCCAAACCCACAAAAAATCTTTATCGAGCACTATTATTGATAACAACGAAAGTGACGAAAAACATTTTACACGCGATGATTTGAAAGATCTATTTAGTTATGAGGCGGATATTTTATCAGATACACACAATAAGTATGATTAAAATGCAAAAAAGGAAATCTATTTAGACTTTAATAATCCTTCAATATTTTCAGATTAAAATGCAAGCGCTGCGTTAATAATATACAAACTCAACCACCACCAGATAATTCAGATTGCACTTCACATCTATCTCAGTGGTATCATTGTTCCAATAACAAGGGACTACCAGATAGTACTTTATCTCAAGCTTGGCAAACTAGTAAATGTATATCTTTTGTGTTTCATCACCGTTCTCAGGGAGAGATAAAAAATAAAATTTCATCTCAAGAAGATGAAAAAACAACTTCAACCTTGTCAGGAAAACAAAATGATAAATTACACACCAGTTCACGTGTTTTATCATCGGATTATGAAGAATCAGAGGATGAAGATTTAGATGATAGTAAGGATAGTGATTTTGAATAGGTTTAAGATGGTTAGAGAGTTGTGTTTAACTTATAAATAAATTATTTTGTTATCAAAATATAAATTAACGAATTTTTATTGCAATTATGATATAGGAGGTATGATAAAAAAATAACCGTTATTTTAAATTTTCGTGACGTACGTATGTTCGATTTTCGCATTTTTTTAATATTGGTACACATGTCTGTTATTTATGTTGACAATATCAGCCATTTTGGATTGTCAGTTTGTTTTTGACAGATAAAAAGGTTAGTCGTGTTTTGGTGTGCTCTTCGGTTTTTTACTATTTCTAAAAATGGATCAAAGAAACTGTATTAAGTTTTGTGTAAAAAAAGAAATTTCTTTAATCCATTTTTTGAAATAGTTAAAAATCGAAGAGCACTCCAAAACACGACTGATTGTTGTTAAATGTCATTCGTTAGCTTTACAACGATGGATCGGAACGAACGATCTTATACATATTTTTAGGACAATTAAAAGAAAAGCCCGCATATTAGAACTTATATTAATAAAAATAAGTAACAATGGCTTAAATGAATTATTCCACGTATGGATAAGATTGTATTTCAATTACCACTCTGTTGACAGCTGCTTTATAAGCTCTGACATATTTTAATCAATAAGACATTTCACACAGTATTCGAAAACCACCACTGGCGGGAAGGGGCAGAATAACATCTACCTACATATTTAACAGTAATGCGGTTTAGGAAAAAAAGTTCAAGAAGAGAGCGGTTCGGTACAAAGTCAAAACGCATAAAGGTTCTTAAAAGATTTATTACGATTAAAATATTGTTAGTCTTATTTTTGTATTATTATATTTTTTACAATGTTTAAACTCTTTTATGCTTGTTCTTTAGTGATTTGTTCCAAAACATTTGTGTTAATTCAACTACAAGCAGTCTACCCAATGTGTATCGCTTTGAATCGAAATCAAACTAAATTTAATAAAATTTATATAATTTCATATTATGTACTACATATGTTGGTATAATAAATAATTAATTTAGTTTATTTCTCTTTTAAATTTAGTTTAATACTTAAAAAATGTTGATTAACAATATTATTGTTTAAAACCTAAAATATTTACATTTTAAAGCTTCTTTTGATAATAGAATTTGTTTCATAATTTCCCACAGCCTCTCTCTTTAATTTTAATTTTTGAAATAATTTTAACTATTATTCAGTTTTTTACTTAACAAGTTAACTTTAATTATAAAACAAGCTAATCCTCTGGCAGTTAAAATATTCAAGCATATACATATGTAGGTAGTTAATGGTAGCAGAAGGTTTGATGTAAACAACTATATCTCGAATAAATCTAGAGGCCTTTAGGTTTATTTTTTAAGTAAAAGTTATTACTCTATTAAAACAAAAATAAATAATTAGAATTCATTAAAATGCATTTAACTTCTTAACAAAATGTTACAATATATAATAGAAAACTTAACACGTATGAATGAATATATTTAAAATTATATTAAACATCTTGGATTTCATTCCATACATTACTCTTTTCTGGAGGCTTTTCCAAGGGTGGCACTATATTTTGACATTCATTAAGAAAAGTTTTTATACTTTGGTAATAACTGTTAAAAATCAAAAGAACAAAAAAATGAACTAAAATATATACCCTAGTTATATATTTTCATATTTTACCCATCTACTATCCAGGTGTCATTATGAGAACCACCAACAAATTCCAGTATACGTTTACGATCGCTACCACATGCTGCATATAAGGCCCGCATCATTCGCGGTGGCACCAAGTTATCTGCTAAACCAGACACAAATAAGAATGGCACTGAACATTTTGATATTTTTGATAATGAATGGAACTAAAACGAATACAAAACAATTTAAAAAATTTATATGTATTAATAAAACCTTTCTAATGTTACACAACCTTATTTTTATACAATATATGAGGTATAAATTTTACTGAAGGATGTACTAATTCCACAGCCATTTCAGGTATACTTGTAAAAGTATTTTCCACAATGGCACACATAATTTTTTGGCCATAAACTGTATCAGCGGCCACATCGATAGCGACTGCCCCACCTAGTGATCGACCAAATACGACAATTTGTGTGTGATCTAAATCATGACGAGTATGTAGATAATCAATGGCTGCTCTAGCATCTATTACAAGACCCTTTTCACTAGGAGCACCAGTAGAGAGACCATAACCCCTATACTCAATCATCAGTATATTGCAGTTAAGATGATAGAATATGCCCCACACATTTTGCATGCGATGACCCATATTACCTGCATTTCCATGAAAGTAAACAAATGTGGGAACATTTTTCGATCGTTCTTCTGGTTGGCTTACCCAAAATGCATGTAAGGTAACATTATCGGGGGTTCGAATACTCACTGTTTCATGAGGTAGATTATGCATAGTGGGTATAGGTATATAAATGCGAGAATTAGCTGGCAAATCCGGATGATAAAGTAAAACATCTTGTGCATAATAAAATATGCCTGTTAAAAAAAAAAAAACTCATTATAAACTATTCTTCTACTTTAAACCCCCAAACTTACCTAATAAAACAGAACCAATTAGGGCCATAGTTAAATAACCACCATAAAAATAATAAAATATAAAGCACAAAAGAAATGATGCTATACATATAGCCCATACACTACGGGACTGCGGTAACTTGACCACAGCGATTTCCTTGTTTAACGACATGACTTCAGTAATTTTGTTTATATTCTTTTCGACACTTCGAATTAAATGCGATTATTTACTTATTTTTTTAGGTTGCTGATCATGTTCACAATTAGAATCAATATTTTGGACACAAAGTTAATATGAATATTTCTCATATCGATTCCTATACGACATTATAGTTAAAAACATTGTATATGTTTAGTGTTAATTTATATTAACAGAAGGTTTTACTTGTTTATACTGATTCTTTTAGATTAACAATATAATTTATAAAAGTATTAGAAAATTTTGATTTAATTGGTATTTTAAAGAAAGAAGACTTTTATTTACAATTTTTCCTAGCCAGCTGATAATTTTATTGTTGCCAGCTGTAAAATATTTACTAATTTTAACCCTTACATTGTAATAACGAAATAAATTATTTTTGCACACATGTACCCAAGGCAAATTCAAACCAGGTATATTAGCGGCTGAAATAAGTGCAACTCTCAAAAGATTTAGGTACATCAGACATTTTTTTGTTAAAATTTTATAGAAAATTGTATGGTCAGACTAAAGCGCACTGGGGGTCATATTGACTCCCCCAATGTTCCCTTGACTGGTCCTGGTTACCAGTGGGCAAACTGTTGGTCTATCGGCTACCTCTATGTTTACTGCTTTCTATAAGGTCCTTTAATACAAATCAAACCCTACCAACCTAAAAACAAAAATCGCCCCTCGCAAGGGTTTATTGATCCCCCGAGATCTGTAAGCACCTCGTGCGATCTATTGGTCGTGGTCTAATATTTATTTATCAAAAAAGCACAAGAGAATCATTATTACCGAAAAACATAAAAACAAGGTGAAAAAATACAGGTGGGCGTGATTTATTGCCCGCAGCCTCGAATGGACTGGTCTGATGTTGTTGAATTGCGTTTGCGAAATTTTCGCAACTATGCCTGATAGACTGTTGGGTTTAAATTTCCAGTATCACTTTTGGTGCCTTAACAAATTGATTTCAGACTGATATCGCTCAATGTATAAGGATCCTGAATATATTACTTTATTGAGTGGGAAATGAATATTGTAGAAATTACACACGGAATGACCTGTCGTAAATGGTATAAAACACAAAATTACTTTTAAGGTTCTAATTTTCTTTATATTAGTTTATTTTGTTTCACAAAAACTCGTGTTTCATCTTTTTATTTTGAGTTAAAAATACGCCGCGACTAAATTTAAATAGATTTAGTCACTGGAAGAAGGAAAAACAGTCGAAAGCAAAAATAGTCACCGCGGCCATCAAGATTACCTGGTAATGAAAGGAAACAACATATATACTTTGGAGGTCCGTAATTCCGGAAGTAAGAATTGCCATAATTTTTTTCACGTTACGGTTTTGCTTAAAATTTCATTTTACACATGCTAGCTGAGTTAACTCAAAAATAGTTATTATGAAAATCGGTGTGTAACGTGAAATGTATTTTTCAATGTTCAATGGAAAATTCAAATAAAACAATTTAATAATATTTTAGAAAAAAAGACTAAAGAAGAATAATTAGGCTCGAGCTTTCTTGTATAACGCAAATTATCATGGTTAAATGGGCACATTACATGAGTCCATATATTGAGTACACCTTTCATAACATATATAAACATATTTCCATTGCCCCTAACATATAAACAAGATTAAGATATTTTATGATAAATTTAAAGTAGAACTAAAAGTTAAACAAAATAGTTCCAAATAAATAAAACCAAAGTGACGAAGACCTGCCCTCGTTTTAGTCCATAGTCTATAGACACCTTTCAGAAACTAATTTTTGTTGAAGTGTGAAAAAAACAACAAATAGCACAGGCAAATCTAAAATAGAAAAAAATTTTCAAATGAAAGAACTTGCTTTATTTGAAATTTTATTTATATTTAATTTTATTATTTAAAATAAAAATTCATTAAATACTAAAAAATGCTAAAAACTAGATATTTATAGGACTCCCACAATGTGGCAACATTCAATGATGTAAATTTTAAATTGTGTGGCATGTTTAGTTGACATTCATAATTAATTGTACAAAATGGCTGAACAAGTGAAAATCGTGCTAAAGAGAAACCGTAAAAACGTTTAAGTAAGACGAGATAAAAACGTAAATTTTTTATAAATATGTAAATGAAATCGCCCTTGAAAAATTCAAAAAAGGATAAAATAAATTTTGCAGTTAAAATATTGAGAAATCTATGCAGCAATAAAGCCAAAAGAACGAAAAATAGAGTACCATATATAAGCGTAATGTTCGAAAAACCTTAAAAGAACGCTGGTGACCCTCAAAATAATGTGTATAAAAATGTGGCAACGCTGTACTTCACGGTACTCTTATTACGAAGAAACAAGATGGCGATTTTCGACAAATGACTTTTGAATGGAGGACGAAGACGACGTGAAAATTTTCTATGTGCTGAGTTGGAGAAAAAAATTTTCAAAAATTAAAAAGTTTAACTTTGTGAATAAATATTAAAATATTATTACTTTCATAGCAAAATAAGTGAATAATTAATGTCTGCTATAAGAAAAACGATTTTGAACACTAAAATATATCATGAGCCAGGTGAGTGTTGCATGAAAAATGTGAAATTGTTATGAATTTTTGTAATTTTGGCGGTTAAAAATGTAAATATTTTGTTAATTTTAATATTTTCCAAAAATTTATGCATTGTTTTATTAAGTTTATCAAACATATTGTGTTCCCTTCGATGGGTGTGGCTGCAATTGGACTTAGAAATCAGGAGTCTCGTTTGAGACTCCACAGGGCAAAAAGCTTGTATTTATATGTTGTAAGAGGCGATGATGAAAATTTGCAAATTTTTTATCTTTATCCTTATTGTTTCACAACTTTCTCGACTGATTTCGATCCTAGTGGGATCTAGGTTCCCAAATATGTGAAAAATTTTAAATTCCATTGGGGACCCATTTTAGTAATTTTAACTTTTATTTCAAATAATTTGTATATTTATGGTGAATTCTATACAAAAATGTCAAAAAAATAATGTTTTTATCGGTGATATCACCAAAATTTCAATATTTTTCACTTATTACGTAATAAATTTTCCTATGGAAAAAATTTCAACTGTATCACAATTGGATTTTCTTGAATTTTTTCCAGTTTTTAAGACAAACTATGCAATGTTGGTGGAACAAAACATATATTTTCACATGATTTTTGTGTTCTTAAAGAGAATTATACAAAATTTATATTTTTGCTATGTAATCAAGTTAGTTTCCAATATTTAGGCATATAATCTCAATTAAATCCTCTCCAGAATCATGGTATTTTATAATTTTTTAACTATAGGCATTTTAATCGTATTAATATAGATGTTCAAGATCTTAAAAACTGCTAATGATCGATTTATTAGCCTTATATATACACCTTTAGCAAAAAGTTGAAAAATGGAGTACATATATTTATATTAATGGTACACTTATACAACTTCTCCAAATTCTGGAGAGGCTATAGTCTCAACACTTAGGTGTCAGTTATGCCAATATGTATATTACTTAATAATTTATGTACCAGATATTGACTGGCTAAAAACCCTTCATTTTAAATTAAAATAACATTTTTTTTCCTTAAACTTTCCAATAAAGACCAGAAAAAAGTATTCCTGGAGAGGATTTCTTGACATTTGTGAAGATGTTTGTTATATAGTAATATTTTCGTCAAGTTCTTTGTAAATGTTGGTTTAGAAATAATTTGCTTCCGATATGATAAGTATTTTGTAAGACTATCCTTCAAAATTATAGAAATCCGTCGGAAGGATTTTATGAACTAGAAACTTTTAATCAAAGTAGATTTAGTGATTTGTGAGAGATATCGATTAAAATAATATTGATTATAAAAGTGCTACAACTTTTGCATTTATATGTTGATATTTCTACCGCTGTCCAGGATTAAACAAATTATTATTACACTAAATTTCAGATTTTTATTTGAAATAACAAATTAAATACTGGTCAATCGGAAGCACAAAATAAATATCCTGGGTGTATTTTAACGTCTTAAATCCTGAAATAGTTGAATTATATGAAACCTTTTAATTCCAATAAAAATAAACGATCAAATAGGTCAAAATCTTTTTTATTTCTTAACTATAGTTTATTGCTTTTAAAACAAAATAAATTTTTTAATTTTGGCATCGATTTACTCATAAAACTTAAATCTATATTTGATTTAATTATGTTTAAAATAAATCCAAAATAGACCGGATATTTAGGGAGTGTTTGTTTAAATTATGTTAAAAATAAATCCAAAATAGACCGGATATTTAGTGTAAACGAGGATGTACGGGAATGTGTCCTTCCTTAAATTAATTATATCTTTAAATTTATAATTAGAAGCTACAGGCCTAGATGGCTATGTGAAAGATTACACGATGGGCTAAACGAAAATGCTAAAAGTAATTTAAAAGATGTCAGCTTTATCAGAGAATCCTGTTGCTAAGTGTTAGGTAACATCATGTAAATGAAGTTAGTTATATGACAATTCCGGATCTCCCTTTATAGTTTAAATGGCCGGATAGATAATATCGACACGTTGTGATTACTGGCGTAAAACTTTTCTGATATTGCATACAAAGGATAACACATTTACTTCATGCTTAGAAGTATTGAGTAGTGACTATTACTAAAAAGGAGTACCCAGAAACTTTTAAAAAGACTGTGCGCTATAAATAAAACAAATAGGACAAAGTTTACCAGTAAAAAATAACATTAGGTATATTTATGCGGAATATCTTCACAATGGGACCAAAGGGATCCAAGTGAGTCGGTTTTCCCCCCTACACGGATCCGCCGACCCGTGCAACCTAACCTATGCGGAATATCAACATTTGGACAATTCAGTCCATTTACAATTTCTGCAAATTTGTATCAAACGGTCTTCAAAGATGATAAAAATTTTCCTCATGTCAGCACCAATTTGAATTGAAAGAAAATTGCGTTCGATTGACCACGGTAAGAGAAGAACACAATACGATGTAGCTAAGAAATTGCTCAACTAAAGCCGCGTAGAAGGAATCGAAGTTTACGAAGTTTGCAAATGGTATAGGAAAGCATCGTGTGTATGTTTCGGTATCAAAAATTGTGATTTCAATATGAAATATTTTTTTTAATATTAAAAGCTTGAAAATTTATTTTATACATATGTATGTGTACTTTAAATTTGTCGTTTTAAAAATATTCCAATTTTGTTTCTATTTCTGCAAAACTAATTTACAAAATTAATTTAAAAACAATGGCTTCGAATTCAAAGTTAAACACATAATTAATTGTTTATTTTTATATAATTTTATTTATTTGTTTTTTTTTTATAATTTTTTTTTTATTTATTTTTTATTTAATTTTATTTATTTTTTTATATACTAATTTTATTTTTTTATATAATATTATTTATTTTTGTTTTTTTAACTATTTTTATAAATTACCTAATAATATTTCAGGCTTAAGTTCTTTATTTATCTTACTTTTGATTTGTACAACCTAAATCTTAATCTCACACCATTTATTTTATCTAACTTTTTAAAATTGTTCGTACGTTAATATTCTAGCTAACCTGTATAATATACTTTGTAAATTTTATAGAGTATAAATAAAATAAATAAATAAAATTATAAAACAAATAAAAACTTTTGAATATGGGCACACCATAAGAATATGCGAAGTAGTAAGTATTCTATTGCGAAATCTGTGTTGTAAATATAGCTTTCGGGATCAACTGGATATACTGCGAACATATAAGGTTGGTGTAGTGTGTGGTTTTGGGGTTCGTTCACTTTTGGAGTATTTTAGCAGCCTTATCATAAATGTCATAAAAACACCAACATTGTCCGGCCTGTTTTTTTTTTTTTCGATTAACTACATTGAACTGCATGTTGCTAAACGTGGTAATATTTTATTAATGTCTATAGGACGTCCAACTGAACATGTAGTTTGGTTTCATGTTAAATAATGCAAATTTTAAAATGTTAACATATTCTTTAGATGGTTTACATGTGAGGGCTCTTCCTACAGGGCATATAAGATTTTGTTAATTGTTTTACATGTTCCATAGGTTAGCTTTGGCTAAGAAGAAATGTGCCAATGAAATGACACTTGCAGTCTAATTGAATTTACCAGGTAAGAACATCAGACAAGCTGATTATTTCTTGCAATCCTGTTTTCTAATGTCTTGACAAAAATTTATTATTTTATTTATGCTATGAAAATGTCATTTGTTTTGCTGTTGCAACAGCTCTGTTGTTATAGAAAGTTCTTTTCTGAAAAGATTTAAAATATAAACTTGGAGCTGGAGAAATTGTGCCACCTAAGTTGATCTTAGCCATAGGTCAATGGAGCGCAAATCGGTTGGCCTATTGGGGCAGATGTGGTCAAGATTTGCGTCGATACCTAGCCGTGTGCCCTTATTCGACGGGTGGTCTCACCACCGAGTGAAGTAGAGACGTAGACTAGCGCCCCCACTGTGTAGTAACGGCGCACCCTACGATACACGTTATCGTGTAAGAGACACGATATACGCGTTTTAGGTGTGTCGCACAGTCAAAGTGAGAAGCAATTTTTAGAACATGGTAAGTCATGGACCCATGGACCCATGTTCTAACCTCTTGATTAGGGGTTGGAGACTATCCAACTCCTTCTGTTGAGAATGCAACAGCACATTTTGATCCACAATGCACCTACCCTGCATACATCGATCTTAAACCACAGCCACCACGTGTACCCCCGAAGGGGACCTCATCAATAAGCGGTCACAGAGACGCAGGAGGGTCTCTGTGGGGCTACCGATTCCCGTGGTACCAGTCCTTTGGACACTGGTCGGGCCTCGAAGAGAACCCGTGTTATAAAACAAAAGACCTTTAATAACAAGAGGGAAGCTTTAGGTAGTGGTGGACTTCGTTCTTCGATTTAATGCGATTTTTCTCGTAATCCTTTATCTGATGAAATAGATGATGTTTAAAACATTACCCAAAATTGATAGATACGAAGAGTGCTTATGACGGACGTAGCTGTCTAAATAATGTGCATTCCGCTCTGCTGGTGTCTTAAAATTTAAGTTTTCCAATTTTTCTTTAATATTATCACCTAATTTGTAATTTGATTTATTCTTTCTTAGAGATATTTTTTTTTATTATTATTATTATTTAAAAGACCGTAAAGATCAAAAAAGAAGTTGGAGAAGCCTGAAAGGCTTACATTTCCAGGGTAAACGTCTTTATGTTATATTTATTTATATTTTATAGTTTTTCGTTATTTTAGTTTTCGTTAGTTTGTAAAATTTTCTTTTTTTTTCCGTAAAGATCAAAAAAGAGGTTGGAATATTTCCAGGGTAAACGTCTTTAAGTTATATTTATTTATATTTTATAGTTTTTCGTTATTTTGTAAAATTTTCTTTTTTTATCCTTTTAAATTAGTTTATATGTATGTATTTTATTTATTATTTTCATTATATATTTTTAGTTTCTTTTCATTTATTAAATATTGAGGTTATAGACGATATCCAGAATGATTGCATATGGCTGATTAAAGCAACCACCAATTAACTGTACTAAAGTACAGCTAATCGTGGAAGCCAATCACCCAGTGCGAGAGTGAGACGTAAACCACTCGAAGGCCTAGCAACAAGAACGGCCTGATTGACTTTAAACGATAACGACAATGACGCGCGAACGTGTTCCTCCACCCAGAGCTACTTTACGACTGTTTTTTTTATTTAAAAGTATTTTTTGCTTTTTCTTACAATAAGCATTTCTATTTTTTTTTTTTCATTCTCCAATCCTGTCTAAAACTAACTAAATTGGAGAATTCAGACTTTTGTATAAGATTTTTATTATTTACTTTGGTAACTCTTTGATGTATAAGTACACCGGCCAAGACACGGTCAAAATAATCATCAAGCATTGTGGTAGGATTTGTATGTGTTATACGATGCTGAATGAAAAATTAAAAATTCTTGATTTCTGGCATGCTAAATGTCACATTTTTATGTGTTTGTTCTTCAATCACGTACAAACTTTTCTTTTTAAATGAGATTTAAAGTTGTGCGGTTGTCGGAAGAAAAATAATGAAATCGTAGAACCGTAATTTAAATGATAGCAATGAGTAATTTCATTGCAATGCTATAAAAACAAAAGTATATTTGAATCGAAAAATTAATTATTTTCGGTTTGGGGTGTTAACTGAACTACCCCTTTCCAATTATGCCCAAAATGTATACAGCTCTTTATCTCCATAAACCAAAGGCACGTACTAAATTTCGATTTAATATGTCAAACGGTATGACCTGTACAAACTCCACAAAAATAGTGGCATACACACTTATCCACCCACCCACAGAAATCATGGCGAAAATAGCAAAATGGATTCAGAAGACCTCAAAACGTATAAATCCGTCGAAATCGCGACCTCGATATTTTTCATTATTACTATACTTTACCGTATGGTAAAGTAAAAAATTATCGGAAGTTAAATATAACAACTAAATATTCTGCGTTCAAATAAAGTTGTTCGGATTCGGTTTACAGAAATTAAATATAAAAACGATGTTTTTCCATCGCGGTCTCTGAGAAAAGCAATAATTAAAGTTCAAAGCTCAAAAAACGATTTTTTCTTTACCACAAAATGACACTGAATAGGAAAATCTAGTAATAGAACTTTAACGCGATAAGTTGAAAAATGAGTCGGATGGATAACTACTATTAAAGCCATCTGGTGTAAAACGGTGTAAATTAAATTAATTTAATTAATGAATATACCCAATAATTTAACGAAATTTATTTCAATATAAAATAACCCATTTTCGTTAAATTTTAGTTAAAAAGTTCTATAATTTTTTTAGGAACACAATGAATCCTTGAACAGCATAGGATCGGAAGACGATACGCCTGAAGAACACATTGGATTCGAAAGTGGTAGCGGTAGTTCTTCAGAATCAGATTCCGATTCTGAAAGTTCATCATCATCAAATTCCAGCGACGGTCACACATCACCTGAACCACCCGATCGAGAAGAGGAAGACGATGAGAATGCCAGAGATGGACATATTCAACAGCAGCAACACGAAGAAGAAGATGAAAACCATATTGTTACACTTAAGCAAAATACAGAAGCTGGACTTCCACCCACAGCCATTGATGCACAAGAAGATACAAAGACAAATGGATACTCCGATGATAATGAAAGTGGCAGCGACAGTGGTAGCAACTCAGATTCCAATTCATCAAACGAGGAAGATGATGAAGAAGAGAAAATAAAACATCACCAGGCTGAAGGCGGCATTGATTTCGAAGGAGGAAAAGGAACAATTCAAGAACAACAACACAATGCTGCAAATAACACAACCACAACGTCTGCCACTACAGATAATAATACCTCACACGCAACTAACGAAGAAGATGATGAATCCAACGATTCAAATGATGAAGAAGAAGATAGTGACCAAGAAAAAACTCATTCAAACTCAATGGCTAAAGAGAACTCGACGGCGGCGGCAGCGACAGAGACGTTAAATGATGATGATGATGAGTCTGATTCAGGGGGATCTTCAAAATCATCAAATTCTTCTGCTCATTCAGCTGTAGAATCGAGTGACAGTGATAGTGTAGGTTTTAAAATCACTTAAACTTAAAATATTCTTAAACTCAAAAATATTCATAAAAATTACCATTATAGGATGATAGCGAAGAAGATTATCAACCAAAAAGAACCTCAGCTCGCCAAACTCGTAAACCAGCACCTGCCGAAAAAGTTAAGAAACCTGTCAAGAAGAAGAAAAAACAAAAGTAACTGATTAATAAATTATAGAAATAAAAACACAATTTTTATTAAAACAAAACTAAACAAAAATATTTTAGTTGGAATTCCGATGAAACTGATGAAAGTGATGGTGATAGCGAAGATTCAACGCCACCAAGACGTAAGCCACCTGCCTCTAAACAAAGTAAACAGCAAAAGCGTAGTAAAAAAACAACAACCTCCGATGATAGTAATGATGAGAAAAGGTAAATTTCTTTTTTACCACTATTTTAAAACAAAATTAAATTGTTTTTTATTAGATTCGGAACTCGTCGGGCAGCAGCTGCTGTTAGTTACAAAGAAGATTCAGAAGATAAAACTGACTCTGAAGATTTAGTAGAAGTGGAATATGATGAAAATCAAGTAGAAGCAGCAGCATTAGCTGCAGAGGAAGATGAAAAATATGAAACGATTGAACGTATTTTGGCAAAGCGTCAAGGCAAAAAAGGTTGCACAGGCAATCAAACTACCGTCTATGCTATTGAAGATAGCGGCTGTGATCCTAATGAAGGTGTTGATGAAAATAACTTAGAAAACACCGAAACACAATATCTAATTAAATGGAAGGGGTGGTCTTATATACACAACACCTGGGAATCTGAATCTACACTTAAAGAGCAAAAGGTTAAAGGTATGAAAAAGTTGGATAATTTCATCAAAAAAGAAAAAGAACAAGAATATTGGATGCGTTATGCCGGCCCTGAAGACATTGATTACTACGAATGTAAATTAGAATTGCAAAATGACTTAGTCAAATCGTATAATAGTGTTGATCGCATCATATCCCGTAACGAAAAGCCTGAAGGTGACAGCGAATATCTTTGCAAATGGGAATCATTGCCTTATTCCGAAGCCACATGGGAGGATGCTAGCTTAGTAATGCGCAAGTGGAAGCACTGCGTAGAACATTTTAATGAGCGCGAGAACTCTAAATGTACACCTTCACGGCATTGTAAAGTTCTCAAATATCGTCCAAAGTTTTATAAATTGAAAGGTCAACCAGAATTTTTACAAGAAGGTTTAACACTTCGAGACTATCAAATGGATGGTTTGAATTGGCTTTTGCATTCATGGTGTAAAGAAAACTCAGTCATTTTAGCCGACGAGATGGGTTTGGGCAAGACAATACAAACTATTTGTTTCTTGTTTTCCCTTTTTAAAATACATCATTTGTATGGACCATATCTGTGTGTTGTGCCTCTTTCAACGATGACTGCTTGGCAGCGTGAATTCGAACTATGGGCTCCAGATATGAATGTGGTGACGTATTTGGGTGATGTTAAATCACGCGAAATGATACGGCAATATGAATGGACATTCAATGGTTCGAAAAGACTGAAATTTAATTGCATTCTCACTACATACGAGATCGTATTAAAGGTAAGTTAGAGCATCCAATATACTAAACAACTATGTAAGTTTCTTCTTAAGTTTCAAAATGTGCAAATACAAATGTAATTCAAGTTTGTCAATTAGAATTTTAAAATGTTTTTTAAAGGATAAATTATTTCTGGGTACATTGCAATGGGCAGCATTGCTTGTCGATGAGGCTCATCGTTTAAAAAATGATGATTCATTGCTCTACAAATCACTCAAGGAGTTTGAAACAAATCATAGATTACTGATTACGGGCACACCACTTCAAAATTCTCTTAAGGAACTTTGGGCTCTTCTTCATTTTATAATGCCTGAGAAATTCATAACATGGGAGGATTTTGAACTAGAACACGGCAATGCTGCCGACAAAGGATATACTAAACTACATCAGCAGTTGGAACCGTATATTTTGAGACGTGTTAAAAAGGATGTAGAAAAGTCTCTACCTGCCAAAGTTGAACAAATTTTGCGTGTCGAAATGACTTCACTGCAAAAACAATATTACAAATGGATACTCACAAAGAATTTTGATGCCTTACGAAAGGGCAAGAAAGGATCAACCTCAACTTTTCTTAATATCGTGATAGAATTAAAAAAATGTTGTAATCATGCTGCTCTTATAAGACCTTCAGAGTTTGAACTGATGGGGATGCAACAGGATGAAGCACTACAGACACTTCTTAGAGGCTCGGGTAAACTTGTTCTCTTGGATAAGTTACTTTGCCGCCTAAAGGAAACTGGTCATAGAGTGCTAATTTTCTCTCAAATGGTGCGAATGTTAGACATATTGGCCGACTATTTGCAAAAGCGACATTTTTCATTCCAACGTTTGGATGGCAGCATAAAGGGAGAAATTCGTCGTCAGGCGTTAGATCACTTCAATGCCGAAGGATCTCCAGATTTTTGTTTTTTACTTTCGACGAGAGCAGGTGGTTTAGGAATAAATTTGGCTACAGCCGACACTGTGATTATTTTTGATTCGGATTGGAATCCTCAAAATGACTTACAAGCACAAGCACGAGCACATCGCATTGGCCAAAAAAATCAAGTAAATATCTACCGTTTGGTTACAGCCCGGTCAGTGGAAGAACAGATAGTAGAACGGGCTAAACAAAAGATGGTCTTAGATCACTTGGTTATACAACGTATGGATACCACAGGGCGCACTGTTTTAGATAGAGGAAATGCGGCTTCTTCCAACAACACTCCGTTCAATAAAGATGATCTGTCTGCCATTTTAAAATTTGGTGCCGAAGAATTGTTTAAGGATGAGCAAGAAAATGACGAGGAACTAGTATGTGATATAGATGAAATTTTGCAAAGAGCAGAAACTCGTAACGAAGACCCTGAAATGCCTGGCGACGATTTGCTGTCTGCATTTAAGGTAGCTAGTATAGCTGCATTTGAAGAGGAGCCCGAGACCCCAAATAAGGATAACGATAATCAGGCTATAGAGGAAGATACAAAAGATTGGGATGACATTATTCCAGAAAATTTTCGTAGAGTTGTTGAAAATGAAGAAAAAGCAAAGGAGATGGAGGATTTATATCTGCCACCCAGAAGAAAGACTGCCGCGAACAATCAAAATGAAAATTCGAGTGGAAGAGGAAGCAAAAAGGGACAGCATGATGATTCCAATGATTCCGATTATGATATGGGCTCGGACGCGAGCAATGATGCGGACGGAAAATCAAAATCCAAACGGGGAAGACCGGCAATGAAGGAAAAAATCATTGGTTTTACTGATACCGAAATTAGACGTTTTATAAAATCATACAAGAAATTTCCGGCGCCCTTAGAGCGGTTAGAAGCTATTGCCTGTGATGCGGAGTTGCAGGAAAAGCCTTTGGCAGAGCTTAGACGTATTGGCGAAATGTTACACGACCGTTGTGTTCAATTTCTGGAAGAACATAAAGATGAATTGGCAGGAAATGTTGCAGCTGTAAAGAAGTCAGCTGATTTAAATGTAGTATCAAATACAACAGAAGAACCTGCTTGCAAACAAAAACGTAGCAGAGCTACATTTTCTGTTAAATTGGGTGGAGTGTCGTTTAATGCTAAGACTCTTTTATCATGTGAAGAAGAACTTAAACCCCTAAACGATGTTATACCTGGCACAGCGGCTGAAAGACTTAATTGGTCACTTAGTATTAAAACTCGCCCCGCTAATTTTGATGTTGAATGGGGTGACGAGGAGGACTCAAAACTACTCTGTGGTATCTATCAATATGGTATTGGCTCTTGGGAACAAATGAAAATGGATCCCAGTCTTAAGTTAACTGAAAAAATTCTGCACAATGATGGCCGGAAACCACAAACAAAGCATTTGCAATCAAGAGCAGAATATCTTCTTAAAATCATAAAGAAAAGTGTGGAAACCAAAAAAGGTGGGGAACGCAAACAACGCAAACCTAGGAAGCCGAGAGAAGCAAAAGCGGGAGGACTCACTGTAACAAACGTTGCTACACCTGAATGCAAGGCTCGTCACGTTTCCGAAGCAGATGAAGCATCACAAACCGGGGATATCATTTCGGTTACAGAGAAAAAAACCCGCAAGGAAAGAAAAGAAAGTCAGTCAAAACCTGAGGTCGCTGAAGATCCCACTTCGAACGATGTTGACAGCCTAAACATTGCAGCTAAGAAAAAACAAAAAGCTTCAAAAGAAAAAGATTCTACGGCAAAATCCTCGGCCAAATCTAAAAAGTCGTTAGGTGCAGATTCCACAAATAAACCTATGCATTTTACGGCGAATAATGAACCAAGAGCTTTGGAGGTTTTAGGTGATTTAGATCCCAATATTTTCAACGAATGCAAAGAAAAAATGAGACCAGTTAAAAAAGCTTTAAAAGCTTTGGATCGCCCAGATTCCAGTCTTTCTATGCAAGATCAAGTGAAGCACACCAGAGATTGTTTGATATCTATAGGAAGACAAATTGATGTTTGTTTAGAATCGTACACCAAAGAGACGGAGAAGAAAGAGTGGCGTTCAAATCTTTGGTATTTTGTCTCCAAATTTACAGGTGAGAAATAAGCAATACGTGCCGCCCTCAAAAACCATTATTTATTTTTTATACCATTTTAGAATTTGACGCGAAAAAACTTTTCAAAATGTACAAAGCTGCATCGAAAAATTCAAAAGAATCTAATATAAGTAAAACTGTCAGTCCGGACAAAAGCAAAACCTTGCAATCATCAGCAAAGAAATCGAAAGATACATCCTTATCTCAAAATGGCAATGATGAGAAGAATAAATCATTTAAAAAGAAGAAAAAAGATAAAGACAAAGATAGGGATAGGGATAGAGATAGAGATAGGATAGATAAAGAACGCGATAAACCGAAATCTGAAAGATTTATGAAAATAGATCAAGGTAATTCTATGAATAAACATAAACCACCTACAGGATCGGGTAATATAAATTCACCAATGAAACGTAAACGAGATGAAAATGAAGCTGCAATTGGTGGCACTTTAATGCAGGGTGGTGGTGATGTTAAATCAATGTCATACAAAAGGTTGAATATGGAAGGTTCTCAGGGAAGGTAAGGCCTAAGCCAACAGCTTTAAAGAAATTACAAGAGCGTAAAGTTATTTTTGTTTGCTAATTTATTAAATAGAAATCGCGATGACCGCAACAAACATCGTCAGCGTGATGACTATTATGGGGGCGGAAATAGTCACGATGGTTTAAACACGAGCAGAAGTAGCAACAACAGTGATCGTCGCAACTCTATAAATTCCCCATCTACTCCAAATAATCGTATTCACCCCAGTAATCAACGACTACCGCCCGGCGCTACATTGTCACCTTATGTTGAGGGCGGTTCCGGTGGTAGTGATAGATGGAATCATAATCGTGATCGGTAGGTTTTCGTTTAAAATTTTACCATTATTATATACAATATTTGGATGAAATCTCTTTTTTCTTAGATATAGTAATTCCGATTACAAACGTGAGCGTTATGACAGCTATAATAATCGGACACCTGGCGGTGGTTATCACCGAGACCATAGAGATCGTGATAGGGATAGAAGAGTCGACAAAAGAAGGTAAGTCGGCAGGCTATAATGCTGTAGTATGGTTGGTAGTATGTATTGAAGAAACATGTTTATTAACCATGTGTATATTTTCGAAATTATTTTTTATATCACAACTGGGGATGCGGCGAAAGTTTGCATTCGCAATAAATATGCGAATTATTCGTTTATCTTGAAATTAGAACATGCGCTTAAGACTAGTGAATTTTAAAAGAGAATAATAAGGAAAATATGTATATAAAAAATCAATCATTACTTAAAAAAAAAATAATAATGATCACTTAAGCGTGAAAACTGTTTTAACAAATATTCACAAAATTGTCGTAATTGTTGTGGTTGTCCCAAGCAATATATCCAAATTATAGTACTTTCGAAAATATTTTTCAATTTGTGAAAAGAAAAAAGCAAAGTGTGTTTAATTTGTTCAAAATTTTATTTCACGAGATATTATCCATTTAATTTACATATCAGAAGGGCACTACACTTACATATTTTATAGTGCTGCCGATATGGGTAATTACTCAGAAAATTGCAACATGATACAAAATCCTGTTATGGTAGTCCTGTAAGTAGCGTCATAAAATTTCCCGTTTACAAAAGAGGTGCTGCCAAGTCACTTAAATTAGTAAAATTGTATACATTTCAGTTTTGTTTTTCCCCTTATATTCTTTTAGAATGGAGATATTTTTTTTTAAAATTCATCAATTAGTTTTTACATGATGACGACACAAATTGATGTTTTGTATTTCAAATCGATTAATTTCAGCACCAGCAAAAATAAAATATTTCATTTACAAACACGGTTCTGTTACAGTTTTATTATATTTTAAAATACTTTAACACAAAAATTTATGGTATACGGCATAAAATTTCTAATTTGTTTGCCTTTATTATATTTTAAAATATTTTAACAAAAAAATTGTGGTATACGGCATAAAGTTTCTAATTTGTTTGTCTGCAACATTTTTTTAATTTTCTATTACAGATATCCACCTCCTCATCCGCCTCAGCATGGATATCCAAATCATTATATGCCTCCGTATTATATGCCTCCAAATAATGGTGTGATACCACCGAGCATGGGTGGTTCGCACGGTACTTTTGGTGGTAGTAGTGGTAGATCCGGAAATACTGCCGATCCTCGTTATCATGGTGATTGGTCTCGTGAATATCCTTCCGAAACCTACAGACGAGGAAGCAGTGGTAGCGCAGCACAGCCAGGTGCAAATAATTCTGGTACGCCAAATGTCGAATATGACCGCCGACCTCCACCCTCACAAACGTAATATTTACCAATACCAGACTAGATGCTAAAAACATAGATACTCTTCGTAATAACATGCCTTTTACGAACCATTTATCATTTTTCAATACTTATTTACCATTTCATTTCACTACTTTTTTTTTACTTTTCACCATAATTTTTTTTATTTTAATGTATGTGCATATAGTAGTTTATAATACTATTCTATTCCTCAGTCTTCACTGTGTAAATCTTTATAAATAGTTACTTTGTATTTACTATTACATATTTAAACAAAAACTAACATGTATGTATGTATGTTGTATTTAGTATAAAATACTGCAAACGAATCCTATTGCTAGCCAATCAAGACAATGTAAATGTTAAATCTCCTTATATCACATCCTTTTTGTTTTAAACTGATTCCCATTAAATTAAGCTAGCATTAAATATTTTAAGTCTAGTAGCAATAAGTTCTTTTCATATGTGTTTCATCACTTACGTTAATTTTTATATATAAATTTAAAAATATACATATATCTTTAGAAATCTAGAAATAACTTTTACAAAATACTGTATAAAGTACATTTAAAATTAAGCTAAGGACATTTCTATTAATTATAAAACAAAAACCTATTTATATTTTAATAATTATTAAATTCCAAATTGGAATTTTTATCAACGCTTAATAAAACAAAAATATTAAAAAAAATGGACTCTTGAAATATAATACATGTAAAAGAAAATCTGTTTTTTAGCGGAATTACAACACCTAATTATCTGTGTACAACACATCAAAAAAATGAAATTATATTTCCCTTTTTTATTAAAGTTATTTTATATTTCACATATTGGGTATGTGTTAAAAAAAGATTTTTTGAAATTATAAAATTCCAAACCTGAATTCATTTCGTTCTTTTTAAAAGCTTTGGTCCTTTTAAAAAAGGCTCATAACATAATTTTGCTAACCTTATATTCCTAATTAACTTGAATGTGAAAAATGTTTTAATATTTCCATGTTTATTTATTTTGGTTGAACACGTATTTCTTTTTCTTATAATCAAGATCAAAGATTGATTCATTTAAACTAAGCCAATAGTATATCATTCTTCGCTGTCTAGTTTTAAGTCGATTGTAGTTCTTATATCCCTTTTGTAAATTATTAACCATTCATCCTAGTGTTTACGCTGTACAGTCATAAATTCTAAGCGGTTACATGAGTTTTATATAATTTAGACTAAAGTAAGATACAATAAAAAAGAATAATTTAACTTGTAATAAAAAAGATAACCACATTTTTCATTTAAAAAAAAGATATGAATAATACAAAAATCATAAATAAATGAAAAACTTTATTCGCAAAATATAAAGAAAAGTGTTTTTCTTACGAACGAATAATTACTTTTAGTCGCTTGGTGATTGGCCATTAGACTTTTTATACTTCCCTTATCCAGCATACTGCGTTTTGAAACCTTGAACAACATGAAATAACATTTTCAAATAATTTTATTTATGTTAACAGTAGTGTCTTTAGTGGTTTCTCATAATTTATACACAAGCAACAAAAAAAGTGAGAAAATGAATGCATATTAATGTATATGAAAAAAGACAAATTCGAGTTAAACTATGGCAATTGAATAAAAAACTTAAATTTAGTCACTGGTGATTAGAAACAAACGAAAGGTCTTAATTCAACATCTCTTCGTTAAAGAATTATTCCTCTTGACCTTTTTTGGCAGACCATTGCAAATAGTTAGGTTGTGTTGCTGCTTCATATTCCTGCACCAAACAGTCAACCACGTCACGTGAATCATCCAATTCAGAGAGATCATCTTTAAAAATATCCTCACGTCGAAATTGATCCAAAAACGCGCCACGCTTTTTGAGTTTATCATATTGACTGAGGGCTCGCTCAAACAGGGAGCAAATACTTGTGTGATTTGCCAACATTAAACCTGAAACACGATGGCTGCTCTGAACGTACGGCGAAGAACGTGAGAGAGCCACTTGTATGCTTGTTGGTCCCCAGGGTATAAATTGTGCCAATTTACGTTCACGTATGCGCTGCAATGATTTATGGACCTGTGTCGGATCCACTTCGCCCTGTATTATATTTAATATTGATATATAGCAGTGATGATTTGTCTTATCTGGACCTGTAGAAACCATCATATTTTTCGGTTGCAATAAACGGCGCATAACATCTAATACTGTAGTCTTGCGCACATTGACAGTTTGCTAGAGGTTATTAAAAAATTAAGAAATTTTTAAATTGAGATGAAATTGAAGGTATGTAAAATAAGCAAGAAACGGTATTTGCTACATTCGCTATAATTAAATGTTCGAATGATTAATACAAAATTTTAAAAAAATTTATTTTGAAGTTTTTTGTGTAATATGAAGATTAAATACGCTTTCATAACCGCTAAAAGGTAATACTTAAAAATTTAAGTATTCCTTACTTAATTTTTTTTCTTTTCTTAACGATTTTTTCTAGTCAAGACTTTTAGGATATGGCAAGGTATTTTTTAGCAATTTTTCCTCTACAGTAAAAAACATATAAATTTAGATTTTTGAGTTATTATCGTAAATAATCTTATTTATGTTCTTATCAATCGATTCAGTATATGAAAATGAATTAATATAGAAAATCATACTTACATCATTATCGGTTGTTAACGGTGTATAACCAGTCATTAAGAAATGTAATTGAGGAGTGGGTATCAATGGAGCTGTTAAACCAATCAAATTGTTGTTCATATATGAAGGATAACGCAATGTTGTCGTACTAACCGACATTATTGTGGAGACCAAAGTATTTATTTGTGAAAAGCTTGGATTTTGTAAATGCAAACGGTCTGTAGCAATACGATTTAGAGCCGTATTATCTAAGACAACAACACAATCAGCACAACTAGTAAGACGACGTAAAGTCAACATAGAATTGTAGGGTTGTACCACAACATCACTTATTTCATCTTGATTGGGAAAAACACTGTAAGTTTGTATAAGTTTCTTAGGAAAACGATCTGAAAGACGTTCCATAATATATGAACCCATGCCGGAACCAGTACCACCAGCTATGGAATGGCATAAAACGAAACCTTCTAGGGAATCACTACCATCAGCTTCACGGTCAATAATATCAAATACTTCTTCTTGTAGTTTTTCTCCTTGACTATAGCCAGAAGCCCAATTATTACCAGCACCACCACCATGTTTAGATAAGTAAACATTCTCTGGATTATATAACTACATTAGAAAATGAGATTTATTAATACATAGCCTTATATATTTAAGTTTTTTTTAAGCAAACCTTCGCATAAGGAGAGCTCATTATAGTATGGATTACTCTAGGTTCTAAATCCAAAAGTACAGCGCGTGGAATATAATGGTCGTCATCAGCTTGATAGAAGAAAACATCCTTACGATCCACACCATCTGTGGCAAAATCTTCTAATACCCCACTTGGTGAAATTCCATGCTCCAAGCATAATCGCTTCCAAAATTCAAAACCAACTAAAATATTTGAGTAAAGTCCAATAGAGAATATCGCATCATATGAAATAGTAAGCCTTTTAAAAAAAACTTACTTTGATTGCCGCATTGTCCTAATTGTAAAGTTATTATTTCACTTGGCATCTTAGTTTTTTCTTTTTGTTTATTTTAAAAATTTTCCAATTGGTTTAACCAGCTTGTTGACAATTATTTTATTATTTCACTTTCGATAAAACAAAATTTCAAAAAAAAAAACAAACGTTTTCCAATTAATGCATGTGAAGTATTTTTGCGGTTTGTTTTAATTTAATTCGCTTCAAGTTATTGTTTTGATGAATTTGTTACGAAACTTACCTTAAAATGTGAATACAAAGATTAAAAACGAACAAGCATTGAAAAAGGGTGATTCAGGTATATTTGTTTTGGCTTAAATCTAGTTTACGGACACATCATAAAAATTAAAAAAGTAGCCTATTGTGTGTAAAATTTAAATAAAAAAAAAATGTAAAATGAAGCAATTGGGGGTGACCCTTGGTTTCGGAGTTACGGACCCCAAACGTTTCTATGTAAAATATGATACATTTAGACCATTTTATGACGGAATGAGGCAAAATGGGTATCATTGGAATGGTATCCGAAACTAAGGGTGAACCCCAATTTTTTCTTGCTACAATTAAATTTTACACACAATAGGCTACTTTTTTTTATTTTTATGATGTGTCTGTAAACAAGATTTGTTCTTTGTTTTAAGGCATTTTTAAAAATACACAGTAAAATTCAAATTTTAACGGTTTTTTTCCAAAAAATAATTTGCGAAAATATAAAAAATTGACTATCTGAAAATAAAACACATAAAAACCGAAATAATAAAACTGGAGTGGCCTACACTCAACTTTACCATACCAAATGGAAACAGATATTTTTATGGATATATTACATAAAGAATAAAAGTTCCAATCGAAAAATTAATTATTTTTGGTTTGAGGTGTAAGGTAAACTACCCCTTGCCCCTTCCCAATTATGCCCAACATTAATACAGCTCTTCATCTCCATAAACCAAAGGCACATACTAAATTTCATTTTGATATGTAAAACGGTATGACCTGTAGAGCGTTCACAAAATTTGGGGGTAGGGAAACTACCCCTTGCCGCTCCCGATTATGCCCAAAAACTATACAGCTCTTCATCTCAACATACCAAAGGCACATACTGAATTTCGGTATGACCTCTACGGACATCATAACCGGAAAATAGTCAAAATGGATTCAGGAGACCTCTAAATGTATAAATCCGTCGAAATCCCGACCTCTATTTTTTTCATGATTACTATACTTTACCTACGTATGGTAACGTAAAAACCATAACTTAAAATTTAAGAAATTAGCAGAAAAGGAAAACTCACCTAAAACGCAAATAAGAAATCAAAGAAAACTTCCACAAAAAACAACGAGTAAAGAAAATTTCAATTTAGCAAATAGTGAACTTATGCAACAAAACAACTCATACAAAATTTAAAAACTTTAAAATAACAAAATAAAAATGCTTCAAAAAAGTTAAATGAAACAAAAAATAAAGTACCACTAAAAACCCAAGATTGTTTAGTAACACAAAATCATACAAAAAATCTTATACTTTGATAAATCACAATGAATGAAAAGTCTAAAATATATTTTTTAAAGATGTTGATTTTGAAATTGAATGAAATAAAAAATTTACAATTTTTGGCAACCTCATTTTCCCATTTAAATTTGCGTTTTTTTCTTCGTTTTTGTTGGCTTCACTAGTGCTATCATTTTCAACTGCATGCTAACCTGATTTCTCGCCAAAAGTGGCGATTTTCAATCTTATTTGGCAATTTTGATTTGGCGACATTGCGATTTTTAAATATATTTATTTTATTTCAGTTCAAGAACATCTCTACGTTTTCATAACGCACTTAATCAACAAGAGGGTATTAACTCAAAATTTAAAAATTTTCAGTAGAGGTATAAAACTGTTTGTGATTACATTTTAAGATAATTAAAAAATCCGAACATATTATAATAAGCAAATTCCATTTAAAAATATATTTACACTGTTTTTCTTTTAAATTTGTTGCAATTATTGCCAAATAAAAATAATAACTTTTTGTTGATATAAAGGTACTCAAGACGATATCACGAAAATGGTCTCATATGCAAGTTTCGAGATGAAAGAGTAATAAGAATGCGTTGAAATTTATACAGTAGGTGGATACTGATGTTTTTGCTGATTTCTCACAAAAAGTGAAAATTTAAAAATTTTGAGTTAATACCCTCTTGTTGATAAAGTGCAATATATAATGATAATTTTACTTCTGAAAACTACAAACTTTATTTAAAGTTTACGAACAACAAGTAAGAGTTTAAGAACATCTTTAAATATTAAAATATTGCAATTCCTTATCACAAAAAATATTCATTTTTTTCAAGATTTTTATAATCCTAACATGCATACTTTTGGATGCTTATCAACCACAATGGAAAATATTAACTTTTGTTTTAAAAGGATTAAAAATATTATATTTTATTTAATTACATTAGTTTCGTACCTGCTTTGCTGGTAATTCCAATGAATATTTTATACTTTTCTCTTTACATACAAAGGAGGTTTTGAAGTAAGGCTTAAATTCGTTATATGCTCTGTAAGTTGAAAGAATATTTTATACAAATCACGTGATTGATTTTGAATAAAATTGGGATATATATTTTTAATTTTTATGCTGATTATTACTGGATAGAAAGATCTCTTTCAATAATGAATTCCACCAAAACTCGACTGTGTTTTGCATATATCTTGCGAAGCTTAGTAATGTTGAATAAATTGAATTCCCATAAAATATATTCTAAATAAGAACACGGTAATAAATACCTTGAAGCTGGGTATGTTCAGGTTCCATTTATTATAATAACCGCTATTTTTAATTGTTTTGTACCTCTCTCTAATAATTTCAAATAAAAAAGTAAATATTTATAATTGTACCTTTTTTATTGTTGGTGAATTTAAAAATATTTTTGATATTAAAATATATTGCATATATTATAGGCAAAATTTAGCAAAAAACTCTTTTGGGGATTTTTCAAATCGATTTTGGTAAAATAGGTGAAAAGATCTGGCAGCCCTGATGCTCACGACCAACTTGTAAACAAGGCGAATTCTTATGAATTCGCCTTGCTTGTGAAATAGTATTTTATCTCTTTTTAAACTTTTGTGATTTTAATATTGTTAAAATAAATATATTTTTTAATGTTAGTTGGTAAACAAATGCGATAGTTAATACACGTCAATGGCTGGAGAGGATATTAATACTTTTGTCGTTATTGATTTGGAGACAAATGGACTTCCTTCGGAGCAGTTTAACAAGTGTTCTATAACAGAAATATCTCTTTATGCGTTCTCAACAAAGTGTCTTATCAATATAGAAGATGTTAAGAAGAAAAATGTAGGAAATGTTTGCGAAGAAGGAGAAGACGGTTTTGATCCCCTGCCGCCTGAATTGCCGCGTAGTCTTCATAAGTTGACCTTAATGATTAATCCAAGAGGTATGATCAATCCAAGCGCAGAAAAAGTAACAGGTAAGTTTTCGTAATTTCCAAATATTTTGCTTTGTAAAATTACATTTAAAACATTTTAACATCATTGTAAAGGTCTAAGTAATGAGATGCTAGAAAATGAGTCACCATTCGATGAAAACACAGCAAATTGTTTGAATTTGTTTCTAGAACGTCTGGAACAGCCTGTATGCTTGGTAGCCCACAATGGGTGGTCATTTGATTATCCAATAATCCGTCATGTTTATGAAAAATTGAAAATGGTAATATTTTTTAAAATCAATTGTTCTTTTAAATAAAAATATGTAAAATTTGTTTTATAGTCATTGCCTTCAAATATATATTGTGTGGACTCTTTCAAAGCCTTTCGTGAGCTAGATGAAAAGTATGAAGATATAGAAAAGAACAAACAAGTATTTGCAATGCTTGAAATAGACGAAAACGAAGGTAATAAAATAGAGCAAACACAAAGCACCAAAACGGATGTTTTAAATACAATTATAAGTGATCCTTTGGAAAAAAATTCGGAAATAAATTGGAAGCTTAATAATGAAACTACACCCCAAAGGAAAGGCAATACTATAAAAAATGATGTAAACAATTTTAATTTGACTGACACTAGATCAAATAAGATAAAACTTTCTGTCTCTCTATCTGTTCGACGTTCATTATTTACTGATGATTTTAAACCGAAAAGAAAATATCCCCCTAGGGGCGTTTACAAATTGGGTCAAATATATAAACGTTGTTTCAATCGGGATCCCCATAATTTGCATCGTGCCGAATCGGATGTAAAGATTTTAACAAAATTAATTTTACACTATGGTTTAGATTTTCTAGCGTACGCCGAGGAACGAAAACAACTATTTACACAGGTTCCCAAATTAGGATCTCCAAACTAATCAATTCATTGTATTTTTATGTTCGTTAAATGTTCAATATTAGATTAAAATTATACATATAAAAAAATATTTTATAGATATAATTTTTTATAAAAAATAAATATATTAAGGAAAACAGTATCTAAAAGTTTTTGTTTTTAATTTATTTTTCATAACTGCCCAGGCAAAAAAAGACAACAGAATGATTATTTTCCGAAATTAACCTCAATACAAACTGTTTACAGTCAGAGTGTTAAAATTATAACGCCGAAAGTTCGTCCTCAGACTGTGTTTTGAATGCAGTACAAATTTTAAATTCCTTAGAATTTTAAAGAATTAATTTTTGTACCCGTCACTGTAGGTGGAAAGGATATACATACATATATAAGTTTTTTATTTCGTTTGTAATTTCTGCAATATTAATTTGAATTCCCGTATATACGTACGTATGTGTATTCTAGATCCTTATAGGTTGGGAAATCGATTAGTAGTCGGTCTATGCTCGAGTTGAAATCGATATTCTGACGGAATTTTGTCCTACTGAAAAAACCGTTTCAAAATGGCGTTACAGGCGCATTTATGCAAAAAGAAGATTTTGCAAATCTAAACGCGATCTTCTTTTTGAGAGCTATATAATGGGGAATGGGCAACGGGTAGTTTACTTAACACCCCAAACCGAAATTAATTAATTTTTGAAATCGAATATACTTTGAACTTATATTCTTTATGTAATATATCCATTTTTATGGATATCTGTATCCATTGCATATGGAAAAGTTGAGTGCAGGCCACTCTAGATTTTTTGGTAGTGGGGTAGTCCGGTTAGCACTGGAAAATGTAATGGTAATAGGATCTCAAAACTAATCAATTTATTCATTGTATTTGTGTGCTCATTAAATGTTCAATATTAGATTTAAATTATACATATAAAACAATATTTTATAGATATAATTTTTTATAAAAAATAAATATATTAAGAAAAACAGTATATATAAAATTTTTTTTGTTTTAAATTAAATGTTACATAACTGCCCAGGAAAACAAAGACAACAGGATGATTCATATCCGAAATTGATAAGGATTCTTTAGCTGTTTACCAAATTTACAGTCAGAGTGTTAAAATTATAACGCCTTTGAAAGATCGAACGACTGATTATGATAATGAATAATGGCCTTAAAGAACACTACAGATATTCATAATAAAAATGGTTTGTGTTAGGAAAATCAAGAATTTTCAATTTTCGATGTAACATCGTTCGTGTTACTTATCCCACCATAATGCTTGATATGCATTTTGTTTGACGGTGTGTATAATAAAGTTGCAAAAAATATGGATAATTCACCACCAAGAAGTTTCGACGACCGCTCCCAGTCTTCTTTTGAGTTTTAAATAGGTCATAGGTCGCTTTTTTTGTAGTTTTAACCGCACAGGAAATTGTAACGGTAAACACATTAGGCGTTCATTTTTCCCAGAAATCGTTTATCTAATTTACTGCGATGGGTTCTTCTACAACATTAGCAGTTGCGCCACGGTTCAAGGCACATTTATCAGGAATTGAGGACGGGAAGTATTGAAGCGACAATTTTTATTTTTTATATAGAGTTTGACAGTTAAACTTAAATTTCAGAGCAAGGTATATTTATTTTACTAGGTAGTGGCGTCCCTAAAACAAATACAACAATACAAGAACAACATGGCATTTTGTTGTTGCTTTGTAGTTCGAAATGTCAAAAAACATAGGAGAAAATTGAGAAGGCCTGTAAGTGTTTTATTGCCTTTTCACTTCTACACTATAAAATTTCTGAACATATACAACTTTTGACATGTCGAACTACTAAATCAGCTGGGCGGACGACACTACCTAGTAAGATAAATATACCTTGTTTCAGAGGAAAAATATAAATTTTACTGTCAAAATCCAAGGCATATTAATCAGGTAGCCTCACTACGGAGGGGAAATATTAACACGAAAATTATCAATTTTTTATATGGATTTTGACAGTTAAACTTAAAATTTTTCCCCTTAAATAGAAATTGAGCTATCAAACTCCATACATAAAAAAAAAATTAATAATTTTCGCCTTAATATTTTCCCTTCGTATGCTTGTGCCTTGGTCAAAATCCATTTCAAAAAATTATAAATATTCGCCTTAATATTTTCCCTCCGGAGTGAGGTTATCTGAAAAATTTGCCTTGCTACAGTGGCTGTACAATTAAAAAAAGAAAAAAACGAATAACTTTGAAAACGCGCGGTTAAAATAAGGCTCTATCAGATATTTTTGTATTCCGGCGGGATAAACGGTTTCTACCACAAACCAACAGCTTGACAGTTCAACTGGCAGTTTCACCTGTCAAAACTGGAAAGGAACAACTACAAATTAAATACATTACAATAGTATATACAGTCCCAGAATGACTTTGAATTTTGAGATTAAAGTTAAATACGATGGATATTCCTTGATAGATAAAAATCTAACAAAAAAGTAACTTCCCCAACAGAATATGTTGTTGAATTAGTACCTTAATAGCAACCAATTTTTGACTTTACATCTTTTTCCGCCGCCTTTAACTTTCAGTAACTAAGAATGTAATCTAAGCATGAAGTCTGTTAAAAATTTTAATAAAGATCAAAGAAGATAATAAAAATTTGTAATAAAAAATCTTTCTTACCCTATAAAAAATCAGAGAAGCCATAAATCAAACCAACGTTTCTATATATTTTTCAAAATATTTTATTTTTATTATTTTTTCAATTTATTCATAAATTAGTTTGGTTTCATTCATTTTTTTTTTTAATTTTTTAATTATACTAAGAAATTATTTATACTTATAAATTAAAATTTTATTTTATTTCCATTGTTTTATTATTTAGCTTTCTTTTGTTATTATTTATTTAATATAATAATTAAATTCGTCAATGTGACGAAATTGTTTTAAATGTCTGTTAATAACATTTTGTGTATATCGACAACAGACTTATTTATTTAAATAATTATTATAATTTCATTTTAATTTTAATATTTTACTTGAAGAGGAAGTGGAAGGAAGTTATAATAATATGTGTGTCAGGGATGGTAAGTGAAATTTTTAATTTTACCAACTTAAGGTATAATAAACACCTTTTTTAACTCAAATTTCATGTACACGATTTTTTTTGTAAAATTTCTTTCTTTATGCTGTTTAAAAATTTCATATATTTTTGTTATAAACAAAATAATTATTAAGATTCTATGATTTTTTTTCGATTTGTTTCCACTTTGTCAATATTACTACTTTAAGCCTCATGTGCTTACACTTGTAAGTATTCGCAACTAAGTATTCAAGACTCAAGGCCGGGGTACATAGAATCCGTCATACGTTATACGTCGACTTTTTCAACGCACAAGAAAGTTGAAATACAGCTTTTCTAATGAGTGTTGTCACAATCAATATGTCTTCGTCAACGCAAAGTACGCGAGTTGGGCAAAATTAAATTTTCGTGTTGTTGAGTGGATGCAAAAATAAAACAAAATACAACAAAATAATTTAATTTAGTAGAGTAAAATAGAGAAAAAAGCTTTTCTTATGTTTTCTTTCCTGATTTAATATCCGTCAACAAAGTACTCATTGTGTCAACCTTTTCCGTTGTTACTTTGATTTCAATTAAGAACTTTAAAGTATAACGTATGACGGATTATATGTGCCCCGGCCTTAAGTGGAATCAGACTTGCACATGAAGAGTTATACAATATTTAACTTTGCAATAAGAGTACTATAAAAATTTTACGCTGAACATTTTTGGGCGAATTGATAAAGTTAAAAAGCTTTTAACGTTTTTTTGTTGGCAGCCTTTGCATAACTAATACAGAAAAGACTTCAACAAATAGTCCAGTAATGTTGAAAATCAATGAATGCTATAAAATTCTACTCTCAGCCTGCAAGCCACGACCAGGAGTTTTGTAAGATTTTAACGAAATTATTAATTAAAAAGGTTATGATTGCAAGTTTGAAAAAATATTGGAATTGCCAGCAAAATACTTTGAAAAATGTTATATTCTGTTCTGAAAGGCTTAAGCTATCGACATCAGAACTTGTAGTTGATAAGAAGATTTTGTGACAAAACATTGCTCACAATGCCTACATTTATAATGTCGCCTTAAAAAGTAGTCGTGAGATCTATTTTATTTTAAGAGCGTTTTCTCTTACTGTCTTATTTTTAGACAATCATTTTCTCAATAATGTTACCACATTTTTTTTATCACATTTCGTAAAATGAGTGAGTATTTAAGGTTACCGCTGTCGATTGAATTATAGGTCTTGCTTATTTGACAATATTTTACGTATGGTAAAAATAATTTAATTTTACTTTAAAATGGTAAATTAATTTTACTTAATAGTTTTTTACTGTTTATATTTGTTGTTATAGCTGTTATAATTTTACATACTCAGTGTAAATTTGAATTGTTTGCCTTTTACGATTTCAAAAAAGGACATATACTTAAAATATCCTCAGTATCGGAACACCTTTTTCTTTTTAGTAATTGTTGTTACAGCGGTCTTAGTATGTATTACATCTTCTGTGAAAATATCAGGAGCTCATACTATAACGGTTAACAAATAACTGTGTATACATGTAAATCATATCACCCTTTCATTTTTGTTACAAGTGTGTCTTTTATGGTTAAAAAAATGACATATACTCGTACATACATGAAAACACGTCCCTATTGAAACACGTGTTAAGTGTTTGTCGTTACTACTGTAAAAATTTCAAGATCACAGACGGACAGACAGTGTACCGAAAATAATAGGGTTACTTTACGTTTTTACCCTCTCTACCTTTAAAATAGCGTTTTTAGACTGGTGACATTTTTAATTGTATCAACCTTACCATCCCTGATGTGTGTTGTTGAGTCACTGGATAGTGAGACGGAAATTTATCAACGGATGTGAGAGTGTTTCATAATAAAAACAGAAAATTATTATTTTTTAAGGGACGGGCTAAAATGGGAAATTCCTTAGTTTTTTGTTATTATTAGCGATTAATCCAAGTACATATTATCAACATTTATAGTTTTTCTTTAATTATGAATTTGTTATTGTTTGTAATTCTTTTTTGTGTTATTTAGTTGTCATGCAAAAAATAAAACAATTCCTTTTTTTTTAGTTTAATAATTATTACTTTTCTATATATTTATTATTATAATATCTACAATTATTATATTTTGTTTTCTTTAGTAGTAACAATTCTTTTTAAACATTTCATTCCTGTTCTATTATCGTATTTTAGTATTTCTAACTTGGTTTGAATTTATATTTACAAATTTTTGTTGTTGTTGTAATTGTAACTTAGTGATGTGTTGTTTTGTTTTTTTTTTCAAAATGTTTCCTAATTAGTAAATGTGGTAGAAAGCTTAAAAGTAGTAGCTATAAAATTATATATAAATTATATATCAAAAAGAGTTTTATAGCAAAATGTATTAATACAACATTTTTTTATTAAAAAAAGTGTTTTAATAATTTGTATTAAAGTTTCCATTTAAATTCGTAGTTTATTTTGATACTAAATGAACAGAAAAAGTATTTAAGATTTTCTTGACTTTTCTTCGCGATTTGGTGATTTGTGGGAGGATTATAAATTTAGCTTCAATATGAAGAAATTTGCGGCGGAAACTAAACAAATAGTTAAAGTGTTTTGCGATAAGTTTCATCTAGAGATGGAATCGTGGACAGCTTTTCACTCCCGATTATACACATTCACGACTAAAAAAAGTGATTTTAAAGACATGCACGAACAATTAATGAAATTACCAAAAAAATGTCTTTTTTATCATTAATTTAATTTAATAAAGTACCTAAAACTAATACTAAACCATTTCCAATTAAATATAAGAATTTTTTATTAAAAAAAGAAGTTACATAACATTGAAGTACAAAAAGAAAAAATACGATTTTTTTATAGTTGATACAATTTTTTAGAATTAATGAACGTTTGGCAAACAAATTTTGTACAAACATGGTCAACATATTGATTAAACTTCGTCAACCTAAATGCCAGACTTCACTATCCTACCCAATCGTACGATTCGATTACAAAAAAATCTGACAGAGTTCTGTCCTACTCAAAAATTCGTTATAAATTACGTTGAAGGTGCCACACTAATATAAAAAACAAGCATATGCAACTCTGATCGCATGGGAAAAAATATTTTATGAATTTTCGCAAAAAATATAAAATCGTGCAGACCTTTTCGAAAGTCTTTCACACACAAGTGTTCTTCTAATGCGCACTATCATGCTTTTTAAGAACACATGCCATTTTTGACAGATCAAACGACTGAGTATAATATTGAGTCATGGCCCTAATTTCAATTAGTCATTAACATGTCTTAACATAATTCAAACTTCATATAAAAAACAACATTATTTTTTATACTTTTTTTATATGTAGTGTGACTTTTGGTAAGACATGTTTATGACCAATGTATACGGAGGTTTAGACATTAATTTGTCTTAACATACATAAGTAAAACTTCATATAAACAAAACATTTTTTTAATACTTCATATAAAAGTTTGTTTTTTGTTAAAGGCTAATGAAGACGGGGGTAAAATAAATTATATCGAGATAATACTGGTTGTGGGTGAAATTCCAGGTACATTGATGCATCGTCGTGACTAAGAATTTCAAATTTTAAGAAGCTTTTGACAGCGTTTATCATTATGGGTCGTTGTCGTCTCCATGCTTAAAAAGTTTAATTGATTAATTCCAGCGATTTTCAGTTTTAGTTTCATTTACTTATATTTTTTATAAACAAAATTAATTTTCAACCTCAACGTTTTCTAAACTAGATATGAAAATATTTACTGGGTTTTTTTTGGCGAATTTTAAAGGGTAAAAATAATTCAGAATACAAACATCAAGAATGTAAAAAATTAGGCTCTCCGTTATCCTTGGTAAGTAAGATGATCATAAATGTCAAGCAACAACATTTGACATCTGTCAATATAATCCCATAAAAATAATTATAAGCCGATTTGTGTAAGATAATGATTATGAGATAATGATTATATGTTGGGCAAGAAATTTTACTGAACCATTTCGTAAATGTATATATTTACCGCGAATATAGCTAATTATATAGTCGAGTTGCCACCCTTAAAGCTGGCAAAGTATTGAATAGTGGATAACGAGTACTCAAAAGGTTTCTTCGACTACTATGATACCTAAATCCGGAAAAATCTATTGTCAAAACTACTTGAGAAAATAAAAATTGCTAAACTGAACTCAATTTTGATTGAAAAAATATGTAATCCGAATCACCAATACGGATTTGGAAGACAGCATAGCTCTATCAAACAAACGAACAGCTATGTCATTTAGTTATAGGGTACAGTCTCAGTTCAAAATTGGAAAAAATTTAAAGACACCAAAATAAAATTTCAAAAATGATTACAGCCGCTTCCTGGTATATTAAAAACTCGGACATTCAAAAAGATCTAAGTGTGCCATTTGTTGAAGCAGAAATAGCGAAATATGGAGCAACGTATTTGAAAAACTTGAAAGGCATCTAAATCCGCTGTCTAGTAACATTTTAAATGATCGTGGTTACATTAAATTACGTAGAAGGGATAATGCTTATCTTGGCCGAAGAGCTTGTAGCTTTGAATTCGGATTCAAATTAACAAATTCTAAAGTGTCAAAATGGACAAATGATTAAAATAAAAAGAAAAAGTCATTAAAGAAAATATTTTAAATTAGCAAAAATTTAAATTTTTGCTTTCATCTCTCTAATTATTACGCTGTCTCTCACCAAGTGTCTATACCCGACAAAAATTTGTCTTGATAAAAGTCTAACTTCATATGAAAAACCCAGTATTAAAAATAATGTTTTTTTTATATGAAGTTTGCCTTTTATCAAGAAAAATTTTTATCAGATATAGACACTAGGTCAGGGAGAGGTACGTGCAATAACAGGGTGTCTCACCAGCAGCTCTTAATATATAGTTAAATCACATTTAAAGTTTTAACATCGAAGAAAGCTATAGTCCACTAGATTAAAAATTATTTTAAAACCGGACTGCTAAGACTCCTTGGGTAGGGAATAACTAAACGGTAGAAGCTACTATTGGAGAAAGAGAGTTTTTTATTTCATGAAAAGGGAGGGCACAAAAAACATTATGAGTTATCTCCTTTTATTCAAATTAATGTAATATAAAGAATTCATTTCTTTAACACGAGACCCAGTTCGAAAGGTAAATGAAAATATGCAATAAAGGGCGGTTTACATTATACTACAAGTAATACGACATGTCAAATTTTTGTGTAGAAGTGTACAAGTAGTATCGTCTAAACATAATATGTAATGAAACTGTCCGACATTGAGAGAAAATACGGATGGAAATTTGACAGTCTTACGGCTCTCTTTATGTTTTGAAATTTTTCAAAAACTATTCTACTTCATTAGATCAGGGTTTCGTTTTTCTTATTAATGCTAACTTTTCAAAGGCAAAACTCGTCAAAAACCGCTGAATATAGTGCAAAATAGATCCAGTTGGCATCACAAATAAGTTTTTAAACAATAAAAAACTTTTGGCAAAAGAATGTGAACATTTTTATATTTTGTTTTAGTTGTTGGTTTCTAGTTTTTTTTATTATGGCAATGGCTATTACAACACCAAGAACCTTTTCCTTGTTACTTTTTTTTTAAATTTGGCATATTTTTCACAAGTAAAGTTTGACTTTTGTTAAGACATGTTAATGACTAATGTAGACTAATGTAGGAGGTTTATGGTTTTATATGGCGTTCTTGATTTTATTTCTGCTACCGCGACTTCGACAAACACACATATTTCAATAACGATAATTAAATTAGTGTTTGTTCTGCTTCTAATACAAGCAAACAATATGGTTGGTCACCACTGGTTTAAAACTTTGAAAATTATTCTCTGGGTAATTAAATTGATTTATAAAAAATGCAATTAAAATAAAATTAAAAACCATCGACATTAAAAATTAATAGCTTTGCTTAAGTTTTGTATTTTTTTCTAGATTTTCTTAAAATGTATAATTAAGTATAAAATTTAAATCATATAACAATATCTCGTTAAACATCTATTCTAACTACACCGTGAAAAATAGTTTATAGAAAGTGAAAAAGTGTTTAGTTTAGTTCAATTTTAATTTTTCTCTTTTTAAGCCATATAGAATAATATTTAAGATTTTCTTTTTTTAATTTAAAATTTTCGTTAAAGTAATTTGTGGTTTACGTGTTTTTGTTTTGTTTAAGATTTTTTACCTTTTGTAATATTATCTACTTAATTAATAATTGTTATTAATTCTTTTTTTCTGCTTTTTGCGTTTTTTACTGTTAGTGTTGCTAAAATTCGATCTTAATTAGTTTTTGTTTTCTAATTTTTTTTTGTTTAAATTTATTTTACTAAATTACAAGTATGGAAGAAATATAAAATTTTTATAAGGTACGCGTTAAAAGGATAAGGTTATTAGTATTTATTTCCTTATTTTTAAATACAAATAGTATTAAATGATACCTTTACCCTAAATACTTTTTGCTTAAAATTTCTTTCATCTTAGTTCTTTATTGTAAGAACTATTTATAAACAATTATTTTACAAAACGTCTTTGTGTGAACTTTTAAATATTTAATTTTTAAACGCTTTGCGGAGTGAAAATTAAAAAATAATACAGGCGATTAATGCCTGCCATTTTTTTTGTATATTCCGCATACTGAAGGAAACATTTGGTTCGCGGTGGACATTTAAACTTTTGAAGATATAAGGCCATGGTGTTAGTGAAAAAGTCATAACGAGGAGTTTATACGTTGACTTTCTTGTCACTCACTATAGATAAAAGCTGATACAACAAAGTTTCAGTTGCAAAGACTGATTTTTTTTAACATAATTTCGAGGTAATTAACACCCCATCTCCACTAGTCATTGATATCCACAAGACATAAACATAAAGCCGACAAAGCAACTTGTTTGTGTCAATTTCTGTTTGACCATAATTTTCTCTTTTCCATGTTATTTCAATGTTATTTGCATGCTTATAGCACGGAAGGGAGTAGTAGTATGGTTGAGCAACAGATGATTCTGTTTCAAAATCACCATATTAAACTAAAATAGAACAACAACGTCAATGTTATGTTATAATATAGCTTTTGTAACAAATCTTTTAACAACTATGTTAAGACATGAAAAACACATTTACATGGGCAGTCTACACCTAATACTAACATGATGTTAGTGTTAATGTTTATAATTTTATGTCTAATGTAGACGGGGGGTAAAGACTCCATAGACTGCTTTTACAATAGACAGAAACAGGGCAGACAATTTTTGAGTTCTCTTTTACTCTGTCTCAATGCTTTCACAATTGGACATAAACAAGACAGACAGATAATTGTACATTATACTTTCGAAGTTATTTACTTTCGTGTGTGTGTGTATTTGAAAATCTGTGGTACATGTACTTTGTAGCAAGTAGACGCCGACTTGAGAAATATAATGTGAAGCAACACAGAAAAAAGCGAAAAGCGGAAAAGAAAAACGAAAAAATGTCCAGTACGATAGTGATAAAATACACACTTTACCTCTTCAACCCCTTGCCTACAAATATCGTCTGTCTGCCCTGTTTCTGTCTATTGTGAAAGGGGACATAGAAAACCACGAGGCAACCAGGGCGACTATTTTTCTTTAACAACATCAATTTGTCGCCTTGGAATCTTGGATTGGTTTCTTATAGTTTAATAAGGCTTCGATCGATGTGGAATCTTGTCTTTAACATTCCTGCTTTAAGAAGCTATAGTAGGCAATTTTTTTAATGTCGTTTGTTTTCATAAGTACCCAATTACATTATGCAACTTTTGTCGCTGCAATTTTTCTATTTTATTCTTTAAAATTGCATTCGTATTTATATAGTAAAATTGTTATTGCAGAAATTTGTATGGATGTACACATTTGTTTACATTTTAAACTTTAAAATTAAAACTACGAATGAGAGGACAAAACATATTTCAAGAGTACATACATATGAGTACCCCTTTTAATTCCTATCTCCATCCTCGCCTACTAAGTAAATTGCAGCAATAAAAGTTGCATAATGTAAAAGGGGACTATCTGGCTGAATACTACGTATACAATTTTGTTATCCTTTAGCAAATCAATTAATATCTGGGGTATCCGTTAAGAAGAACTAAAAGCAATATGATTTTTTGGAAAGTTCATGCTGAAAAAAAAAATATATTTGAGTTTTATGTATCTAGGCAATTGGTAACATGCAATACTCTTTGTATGTATGTATATATAAACAAACGAATAAATTGACGACCTTATCATTTTAACACGCACTTTGCGAATTTTACGATAGTTCTGATTTTATTTTTTTAAATTATAGAAATTAAAATTTTTATTTAAAATCCATGCCTTTGGTTTTAGTTTTTTTTTAATTAAACAAAACTTATAACGGCAGTGTTTTTTTTATAACTTTTTTATCCTTTTCATTTAAGAGGTAGGTTTTTTTTTATTTATTTATTTTTTCTTGTTTTATTTTAAACAAAAATATAATTTGTCTTTACAAAGGGATTATTTATCTTTAAAAATATATACATAATAATTACTTTGTTATTTTAACAATACACATTAGGTGGGATTCAATAGTTGGGAAGCTTTTTTATTTAGTAAACTGTATTTAGTTGTGTTAAAATAATATTAATAATAGAAAATAAAAGTTAATTAAATAACGTAAAATAAATTATTTTTATTTTAACAAAATTTGTAAAAATTTATGAAATATCACATTTTTTTATTATTAAAATTATTTTACTGTAAATTAATGGTCATTTAGTTAAAATAAATTATGCAAATTTATATTTGGGTTTTTAAATTTTTTTTTTTTAAATAAACTTTAAGATCATAATGATTTAACAGCAGATTCAATAATACTGTTATATCCAATTTGAAACGCACGGCTTATCAGAGTTTTAATAAAGTCGTTAATGCTAAAAGTATCGAGTAACTACTTTTCCCTATTGAGTACTCAAAAAAGGATGAAATTCTCGATACTGGACTTACTACTAGTCCAAAAGTAAAATACATACCGAGATATCTTTGTTTATACATAGCTTTTAATTAAGTAGCGGTAGGGTATGCTTGCGTGATAATTTCAAAAATGGCATATAGTGTAGAAACGTATTCAAAATGTGCTCCAGACTGGTTCGGGAGTATTTGAAATCTCAGTAATAACCACATGAAGCATAATTACATTACATTGGACAATACTTGTAAATGTTATGAAGATTCATTAACCTGAGTTTATTTAACAGAACATCATCCAAATAGCTATACTATTTATTTCAGCTTTTTTAATTTATTGACATTTCCACGACATTCATTAGCGTAGGTGGACATATTTTCTAGGGGTATTATAGGAAAGTTAAAATAATACATAGATATATTGAAAATGAATTTTAAATTCTTGTGGGTGGGCGAGGCATTGCATTGGTCTTTCAAAGCTAATGACAATGTTCTACGATTTTGATGATAATAGAAACTAATTTGATGTTAAAGTTAAACTAGGAAGTTGCTAGACCTATCCCAGAAAGTTGGAATATAATAGAATTCAAAATTTATAGGACAATGTCATTAACTTTAGGGACAAATATATTTATCACCTCCCCAAAATTTAATTCAATATTTTTTTAAACGAGTACTTATAAAAAATTGTCACTTAAATCCTTTCAAACTTGGCTTCAGTTGAGCCAGCTTTAAATTTTGAGATTTCCTTAACCCGAAATCACAGGCTAGGGATTCCGGAATTTTCTTCTTAAATTTTTTTAAAATAAAATTTATTTTTTTATAAGACATTTAGCTTATATCAGCTACATCCGGTTGTTATGCTACCTACATCGTGATTAAATAGAACAGATTCAGATATACGATATATAGGGTACCCCTCTCACCAAGCTATCACCTTTTTTAAGTAATATTAAGGTTTACGACGTTTAACAATTACTCGCTCCTATTTCATAATAATCTACTTTGTATGTGGGTAATTACTTAGGAATGATTCGCTTCTCTAAGTCCCCTTTCACAATAGACAGAAACAAGACAGGTTTTAATAAGAAGTAAGGCACTTCTCTTGAATCTATTCTATTACAAATTTACACACATATTTAAAAACTAGCTGTTCCCACACACGTTGTGTGCGTCCTGACAATATTTTGTTCGATTTTGCTTTGAAAGTAATTCACAGCAAATTTTAAGACTCTTACGTATTTACTTTATATAAAGGAACCCATCCCTGGATAAAATTCTAAAATTTTTATAAAATTTTAAAATTTTAGAAATTATTGTAAAGCTCCGTAAAAGCCAGACAGGAAATGAGTTACTCATTATTTAAAAACAGCGTCGTCTGTTGCGCAAAATTGCTTAAAATATACTGCTTTCAAAAATAAAAGATGTAAAAAAATCAGTGTACTTTCACTGATTTTTCTCCAAGATATTTTTGCGGAAAATCAGGACAGTAAGGTACCTCCTCACAAAAATTTATTTAAGTCTTCATCATAAACTAACTTAGGTTGTTACGGAAAGACAAATTGACCACTCCCACTCTTACGCCCACTTCTTTAAGTAGCTAGATCTATGAAATTTTGCACCGTCTTATTAATATACGTAGTTTAGCGAAACACGGGCGGGGTTGGAATAGCGGGCGTGGTACCTCCTATACAAAGTGATACATTTTTATCGTCTACCTAGAGATTTGCAAGAGGTAGAGGATTGAAACTTTGTACAAGTAACCCTCAGATTAATGTGCATAATCTAGAAATCTGGATTGGGATAGTGGGCGTGGTATCTCTCATACAAAGTAAAAAAAATATCGTGTTAATACGAAAAGTCTAGCAAAAAACAGATTGGATGGGAAGAGTGGGCACCGTACCTTGCATATAAACTGAAACAGTTTTGTCGTGAGAATAGCGTAAGTTTTCGAGTTAAAGGATGGCCATATTTTTCTTCCAAGTGTTTATTGTATTTTTTGTGGATGGGTGTAGCGAAGTGCAGCGGGGACAGCTACCCAGCAAAAAATACTGCTTCGTCGTATGCAGGTTTGTAAAGGAAAGACGAGTTGTTATCGCTTACGAACCTTCTTACGTATGACACGTACCCCCGGGGGTTCCAATTGTCACTGCAGGAATGGCAAATGCTTTGACGCGGTTCACTCGGGGAAAATAGGGGCACCAGACGCTAGGGTTCCTAGAGCCTAAATCTGGAAGAAAAGGTCTGCGATAAACATTGCGGGTCCTCTTCGAGGCCCGACCAGTGCCCAAAGGACTGGTACCACGGGAATCGGTGGCCCCACAGAGAGCCTATCCTCTCTGTGACCGGTTATTGGTGAGGTCCCCTTCGGGGGTACACGTGGTGGTTGTGATTTAAGATCGATTTATGTAGGTAAGGTGCAAGGTCGATCAAGTGTGCTGTTGCACTCTTAACAGACGGAGTTTGGATAGTCTCCAAACCCCTAAGCAAGAGGTTATAATGTGGATCTAGGCTTGCCTTGGAAAGGCTTGCCATATTATATAAATTGCTACTCATTGTGACTGTATCACACACAAAAAGCGATTGGTGGCAATCGTAAAGTGTTGTTATACTACACAATGGGGGCGCTAGTCTACACCTAAGTTTCACTCGGTGGTAAGACCACCGTGAGGTTAGGCCGACTAGGCAGGTACTCACGTTAATCTTGTTCCACAATTACGTATGACATGATATTTGTTCGCGATGTCCCACTTAGTAGCATTTCCTTTTAAGCGCTCAATGCAGCACAGTATAGATGTTCTAAAATTATATGGTATTAAGTTCGTAACTCGTCGTAATTCCTCGTGAATTCGAAATTGGTTTATCTCTGCCTTACAGTTGCGCTTTTTAGTATGCACTACTGTAAGGCGAAATTAAAAAACACGTTGTTTTTTTTAAAACTTAACATTTTATGTCATACAAAATTGCAATTATTTAGGCAAAATATATGTGCTTACTATTAAGAGATTTTGTATAACAGGAAAAGATTTTACTGCTTCCAAAATCCAATTTTTTTTTGCTGGGTAGTTATTTTATGAATTCATAGTGATAAAAATTTAAATTGCTTAATTGGCTGCCACGGTAGGCAAGGTTGACAACACAATAAAACACAATTAAATAAATTTTCATTTAACTTATTTAAAAGAAAGTTGTAGCAGAGATCCTTTAAATTTATAATAATTTACAGTAAATTAATTTTAATATTTTGGTTTTTTTATAAAAAAAATTTTTAACTTATAAAAAAAATTTTAAATAATTTTACCTCAGCATGGATTTGTTTTAAAGGTTTTTTTATAGTTCATTTTTGCTCAACAAAATTTACAAGGTTTCTGTTTATCTTTTTTTCCTTTTATAATTTTTTGCATTTTTTATAAAAAATAATTTAATTTAATTAAAATTACTAGTTCTTTAATTGATTTAAAAAGTTCAACTAATCATGAGTGTGTTTTTGTGTGTGAGTTTATTTTAACAATTGTTTTAAGTGATTATTTGATGTTGTTGCAATTCAGTTTATGCTTTAATTTAACTACAATTTATTTCATTAGTTAATTTATATGTATTTAGGTAATTAATAAATATTGTAATTTTTCAATTTATTGTAGTTTCCTTCAGTAGGGTTTTAATGTTCCACCAGCTAATTAAGGCTACAAACGGAATAGAAGTGAAGACTAAATTATATGTGAAGTTAAAATGTCTTAACATAAGTCAAACTTCATATAAAAAATATTTTTAATACTGGTTTTTTTATATGAAGTTTGACTTTTGTTAAGACATGTTAATGACTAAATCCCCGTCTTCAATTTGATATCAATATGTCTTAATAAAAGTCAAAATTCATATAAAAAACAATATTAAAAATAATGCTTTTTTTATATGAAGTTTGGCTTTTGTTAAGACATGATAATGTCTAATGAAGATGGGGACTTAAAACCATGATATAATAACAGAAGGTAATTCCATTCTCTCTTTTTGTCGCCATATTAACGTTCTGACTTTTGCGGGAATTATTTCAATTTGTGCTACCATATCATATACTTTGTGAAATCCCATTTTGGGTTTTTGCTTTATTTGAAATTTTAAAAATTCAAAAAAAAAAACAAGCCTTAAGTTTATGTGTATAAATAAACAAACGAAAATTTTTTTCCATACCGTAGAAATAAACTTTTGCAAAAATTCCTAAATAATATTTTTCCATTTTCTTATTACCAAAGGCACCCCTGGTTCCATATTCTGTAATTCTCGTAGCTAAATCTATCGCAAAAATTCTAAAAATGCACCAACAAATTAAGAGTATTCTTAAAACAACACTCATAATTTGTTTGTGCACTTTTAGAATTTTAGCGATAGATTTAGCTACGAGAATTACAGAAAATATATTTTTTAACTTAGATGGGCTAATCTGTCAGGAGTATCAAGAAAAATTGACAATTTCGATATCATAGGAACTTATAGTTAAAATGTTTGGTAAATTTTGTTATGAATGAGGGGGCTGCATGCAAAATTGCTTAAAAGCAATAATGAAAAATAACCCAAGAAATCCGCATGCAGAATTGCAGAATATTTTATATAAAATATATTTTATATAAAAAGTAACCCCAAAATATTAAAATTACGAAAAGTAATTTTTTAAAATTTTTCAAATGGACAATTATCCAACACATTTTAATGAAATATGTTGATACCATATTTGAGCGGTTTTATATTCACCCTTATTCTACTTGGCGACAGCGACATCGTTGTCACTTTTGACCGGACATTTATATTGATGTCAACTTCAATTTGATTATAATTTTGTATTTCCTAATGCTCTATGACGACGTCGACTGCTTATCGATAACACTGTTCTGTAGAGAAATATTCATTTAAAAAATTTAATGTTTTGGGATGATTTCAAATAAGAATCTTATTTAAGTTTTTTTCTATCACGTCGAGATTTTCCATTTCTTCAACTAATTTTCCGTATTGGGTCAAACTTGTTATATAAATCTTTTCTATTTAAAATTTTGTTGTCGAATACCAATTTAATTTAGTGAAAGGTCGTCGTATTATGTCGACAATAAGAGTGCAAATACAATGGTTTATGTCCTAAAAACTGACTAAGTAGTTACGTTGTCTACCTAAAACTACAGAATTGTTAACATTAAAGATTTATTAGAATTAAAAAAAAATATCAATGCACTTACTGCCAGTATTGCACTTTTCATATTTTTTGCCAAATTTCCATTTTTCAATTTTTTTACGGTAATTATTCATTTGGCGATTTTTAAATTTTGTTTTGTGGCGATTTTTCATAGGGTTAATTAGCATGCAGCTTAAATAAGATTGTAATATAATTTTTTTAATATAAAAGTATACCTATAAAAGATTAAGGAAATCATAATCTACATCAAGATTTATTCCTCATAAGTTTAATTATGAAACCAGAGTACGTTTTTATATTATGTTATTTATGTAAATTACACACTTTTTTAAAATAATTTCCAAAACAATTTTTTTTCGTTTCTACTTGTGGCAACTTTTTTTTGCTGTTTACATAAAAACATACTTCAATAATTCCGGCAAACTTCAAACATTTTTGAAATGGAACTACCTTGTATTATTATATCATGCTTAAAACTGAACACGAAAATTATTTATATTATTTATATTATTTGAATGGATTTAGGTGATTTCTAATGAACGTTCTCACTAGCAAACGTTTAATTAAAGTGTTTTGTTAGAAGTTTGAATTATGTCTGCTCGCTGTAGCGGTAGGTAATAGACTAAGGTTTTGTCTCTGTTCGAGGGCTGGCTAAATTAAATCAAGCGGACTCTGGATACCCTTAACCTCCGTATTAAATATAGACTTACTTTTACTCATGAAGCTCCGTGTGAGTGGAAGTCTTTTCTCCATATCTGGGAATTTTAACTCTAATAATGATGATACTAAACAGGATCGTGATAAACCAACACTGATAGATACGAAAGCTTCGCAGGAGGTGGAGAGTTTAGTTTTTGAAGCAATTTTGGTTTTGGGAAATGGCCTATGGAGGAAGATGGAAGAGAATAACTCACAATCCTAAGACAATGGCTTTATCATGATCATGACACATTGTGTGTGAATTTCTAGCACTGGCCATCATTAGGCTTAGCCATGGGCGGCAGACGCATATAAAACCTAGATGCTATGTGGGCCTTAGATAATTGTTTGCAATTAGGAGAGACTCTGTGAAGAGGAGGAAAGTTGACAGTAACAGTCGAGATCAAAGGCTACTGGAAGCACGAGCATCAATAAAAGCAAGACGACTTTTTACAGTCTATTCTCTATAAGCGATCTAACGAGCATCAATAAAAGCAAGACGACTTTTAACAGTCTATTCTCTATAAGGGATCTAACGAATGTAATGTTTTAGAAAATGTAACAGCACAACAATAGTAAGGGTTTAACATGAAAAATGTCATGAATTTAATTTTCAGTCATAAAACAGCTCTCTGGTAATAAACAACTCAACTCACACATCATAGTCTTTATTTTTAAAATACGCTGAGGACTGTTCCCATTTTTTCTCCTTCCATATTTTAGCAATTTTAGTTTCACATAAGCTAATGAATGAAAACAGGTCTTTGTCTCAAAATAAATCTTTTTCAGCTGCCAATATAAAACATTATAATTATCTTCTTGCTCTCAATGCAAGTAATTCGTCTTTAGACTTCAGGCTAAACTTCCGCTTCCGGTTTGCTTCGCCTCTGTTCCGTTTGTAACCTTTTACATTTTAACTTTCGTAATTCTATTTTATATTGCACCATTAGAGAATGTATTTTTTTATACTTAATTTAATCTTCTTCTGTCTATTATATTATTAACAATATTTTAATTTATCCTTGTTTTGTTTTAATTAAAAAAATCAATATAAATATATGCTCATAAAAAATATGTTCTTTTTGTTTTTCTTTTTGTATCATTTTTTTGTTCTCCTTTTTATTTCCTTCTCCTTTTACCTTGCTCACTTTCACATCGTGTTTGTGTTGTATAAGATCGATCGGGTTTTTTATTGCTGAGAATAAAAATAAATGTTGGATCCTATATTTGTCTCTTTCTACCTGCTTGCTTTTATTATTTATGTTTGTTAGAATAAGAATAAAGTAGTTTGCCTTGTTGTTTTGTTGTTGGTATTTAAGTGAATTTTAGACTTATTTTTTTTTGTAAATTTAAACGTTTTTTTTTGTTTGTTTTTTCTTTAAGTGTAGGAACAATCACTGTCTATTTTTTAGGTATTTTTAAAATAAATTGTTTAAAAATTATTTAATAATATTACTTAGTTATGTAACCTTTAACTTAATTGATATCAATTGGTTTTTTCTATATTAATTTTGTTTGTTCGTTTTTTCTTTAATAATTTTAACAGTTTTTTCTCTAACTGTATTTTTATTTTGGATTTTTTAAACGGCAGTTTTAAATTTTTTTTTTTTTTTTAATATTAATATTAATAAACCTTTTGTTTTTGTCACGTGTATATAAAACAGGGTGCTATAGACAATTTAAATTTTGCTTATTTTAATACACCCTGCTGTGGTTTGTTGTCTTAAAAACTATTTAACAGTTTAAATTTAATTTATAACTAATTGTTTTTTTTTCTACTATAATGTATAGTAATTTCTTTCTTAATTAGATTTTAATTTTCTTTGCGTTTTGTTGTAGTTTGTTGGATTCCTAATAATTTTGTTTTTGTTTTAACAAAAATATACTAAGTTTCAATAAAAAGTATTTAGAACTTAAAACTAATTTGCAGTATTTATCTTCAGTTTTGTATTTGTGTAGTTTTTATTGCACGATTATGTGGGGTGCTGACAGTAAAACCGTCACTGTTGCAATTATCGTAAAAAGTGTAAAAACAATCAAACAAAATCTGTAATAGAAGGAATTAAAAATATTATTAAAAATTTTTTTATTTTAAATCAGTTATGTGATGAAAATTGATAGATTTTAAATGTCATATGATTTCCTAGACACAAAAACAAGGTTTATTTATCTTACTAGGTAGTGTCTTACTAGGTAGTGTCATTCATCAGCTGATTTAGTAGTTCGACATGTCAAATTTTGTATGTGTTTAGAAAATTTTGTAGTGCAGAAGTAAGAAAGCAATAAAACCAAGGCGAATTCATACCAGGTGGAGTCGATAGCCCAGCTGATTGTTTTTTGCTCTCGTTTTTTTGCTAATGTCTTGTCAAAAAATACATTGTTTCATATCTGCTAATCTAATGTCAAAGTTGTTGTTTTGTTGTAGTTGTTGTCCTACTGCTCACACCTGGTATGAATTCGCCTTGAATAAAACAAATACACGCCTTCTCAATTTTCTTCTATGTTTTTTGACATGTCGAACTACAAATGAAAAAACAACAAAATGCCATGTTGTTCTTGTATTGTTGTAGGGACACCACTACCTAGTGCAATTAAAAAGTTAATTTTATAAAGCTAAGTTACCAACAGTATACATTTGTAAATTAGCATGAAAACAGTAGACTTTAATAAATATACATTGTTTTTTATGAAATCAATAAAAAAATATGTTAAAAATATAAAATTAATTATACAAAAAATTATATTTGGAATCGTGTTATACACATTATGGGCTTTCCCCATAGTAATCAATTTCGAATATTATATTTTTTGGAAATAAATATTTTATAATCATAAAATATTTATTTAATAAATTTACAAAGGAATCATGCGTGACTTAAAATAAATAATGTATATAACACGATTCCAAATATAATTTTTTGTATATGACAGCAGTACATGACAGCATATAAAATTAATTTGTACCCAATTAATTCTGCTTTTTTTAAATTAAACTTTTCTGGCAACTCTGTTTATTTTTTTTAGATGTACATACGTATAACAGAAGCACAACTAAGGGTGCCTCCGTGGGCTAGTACATAGTGTGCTACTCTATCAGTCCAGGGTTGTGGGTTCGATTCCCACCAAAGATTCTGGAGTTTTTCACTACAAGTTGGCAGAAAGACCAAGAAGGAGCTTGGGTATAATATAAATGGTTAACTGCGTTAGCGACAGGTCACGGATTTTCAACTATTATCTGGTCAAGTTAAAATTGAGGTACGACAATACGGTACGGCTTTGGACCACCACGGGCAGACACATATGAAATCGATATGCTGTGGAGACCTTAGCTTTAAGCAAATGTTAGCAATTACCATAGACTCTGTGATGAGCAGAAATGTCGACATGTGTCAGTAGCCAGTCTGAAATCACTACAGTCGAGAATAAAGGCTAGTGGCAGCACGACATTCAATGAAAGTAAGGTATTCGTAAATTTACAATCGCATACCAGAAATTATTGAGGAATGAAGGGGGTCGGAAAGGGAACCATGAAGTTAGAGGCCTGCTTCGGTGTACCCCCTACAAAATAATAATTATAAAAAGAAATAATCGTCTAAATACCATCTAAGGATTTAAAACGAAACTTATAGTTCAGGGCAAAGTATATTGATATTAAGTACATGCAAGTCTACAACAAGTACAACATTAGAACAACAACAGGAATTTTGTTTGTGTAAAAATATTGCTAGAAATATAAAATAAATAAAAATAAAAAAATTATAATACAATGATCTGTTTATGTTTAGATTGATCTAAATTAAAAGAAGAATTTACAAGAAGTTTGTTTGGTGCAACTTAAATCAGAAAATTTAAATTTTTTGGAATGTTTTTTTCAATTTTCTTTGAATTTACTTTTTTTTTAAATTGAAATTGGCGCTTTAAAAAATGTAAATAAATTTTGACATGTAAAAACAAAACGAAAATATAGCTGAGCTGACGAATGTACTTGATATAGATATACTTTGGTTCAGGGTATGAGAAACATAATTTTTTATAATTCCGAAAATTAGGTAAATGAAAAACAATTTTTGGTACCATCTCAAATTCCTGACTTAAACCCATACAAGGCGTTAAAAAAGAAAAAAAAAAAAATGAACTTACCTATCCACAACCATTGCCGCGAATTTCCAGTCGCTTATAAGTTCAGCCTCATCGTCTGCTTTACGCATACGCGACGTTATAAATTGCAATTCTTTAAGTATTAAATGTAAGTCCTTATGATTACAGCCGATGGCATTGTGATGTTCTTCAACCGTCGTCGGACGGCCAAAACTCCTGAAAAAGACAGATAATTAATTTAATTAATTTATGAAAAAAAAACAAAAATATTTCTAATAGCATTTTTTGTATCTTCAATCAAACATACGCTGATGAGCCAATTGCTGTCTGAGACCCTGATACTGTATGCCGGAAATCATCATCGATGTCTAAAACATTAGCTAAAAGGGATTTGGAAGAACGTTCTTTTAATTCCAACTCTTTCATGCGATTCGTTAATAATATATGTTTTCTAGTGATTTTACGACCCGGACGACTCATACGTAAAATCCATGGCAGCCATTGTAAAAAAACCGAACGTATCTGGGGGATAAACAAATTTTTTTTATTATTTTTTTTAATTGTTATATATGTATATATGTAGTTTAACATACCCAAGGTGGCATTTCATGTATATCTGCTGTACGATGATGATAATTTAATACCACCACTGTTAAGACCACCGAAGACGCCACCATAAACATAATACAATTGAAATAGGTACCTAAAGAGTGTTACGTTTCAAAGGGGGAAATTTCGAAAAGTAAAATGAAAACGAAAAAAAAAATGGAGGCTCATTAAAACATTTGCCATGTTTGCTATAATTAACACACAACAAATATTCACACAGAACTTGTTTTTTTGTTGAATAAGAAAACAATTTTTATAATTATGTATGTAGTTTTTTTGTTGTGGCGAAATTTAAAATATGTTTAAAATTTTGTGGAATTGTAACTATGTACTACAGAGTAAAAAATACTAATTGATACTAAATTGATAGTGGTATTTTTTGTACTAGATTTTTTTGAGGTTATGTTTTTTTTTAAAGATTTTTGTTAAAACTTTGTATGTTGTTTTTTGACAAACAATTAACAAGTGCTGTAATTACTAAATATTTTTTGAGTGTGTTTTTTTGTATGAAAAATTGTTATAATTATTGTGTTAATAAAATCATGCTCATGCTGGTTTTAACATGCATACATATGTACATACGTAAAAAAATCATAAAAAATTATGTTTTAAAATGGAAATTATTTTAAATAGTCAAACATTATTTTTATACAAGTATAAATAATAAAAAACTATTTTAAATAATGCTTTAAAAAATACTGAAATAAAATTATTTTGTGAACTTTTTTTCTTAAATATGAATTATGTTTTACTCTAAAACAAGAGTTTTATTAAAAAAAAATAAATAAATTCAAAGACATGGTTTTATCACTCATTTAACTATTCTTCTGCTGTTTAGCGAAACATGAAAAATCAGTTTGCATCTGACTTCGAGTTAACAACCATTTTATTGACCTACTGATCGGTAAAAATTACTTGATGTTATAGATTTTTCCATGTTCACTATCACAATCAGTTTTTCGATCTGTCAAAAATGGCATGTGTGCTCGAAAAGTATTATAGTGCGGATTAGAAGTGTATGTGTGTGAAAGACTTTTTTATTTGATGCTCTTTTAAAAAAATGTATAAATTACATTTCTTCCTGCGATCAGAGTTGCATAATCTTCTTTTTATAGTTTTTATCTAATAGTCCGTTCAGGCTGCCACGAAATTAATTAATTTTGAGCTGAAATTACGAACGAAATCTAAAGTGTTCATACTGGGCTTTTTGACATTTGAGTTCATTTCGCAAACAGCTGATCACTTTTAGTTGCATTTTTATAATTTAAGTCTTTTGCAAAAAGCTTTCGCACAACACTTTCTCATTGATTTAAAATATACACGAATATTAAAAACAACACTACAACAAAATTAATGTACAATTATGTACATTTCCATTATTTCATTTGGCTTTTAAATTTTTTTTCAAACAAAACGGACTTTCTAGGTTGTAAATATGGTCATGGTTGCAAAAAAAAGTAGCTTTTTCTACAAAACCAGCGTTGTCTATCGTAATTTAAAGTTAATTTCGACGAAATTAAGTAGAATGAGTTAATTTGGGCAATGGCAAAATGTATGCGAAATTACGTAATTTCAACTTGATTTCGGCCGAAATCACAAAATGACTTAATTTCGCGACAGCCTGAACGGGCTATAATAGTATGGCACCTGAATCGCCATTTTGAAATGATTTGTTGAGTAATACAGAATTTTGTAAGATTTTATGTGATTAATTCGTACGTTTGCATAGGATAGTGAGTCCTCCGAAAATGATAATAGTTCAAGTTTCAAGTTAGAATTATGTTTAGATTATAGGCGAATCCATAACAGGTTCGCCACTGCCAGCAAAAGTTTGCCATATGTTTGAAATCCAAATGTCAAAATGTTCGCCTGTGCAATAACCTAGCATAGAATTCGCCTTGGTTAAAATCCAAGTGTCAAACTCTAAATAAAAAAAATTATAAAAATTTGTTTATATATTAACATGGATTTTGACAAATATTGGGTCGTTAAATTTTAAGGGCCGATGTTGAATGTGAACCACACCTAAACGTCAAGTTTTTTCTGCATTTAATTTGACATTTCCCAATTTCAGACTAACTCAATTTGAACCACGGAAAGATACACAAGCGAAATAACAATAATTTCCTAAATAATTTGTGTGATAATCAATATCGGCCCTTTTAATTTAACCATCCATTACTATGGAGAAGAAAATGCCTGATTTTGTCTGTGCAATTACATAGTATTAATTCGCCTTGTTTCAGATCATACACCCACTGCTGTTACTGCATAGAACCTGAATAATATTATGTCTCACCAAATAGGTTTTATTAATGATTTTAATAAATTAAAAAGAAGTATCAAAGAATCGAATATTCATTTTCTTGCCATTCTAAGACATTGGGCAAATATATGGAAAATTGTTGTGTGTGTTGTAGCAAAGGTTTACATAAAAACCCAACATCATTTGTTAAACTATTGTAAGATCTGACGACTTAGCACATCTACAGTAGCTTGTGAATTGTACAAATGTTTATAAAAATTAAAACTAATTTTTATTAATTGCTATAGCATCTTCAACATGCCTTAGAAATATACTTTTAGTTATATATTATTAAATGAATATAATGTTAAAAAAGGAAAACTAATAATGAAAGCGATTTATGGAAATATTTATTATAATTTTCATTTATAGTGGGTGACTATTCAATGGAAACTTTTTATCAGATCTGTTTTCCGTAATTTTAGTTTTTGTTGTGTGCTGTGGCTCATGTAGTTAGAACCTCGACTACTAGAGTATGGTCACGATTGAACTCCTGGCAACCCAGCCTTGGCAACATCAACTTTTCTGATATGTATTAATTCTGTTTACAATAGCACATACAACAAATGGCTATATTAGTTTCAAATTAACACCAGAGGCGCTGCAACACTGTTTTAAGAATAAACATAACGTAAAATTGAAGTGTTGCTGAAAGTGAAGCTTTACTCTGACCATCTGTCGTATTAAAGGAAGTAACTTGATAAATATAGGCATTAATATTTTTTTGGACCAGCACTCAGGGGATGACCCCTACTTATGCAATGCATTGTGCCAGTACTTGGAAATTAGGTATTAAGAAGGAGGCGAGAGGAGGTAGTGTTTATGGACATTCGATTTAATTTATTCCTACATTGAAAATGACAGGAAAAACCTCTAAAGGGAGCTTATGCCACACATGAACCGTTCTGCTAAAAACCAAATTTTCGCTGTAATGCATAGTGCGATTCACCGGCCATTCGGCCACAATGGATGGTCTCTTAACGAAAAGAGTGTTAAATGCAAAAACTTGCGGGTATCGGGAACAATTTTATTAGATCACATACCATTGCAGTAACGATAAAACAGTGTTATACACCCCACATTGCGTCGTTGCTCCAGTGAATCAATAGAGGATAGGATACCCTACTGTCACCAATAAGCTTCTTGATCTCTCTTGTACGCGGTCGAACAGCTCCAAAATAGACTTTGGGGCGCCGGCCCATACATGAGTGTTGTATACCATTTTCGGCCGGATATAGGTGATATAAATAGTACGAAGATCAAATGGAGTGAAGTATCTTTGACACCGTTTCAGAAAACCGAGAAAGCTTCTTTCGAGACTTGAAAAATATGTTTAGTCCATCAAACATCACACTGGATTTTCATGCCAAGAAAATTAAGAGCTTCCGATTCCCTATTATTTATATCACCTATAATAATAGATGAAGCATCATTTCCGAACAAACGCCTATGCCTAAGCATGCAAAATTTGAGTCTAGCAGATATTAAAGTCGACTCTATTCACACGACCCCATTCGGATATTGTTACGATATAGTGATTGAGCGTAACATTCATGTTTTGCATTTTCTACCCCAACTCCAACTGGTTCGGTCTATTCGGAAAGAGTTCCAATAGCAAATGGCGCTGTTATCTGCGAAAGAGTAGTTAGGATTGAAAATTTGACACAGAAGGTCATTTAGAAAAATAAGAAATTGCCTAATCGTTACTTCTCATAAAAATTTTTTTTCAAATTTTAAAACAAATTTTTAAATTTTATAACTCTATTTTTTAAGTATAATCATAAGTCTTTATTAAACATATTTTATTATTAAAATATTTTACAAAAAATTTTTGTTATTAAAAATTATGGAATAAAATTTACAAAAAAAAAAATCCTTTGAATTGTCACCCACTGTATAAAAAAAAAATATTAAAAAATATTTATTATTAAAGAGGAGTCATTTTTGATACTTGAAAGATTTAGTTGCTTGCAAAAATTACTTTGTAAGATATTGTTCTTTAAAGGTAGAGGGGAAAAAATGTAATTTCTAGGAAGTATTATTTTATAATTTTTCATTTAAATGATAATGATTTGTAGCTTTAAAACGATTTCAAAAATTGTAATTTATTTAGTTTTGATTTAGAATAAAATATTTTAATTAATTTAATTAAATTTAAAATTATTGTGTGTTGCAATGCTGCAGTTAAATATTAACGCGATGTAAGAAAAGTATAATAAAAATACACAAAATGAATATAAAATAATAACTAAAAAGTATAATATGTTTATTATTAGGTAAAACTTAATATAATTAATGAATAACTAGCCAAGTTTAAGCAGAAAAATTAAATTTTTTAAATAATTTTTCTTAAGTAATTATGTTCCCAAAAGAAAAAACTATAATTCATACATATAAAGCACTTGATTAATTTCTTTTTGCAAGAAATCAACCAACAACATCAATAACCATCTACTGTAAAAATGTCAACGTATTCCGATTACTCTTTCATCTCGAAACCCGCATATGACATCATTTTCGTGATAGTGTCTTGAGTATCTTTATATCAACAAAAAGGTATTATTTTGATTTGGCAAAAATTGCAAAAAATTTAAAAGAAAAACAGCGTAAATATATTATTAAATGGAATTTGCTTACTATAATGTGTTCGGATTTTTAAATTATCTTAAAATGTAATCACAAACAGTTTTTTACCTTTACTGAAGTTTTTAAACTTTTGAGTTAATACCCTCTTGTTGATCAAGTGCGATATGTAAATTATATTAACACAATTTTTTGTATTTGCTATGAACACTAGTTTAAGAATTTTTTTAATAGTTTAGAAAATTAGTTTGTTTAATATCAATTAAGGCGACCATTCAGTTCGTTCGCTCTGCACCCTGCTCTTCTTGTACTTGTTAAACGTCCGTTTTCAAACGTGTTCGTTTTAAAAACGGGTCGAGTGTATGATCATCAGAGTACGAAAATACACTAAACGTAAAGTTTGCTTTCATTTAGTTTTGTTCTTTGCTTTAAGTAAAATAAAACAAAACATGAACAATAAGAACGATTGCTTTATCTAGTCCCCGTCTAGACAATGAAACTTTTCTTTTGCAACTCATAAGTTTGTAGGGGAGAGGAAAGCTGGTAAAATGTTTCATTTATTCATAACTCTGCTGAGCTCATCTCTTGTATTTATTCGCTCTTTTCGGCTTGATGACTACTGTACAAAAGTATACAGTCATCAGAAACAAAAATTTCTATTTATGAACATGAATGTGACTTCAAAAGAAAATTTAAGGAAAATTTCAGAAACAATAAACGGCACCTCTGGACGGGGAATTAGTTTTGTATTGTTTGTACTCAGGTAGAAAAGAGAACACAAAAAAAAAAAAATACAAAACCGTTTTGAGAAAAAACGTGTCGCAAAAGTTTCCGAAATGATTTGCTATTTATAGTAGCGAACATATTAAGGTATGCATACATTTTTGAAAGATAGTAAAAGACAACTTAAGAAACAAAAAAAAAAAAAATTAAATATATAAAATAAAAAGCAATTCGAAAAAAATAAACAAAATCGGATTTCGGAAACCCGACCGAGCTAAATCAATCATTCAAAAAAAAAAAAAAAAAAAAAAAAAATATGATTGTAATCGTACATCAAATTAAGAAAATCAGTAAATATCCAATTGCTTTGTTTGAGCACTTTGTCACTCAAAAGGCATTTGTTTTGGTTTCGCTCATGTAAAATGCGATTAAAAAAATTGAAAAGTTTGTATCTTTCCATGGAACGTTTTGTATGTTTTCATACCCTGCACATTGGGGCAGAATCAAAATATTTTGGAAATAAGCCATTTGTAAGGGGATAGGGGATTGATTAGGGGGTAGGCAAATTTGGCATGAGCATAGTAGAGGAGTATCGCAGTTTAAGTGTTGATGGTGGGCACCATAGCGCTATGTGTTCTCTAAGTTGGGTACCTCGTCCCTGAAAATTCTTTTAGAGCTTGACATTTCTTCAATTTTTGTTTGAGTTTTAAAAATCATATATGGTCTTAAGGGTATAGTTAAAACCTTTAAAATGACAGTTTACTCTGTAAATTATCTTTAAAAATGAGCGAGTTATAAACATTTTAAAATTAAAATTTTTGATTTTTCGATACCCTGGTATAGTTTTTTCAAAATATTTTAAAAAATTTTTAAGATTTTTTTTTTTTAAATTTTCTCCCACTTCTGGTTGAATGGCTACGTCAACAAACAAAACTGCCGCATTTGGAGTGAAGGTAATCCTCAAGTGTATGTCGAAACAGAGTTACATCCAGAAAAACTGACTGTTTGGCGCTCCTTATGGGCTGGTGGAATCATTGGTACGTACTTTTTTAAAAACGATGGTGGCCAGAACGTTACAGTCAATAGTGATCGGTATAGAGCCATGACTACTAACTTTTTCATTCCTGAATTGAAAAACCATGATGTCCAGGAGATGTGGTTTCAACAAGACGGCGCAACATGTCACACTGCTCGTGCCACAATAGATTTATTGAAAGACACGTTTGGTGACCGCCTAATTTCACGTTTTGGACCTGTGAATTGGCCTCCAAGATCTTGTGATGTAACACCGCTAGACTACTTTCTGTGGGGCTATGTAAAGTCATTGGTCTATGCGGATAAGCCACAAACGCTTGACCATTTGGAAGACAACATTCGCCGTGTTATTGCCGATATACGGCCACAAATGTTGGAAAAAGTCATCGAAAATTGGACGTCCAGATTGGACTACATCCGCGCCAGCCGTGGCGGTCATATGCCAGAAAACATATTTAAAATGTAATCCCACAAGATTATCTTTCGGATAAATAAAATTCATGTTAATCGAATAATCCATCGTTGTTTTATTGCAACCTAAAGTTATATACCTCTATAAAAAACACCCTTTAGAAAAAAATTTTCTTAAGAAATATATATAAATTTCATATCTCCGTGTAAGCTAGCTATATGTACGTTCGTCTAAACTAAATTTCGTATAAAATCTATCAACCTTGTAGAAGATAGAGGTTCTTCAATCTGACCTATTTTACAGCGAAATTTTGACTTTAGCCTATATGTTCTAAAATCCCAAAGCTGGGATCAGAAAAAGTTTAATGCCGTAATAAAGCTATATATATTTCCAACTATTGCCGAAATTATTTTATGAAACCTAGTCCATATATGGACTTTATGGGCAAAAGACTAAACAATTTAAGCTTTAGGATTTTATACATTTAATTTAGGAATTGTGGGAGTTTGTTTACCTTAATGTTGCAGAGTTGTTTAGCATTTCATTTTCGTTGACTAATTCCATATCAGCAAAAATTTCATTTCTATCAGTCAACTAACAAGCTGAGATACTCGTCTGCTCATGCTAAATTTGGAAATTGAATGGATCAATCGGCCTAGCCCTTTACAAATGGCTGAGTTATTTCCAAAATATTTTGATTCTGCCCCATTGTGCACTGGTTAAAAGGAAGGATTTTGTCTGTGTTATATAAAAGGAATTTTATATACGACTTGAACTTAAATACGTTAACACCTCTAAACGCCCATTATGGGGATATGGTCGTTGTTCGTGTTTACCTGTACAGTTTCAACCTTTTGATTAAAACTGCAAAAGAAAGAACCAACTGTATGGCTGCCTTTATAGCGCATTTACATTACACAGCAATCTAGTAGATTTAATTTGAAATTGAATTTAATTTGGCAGATTTTTTTTCACATGTGTAGTTTGTGGAGTTTGACATTTCGTGCAACAAAGCAAATTAATGAATTCGCCATTGCCACCAGCTGCTAAATATATTCGCCTTGATCTTAACTAAAAGTTTAATTTAAAAGTATTTATACTTATCTGGCTTAAACTTAGCTTAAGCTAAAAAAGCTTCTGATATTTCAATGAACGTAAAGTTTTACCAAACAATAACAATAATATAAAAATAAAAATCTTAAAAAAGCTTTCTTAAGTTTATTTTATACACTAAGAGAAAAGGTTCATTAAAGCTTCATAAAAGTTCATATATTTTATAATTTAAATAATAGTTTTCAGGGTTGTGTGCATGCTTTAACTTGATGTTTAATAAACTTATTTTATTTTGTGATTTCATTTTGTGTTAATTGGGTTACTTTTTTTCAATTAATTTTAGTGTTTTATTTTTATTTTAAATATTTATAACGCACTTCTAAATAGTTTATATTGCTTAGGAAATTTGTGAAATATCAGGCGAGTTTTTTCTTCAATTCAGGCAACTACGTTTATCGTTTATCTAGAACTTTATTTATAAGAAGAGTAGAGTTTTTTTTTTTTATTTTTAATTAAAAGATAAAGTTTTAGAAGTCTAGGAGTATAAGAACAGAGTTGATTTTTTTTTAAGGTTTATAGCAGAATTTAATTTTTTTATTCTAATTTTAATTTCAAAGAGTTTTAAAATATATAGTTTGAATTTGTAGTACCTAGTAATGGCACGGCTTCACTAGTTTTGGTGATAACATTACCAACCAATAGTGAAAATACGGTTTGTGATAATAAGATGGTAACACCTGTAAGAAAATCGTTAATTCAAAAATAATTATTTTAGTTCTTGTCCTTGTTTTAGTTAAATATCTCGTTTATTATAGATTATTTGCTGCTGGAGACATTGCAATGTATTACCGATGTTTCTTTGGAATAGTGCTATTGCCGTTAAGCTTAAGGATTTAATTTTTAAGTTTAAAATATAAGCTTCTTTGTTATATTAGTATTTACCAAATTGTCATAAATTTTTATCTAATATTAAGTTTAAGCAATAGAAAGTTTATAGCTGAATTTAAAAGCTAATACACGCCGAGAAAAAATATGATTGTGGTATGGTAACAAGAACCATACTGTAATAAATATGGAAGCAATGAAAAAGTTTTAGTTTTTTTAAACAACACTTTGCTCACGATAAAAATGTTTTGCTTAAAATTAGATTATAGCACAAAAAGTGAAACATGGTTGGTTTGAACTATAAACATTTTAATACGCTTCAAATCACCAACCAAAGTGTTATAAGTACTTCAAAAAAGTATAGTATTGATAACGAAAACTATTGTAGTGCATTTATTATTTTGTAGGAGGGATACCGAGGCAGAACACTGATTTCATGGTTCCTTTTTCGAACCCCTTCTTTTTTCAATGATTTGTGGTATCCGACTGGAATTTTACGAATACCTTTCTTTAATTGAGTCTGGTGCTGTCACTAGCGACTGTAGTGATTTCAGACTGGCGTCGACCTTCTTCCTCATCACAGAGTCTTTGGTAATTGCTAACATTTGCTTAAGGCTAAGGTCTCCACAGTATCTCCATACAGTATGTGTCTGCCTGTGGTCCAAAGCCATAATACTTGAGGGCCAGATAATGCTTGAGGGTCTGTGACCTGTCACTAACGCAGTTAACCATTTGTAGGCACCCAGATTATGCCCATGCTCCTTGTGGGTCTTTCTGCCAACTTGTAGTGAACAATTCCAGAGTCTTTGGTGGGAATCGAACCCACAACCGCGGACTGATAGACTAGCACTCTAACTACTAGCCCATCATGGCACCCATTTGAGTGCACCTTCTTGGTCTTCCTGCCAACTTGTATTGAAAAAATCCGGAGTCTTTGCTGGGAATCGAACCCACAACTCCTTAATGACAGACTAGCACACTACCTACTAGCCCAACCGAATTACCCATTATAGTGCATTTAAAGTATACCGAAATCTAGTAGAGATAGCAAGGTTTAATCACATTAGAGCTGATTTTCACAGCGCAATATTTCTTGCGCAAGTCTTAATTTTTTTAAAGAGAGAGGAGTTCTGACTTGTTTTGCTTCTCTTTGCTCTTCCACATGCTTGCGCAAAAAAACTTTCCCTGTAGAAAACATGCAATTCCTTTTGTTTACAATTTTTCTGTATTTATTTTTTCAGTTTCATTTAACTTTCCCATTTCATTAATATTTTTTGAATATTTTCTATATTTTTATATTTTTATATTGTTATATTTTTATATATTTTTTATATTTTTATATAGTTTTTATATATTTTTATAGAATTACATTTTTTCATGCACAATTTGGGTAAAACCATAGTTGCCTTATTAAGTATGGCGACGATCTGGCACTTATTGTTGGTGCAAAGCATCTTAGAGTATAATTAAGCGTAAGTTGGATGGGGTTTAAAAGATTGGTTGTATGTTGGGATTGCTGACGTTGGACTTACTAATTAGATCGATGGCTGCAATGTTAGCTTTGCATATGAAGAACGATTCCATTTGGTATAGCTTTGGGCCGATCATCGGGCATACGAGTAATCTTGACCTAGTTAGTAAGTTAGATAACTGGGTGAGTGACAGGTCATGGAAACTTCAAGTATCATCTAGTCAAAATTAAAATCGAAGAAGATGAAACTTGAAGACTGTGTCTAGAGATGGTAACGCATACTGTGTGTAAATTTCCAGCAATAGCTAGCGTAAGAATTAGGACCACGGGCCGAAACTTGTTAAATTTGAATGCCATGAGGGATCTAAGACTTCGACAATGGCAAAGAAAACCATAACCAAACCATTTCGTAAGTACTACATTTCGGTGTAATATAAACGCACACTAAGAGATAACTTGGAAATTTTATCCTAGAACTGAAATTTTTTTTCGCAAACAGAAATCTATGAATAAAATCAATTTGTATTTAAAAAAAAATATATATTTTTATATTATCCCTCTTGGGAGTAGATGGCTTCCACACAGCATCTCAATTGTCGCAGTTTTTTTCGCGTCTCCCAATGGATCTTAAAAAAATTTTTCTTTGATTTATTTTTAATTACGCGTTATAATCATTTCAGATGTTTTTGGCAAATTTAATCCTAGATACCGATATTTAAGACACTCTTTTATTAGCTGCAGTTTTGTTCTACATGATATTATGGGAAATTCTTAAGGAGGGAGGAATTCTAAAAAAGTGGGTTATGCAAGTTTTAACATTTTATTTTTTCAATAATTTTAACCTCTTTAAAAGAAAAATTTATGACAATTTTTGGCGCTTTTTTGGTGAGAGAACCCTTTTTTTGGAATACATATGAAGTAAATATTAAAGCTTTAATGAACCATTTTATTTTGTTTAATTTTTTTCTTCTCTTATTTTTCTTATTTATTAATTAATTAATTTTTATAAAATCAAAAATTATTACTATAAATATTTGAAAGTAATATTAAAAAGCTTAAAAGTGCATTTAAATTAATGTTGATATAAAAATTTAACAATAATTACACGAAAATAATAAACAACTATTAAATATGGCAACCCTTAGCAATAAAGCGTATGTGGTAAACGTTATGCAAATGCAACTATGTTGTAGTATTTTAATGTACAAGGTTGCTTATTGTTGTAGTTAATATATTTTGGATTAAAGTTTATTTGAGTTTAAGTAAAACATATATTAAATTTAAGTTAGTGAGTGTTATATTAATTAATTAAAAAAAAAAACTACAAACGATTCACAAATACTCGTAACAAAGACCCATTTTTTGTGAAACATGCATATGAAGGAATAAGAAATAGAATAATGAATGATATTTTGGTGACTTTAAAATCTTTATATAATATTTGTGAACCGAATAAATATAATATAAAACTTGATAATAAAAGTTTGAATAATTTTGACATAAACTTTTATCAAATTCATTAGAAAAAGTCAATGCATTAAATTGGTTCATTAAATAAAAAAACAATTCTTTTCCAAAAATATCATTCCAAAAAATGGGTACTCTGTGTTCTTAGGGAAATTTGTAAGTATTAGAAAAAGTTTATAGGAAAAAAAAATGTATAAGAAAATTTATAAATTACAAAAAGTTAGAAAATTTAATTAAATAAAATTGAAAATATTTTAAGGAAAGTTTGAAATCTTATAAAAAAGGGAATTGAATAAAATTAAGCAAAAGTTTTGAAAAAATTCCATATTCCATATTTTTATTTTGAATGATTAATGTATGTATATGAAGCGCTTGATTCTTGAAGTGAATTTGGTGTGAGGTTTTTTTTTGGTTTTTATTTTTACATTTATGACTATTGTTTGCTGAAATTAAAGCCAACACTTTTTAAAAGAATAAGAAAAATTAAGAATATATTTTCTAAAGGCTTTTTCTGTAGTTTGTTTTATGCCACTAGTTATTTCCCAAATTCACTTGTATTGAAATCTGTCTCATAAGTATCTTTTGTAATAAAAATAAATGTTTGTATAATTTTTTTTGTGCATAAGAAAGAGTTTTAATGGCGATTTCATTGGATAAAAATTTTGAAATTAAAAAGAAACATTTTGTTTTGGATTTTCGAATATTTTAATAAAAAGCTTTTTTGGGTAAATATTTAACTGCACAGGAAAAAATATTTTTACCAATTAAAGGTTTTAATTGTTTTAAGTAAAAATTTAATTAAATAATAAATAAATTGATTCAATTATTTGTTTAATAAAGAATTTTTTTGTTCTTTTTTTAAAAAAATATATTTTTGAATCAATTAAAATATTAATTAAATTTAAATGTAAAACTAATTAAAACTTTAAATTGATGCAAACATTTTTTTCTGTATGTAGCCTAAGGAATATCATCTATTATTATCTCGGTGATCACTTTGAATACCGGTTGTCCATGAAAAGAAAAGTCTGTTGGCATTTTTGGATTTTGAACTTTTGCGGAGAATAACAGTAATGTAAGATAACGCTAGTCCTTGTCTTTGTCATCTAAACTGGAGATGACGAATAAGCACTCTATAAACGTCCTTATATGAATTACAGTGAAAACTCTACTTGCGGACAACTCCCGCAGGCGGACACCTCTAATAAGCGGACAGTTTCTTCAGGCCCTTGGATTTCCAAGTATTTTTAGAACAAATTACACTCTGCTAGACGGACACTCGCATGGCCGGACGCGGACACCTTTTTTCTATAAAACCCCTCCTGTAGACGGACGGAGAAAAGTACAAGAAATACATTAATGATTACGAAAAAAAAGAACACAGTAACACTAACGCACATTTACTGCTTTTTAAGTGTCATACGGACTTAGACATATTAAATTGTGTGATTCCCCTTTCTTTAAACCATTGACAGTTTGTTGCAAAATTTTCTTTGATCTTTGTTAAGAGTGTTAATTTCAAAGCAATTTATGACCAAACAAGGTCGTGTAACGATTTGTCGACTATTTTTTATCGTAATAATGGCCGGGCGAAATTATTTTGCCTTTTGCTAAGCGCTAAGATATTATCAAAATTTTAACCATCCTTGCTGGTATCTATTGCTATGCAACGACGGGTAATGCCCACTCCCAACGATTTATTTTAACCACTACCTAGCCTCTTAAAGAGGCCTTATTAATAATCGCTTGGTCATTGTTGCCACTTGTATCGGTGTGTCTAGTTATTGACCTGAAAAAAAAAGTCCTCTTCTTTTTTCTAGCTTCAGGATCTTAGAAGATTCGTAGAAGTGATTCTTCTTTATAACTTTGAAAACAACTTGCCATGGATCCAGAAATCTTTAGGATAAATCTAGAAAACTGCTAAAACATAGGGATATTAGTGCACTTAGGCGTGTAACTGCCATTTTCCTCGAGTTGGCCTTAAACTACAGCCACTATGTTGCACTTTTGAAGGGATGTTAACGATAATGAGCAGAAAATTGTCATCAGCAGCTGGCTAATATACTTTTCAGTCTACCAAATAAGCCTCAATACTAATAATTAATACAATGAAGATCTTCAAGATATTATGCCCTCCGAGAAGATCTCTAAAGAAAATGAATAATTATAATGATATAAGAGGGCACTATGCTATGCAACGACTCATCAGACACGTAATGTCCAATCATCAAAATGTGAGTTTAAACCACAGTCGCGGCGTTGTTCTTACTTAGGGGTCTCACCAATGCTGCCATTTCTAGTGAAACACTATATTACGGTATTATATAAACCCCAAAATGACTTTTCTTCCGGTTTCATAGCAAAACATTAGCCACGCAGAGAGGTTTGCCGATATGTCCTAAATAGGGTATCATGTTCTCGGAGGAGAGATAAAACCTTCAAATGTAACGTTTTTTCACAAAATTAAGGGGGCTACCGGTTTCGGTTATATCAGTATATGAAGCTATTAAATGGACCCTAAAAATTGTGTTCCTTGTATTCAAGGACATCGGACAAGTCTTAGGGAATAGTTTTACGATATACCTCGGATGGTAATTATCAAGAAGAAAGAGATCTAATCGATTTTATACCCCTGGGAAAATCCAAAATTTTTTGGATACAACATTTTATTAAATGAAAAGATAAGAAATGAAAAAGCAAAGCAAAAGTTGCAAAGCAATAATACTTCAGACATGTATAGTCCATTCTCCACTGCACTACTCTTACTAAGGTATTTAATGATTCCGAAAGTTTCAGCATACCAGACAAACATAGGAGAGTGGTTTTCTGATATGCCCTAGATGGAAGTTCCGTAAGAAAGCGGAGATCTCTAAGATAATCGGAAAAACCCTAATTGCAGTGTTGCAAGCGCCTCTAGTGTTATTTCGGTGAATTAGTTTAAAGCTAGCATAGCAAATTTATAATTATTTTACTTCGCCGGCAATTTAGTGCTATGTGGTAATACCCCGGCGAAGGAAGGCGCTTTGATATGCATTACTATAAAGAGAAATTAATACATATCAGAAAAATTGATATTGCCCTGGCTGAGTATTGAACTCATGACCATTGCTTAGTAGTCAACGTGCTAACAACTTACGCTACAGCACTCTTATGTCTTTTTGGCGGATAAATGTGTTACTGTCAGGCTATGTGAAAGATAACTGTACGACATGTTAGTTGATCATGCAATTTTGGATATCTCTGCTAAGGCAGCGGGAGTTTAGAGCATAACACTAACTTGAGTCTAGCGGTGCAGAAAAATCTTGGTCTTTCAATAAAAGTTAGTGATTAAAATTGAACCATAATTTTTCTCTATAGCATAAACTTGTCAGACTTAATTCATAAACTTGTCAGACTTAATGCTAACAGCAGCACTGCGTAAGAAAAACTCAGTTATCAAAAAAAAAAAAAAAAAATGCTAAAGTTGACTACAGTATGGCAAGCTTGAGGTTCAGATTTGAAAAAAGTATTTTTGTGGGTTTTTGAGAGAAAAAAAAACTTATATGGCGTTGTTTCAAGAAAACATATTGCCACTGTTTTAATTGATCCTCTTCACTTCCTCCAGGATCTGCATTCCGACCATAAAATTCGGATTTTATTAATTAACTTAAATTGAGTTTTACATGGTACTCCAGCAATGTCCTATTTGATTTAAAATTTTTAGGTTATAGATGACAACAAAATGTAAGCATGTTACTGATTTTTGCAACCACTATCTGTATCACAATGTTACAGTAAGAAAAAAAGCACCAGAAAGCCTGTAGCCTGACTGCCCTTAAACGATAAGTAAAATGAAGCGCGGACGTTGTTTATCAGCACGAAATTAAGATGCATGTTTTTCTGCTACAACACTACAACGCAGAAAGAAATGTTTGCTTCAATTAACTGTTTTAATTACTTTTAGATACAGATTTAATTAATTTTTTAATGGACTCAATGATATATTTATTTAAGAATGAATAAAATAATATTTCCATTAAATAAATAATTGAATTAATTAAAAATTAAATGTTTTATCTGAAACCAATTAAAACCATTAATTGGTGGAAATCTTCTTTTTTCTATTAATGTAGTGCTACAACTATTGCCACCAGCAGTGTTACCAGAATGGCCTGAGGACAAGTGACTCGTTAAGATAAAGAAATAAATTAGTTTTGGTTAATGAGAACAAGATTATTTTATTTACTTTTTTTTAATAAAATTTTTTACATTTTCAAATTTATGATTCCATTGAAATCGCCATTGAAAGAAGAGATTTTGATAACGATAGCATTTAAAAAAGTTTCAAGAAAATTCGATTTTCAAAACTTTTTTAAAAGAAGGAAAGAAATAACAAAAAATTACAGTCGAAATAAAAACTTCACAAAATTATACAACAAATAAAACGACTCAAAAGAAAAGGGTGTAAAACTTTGCTGTTGCCATTTTCTTGTCTCATTTTTTTTAAGATTAGTAGCAGTAAAATGAGGATTTTAGATAGGAGCCTTGTGGCTTTTTTTTTGGAAAATTTAATTTTCTAAATTAAAGTTTGAATTTTCAATCAAAGATCTTCGCGAGAGATTTCAATATTCGTTTGCATTATCAGGCTGTTGAAAACATATTGTGAATGGTATTAAGGCATCAAATAAAATCATTTTCACATCAGATAGACCTGTATGCATTGAAGAATTGAAGGAACTCTATAAGACTCCATAGAAATATGAAATATTAAGAATAAAGCAAATTTAAATTTGGTATCGTATTAGTTGAAACTAAAAAGAAAACGTTGAGTGGCGCTTGTCTGTCGGTAAATAACTAGCTGCTTGAAAGAGAAAAGTGGAGATGATCATGTTGTGCATCACGATAATCCGAAACACGACAAATCATATTAATATTATGAGCTATTCATCTTAGTATATTAAGTTTCTTAAAATTACCCTAACCAATTACGAGGAAGAGGATAAAGCCTCTCGTAGACAGACAAAGCAGCGCAGACTCAGTTGTAAAACTTATTGACAGGCAGAAGCAATTTAGCTTGTAATTAAATGTGAATGTTTGCACGATTTTTAATAGTCTGAGGTGAGGTCAACAATCAAGAAGAAGTAAGAAATTAGGGGTTGTAAAAAGGCTCAAAACAGTAATAAGATATTGCAAAGCAATGCTTTAACCAACGGCCAGAGTTGTCTAAAGTAGTAGAATTCTACAAGCAGCTTAAAGAAGCTACAATATAATACTAATGAAGCTGCAACAATCAATAACTGATTTTAAAACTCAACATGTCAAAAAAAAAAAAAAAAAATTAATGGAAAAAATTAAATAGAATCGTCTTAATTGTGTGCTACAAATAATCTGGTAATTGAAGACTAGTCTTTCCTCTCTAAAACCTAAGCACCAAATGATAATACCAGATCGACGAACAGAAAAACAATTAAAGAATACTCTTCGCCTAGAAATTGCAATCATCCAAGATCCCAGATATGGGGCGATTCAATTACATATCAATTACAATTAAAATTACAGGTCATTACCTAATTGCATATTCTCAATTACACATTACAAGTAATTGTAATTTAAATCAGGGACTAAAATCAATTACAACTATTTGTAATTTGCACATTACATGACATTGTAATTGGAAATTTTTACTTACAAGTAATTGTAATTAGGCAGTAATCATTATTTGAAATTGCACAAAATTCAATTATATTCTTAACAATTTTCCATTACATGTAATTTAATTATAAGTAAATTTTTCCAATAATTATAATAAATTTTTTTTTCAATTACAAGTATGTAATTGTAATTGGAATTTTTAATTATAATTGTAATTTTTCTATTACAAATTACATGTAATGAGTCATTCAAAAATCTCAATGACAATTACAAATAGTTTAATGTAATTGTAATTGAAAAATTCCAATTTTAATTATATATAACTGCTTAATTGCATGTGTAATTAACTAACAGACTATTATTGACATCCCCGAAGTCCGCAAAAGCCCGCACAAACCAAACTGCTTAAAACACAGAGACCACAGGGGCTACACAGCTACACAGCTACACGACTACAAATGTCGTTGGCTGCAATCGACGCCGTGTATGTAATTTACATACTTATTTTACTTTTATAAAAATAAAATTGTTTTATCTCGTCAAAACAAATAAGATTATTTGCTCATTGGTCAAAACTATAAATTAAAAATTAATTTTTATAAAAATTAATTTATATAAATTATAAATTAATTTTTAATTTTTAATTTTTGAATTTTGTAAATAAAATAAGATATTTTTCTCTCTCTCTCTCAACTCTCATTAGAAATTGTAGCCTAAAAAATAGAAATTGACTTTATGTTGGTTACACGACTACCGGCTTGTAGCGATGTGGCTATGATGGCATCAACACAATCTTGTTCATAAAATGTGTGCGTATTGTAGTTTGGAGAGGTTGTTGTCGGTAGCCTGCTATTCTATACATATCGCACTTGTTCCTCTAAAGCGTAAAAACTCAAAATTTTCAAATTTTTACTTTTTGCAAAAAACCAAACCACAGAGGTCATATCTACCCACTGTAAAAATCTCTCTTTGATTTGTTTTCTCTTCCGTGAAAAAAGCGTTATAAACCTCTTTTTGTGTTTAGAATAACTACTTTAGTCTCAATTAACGGTAACAGTTTTTGGCCTCCACTAAAAATGCATGAATTGTGAGTTGTTACGCTTATGAGGAACAAGTGCGACATCTGCTTAATGCATAAGATTTGACGAAGTATAAGTAAGAACAATCAGTGATATAGACGCGATTTAGACGATATTCTAAAAACATGTCATTTTCAGGCTAAAGAAAAAAAAAATACGATTTTTTTGTTTTAAAATCATAAAACATAACTCAGAAAATACACAGCAGAAAATGCACGATTGGAGAGGCATCTCCTTATAACCAACAGTTTCTAATATTAATCATCCAAATAGTTATCAGCAGAATTGAATCCATATTCTGATAGTCGTTACCGTGACGCAAACTGTTTTTGATGCAAAAGCTTTAGCTAAATAGTCCTATGCTGGAAATTAGTCTTAATATCCCATGTGTTCATTCAACGAAAAGTCTTTGAAGTGAAAAAGTTTTCTGTTTCAAAAAAGCAAATTATGAAGAATTAAACTGTCTTTTGCAGAATACAAACTGGCTGGATTTACTATCTAATACCGATACTTTTCCATTGAATATTGATTTTGCAATTAATGTTTTTTATGATACTATTTTCAAATATATTCATGAATGTGTTCCTAAAATTATAATCTCTCCTAAAACTGGCCCTCCGTGGAACTCCAAACGCTTGTCAAATTTAAAGAACATACAAACAAGTGCTTCAAAAGTTATAAAAGGTCTGGATTACTTTCTGATTACGCAAAATATGTTGTTTCACGTACTAAATTCAGTACAATAAATACGTTGCTTTACCGAAATTACTTAAACACCATTAAATACAATTTAAAAAATGATCCTAAGTCGTTTTATAAATTCCTTAACTCTAAGCGAAAAACAACAGTTTATCCAAATGCTATGAAATATCTAAATAATGAATCTGGAAGTAACTTAGAAATAAGCAATTTATTTGCTGACTTTTTTTCTACGAATTATTCTGATATTCCTTATAATGACAGATCGCTGAAAATCAATTGATACAATTTTCTCCAATCTGTACATCACAGATTTTATCAGCCATAAATAGCTTTAAGCTGTCGTACAACAGTGGACCTGATGGTATTCCTTCCTGTCTTTTAAAATATTGCGCAAATGCAATTGTTACTCCGCTTGAAGTACTTTTTAATAAATCTCTAGAATATGGTTACTTTCCTCAACAATGGAAAAACTCCTACATAATTCCACTATTTAAATCTGGAAATAAATCTAATGTAACAAATTACCGAGGTATTGCTAAACTCAGTGCGATTCCAAAACTATTTGAGAAATGTATTACGAAAAACATTAGCCAAGTGTCATCTATATAATCGCATCACCAATATGGTTTCAGGACAGGTTGCTCAACAACAACAAACCTTCTGCAACTTACAACTATTGTTAATATTGGCTTTTTAATAATAAGCAACAAACTGATGTTATCTACACTGATTTTAGTAAAGCTTTTGACAAAGTAAATCATGTTTTACTTTTACTGAAGCTCCATGTTATGGGATTTTCTCTGAAAATCTTGAACTGGATAAGATCATATTTAACAGATCGGAAACAATGTGTTTTATTCAACAATGTCACCTCTAAAAATATTGTCGTGAAATCTGGAGTTCCCTGAGGAAATTGGGTCCTATTTTGTTCACACTTTTTATTAATGATTTGCCGAGCGTAATTGAATTCAGTAACGTTTTAATGTACGCAGATGATGTAAAGATTTTCCTAAGCTGTACTAAAATTTCCTAAAGAGATTATCTACAACGTGATTTGGATAAATTAATTTTACGACTGGTGTAATATTAATTTAATGGTCGTTAACTTAAAAAAAAAAAAAAAATGTAAGCACATACGATTCTCAAGATCATCTAATGATAATGGTCTATTTTCTTTGGGTGGCTGGCTACCTGCACGAATTCGTGACGGACTTCCTGGATTTAGGTGTTCTTTTCGATAGTAAATTAAACTTTAACAAAAGCATATTACTATGATGGTAAACAAAGCTCGTGGTGTACTAGCCTTTATTAAGCGTTAAGCTAAGGAATTCACAGATCATATAATAACCAAACGTTTGTACACATCCTTAGTGAGGCCTATTTTGGAGTATGAATCTATTATATGGGACCCCTATACTGATTACACAGGGCAACAGCAAAAATATGCTCGAGTAACTACTATATACATTTGATGTATCATGGCTACCTTAGTACAAAAATGGTAAAATTTTTAAATTCTATGGATAGATTTTTTTTTAAAAAATTTTTTTTTAAAATTGCAATTTTTTTGAGACGTTTCTTCAAATAATTAATGATAACTCAAAAACTACTAGTCCGATATTATTAAAATAAATTCAGAAAAATTAAGATTTGCATAGCCTTTAATTTGTCTATATATCGCGTTTCAATCGGATCAATAGTATCGGAGTTATAATAAAAAACTTAAGAAAAAAATATATTTTTTACGTAAAAATGGCAAAAATTTTCGTTTTAAAAAAATCATAAAAAATCGAAAACGGCAAAAAACTTCCAGATTCATTTTTTTATCGCATAGCGACATATAATAGCAACAAAATGAGATATCGACCATAAAAATCGATTGATTTTTTTCGAATTTATTCACATTTTAGTGAATTCGCTCATTTTCACAAAATTTTAGTTTTTTGCTTGATATACGCATTATAGCGGGTTTTCAAATGTGTGAAAAACATAAATTTTCCAATTTCAAGGGGTGCATGTCGGATTAATGTTAGATTTGATGAGAAACTTCCACCCACAAAATTTTAGTCGAATTCGACAACGTTAACACGTAGCGCATAGGCCCCAAATCTGAAAAAAAGCGTTTAAATCGAAAATAATTGACAAATTTTCAGTTTTTGCAAAATTAACGCTATTTATTTCCCCTTTTGCAAAAAAGTGGATCCTGGTCCTTAGGGCAAACACAATGAGATTTACAATAAGCTACATGTCTTTAAGTTTTCGAGTTATTACAATTTTCACTGGCCATTATATGTCCTTGAGAACTTGCCGAAGACAATTTACAAAAACATTTTACTTTTAAAATTTTTTATTTTTTTCTTTTTTAACAATAAAATATAAAATTTCGCTAAAATTGACTGATATCTTCCTATTACACAACGCAACAAAATAAAAAAATTAGATGCTTTTGAAACCACTATACAATATCCAGGTACTGCCAAAGTGTTTTGGATGAATGAGAAATGTATGGCAAAACAAGTACGCGAAATACTGTTTTGGGCAAAACACGTATTTCTTGGGACACGTGTTACTGTGGAAATACAGTATTGAATGTAGAAAATTGTTTGGAACAGATCTTTATGGCATTTTTATGATTTTCAGAATTAAAAAAAGTAAGCAATAAAGGAAAAGTTTTTTAATTTTTACGATTTCAGTAGAAATCTGATAAACGATGAAATGCTCCTTTTCTGTGGCTACCTGTCGCCCTTGCTTCATTTTGACAATTGCGGCGGCAAAGTAATAAACGTTCATAAATTTGCGTGCACGCCGAATTGGGTTTTTCCGCTGGCTACCTGTAAAGATTGATTTTTTGCATAGCATTCATTCATCAAAACACTTTGGCAGTACCTGGATATTGTATAGTGGTTTCAAAAGTATCTAATTTTTTATTTTGTTGCGTTGTGTAATAGGAAGATATCAGTCAATTTTAGCGAAATTTTATATTTTATTGGTTAAAAAAGAAAAAAATAAAAAATTTTAAAAGTAAAATGTTTTTGTAAATTGTCTTCGGCAAGTTCTCGAAGGACATATAATGGCCAGTGAAAATTGTAATAACTCGAAAACTTAAAGACATGTAGCTTAGTGTAAGTCCTCATTGTGTTTGCCCTAAGGACCAGGATCTACTTTTTTGAAAGGGGAAATAAATAGCGTTAATTTTGCAAAAACTGAAAATTTGTCAATTATTTTCGATTTAAACGCTTTTTTTCAGATTTTGGGGCCTATGCGCTACGTGTTAACGTTGTCGAATTCGACTAAAATTTTGTGGGTGGAAGTTTCTCATCAAATCTAACATTAATCCGACATGCACCCCTTGAAATTGGAAAAATTTATGTTTTTCACACATTTGAAAACCCGCTATAATGCGTATATCAAGCAAAAAACTAATATTTTGTGAAAATGAGCGAATTCACTAAAATGTGAATAAATTCGAAAAATCAATCGATTTTTATGGTCGATATCTCATTTTGTTGCTATTATATGTCCGCTATGCGATAAAAAAATGAATCTGGAAGTTTTTTGCCGTTTTCGATTTTTTATGATTTTTTTAAAACGAAAATTTTTGCCATTTTTACGTAAAAAATATATTTTTTTCTTAAGTTTTTTATTATAACTCCGATACTATTGATCCGATTGAAACGCGATATATAGACGAATTAAAGGCTATGCAAATCTTAATTTTTCTGAATTTATTTTAATAATATCGGACTAGTAGTTTTTGAGTTATTATTAATTATTTGAAGAAACGTCTCAAAAAAATTGCAATTTTAAAAAAAAATTAAAAAAAAAAAATCTATCCATAGAATTTAAAAATTTTACCATTTTTGTACAAAGGTAGTCATGATACATCAAAATTATATAGTGGTTTTAAGAGCACATGAAATTTTTTTTTATTTTGTTGTGCTGTGTTATCAGAAGAACTGCATTGAATCTGTTCAGAAACAGTTGCTTTTTATTTTGTCTGGGTAATACAACATGGAATCCAAATGTAAACTTTTCCCCATATTGTGTAAAACTTATTTCAATTAATTTGCCGACATTGGAAAGCAGGCGATTAGTGCTCAAAATAGCATTTTTAATAAATTTGATAAAAGGCTCAATTTGTTCAGAATTCCTGCTAAAAAAATATAAACTTTAATGTACCTTCTAGATTACCCCCGGGGGTTCCAATTGTCACTGCAGGAATATGGCAAATGCTTTGACGCGGTTCACTCGGGGAAAATAGGGGCACCAGATGCTAGGGTTCCTAGAGCCTAAATCTGGAAGAAAAGGTCTGCGATAAACATTGTCCTCTTCGAGGCCCGACCAGTGCCCAAAGGGTTACACGTGGTGGTTGTGGTTATGTAGGTATGGTGCACGGTCGATCAAGTGTGCTGTTGCACTCTCAAGAGACGGAGTTTGGATAGTCTCTAAACACCTAAGCAAGAGGTTATAAGGTGTAACACACACAAAAAGCGAATGGTGGCAATCGTAAAGTGTTGTTATACTACACAATGGGGGCGCTAGTCTACGTCTTTATTTCACTCGGTGTTAGGAGCACCGTGGGATAAAGTCACCGTGGCAGGAGCCCACGTTAATCTTGAACACATCTGTACCTTCTAGATCTACTAGGAATTTTACACCACTTCACATTATTATTGGTCTGTAAGGAGAATATTACTCCATAGACCTCATTTAAATAAATAAAAAATAAAAAAATTTGCACTCACTTTATATATAACTACGATCATTTTGCCTGAATTGGCAAATTGTTGTTTCTTTCATCAAAAGGACCAAATTTTTTCCAGATCAATACGAAAAAGCATAGATTAGGCCAAATTTTAACTTAATCAATTTAAACACTAGCTAGCAAAATAAGCCATTTTTCTTTTATTTGTGGAATAATGAGACTGAAACCCCTATTTTACCACCTTTTACAAAAAGCCCTTTAATTTGAAACAAAAATAAGCAAAGTTGTACACCTAAAACAAAAAGTAGTATGTTTTTATGTAAATAAAAGTAGTAAAAGTTGGAGTAGTAGTAGTAATTAGTGGTAGTTGTAGTGGAATTTTAACTTGGAACTTTATTTTATTTAAAGTTTTTGTTACTTTCGAATATATTTTAAACGTATATTTATTAAAAGTACGATTGAAGTTACAATACAGTAATACACACAGAGAAAAAATATTTGTAAGTCGTTAACTGAAATATTTTGTTTGAATATTTAATTAAAAATAAGCTGGAAATTATTTCCATAAAATATATTTTATAAACATATAACACAGACAAAATATGTTTGTATATAATATATAATTGATAGATTTTCGAATTATATCAAAAATATAACAAATATTTTATTTTAATATTTTTAATTACTTTAATTTAATCAATTTAACAAAAACAACAACAATTAATACAAATACATAAAGCAAATAAGAATAAACTAAAAGAAATAAAAAGACACTGAAACAAAAAATAAAAATTTTTTTAAACAAATTAAAAAACATATAGAATGTAAACATTATAAAGCTTTCAGAAATGATTAATTTTATATATAAATCTGTTAGTATTAGTAGTAGTAGTAGTATAGGAGTAGTATAAGAGTAGTAAAGTAGTAGTATAGTAGTAGTAGTTGTAGTATATAATTAATTTTTGTTTAATATATATATGCATTTATTTAAAGAATAATTTTTAAATGCAATCGCTACCTAACAAGGGGATTGCATCAGATACTTGGGGCAATGTCTCAGCTACAAGGTTGAGAAACACTGTTAGCGATAGAAGAATTGTAACTCCTGCAAAAAACAATAAATAACACAAGATATTTTTTTGTTGGTTTGTTTGTTGTTTGTCATTAAAGAAATAACAAAAAAAAATTGCTTTTAATATTTTCTTTTAACTTTTTCAAAATATAGTTTATGGTACAATAAACAAAATTAATTTAAAAACAAAGTATTAAGAAATAATTAAAAAAAAACAAAAGTAGTATTAGGTAACAAAAAAAATAAATAAATAAATAAATACAAGATCCTAAAATGTTTTATAGTATTCTGCATTGTATTATTAGTGTTTTTTTTCTTTTCTTCCTTTTATTTAAGTGTTAAATTGTTATATTTTGAGTTTTGACTTCGACTTCGAGTTCAAGTGATTAATGTGTAAATATTAAATTAAATTTTTATTGTTAATGGCTGAAATGTTGCCTGCTGATTTGTTATGTTTATGTTTACGATTACAAATATGTTGGATAATGTTGTTATTTCAATGTTAAACAAATTGGTTTTATTGATTAATGGCTTGGAATGTATTTGAGGTTATGTTATTGTTGTAGTTGTTAATTGATAGTTGCCAGGAAATATGTGTGTAAAACAGTCAGTTTTCCAGGAAGTTACAAGTTAAAACTACAAATATTAGTTTCAAGTTGATTTATAGTATTTTATTTAACAATAATTTTTATCCTAAAAATTTAACAATTTTGTACTGAACGTATGATTGTTATTAATTAAAACATAATATTAAGTATACGTTACAGTTTTTATTTGATAACACACTGTGTAATTTTTTAAGTCATAGGTATTACCTAAACGGTGTTAAGAATCATTCCTAGGAAGTTCATATGTTCTAGAAAGTTGTTTATTGAGATCTTAGGTTCATTTTTGTAGTTGATTGTTTCCTTGAATTTTGAACAGTTTGCTACCTATGGACCTGAACAGGGGAAAAAAGGTAAAAAATTGAATTTTTTAAAGTTTTTTTTCGATTTTGACCTTGAAGATGAAGTTTTTTTGATTTTATATGTTCACAATTTTTGTTCTTTATGACAAGAGCTACAACTTTGCCTCAGAGAGTATATCAAAATTTCAAACGGTTTGCAAAATATGAGTTTGAGTAAATGATCATTTTTTGCAAAAATGACATCGAGGCCCCACATCTTTGAGGGCCCATAACAAAACCTGGAGGACTTTGGGCAAAACTGGGAGACAGGGGTCTTTTTTTTGGTCTTTTATCACGTAGTGGTGTCCGTATATGGTTATTTTTTCCGTGTTGCACTGTGTAATCATATAAAAATAAGCTAACACTGGCTGAACGATATGAAGAGATAACTAGTGTCAAAGTGAACTTTTGATTTTCATCGATTGGGGTTTTTTATGACTTTTGATTTTCATCGATTGTGGATTTTTTTATGACTGACAGATCAAGATTCTTAAAAATCACATCCACACCATTATATTCTTACATCTTTGAAGCGATTCCAAAAGAAAACACAATCAGTGGCCTATTGAAGAATCGAAAGCAGTATTATATTATGGCGCGCTCTCTCTTCTTATACTTAAAGTAAAGAAATACACACATAATTAGAGAAGTAACTTATAGTGCAAAAGGGACCCACTGAAAAAGAAGTCTGCCTCGATATTCCCTTGGCATTAGCTTATTTCAGAAAACAAAGTACCGTTTTCAATACAATATACCACTTTAACATGCCGTTGTCATTGGGTAGGGCCAGTTAATACTTTGTACAATATAACTATATTGAAATGAATGTATATGACTATAAGATTGACATCTGGATCGATAGTATGGTTGAGCGCCCGATGCTAGTATATATCTATTTACACTATATATCTATCTACACTAATATACGAATATACCTATTTAACACGGCTATATTGTCTGCATCTGGATGATGGCGATCTAGCTAAGGTCTTAGGAGATCATGCCAAGTTCTTTGGTGCCTTCTGGCTGAGAATTTCTTTGGCCAGAACCCAGAGTATTACTCTGTAATAGTGTAATACGAAAAAAGATCCTACAATGGCTGAACTCACAAAATCTGAAAAGGTGAAGGGAGGCTATTACATGTAGACAGACTCGAATTATGCTCAAAGAGCCCCTTGACAGGTAGGCCAGTATGGTGCTTATGGAAATTGTTGGTTTTTGAGGCTCTTGCTTTCGTTTATGCTTGTTTATCAATGACTCGTTAAAATAAATTAAAATAATTAAAATAAGCCAATCTATTTTTAATAAATTGGCTTAAATAACTGTCGAAAACGTTGAAAAAATAAAAGAAAGAGTGAAAATAGAGCAAGAGAATCTCACTTCAATCTCAAACAACCACAATTTTCATGTGTTACATTCCGTTAGCTTACGGTAGGCAAACTAGGCCCTTAGTGACAGGTCATGGAAACTTCAAGTATCATCTAGCTAAAAAAATGAAAATTGAAGAAGATGATATTTGCAGACTATACCTGGAAGATGCTGGAATGTTAGCGCACATTGTGTGTGATTGTCCATCACTGTCTGGGACTTCGGAAAGACACTTTGTTAAATGTGGATTTCATGGGCGAACTAAGCCTATGAACTCCGTGATGAAAAAGAATAAGCCCGACTGTTATCAGTCAACTATCTAAAATCATAAGTCTAGATTAAAAGCTGGATATAGCAAGTTACCTATAATTATTGAAGACGTGAGGGGATCGAAAAGGAAACCTTTTAGCAAGTCCTCTGCTTCGATATTCCCCCTCCATTACTATAAAATAATAGATCCCTTCCGATTATATTATACCTCAATTGAAGCACGATAGGTTTCTAACTACATTGTTCTCTTTCAGGAGGGGAAGTAAAAATGGTAGTATGCCTGCAATACCAGGATAGGCAATGACAGATCAGGTTGAAATTCTGACTATAAGCAAAATATTGTTTTTAAAACAAAAGCAAAGCTTCTATTTAGCTTTGCAAATATTGTTTTGTCTTTGACAGTAGTCTATGAAGGCACTCCATAAACTTCTATTTAATAGCAGTGTTAGAGAAACTGTCAACATTTCTGGTGATAGTCTGGCGCCACTCCTGTCACTAATATCCCTGGTTTTGGTACATATACAAGGTGACTTCTTTGAGAATGAACAGGCGTATAGACTGGCCATGTCGATTGGCACTATAAAAGGTATTTTCGGGTAAAAGAACTGTTTAATTTTGTGCTCCTAAAGGAAAGAGTCTTCTTTTGAATACTAGGGAGATATTAAGCAGTCATTTAGAGTTATATATGAAATGTCAGGATGACTATCTGCGTTTTTGTTGATAGTCATACATAACCTTCTCAAGTATCAATGTATGCATGCTAATCCTTATCGTTTTACAGTATCTTTGGGTATTCCCTTAGCAAGGTGGGGAAGGACTGTGTGAATGGTGTGGGAAATTCTAAGGCTACTGGGAAAATATGTCCGTGTTAATATAGCAACGGTATACATGCTAATAGTCTAAGACTTCCAAATTTTGATATTTTCGTAGCTACCGTGTAAGTAGCAAACGATAAACATAGGAGACGATCAATATGAATTATCAGAAAACATTTTAGGTTATATTTTTAGGTATCTCAATATAAAAATAATACCTCTAGTATTAACTAGACAAGTGGAGCGGTACGTATGTTTGTTATTAACTCAGAAATAATATTAAACATACGTTTCGTTCTTGGCTGTTGGCATTAATAGCGTTTCACTGGGTGATTGGTATATATGCTAGTAGACTACGACTTTCTAAAATGTGGCGTTTTCCTAGCTACCCCGGAGGGAACAGCATTTTATTATTTGACTTAAAAATATATTGAAGCAAACATAGGAGACAGTCTATCTGAGATATCAGAAAGCAGTTAAGGTAACCTTTTTAGATATCTCAATTTCGTAGGACAGCTCTAGGGTTATCTGGACAAGTGGAGTGGTGTTTTATGTATTGAACGTATGTTTGTTATTAACTAAGAAATAATATTAATCATACGTTCTGTTTTTTAATTATTAAATTCCTATAAGTAAAGGAGTAAAAAACATTCGCCGGGTGAAATTTAGCTCTTTCACATTTCAAAATAAGCATTAGATTCCTGTTCACAAAATCTTCCTAATTAAATTTGTATATTTATTTAATTTAAAAGTTTTCTTTTTTTCTTTCCTAAATCTCTTCAGCTTATTACCAAATAACCTAAAGCATTGGAAAACGGCCAGCGACAGCAGAAATTCTCTATTGTATTAAAACTTATGTTTAAATTTTTTTCATATTACTATTTTAAGGCCTTCAAATGAATTTCTAAATATTTAGAAATCTACACTATTGACTGCAGACAGTTAACAACGTAGTCACTCGTGTAAAGTTCCAACCATTCTTAGCCACAAACTAAGAAACATAATAAAATACAAAAAACAAGAGAAAGCTGGGAAAAACTTTGCAATTCAAACTAAAAAGCTGTTTTTTTTTTGTATGTTTGCCTGTGTTTAGGTTGTCGAGGGATCCAACTAAAATATTGTGATAGTGTTGCACAGAACCCGCTAATTCACTCAGTGACAATTCATAAATATCCTCAATCATATGAATGGATGAAATTTATCTTCAAAGTTGTTAACGCAAACTCACAACATTCAGCGCACTGCTAAACAGTCTATAGAGGCAGCCATAGACGTTACAACTCTATCAAAGATTCCCCGGTGGTTTTAATGTCTTGTTGACTTCTGACACCTTGACGCCAATGCTCCCACGGTATATGGGGGTACCAGTCTCTGAGGCTAGCAAGGGCTTAAAATTGTAAGATAATAACCTCTAAGGTCTGACCAGTGTCGAAACGGCTAGTACCACGGAAATCGGTAGCCCCAAATCTCCGTGACCGGGTTATTGGTGAAGTGCTTTGGGGAGTAACTTGTAGGCTGTGGTTTGAATCCAAATCGAAGGAAAGGCGATTTTGATTCAGTAGTTTGTGTCAATAGTTTATATAATCTCCAACTCCTGCAAGACATGTTTTGTAATTGCTACTTGTTCTGTCACAAGACAGACAAGAGCATTGTAACACGTATTGTTTTCACTTAGTATTAAGACCAATATTAGCTTAAAGCAACACGCCAGGCACTGACGTAAATCTATATTACATAGATCCTACAAAGAAGCCTCTCTTACTAAACAAACGAACTGTTGGGAAAAAAGTTGGTCATTTTTCTATCCAAAAAAAAAAGTTAAAACTCAATGAAAAAAAAAGAACACAAGAAAAAATAGAAAAATAGAAAATCTATAAATTGCGTACCAACAATGTCAACATTGTGATAACAACTGTAATGACAGTCACAAGAGATTCTCGCCTGCCAACAAAACAAAAACCTCGTTGGCAACTTTTCAAAAGGATTTTTGCAAAGTAATGCTAAAATGTATTGCTGCGAGTACAGTGTTGCAAAAAAGGTTAATAGGTTTCAACAACAAAATCAATTAAAGTTTGGAAAATGAATGTTAACAAGAGTGAATGCTAAGTTTGGCGCAGAACGATGAAAAACGAAAACTCATATTTTATAGGGAATTTGTAAAATAAAGGGTTTTTTTTTAACTGCGATATGAGATTGTAATACATGCCGCCTCTTTAATTTTAAGCATGTATTTTTCAAATTAAAATAAAAACATGCTTTTGTTTTGCATTAAAAATAAAAGCTCGGATGTTGGGGCAGCAGTGTCTCTAAGATTTTTTTTCGATCGATTTTGTGATATTCAAAAGGCAGTAACTGTTTTAAACCCAAAGAAAGCTCCTGTTATTGAAAGGGCATTTAGCAAGTGGCTAATCGAACAAACCCGTGTAGTTGTAAAAATATTTCTAATGGAAAGACTTACGCCTGAATCGCTTCGCTCTATGGGCTCTTGAAAAGTTCCAAGAAGATCCGAGGCAAATTTTGTTTAGCGATGAGGCCCATTTATGAATCAATAGGTATGTAAACAACAAAATTGCCGCATTTAGGACGAAGAGTAACCTGAAGAGATTCAAGAGCTACCACTTCATCCAGAAAAAACAACTGTTTGATGTGCTTTGTGGGCTGGTGGAATCATCGGTCCATATTTTTTTAAAAATTATTCCGGCGGGAATGTAACCGTCAATGGCGACCGTTATCATGCCATGATAACCGACTATTTGATGCCTGAAATTGAAGCTCGTGATATCGGCGACATTTGGTTTCAGCAAGACGGCGCCACTTCCCACACATCGCATCAATCCATGGATTTATTGAGAGAACATTTCGGTGAGCACATAATTTCATAATTTCATAATTTTTGGGCCGGTCGATTGGCCACCAAGATGGTGTGATATCACACCGTTAGACTTTTTCCTGTGGCGGTATGTAAAGTCTAAAGTTTATGCGGACAAACCCGCTTCGATTCAGGCCTTGGAGGAAAACATCACGCGTGTCATTCGCCAGTTACCAGTCGAAATGCTCGAACGAGTCATCGTAAATTGTATTCAAGGGATGGATCATCTGCTACGTAGCAACGGTCAATATTTGATAGAAATAATCTTTAAAAAGTAAATGCCAAAGAATGCTCTTTCAAATGATAATAAACATTCTCCATTAAGTTTGAATTTTCTGTGTTTTTTTCTTTAAAAATTAGGGAATTTCGAAATGGATCACCCCTTATTTATGTGTATAAAGAGTTAAATGCTTTTAATCTTAAATCGAAATTCCCTTCGCTATATTTCCATTTAATTTTTGTTTAATATCCCCTGATATGCTGCGTTTTCGACAGCAAAAAACATTTATATCCGCATTAAACCCTGCGCTGGCTCAGTTTAAATACTTTCTTTCGTTTTTTTTTTCATTAAAGCAGTTTTAAATGCTCTAGCAAATCTTTTGTTAACAAAAAATGTATAATTTTATCATTTGTGATGGTTTTTAACAATAAAAATCGTAATGAACTTTCAGAATTTCGGTTGGTAATTTATTTGAGATGTCTTCATCACCCAACTCAATACGCTATTGCCGCAACCGACAATTTAAAAAAAAAAAAAAAACAAATGCACCAACAGATGAAGTACTTAGTGGAGTACATTAATACTCCTGCATGGTCACACACATCTATGCATTCATTCATTTGGTGAATTGTGCGTGCTGATGTTTGATAGTTTTTGCTGTTGTTGAAAGCGAATGAACAAACATTTAGTCATCTGCATTTTGCAATCTGTGCTCTTACCACCATCATCATCACTTGTGCTACTACAGCTAGTGTCTCCTACTCGTATTATGCTAGCAGCGGCCGTGTGTGTGCAGCGTTCAGTCATTTATTTAGTTCAGTACTTAATGGTCAAAACTTATGTGGGCGGCTGGTTTGTGTTAGTGTTCTGCACTAAAAACTCTGTGTGTGTGTGTGTGTATCACAGGGTACGACCAAATACGGACGTGTTATTTTGCACATTTTATATTTGCGAAGTTAAGGGGAAAAAAAACGTGGTAAATGCTTGTTGCCACAGCAATAAGAAAACATGAACGAAAAGCACAAGGTATGGCAATTAAGGTGGTCTTAAGTTGAACTGACTGTTGGACTTAGTGATTTTCCGCAAAAAGTTGGATATAAAAAAAAAATTTAAATTTGATTCTATAAATTCAAGATGGCTTGTGCACAATATCGATGACCAAGGATAAATGATAGCTAAGTGACTGTGAAAATAAGCATATTATTTTCAATATAAAATATTTGTAGGTATGACAAATGAGTGTAATAAATTACAGCAGGCAGATGACAAATTTGTTACTTAAGTTGTTGGTTGAACGCTTGCAAAGAAAGTGCAAAATCACAGGATAATCTTTTTGTTATAAAATGAAAAATAATTGTAACGCTTTAACAATATGTTAAGGGAATGAAAACTGCGAATAGCAGTGTAATTTTGACCCACCAAGTTTACGTTTTATTACCATAACCAGCTGTGCCCGCCACGTCATAAGCGTCCTGATAATATTTTGCTCGATTTTGCTTTGAAAGTATTCCACACCTATTGTAAGACTTACTTAATATGCAACTAAACTAAGAAGAAACTAATAACAGAATTTTATAGCCACCCTCAAGTCGTAGTATTCTTGCCAAATTTTAAAAATCAACACTAAATAACAAAAATAATGTAATCACATAATTACTTAAGTATGTATTTCACAAAATAATCAAATTATAGAACACGTACGCGACTTAAAATAAATACAAATTTTATTTAATTGGCTATTTGGCAGTAAGTAATTCATATTTTTAGCGCCATCTGTGTTTTAATATCAAAAATTAAAGGTGCCGTGCTGTACTTAGTTGCGCCTTACGATATGCTGCATATTAGTTTATGTATTTTTTACTTCATAAAAAGTAAAGTATTCATATCCGGTTAGTTCAACTGCGTACTTTTACGGCCTATTCTCCATTTTCTAAGACATTTTTGTGGAAAAAAATTATCCTATATTGGGACCAGCATACTTAGGTATCTCCTCACAAAATTTTGTTAAAATCCATGCAGTAGTTTTTACGTGATGCGAACGTAAAGAAAGCAGACAGACAGACAGACGGATATGAGTTGCTATTTTATTATATGTGTAGATATATATAGATTTGAATTAAGTTGAGTTTTTCGTATTTGACATTCTTAGAAAAGAAGTGTTGAGATTGTATACACATCTATAAGAAACCTCTTTGCGGCTTTGTTTTCCATATAAATTCGAAAACCTATATTCTAATATCTATTCTGTCGACACTTAAACTTTATTAAAATTGTTTTATCAACGTATGATTATAATGTTGTAAGCTAGTTGGTAAGTGGTAGGTTAGGTTGCACAGGTCGCCAGTGTAAAAATTCAGAACCAACTGACTTCGGCCCTTGTGATCTGTTTGTGACGTCTGATAAAGGGATGGGCCTTAAGGTTTTCACAAATCCAAGATAAGTTTAGTTAAAAACCATTCCGAAGCCCGGATAAATGAGTTGCTCTTTTATTATTGTAGTCTAATAGATCTGCAAGGTCTTACAGCCTCGGACTGCCAAGAAGCCGCGCTCTTTCGGTAGATATAAATGGGCAACGATACAAAAGATGATCTAGAAGGGGGTAGTTTATCAAAGAAAGCTTTCTGGTGGAGTGTTTTGGCTACATAAATCGGAGGAAATCAATATCAGACTTGCAGGATATCAATTACAGTTTGTAATTAATTACCATTGCAATTACGCAATTATATGTAATTGTAATTTGAATTTTTCCATTACAATTACATTCAACTACTGGTAATTGTAATTGAGATTTTTGGAATTACACATTACATGTGATTTGTAATTGAAAAATTCCAATTACAAATTAAATGTAATTTTAAATTAAAAAAATCAATTATATTTACATGTAATGGAAACTTGTTAAGAATATAATTGAATTTTGTGCAATTTCGAGTAATGATTATTGCTTAATGACAATTATAAATACTTGTAATTTGTAATTGAAAATTTCCAATTACAATTACATGTAATGTGTAATTGAATTGAAAACAATTAAATGTAATGTGTAATTGAAAATATTCAATTACAAATTACAAGTAGTTGTAATTGACTTTAGTCGCTGATTTGTAATATGTAATTGAGAATATGCAATTACTCCTTACCTGCAATTTTAATTGTAATTGAAATGTTGTTGAATCCCCCCTATGTCTTACCAATATAAAGTTAACCTAATTCATGGTGAAGCAGCGCACATCAAAAAATGCATGGCAGAGATAAATTTTGCTCAGTTTAACATGATGTTATAGTAATGGACTGCAGAGAACTTAGCGAGGTAGATAAAGAAGCTCTCTATGTCACTAGTTGCAAAGCTGCTTAGCTTTTTCCTGCTGTCACCAAATAATTTTATGTAAAAATCAAAATTTTGAAAATTAAAAATAACTTTAAAATAGTCTGTGGTACATTCCTATAGGATACATGGTGGCCCTATGTTCCTTATTGGAATTACAGGTACATCACATATTTACTTTAAATAAATGAAATTAAAGCAGGTATTTCACCCATAAATGAAAAATCTCGTTCCAGATATCCAGTTGAGGCAGTTCCTTTGGAAGTCTTCGATACAGCTTTGAGTCATTGATAGTTTTCTGAGAAAGCAAATCTCTATTGAATTTTAAGAAATACAAGCCTTTAAATAATTTGCAGGTGCGAGGTACCCAATTTTGAGACCACATAGCGCCACCCCTGCTAAGTGGATAATACCCCTTTAGAGTTCTTAATACACGAAAAAACCATGTATGTTGTATGGGGAAACCCTTTATTTTTTAAAATAATGAACTGTTTTTAAAATCGGTACAGAAATGGCTGAATTCTGCGGGCACAAACATAAAAAAGCAACATTCAGACGAATTGTAACCTCCTTCTTTTTTTGAAGTCGGTTAATAAATTGCAAAAACTTGTAATTTACTGACTGTAGCTGGCAAGTTCACATACATATTTCCTTTTAATATTTGTTCACTTTAAATATTTTTATACTTTGTAGTGTTAAGAACTGTTTTGTTCATTGGGTTATACATATGACTATTTTTAGCAAGTATTTTTGTTTATGTTGTATGTATGTGTTTTATATTCTCACTAAAATTAAATTGTTTTTTGAATGTTTCTTTTTTTTTGTTGACTGAATAAATGATTAAATTTTTGCTTTTCAGAGAATCTGAGATGTATAATCATGACATAATAGATGACAATGAAGCATCCTATTATGTGGAGTTGCAACTCTACCATCTACTGCTCGTAGTTTTTGTTTTTTAATTTTAATTTTGAAATGAAATTTGAAATTTGATATTCAATTTTCATGATAAAGATTTTTTTGTTAAATGATTCAAGTTATTATTTAGTTGAAAATGGTGTTTTATTTAAAATTGTGATTTTTATAAGATTCAAGTTTAGAAATTTTTTTTTGAGGTTTGCAGAAATATAATTTTTATTTTAGATTTTAAAGTGAGAAGTTATTTAAGTGTTTAAGGTCTTTTATTTATAATTATTTTGTTTATTTTGCTGAAGTTTATTTTAAAGTTTTAGTTTAAGAAAAAAATTATTTTTTAGTTTTTTTTTTTAATTTGTGCTTAGAATTTGTAGAAAATATTTTGTTTTGAATATGTTTTGTAATTTTGTGTCTGATTTGAATGTTTATGTGCTTTTATATTTAATTGGGTTTTCTTTTGTTCATGCTTCGTTTAATGTTTGCTGGGTTATTTAGTTGGGATTTAAGTAAAAATTTGTTGGTGATTTTTATTTTTAATTTAATTTTTATGTTATGATTTTCAGTGTTTTGATAATTTATTAATTTTTCTTTGATGTTAATGTACTTACATGTTTTTTTGAATGTTTTTTTATTTTTTTTCGATTGACTTTTATGTTCTTTATTTACAGTGTAATTTGGTGTTAATTTTATAGAGATAATGCAACTCTGTTTGAGTTGAAACAGAGTTGCATTTTTTTGGAAATTATTTGTTATTTTTTTATATAAATTCAAATTTGTTATAATTTTAATTTTTATTGGATGTTGAGATCATAAGTAAACTTTTATAATGATTGTAGCTTAACATGAGTGCTGCCAGATGTTCGACATAAGATTAAATTGTTTATGTTACAGGGACAATCTGTATTGTGTGAAATTAAAAAAAAATTCAAATTTTTAATAATTTATATTTTGGGTATTCAAATTTCATAATTGAAATTTTAAATCAAATTTTAATTAGTAAATTTTTCATTCAGTTTTGTAAGCTCAAAAAGAAGAAGAATAGAAGAATATTAAATATCCAACAAAATTTTTATAAGTTGAACGATTCAAATGAAATTTTTTTGTGAATATGTAATTTGTCAACGAAAATAGTAAAAAATCTACAACATTAAGCTAAGGGAAATACCACGATTCCCAAAAAAAGCTCAAAAATCCCATAATTGGAATTTTTAGTATTTTGCCCATAAAGTCCACATACACAGAAAATCCAATTAAAGGTTTTAATTGTTTTCAGATTTAAATTTAATTAAATAAGTCAAATTGAACGACCTTCATTTTCTACAAGAATTATAAATTTTATACCAAATTTGGTTTAAAATATAAAACTTTTATATATTCCTTAGGAAAATTATCTATATATATATAAATGAATGTTTGTCTGTATGTTTGTATGTCCTCTATAGAATCGTAAATGCATCTGATCATGTTATAATCTTAAGCAAAGTTGTTGCCCATGAGCCGGCGAAGGTTTCTAAGTTGGTTCGATTAACTTTCGACAGGTGGCACCACGGAAAATTGCTCAAAATTAATTAAATCCTAAGCTGTGCATTTGATGATGGTATGATCTTTAGCAAAGTTGTTGCGCAGGAGCCGACGGAGGTTCCTAAGTTGGTGGGGTTAATTTCCAACAGTTGGCGCCACAGAAAATTACTCAAAACGAATTAAATCGTAAACTGTGCAATTGATCATGCTATGATCTTTAGCAAAGTTGTTGCGAATGAGCCGATGAATGATTGTAAATTGGTGCGATTAATTTCTGACAGGTGGCGCCACTGAAAATTACTCAAAATTAATGATGGTATTATCTTTAGCAAAGTTCCTAAGTTAGTGGCGTTAATTTTCGACAGGTGGCGCCACAGAAAATTGCTCTTTTTTCTGAAAAAGTTCTGAAGGGAAAATTTTCGCGTTAGAGGTAGTCAACTAGAGCTAAAAATAGCGCGAACAGACTTAAGTTGATATCGCTGAATACAACACTAAAGTTTGCTTAGGGCCAGCAACGCGGATCGGGTCTGCTAGTTTTTTATAAAAATAAGTTGATGGCTAAAGTACACAAAAACGGATTTTTTAAATTGAAAATGGTCTAGTTTTTACTCAGAAAAGATATAAACTTCAGATCTTTTGCAAAATTTTTTTAATTTTTGTTCGCTAAGTATAATAGAAAATTAAAAAAAAAATTTTTTAAATTGTAGCTAATATTTTGAAAAAAACTGGACCAGATTAACGAAAAATTAAAAATTTTATTTTTAAAATGCATACAACTCGATCATTTTAAAACATAACTTGCAGATTAAAGCAGCATTTTGTTGGTATTAACTAGACCTTTAAGTCCATGTATAATTTTTAAAAATTAAGCAAAAATTAAAGAAGTTGAAAGCTGTAAAAGAATTTTGCAGGTATGAGGTACCCAACTTAGAGACCACATAGCGCCACTACCTGGAAAGTGTATGGCACTCATGTCAATTTTGGATCAGTCAGCCTAGCCTTTTACTGAGCTGGCTGTTATTTCCAAAATATTTTGATTTTGTTCCACTGTGCAGTGCTGAAGTGCAGTAGAGTACGAAAGAACTAAACATGAATTCAAATTCGAAATCAAACGCACTGGTCCACACATTACTTGGTTACCCCCTGGTCCTTACTTTATGCCGGGAACGTCGAGTGGCTTTAGGGTCTGACAGACCCCTTTGCTCTACCTGAAGGAAAGCTGTCGGCAATTTTAAGGTCTTCTACAAATTCACACTCGGCCAGTGCCCGAATAATTAAATTTATCCTTTTGAGATCCGGCCGTTTCGTTAATTCGTTAATTCGTTTACTTTATGCTTTTTCTTATGTGTCAGTGGTTCCCTAATGTAAATGGTTTTGTGTTATTATTTCAAGGTCTATCGTATCAAGCCCTTATCATATAACCATTAATATAGAGACGGTGAACTGTCAGTTAGCAGCATTTTTTTCTATGACAGTGGACTTCACAGTTATGAAAATCATGGTTCAATTTAAGGATGAAGCACACGTTTAATTAAATCGTATTTCAACATACAGAATTGAAAACACCATTAGATAAAAAAAACTCCGTTCGAAAAAATTTATGGGACGGGCCGTTGGAGTCATTGTTTCATATGCTTTCAAAATGATCAGAATATTAGATCAATGGTGAGTGGAATAGAGACATGCTTACAAAGGTATTCGTATTGCAGACATGTGGTTTTAGCTGGATGATGCGACGTACCACACAGCGCGCTGTGCAAGCAATTCATTGAGAAAAACATTTGGCGAACGAATTATTTCAAGATATGAGTCTGACCATCTTGTTCATGTGATTTGAAGCTATCAGATTATTTTCTGTGAGGATATGTAAAACCACAAGTCTAAGCGAATATTCGACGCTTTATTGCCAAATTACAGACTGAAAATTGGACATCCACTTTACGTCATCTGAATACTGTCCTTTTGAAGACATAAGGATGGAATTTCCGCTGTATAGAAAAATGAAAGTGGGCACCGGTGCTAGGGTCTACATTCTAAGAACTAGTACACGTATGTCATACAGACTACCAGATGAATGTAGTGTGTTCCAGACAGAGCTATTGGCGATTTTGAAAGCCACAGAGCTGGTGTCTGTAGGTCGCCAGCCGAGCAGCTCTTAAAGCCTTCACTGGACACAGTGTTAAATCAAGATTGGTAGGCAAGTACAAAAAGGCTATCGATGTGCTGGCGGACAAGTATAGAGTCAGATTGTGCTGGGTCCCGGGTCATTGCAATGTTGAGGTCAACGAAATCGCTGACCAACTCATAAGATTGGGCTCGAAGGAAAATTACCTAACTAGGTAATAGGGTACAATCGGTGTAGCCACTACTACGGTTAGCCACTACGTCCCTAACTTCCCACTAACCTGGGAAGTTAGGGACGATTGAAGAGTCTAATGGGTAATTTGGATCAGATTAGACGCAGCGAAAAGCAAGTAACTTCTGGGAAAGTTCTGAGAGTCGTAATAGGTGTGATCACTGGCCATTACGCCACTAGAGCAAGAAGCAGCAGATGGGTCCCCAGTACATTAGACTTTTGCAGAATGTGCGAGGACGAGGAGGAGTTGGAAACTGTAGAGCATACAAGGCCTCAGACTTAGATGGGTAGGTGAGAGATTTCTCGACATCGCGCGGTATAAAATCGAAGATGTTGTCAAGGATCCCTGGTGGCTGGGTGATAGATAGCTAGATGCATATAAGTCTCTCTTTTTCCTTTTTTTTCTTAGTTTTAGTTAGTTGAAGCGAATTATCTTCCGAATGGACCTTCCGGGTCACCGAGTGGATGTGCTATTTCTTAATCTAACCTAACCTAAGCTATAGATGTCGAAAATGTGTTTAATTCTGTTTGAACATAATTTACTGTTTTCTAAGAATGTTCTTTGAATGTTAATTGCAGAGCAGATAGTAGTAGTAGTATGGATGAACAACAGATGGCGCAGTTTGAAAATAAAACTTTCAAACTAAAATTTAACAAGAACATTTTTATAAAACAGATTTTATAACAATACTTTAATAACCATATTAAGACATAAAAAAAATATTGACGTAGGCAATCTACACTTAACACTAACATGATGTTAGTGTTAATGTTTATCATTTTATTTCTAATGTAGACAGGGGGTAACAATGTTTTTTATACACACAAGATATTAAACAACACAATTTTTACATCTGGCAGCACAATTAGCTAATACTGCAGTTATTAAACACTTAGAGAAAAAGTTAAGTAGTGTTAGTTATGATCTCAACATATGATCGTAAGGTATTTATTATTGTAAAAGTAAATGTAGGTTAAAAAATTATAAACTAGAAAAACAAAAATCAAAATAAAATTAAATGATTATAATTATTAATATAATATAATATATTAATGAACTTTTAAATGTTTAAATATACCTACCAACGCAGCTTACAACACTTTTAAATATAAAATATTAAATTGATTGCAATAAATTCATAAAAAATTTTGTTTCAATCAAAAATGACATAAAAAGCCAAGTTGTTATAAAAGATACTTGGATTTTTGTTTTGAATGATGTTAGAGAAAAAAAATTTTTAAATATTATAAAGTTTTAAAACTGACGCAAATTTGTTATGTTATGATTCCTTTTGTTTTTGGCAACTTGAAATAGTTTTATGTTGAATCTTGATTGATATTTGTTTGGTCTCAATGATTTGGTAGCGAAATAAAGGTTTTTGGATGGATTTTTTTTGCTGTTTAGTAGTTATGTTAGGTTTATGCATACAACTTTACTAGTTTTAATTGAGCTTTTACACTCATAACTACTTATTATAATGTATTATATAGGCAGATCTACATTATTATTTGAGTTTAAAAATTTTTATAATATTTTTTTTTTTGTTAAGTAAAATGCATTTGGTTATTGTTCTAATATATAAAAACATAAATATAATACAATTTCGTTAAAGTAAAAATAAATAAAACAAAACGGAAATTTTAACACAAGCTGGAGTTAAGAAAATAACTTCTAACAAAGCCTAAGTTTGTTTCTAGACCTAAGTTTGTGATTTAGTGAGTTTGATGTAAAAATTATGATGCATTTTTTGTGTTTTTTCTTAAAATCCAAAATAAAATGAAATGAATTTTTACTTAATAATTAAGCAGAAGTTTGAAACATAACATTTAGAGCACAAACAATCACAGATTTTTAAATCATTTTTTTTTATACAAAAAAACCTAATTTTTATTTTCTTTTGCTAAAAGGCATTAGACATATAGATTGTTTTTTTATTTTTTTTTATCAATCATATGCAACTAAATAAGAAAAATCATATTTATAAATAGAAAACTAAAAACATTTAAAAAAAGTACTAAAACATAACAACAAGAAACATATAGGTTTCTTTCTTTCGAGTGTACTAAATGTGTGAGTATGTGTGAGTGAGTATTCTAACTTAAATATCTCATATATATCTCATATATATTTATATAATTTTTTGTAAGTGTTTTGTTAGTGTGTAACAGGCATATAAACACTAAAAACTGTTTTAACATTTTTTGGTTTGCTGGGTTGTAAAAAATACCAATTATTTGGATTTTAAAAATTTGTTTTAAAATAAATTTAAAAGTGTTTATCTCTTAATAAATAACAAATTACTAGTAATTAAAAAATCCTTATAAAATATTATTATTGCGATTATTTTTGACAAAGTGCCTTAAGTCCAATTAAAAAAATTTTAGTAGAATTTCTTCACAATCAGCATATTTCCACGATATAATATGTATAAAATGAAAGTGCTGGGCTTTAAATATGAATTTTATGTATCAGTATCACTGATAGTTTTTCAAAACAAGTAGCTTTTTGTTATAATAAGGCTCATTACTTTAACTTGCTTTTAAGCTACGTGAAAGTTGAAGGTATTTTATATATTATTAACAAAATAATTAAAATTAAATGTTAATATAAAGAGCAATGACATCTTAGGCCTACAGTTAATGGATAGTTTTAGCTTGCTTATAATAACAAAAAACTCTTTATCCTTCCAATAATGTCCTAACTTTAGCTATCATGAGAATTTAACTACCCAACGTTTATTCACTTGAAAATTGGGTCGCAATCATCTACAACCTGCGCAGGTTATAACTCGCACTGTGAAAAAGTTTGAACGAGAGTTAACTTCACAAGATTCATATGACGATAAAAGCAGCAAAAAAGTAACTGAATCGGACGTTCATAGCGCAAAGTGTTGTACATAACGAGTGCATGAAGAATGACATCAGCATTTTGAATAATGGCTGTCTTATGGACGGAAGATCAGCAGGGGAATGTTTATACTCAGCTGAGCTGAACTTTTCCTGTAGTCTGCATGTCGATAGTACATGCTTCTCTACCAGATACAATTGTTTGAATTGGGTGCATCGTAATCGAGACCGTTTGCTTCCTAGCCCTTTCCGTCCCTACCTTCACAAATGGTATAGTAGGTAAATTTTTTCACGGCTTGAAGAGCATTTTATATGTTATTATCTAGAGCAAGTGAAATCTCAAGGCACATATGTATGTGTATATCTTGTTTCTAAGGACATGAACTTTGTATGGACATAAAAAATATATTTTTATAGTTTTTAATTGTTTGAATTGGGTGCATGGCAAAAATTTCCTCATTGCTCATGACAATCAATCGGTTTTAAAACGCATGAGGCATGTGAACATGTACTGCAAACTAGTACTGGAATGTTGTCAATCTGTCGGTTATAAAACTCTTGAGACACGGGCACGTATACTACAAACTAGAGTTAGAATGTGTTTTAAAACTAAACAGACATACCTCGGGGCATAAGGAAACGTCAGTGTGGCTTAAAGGACACATGGGCACAAATGGAATGAAGCAGCAGACGAACTATCTAATAGTAGATCTGCTGTTAATTTCTGTCGATCAGATCCCAAAGTTGCAAAGGTCCTAAAAATGGGTCGACTAAAAATGTGGAGGGAGGGAAAAAGATTCGAATGGTACTTGAAGAGCTCCTCGGCAATAAGACCAGAAAAGTGATTTGATAAGTTAAGCTGGATAACTGCTTTTTACAGGTCATGGAAACTTCAAGTATCATCTCATATCATCTGATACTTAAAGAAGACGATACTTGCAGAGTTGGCCTGGAAGAGACACTAGCACAGTATTGTATATCCTAATGCTTAAGACCGTAGAGGTTCTACGTATTAGATAAATGCTAGCTTTATTACAAAAGTATCCGTGATGTTGGAAAAGGTCGACAATTAGTAGTCGACATTCAGAAATCATTACAGTCAAGAGTAAAGGTTGAATGTTAGCACGAACAAAAGTAAGCGTGTTGTAAATGTCAACTCGTCTGTATGAAATCATTGACTGTCGAAAGGGATTCAAAAAGGGGCACATAAAGTTAGGGATTTGTATCGATATGTACCCTACATTAACAAAAACAAAATGGGGTTTTATAAAGGGTTGCCTATCCGAACCATCCTGTACTAACATCGGAGTAAGACAAGTCTACATTCTCTCGCCCTTAACCTGTATGTCCTCAACGAAGTTATTACCGCCACCATTATAGATTTACCGAATGGCATGCAATGAGCGCCATTTACCAAACTTAATGATCTGGACTAAACCAATGATATAAGCCTCCTTGTCCATTAGTTTGAGAAACTAGAGCAAAAGCTTAAAGCCTTACAAAAAAAGTAATCTTAAAGTAATCTTAAAGTAGGCCTTTAGGATCAACCTCAAGAAGACGAAGCTTGAGGACATTCAAAATAGTGTAAACAACGCCAGAAATGCAATGCACACTCAGAGAAATATTGAGATCAAATGATCTCTAGCAGAACATGAAAAATAAAATTTAAAATACCAGTCCTGCTTTATGGGGACGAGGAGACTTAAGCAAAAATCTACCAACTAGCTGCAAACTTTTACGACCAGGTGCTAAGGACCTGGGCGATGCTTCTGCCCCAACACAAACCTTTACCGCACAATAGACCAAATACGAGTGTGTGAAGACATCAGAAGATCGATAAATACCATAACTAGAACAGCACTAACATTCAACAGGCAAGGCAACAATCGCAGTGCTCCGCCAAAGAATATATGGCGTTTGACAGTAGTGAAGCAACTAGAAACGTTGGAAATTTTTAGTCGAGACCGTTTGCTCCCTAGCCCTTTCCGTCCCTACCCACACAAATGTGTTGGTAAATTTTTTCATGGCTTGAAGAGCATTTTATATGTTATTATCGAGACCAAGTTAATCTCAAGGCACATATGTATGTATTTGTACATCCTGTTTCTAAAGACATGAACTTTCTATAGACATAAAAAATATATTTTTATAGTTTTTAATTTTAGCTATATTATAATAAACAATTCATTGGGTCGGAAAGGGCTAGATGAAAAAGAGAGGAATATCAATGATGAAAAATTGTTGACGATTATCTAATCCTTTTAAAACTTGAACGATTTTTGGCCTTATTTAACGATTTTGTTTTACTTACATCTGGCAACATTAAATTCGAAGTTATATTTTATAAAGCATATTAGTGATAGCATACTTTTAGGATTTATAAAAATTTTTAAACAATAATACAAAGTATATCTCGGACAGACAGAACGATAGACAACAACGATATAAGGAAATCTTAAGAAATAAAATAATTTTTTAATAGTTATTTTGACAATGTTGTCATATATATTACACTCTAGCCATTCTTAAGCTATAAACTACAAATAATTGGTATTTTGGTTATTGTTAATATAAATTAATTTATAGATTTCCTTTTAGTTTATTTTGTGGAGAATTTGTGTTTCAAACAAAAAGTGAATTTTGGATTTTCTTCTCTACTTTAGGAAAACTACAAACCAAAAATATGTTTGTTTTGTTTGTGTTTAAAGTGCTTAGGTAAAAGAGGGACTAAGGACAAGAGAAAACAATTTAAAGAGCAATTTTAAGATCAGTATCATGATACATGCCATGTTTTTTCTATGTATTTGTGATTGATAACAGTATGGAGGCAAAATTATTATTCGAAATGCATAATCTTAGTCGAACTTAATAAAAAGTACTTTTCATTTATTTATACATTTTTATGATGTTAAAAGAAATTTTTTTCGACTCTTTGCATAAAAACTCTAAAAATTATAATTTTATTTATATCATTCCAATGTTAGTTTTTCTTGGATACCAAATTTCTTTAAATTGTTTTTCTTTTCGGTGTTTCACTGTGTTTTTTTTTTAAATATTTGTATGTTAAAACTAAAAAATCATAAACTATTCGGAAAATAAACTAAAACATTTTTGTGTATTTAAATGACATCACTATTTGTGATCTTGTGTGTACCTATAAGAGGAACAGCATCCGACGTTGTCGGCATGGATTCAGCAACAAGATTTAGAAAAACTGTTAGTGAGAGTAGTATAGTAACGCCTGAAATATTCATAAAAAAAGATTTTAATCAAAGAAACACAACAGCAATAGTAACACAAATTATATAAATTATATAAACATATTTTTGAAAAAGAAAATATAAATTGTTTTTAATAAATAAATTTCTCTTTAATATTTTAAATATTTTTTATTAGTTTTGTTAGCATTTTATAACAACCATTAGAGATAATATTTTAGCTGGTTTAATATTTATTAGAGATTTTTTTAATAGTTTTAGAAATAATTTTTATATTTTAAAAGTCGAACCTATAATCATTCATTTATACCTTAAAGACATTGAAAGTCGTAGCACTTGTTTGAGAGGGCTCTATGGCTCCTTGCCGGAATTTGGTGGCAATTATGTTAATCGTACTCAACGAATAACTTATGAAATAAGAAGTGGTTCCTGAAACATGACTAGTGAGTCTAATGTAATGTTCTTGGCGATATTCGATAAACTAAACACATTTAAAACTACCATCCAGGTGCCGCACAGAAAAAATTATTTTAGCCAATTAAAGGTTTTAATTGATTTCAGATTAAAATTTAATTAAATAATTAATTGATTCAATTATTTCTTCTGTTTTAATCCAATATATATTTGAAACAATTAACAAATTAATCGAACTTTAATTTAAAACTAATTAAAACCTGGAGCTACTCGACCGTGTGCAGGAGAGCGCGAAAAAGCTTGTAGGTGGAAGTAGGGTAATGATTGTATTAACAAGTTTGATGTGATCCAGATTTGCGTCAATACCTAGCAGTAGGCCCTTAGTCGACGGGTGGTCTTACCACCGAGTGAAATTGAGACTAGTTCTCCCACTGTGTAGTAACGGCGCACACTGTGGCCACTGCGGCAATAAATCAATTTGGACCTGCTCTCCGATTTTGATGATTTTTGCACAGATGGTTAACAACAATCTAGAGGTCATGTGTGAAAAATTTCATGCAAATATCTCCATTGGTTTTCTGTCCCGAGCAGCGCAAAGTTGAAGTATGTGAACAAGTCTCAAATGTGATAGTTTTCTATGTCATATTCAAAAACCTGTTACTTATAAACTATACACCGAATGTACCTTATAAGTATTTTTTCAATTAAAATGGACATTAAGCATTATATGTAAATTAAAAAAAAATTTTAAAAATTGAAAAAAAAATTTCTTTTGACAATGTATATTAAACCAAAAATAAAAACATTTATGATTTTCCGTTAGACTTTTAGTTGTGTGCGAAGCAGTGCGACACATGGAGTACTATACCAAATTATAGCTGAGAGTCTCAGCTAACAGACTAAAAAAAAAAACCTGCCCCAATTTGCCCGCCGCCGAAAAAACAATGAAAAACCAAAAAATTACAGTAAAAAATATGCGTTATGTGGTATTTTACGCGTGCAAAAACAACTGTGCATTCTTTCTTTCATTGCTACTCGTACACGAAGCCGGTGCCAATTTGGGATCGAGAAATACGAAAATTTCATTGCATGTGTACTATATAAAAAAAAAAACTTAAATTTGAGTCCCGATTAGAAAAACAAGTGTACACAAAAGTATTTATCAAAGTAATATCGGTACATTGTTTACGTAGACTAAACAACAAAAAAATCTAAATGTAAACTTTATATAATAAATATAATAAATGTTGATTTGGTTAAACAAAGAATGGCTTCCAGAAACAATGGGAATATATCTCGACGATTTTTTGAAAACCCTGAAATTACAGCTGACATAGCCGGAGTAAATAATTAGTTGCAGTCAGGCAATAGACGCTGAGAAATTCCAAATATATTGTATAGACAAGGAAAAATTGTACATTGATTTGTATGGATGGTACTACATGCCCATCACAGTGCATAAAGTTTTGATACATGGTAGCAAAATTGTATCTGAGGCCATTCTACCTATAGGTAGGTTAAATATACAAATTGTTTCATACATTTTAAATTTATTAGATGAAACCAGGAACAAAGATTATAGACGTTATAGGCTATAGCACTCCCGCAAGACTGGGCGCTATTCTCCTAACGAAGACGTAATGCATCATTTGTTGATATCCTCCGACCCATACATCAATTCATTTAGAACGAAATTGAAGATTAAACAATTAGATTATCACGAAGATGTGGAAAAGTTGTTAATAAATGAAATGGAGTGAAACTTACAAAATTTTTATATTGGGATTGTATGAGGGGTGGGTGTTACAGTGGGCGGATTTTCTTCATATTTTCAAAACAGCATTTAATACATTGTATATGCATTTTTGCCAAAAATAAACATATTGCATTTTTGAAATATTGTTTGTATGGGAGGTGGGGGTAAAAGTGGGCGGATTAAATTCATATTTTCAGGAGGTCATTCTACTATTATAATATTAACGTTTTATGAAAATTTAGTTAATACATTTAAAATCATGGAAGTTATGCCACATTTTCTATTTAAGTTGTATGGGAGGTGGGCGTAAAAGTGGGCGTATTTTTGTAAAAAAAAAACTAAAATTCTTAAAAAATTTAAAATAAATGTGTGCAAAATTTCATGAAGCTCCGCAACCTCCTTGATTTAAGACCATTAAATACACTACACGGCCACACTGTGCGGCGCACCCTACGATAACGCGCCCTATGTAAGAGGCACGATGTACACATTTTAGGTGTGTCGCACAGTCACAGTAAGTCACAGTAGGGGTTGGAGACTATCCCAACTCCTTCTGTTGAGAATGCAATAGCACATTTTGATCCACAATGCACCTACCCTGCATACATCGATCTTAAACCACAGCCACCACGTGTACCCCCCAAGGGGACCTTACCAATAACCGGTCACAGAGACAATTAATACCCCCGGGGGATTAACAAGTTTGGTCGTTTTAGGGGGTGTTGATTATGTATGGACGGTTTTTCTTTCCCCCCTTTGCAGTACTCTGTATCACATTTGTTCTTATTGGTCGCTGGTTTAGATTTTTCTTAGCGAACAACAAAAGTATACGGTGCAAAAACTGCTTTGAAGTTGTTCACCTCTAAAAATTTATATTCAAAAGGATTACACTGCCGTGCTTATAGTCCCTTAACGCCGATGCTCCTGGGCAGAGGGTGAAGCCGACATGAAAAAAAAACGACCGGAGGCGGCTAACAAGAATATACTCGGCGGTGGCTAAAAGTCGTCTAAAAGCCGAATACATATCAAAAAGCGGCGGCTAAGCAAATATAACCGTCTAAGGCAGAAATTAACTTATAAATTTGGCGATTTTTTTTATGTATTAATATATCGCTCTTTTAATCTCCCCCCGGGGGCACTAATTGTCATTGCAATCTACCGTTTTACTCCTTTGACGCAGTGCTTTCAGGGAATATGGGGGAAATACACTCCGGGGTTCCTAGAACCTATATCTGGAAGAACATATCTGCGCCTATAGGTCTCTCGAGGCCCGACCAGAGTCCTAACGACTCGTACCACGGGAACTGGAAGCACAACAGCGATTGGACCAATGTTTGCAGGGATGGTGGACGGTTGGTCAAGTGCGCTGTTACACTGTCAACAGAATATATCAATAGTGTAACCAAGGGGTTACAACATGGATCCAGGCTTTCCAGGCGTTCTATAAATTGCTACTTATTTTACAATATGTACTTGTATTGTACAATGACAGCGCTAGGATATGCCAAGCAGGTTCGAATAGTGGTCAAAGAGCCCATGATGGGCAGGTAAGCCAGTAAAGTACTCTGATGCAATAGAAGTACTTTAAGCTGGGTAACTGCATTGGTAGCAGGTCATGGAAACTTCAAGTATCATCTAGATAAGATTAAAATCGAAGAATATGATACTTGCAGGCTGTGACTGTAAGAGGCTGAGACCACAGCGCACATTGTGTGTGAATGCCCAGCACTGGCAAATATAAGACTCAGGACCACTGGTAGAATCTTGTTAAATGTGGATGGTCTCAGGTTCCCCGATCTTTAAACATATGCTAGCAATTACTAGAGACTGCGTGATGAGAAAGAATGCCAACAGTTACCAGTCGACAGTCTGAAATCACTAAAGTCAAGATTAAAGGCTGGTTTTAGCACGTGACTCTGTGAGGGTAAGGTTGCCATAATTACATTTCGATTGTCTACAATCATAGAGGACGGAAAAGGGTCGAAAGGGGACCCATTAAAGAAGTGGTCTGCTTCTTTATTCCACCTACATTCAATTAGAAATTTCCTCCCTCGCATCCGCAAATAATTTTAAAAGCAAAAGCGCAATTTTATTGCTATAAATGAAGTCTTGCGACAGTGAATTTAGAACCTATGACGCTGTTAGCACATTGTTGAGGTGCAGAAGTTACTGTCGTAGTTGTTGTTGTAAATTTGACGCTTGCATCAATATTGGAATATTAAGTGAGGGCGAAGCCGCAATAAAATGAAATACCACTGATGACTTGTCTCCAAGTTATAGAACAACAACAAACAGGGTTCAAATTGAAGAAATGTATAGGTTAGTAAAAACTGCTGTTTTTAAGATAGAATGTGATATTTAAGGTGCCTACACACGCTCAGATTGTATTAGTATGTTCATAAAAGTTGTTTAGTTATACAGTGGCTACATGTATTGTAAGTGAAATTTGAGAGTCCCTGCATTATGCCGGAATTTTTTTTTTTAAGTGGAGGAGTTACAATTTTTTTTTAAATAAAATGTAAATAGAATTTATTAAACGAATTCTCGGCTACATTATGGCCAAACAAGGTTAAGCGCTATCACTTTAGTATGAATGAGATATTAGACAAAAACTGATGACACCTTTTTTGAAGGGCCCACTGGTTTTCCGAATCTTTCGAGGCCCATAAACAAAAATTGGTCACCAATTTCGCCAAACTGAGTGTAGAGTTTTACTACCCTTTAATAGTAGAAGTGAAACTATATTGTCAAGTTTGTGTATTTTTTAAAAAGTTTTTATATGTTGCACTGGGTAATTATTGTATGACAGGAAGGTGGGTCTAACACCCATTTAGCTAAAAAAAATTGTTGGTTCAAAAGATTGTTATTAAATAATTTTCTAACTGTTTAACGTAAGAGCCTTTAAATATAATCTCGCTTTAATGTTAATAGTGTCTTTCAATTTCTTTAGTTTGAGTTGACTTTTAAAATATATTTTATATTATATATTTTTTTTAATTTCGAATAAAAGCATAAAAACATGCATACTTTTATTAGTTTTTTTTTATTATTTTTTTTTTATTTTTTTTAATTTTTTTTTTTTGTTTTAGTAAAGGGTGAAATTTATTTAATTTAACACTTCTTTCGGTTAGTTGTTTATTTATTTAGTTAAAATACACAATCCAGCATTTCCTCATTTCGCTACCGCTAAATAAAGCAGTTAAGTTAAGTTAAGTTAAGTTCTGTTTTTTTTTTTTTAATAACGACGATATTTAATTTGCTTTTTTTTGTTAAATTTCTAAAAATCAGCTGCAATAGAATATTATTAAAAATTTCTTAAACTAATAAATCTAATTTTTTATAACAAATTATTAATTAAAACAAAAATTTTAAACTGAAAACTTTTATAAAAAAAAAAAATTTCACTAAGTTTAGTTTCATACATACCTAATGTTAGTTTTTCACCCGAATCGGGTGGCAATGTAAATCCTAATAAAGCCATCGATGATATCAGCACACATGGTACGATTAAATTAAAAAAATAATATAACGTTCGTCTACGTATTTGTATTGTAAATGTAACATCCACATAAGGTTCCGGGCAGCAGGCATAAACGATGGTATTCTTTTTGCCAGGCATGGCTATTCCATTAGCGAATACCAAATATCGCATGTTTTGTTGCAGAAATATTTGTAATTAAAAAGTAGTTTTTTTTAAATAAAATAAATTAGTTAATTTAAGTTAAGTTAAAAGATATGTTAATTAGGGTTTTCTTTATTAATAATTTAATTAATTATACGTACATTTGCATTTAACACACACATATATAAGGTTGTGCTTAAAACACAAATAAATCAGAATTAATTAAAAAAATTATAAGGACACTCTCACACCAACACATACACAAGATTTTTGTCATACATTTAATTGATCGTAAAAAAAAATATTTAAATATTTACAAATACATACAAAAATCGTGGAAATGCAAACAAAAAAAAAGGTTAAAATACATAAACATGGTCATTGTAAATGGAATTTATAGCTGAGGCTTATTTAAAAAAAATATAGTTCTGCAATTTGTTTTTATATTATGCCAGTTAAAAGTTCTTTCAGTAGCTATTTTTTTTGTTGCAATTCAATTATATTTTCGAACGTTTAATGCCAACCAATTAAGACTTAAATGTTTCCTTTTTTATTTATTTTTATTGTAAAATTTATGCGTATCGTGTTTAATAAAAGTTAATTTATTTTAAGTGCAGGATATAAGGTCCAAATATTTTTAAAATTAAATAAAATGAATTAATTATTTATTTTTAATCACGCATGATTCCTTTGAAAGAAGAATAAAATAAACTTTTTGAAATCGAAATGTTTGCTATGCTTTTTTGTTTGGTTTAGAAATTTAGATTTGGCCTTCCTTCTAGACTGATTGAACTTCTCATTTAGTCTATTAAATTTTAAGCATTAAGAATCTGAGTTTTTATTTAGAAAAATTGGGAAAAATCCATTGATGAGCTGGTTGAGCACTAGCGATGATTATATTTTTTAGAAATACATATTTTATTTTGCACTCATAAAATATTTATTTAATAAATTTTCAAAGGAATCATGCGTGATTAAAAATAAATAATGTATATAACACGATTCCAAATATATTATTTTATAAAATGAATTAATTTCTTTAAGTATTCTATGGCTTTGTTGGGAATAATAAATATTCCCATTATTTGTTTAACACGATTTTTTACATGTGACTGACTGTCAGACTAATTTTGCAAGACTTTGTGGATGGTTGCTGCTTACGACGATATTATCCTAAAGGGTGTGCTCCATTTCTGCATATTTCACATCTATGTTTAAGCCCAATCCACAACTAATAGTCAAAAGGGATGTAATCCCAGCTCCGAAACAGCCAATTGCTATCGCCAACATGGCTGATAACATTACTGTAACGAGCAGCAGCAATAGTTTTGTTGTCAAATTTTATGTGTTCGTCCTTTTAAGATTACTGTTCAATGTTTTAAGGTCAAGTTTGAAATTTGATTTGCCTATTACCTCAGAACTTACTTAACACTAGAAAGCTATAAAGTATATATCAGGCATGGTCAAATTGCGGCTCCCGAGCCACATGCGGCTCTTTGAATGAATGAATGCGGCTCTCGAAAAGAAATAAAAAAATAAATAATAAATATTTAATAATTTATTCAAATTGTTATAAAATTGGAAGTAATATGTGTAGTATGCTAAACGACCTTGCACTGAGAGAGAATTTATTAAAAACAATATGAAGTAGGGTAGTTAAAATTCTGGATCCATTAAATATAATACTGCACAGACTACTTAGCCATGTTCCAGGTTCAAGTCATACAACCGAGCGACGTATTACGGAAATCAGTAATGATTGTAAATAGCGACTAGCAAACGATGTAAAAAATAGTGTAGCTTTCAGCTAAGCCCTTGACAAATAAACCGATAAACAGGACAGTCCACAGTTAGCTGTATTTGTGAATGAAGAACTACTGGATTTAGTAGCAGTTAAAATAACTACCCGTGGAATTGATATTAAGAGTTCACTTTATAATATATTAGATACAGGTATACCACTGAACAATTTGGTAAGTGTAGCAAAAGAAAGATCACCTGCAATGTTATCAAAAATATAGGCGTTATAGGTCTGTTAAAAAACGATCCAAGAATATCTGAATATTTACACCTTATTTGCATTGTTCATCGTGAATATTTAGTTGCTAAATATTTTAAATACGAGAACGTAATGAATACTGTGCTATAAATCGTTAACTATATTCGTACGAATTCAAAAACCCATCGCCAATTCAAGAACTTTCTTGAAGAATTGGACGTTGAAGGTCATTCTTAAGATATAACATTTTATTGCCTTAAATGTTCTAAGCCAATTTATTGATTTAATGAAACCTATCAGCATTTTATCAAAGAAAAATAAAGAAACTGTCGGCAATTAAAGAATGAGGAGTATATTAATGACAGTATGTTCTTAGCTGATATAATCGAGCATCTGAAATTTCTCAACCTAACATTGCAAGGCAGAGATAAAGTTATTACTGATATTTTTCAAACTGTTCTAAGTTTTATTGAAAAAATTCAGCTTTTCAAACGCGATTTAAACACAAAAAAAAGTTTAATCACTTTCTTCTCTAAAATTTATGAAAAAAAAACTCAGTGAATACAATAGCAAATTAGAAGAATTATTAAAAGAATTTCACTTCCGATTTTATGATTAAAATAATTTAAGGATTTTTCTGAACTTTCTTATAAATCTATTCGAGATTGATGTAGTTAACGATGGATTATCGATTCCTTATTATATTTTGAATGAAAGTGCCGCAGGAGGAACGGAGTTATTACAACTTCAAGTGGATCACAGTCTTAAAATACATCACAAATCAACACAATCTGAAAATGAGTTTCGAAACTAGTGTCACCTTCAAAGTACCCTAATTTAAGGAAAGGTGCTAGCACTGTCCATATTGGGCACAACATATTACTGTGAGTCACTTTTTACAACAATGAAGTTTATAAAATCCAAGCACCGTTTACAACTACCAAATAACAATTATAATGCTCGGCTACAAACACACATGCCACCTACCAGCAATCAATAGTTTAATTTAAATATATCTATGTACATACATATGTTTGAAGACGTGTTAAAAAAAAAAAAATAAAAGTTCCATACCAACTGATGTTTTTGATAGTTTATTTTTATTATTAGAATTCGGCTCTTCTTGGAGTGAAGCTTGGCCACCTCTAGTATATGTCAATGACTTTACTACACATAAAAAATGTTTTGAATTAAAGTTTAATTAATTTTTTAATTGATTCAAATATAAATTTGTCTAAAATAGCAAAAAATCCTAATTCAACAAATTGTTTAATCAATTAATTATTTAATTAGAATTTAATCTGAACCCAATATAAACCTTTAACTGGTGAAAATATGTTAGTCTGTGTACCTGTTTGTATTCAACAATTTGTATTCAACAATTTGTATTCGCACAATATTGAGAAATATTCCAAGCTTATATCCAGAGTGAGGACATCGAATTTGGGTGCAAATATGTTTTTATTTTCATCTCGGCGGCTATGTAAACAAACAAAATTTCTGCATCAGGCGAAAGGGATACGACGCATACTTCATTACCGAGTAAGTAAAGCAACTACACAGAGTAACAAGTTGGCGTATAGTTTGAAGTAGTGGTATTGATGCACCATTTTTAGAAGCATTTCGAAGCAGTCCACTTCCATAACAAGTCCCTTTTCGACCCCCTTTCCGTCCTCTATAATTATAGGCAACCGAAATGTAATTTACGGCAAACTACTTTCATTGAGTCACGTGCTACAACCAGCCTTTAAGTTTGACTTTGGTGATTTCAGACTATCGACTGGTAACTGTCGGCTTTCTTTCTCATCAAAGAGTCTCTCGTAATTTAACAAGCTTGTACCAGTGGTCCTGAGTATTATGTTGGCCAGAGCTGGGCATTCATACACAATATGCGCTGTCGTCTCAGACTCTTACATGCACAGTCCGCAAGTCACACCTTCTTCGATATTGTTTAGATGATATTTAAGGTTTACACGACCTGTCATCAACCCAGTTATCCAGCTTAAGGTACTTTTATTATATCTGAGCATCTTACTGGCCTTCCTGCTTATCATGGGCTTTTTTTGAGCATCATTCGAATCTACCTAGACGTAGTGGCCTCCCTCCACCTTTTCGCTTAGCTTATCATATAATCGATTTTTTGCGCACTGAGTCAGGCAATCGTATTGATAGTGTTGGCGATGTAGCAGCGAGTTAACAACTTTTTACACTTTTTTTCCTGTGGGGTGCAACAAGACTGACTCTATTGATAATATAGAATCAGTTCACTCTCATACGACTTCTATCACCCGATCAGCTGATGGAATAGAACCAGAAATAGTCAGCAAAGTCTTGGAGAATTATATAAGTACAATAGTCAGGAAAAAAAAACAAGTTGCGGCTTACTTGTTTCATGTTTCATTCCGTTCTTAATATGTAAATAATGGAAATATTTCCAATAAAGCCATAATATACCACAAAAAAAAAAAAATTTTGTTAATTTAATTTTTAAAAATGAGAATACAACTTCTCTAAATTGTGAGAACATTTTTTTTTTTACAAATTAGGTGATCAATTTAAAAGAAAACAGAGAAAAATTTCATTTAGATATTAACAGAATGTAATGCATTTTCTGGATCGCTACAGCCTTCTTTAGCATTCTTCGCATCTATCTGCTTTGGGAGGTGTTTTATTTAACCAACCATTTTAAGTTAAGAGAATACGAGATTGATTGTATTCAATCATCTAACTACAGTTGGTGAGAACGAGGTCTATTACAACCTAAAGTTGCCGTCGTTGTTACCGTTTTTATCTTAATATTTACCAGCTTATATTTCTTGTTGTTTCAGCCAATCTTCGTTTAGCAAAGAGATCAGTTACAAACTCGTAGTAATTTAACAGCCTGTGATATTAGTTTTTAAGTTACCCCCGTGGGTTCCAATTGTCACTGCAGAAATTGCAAATGCTTTGACGCGGGTTCCTAGAGCCTAATTCTGGAAGAAAAGGTCTGTTGTTTAATAACACGGGTTCTCTTCGAGACCCGATCAGAGCTCAAAGGACTGGTACCACGGGAATCGGTGGCCCCACAGAGAGCCTATCCTCTCTGTGCCGGTTATTGGTGAGGTCCCCTTCGGGGGTACACGTGGTGGTTGTGGTTTAAGATCGATTTATGTAGGTATGGTGCACGGATCAAGTGTGCTGTTGCACTCTCAACAGACGGAGTTTGGATAGTCTCCAAACCCCTAAGCAAGAGGTTATAATGTGGATCTAGGCTTGCCTTGGAAAGGCTTGCCATATTATATAAATTGCTACTCATTGTGACTGTATCACACACAAAAAGCGATTGGTGGCAATCGTAAAGTGTTGTTATACTACATAATGGGGGCGCTAGTCTACGCCTAAGTTTCACTCGGTGGTAAGACCACCGTGAGGTTAGGCCGACTAGGCAGGTACTCACGTTAATCTTGTTCCACAATTAGTTTTTAAGTTTTGTGCAGAAAAAAATTGTTTATTTGTTTGTTGTTGTTATTTGTAAAAATATTGTTATTAATACCAATGTAAACTGAGGCTATATTACGACTCCTTGAGAAAGTGCACAGAAAATTCACGAAACGTTGGGGAAATGTGAAATACAACTCGTTTTTTATTTAAATAAAATACTTTAGGCCTTATTAGCTTCAAAGAAAAAAAATATATACTTTTTAGAGATCAATTTTTATTTATTTGTTTTGCCTAAACATTACTTTTATTTTAGTTGATACTTATCAAGTACCTTTAAAATTAATAACCTAATTTGTAAAAATATTATTTCAATTTGGAGAAAATAAAACAAACCTAAGCCTTACTTTAGAGCTTCAGTAATAAATCACAAAAATCATATAATTTTTAGCGACTAGGAACATAATAAAAGAAAAATATTATAATCTTCCAACAAAAGAAATATCATTTATGAATAAGATATGCAAGTATGACTTCCATTTCTTTTGTCTATTTAAAAATACATAAAATATTTAAATAATTTTATTTTTAAAAATGTGTCTTTAACACCACATGTACGTATGAGTAATATTTAACATATGCAATGCACCTTATAGCACTCATACGTTCAATACTACGACATTAAGGCCCATTATTATAACTTGCCTTTAGCTAAAGTTAGGATTTTGTTAGAGCGATAAATAGTTTTTCGTTATTAAAAGTAATCTAAAAACCACTTTTAACTATCACGTACTATAAGGACAAGTTAAAGCAATGAGCATTATCATCATTATTATAACGAAAAACTACTTATCGCTCCAACAAAATCCTAACTTTAGCTAAAGGCAAGTTATAATAATGGGCCTAAGTCTGATTTTTAAGTTTTGTAGAAGAACAATTTTAAACTTTAAAATTAATTGAAAAAAAATAATAGCTTATCTTTAAACTTTACATATGGGAGTCAAACGTATGTTTTGGAAAAAATCTCATATCTACTAAAACAATGCCAGCGTTGCAGTTAATAAGTTGTGAAAGAGGTTTTTATGATTTGGAAAAATAGCTTGTAGTTTCTTAAGCTTTTTTCCAAATGCTATTAGACATTAAAAAAGATAAGCAAAAAGTAATTTCGCTATAACTTCCTGAAAAATGGTACAAAATAATTGAAACTTTCCACACAGGTACAAAGATTAAAAAAGAGATTAAGCACTTATTCCTTATTGCCACAGATATTATGAAGAAACCTACGGTACTTATAAGTAATTTATTGAGATTTTAAAAATATACCTTAAAAAGCCAAGTAGATATTAAACAAGTTTATATTGGCCGAAACTAATTCTTTTTTTACCTTATAAGAAAACTGAGTAAAATAGCCGAGCATACTTAATAGAATTTTTCAATATAGCTGAAAAGTGATAAGACTTAATGTAAGATGTATTGTTTTGTATTCAAAAAATACGTCTAATAATATTTATTGTCTTATCTGTGTCTGCCATCATAAGCTTACCCATTCATAACACCCATGAAATTATTTGTTAAAGCTTAAATTATTTTATTGGAAGCGAATTTTGAAAACTTAAAATACCTTATTCCTTTTACAATGACCATTAAGGTTACACAATGAAAATTAAAATTAAAAAAAAAATACAAAATTATTTTACATTTTATAAATAATTTGTGTTTAAAAAATTATTTGTTTAAGATTGTAACATAACATTTCTATAACATGCATTTTTAAAATAAAAAGATAATAGAATTTAACTCTAAATATTGGAACTAATGATGTACATTTGCTTACTGAACGATGTAGTTGTAAATTAAAAAAATTAAACGAATAGTGAATGGGGATAAAAAGTGGATCAAATGCAGTGAAGCAGATCAAACGTCAGCTAGATCAGAACTATCGACCAGGAAGGTTCTGCTGTGTATTCGGTGTGACTGGAAGGGCATTATTGCTTATGAGTTGCCTCCCTATGACCAAACACTAAATTAAGATCTCTACTGTAAACAACTGGAACAACTGTTTTGAAGCTAGCGATTGACCAGAAATGGTCCGCCAGGGAGCTTGCTTGGGAAGTTTTGATGCGTCCACCATATAGTAGGGACCTGGCACCAAGTGATTACCAACTTTTTTTTCGCATTCCAAAACTTTCTGAGTGATAAGAAATTGAGATCAAAGAAAGATTGTGAAAATCGATTACTAGAGTTTTTCACCACTACGAGCCAATACTTCTATGACAGAGGCATTACGAAACCTACATTTAAATATTAACAAATTATACAACAAAACGGTGCATATTTCAACTAAAGCGAACAATCCTAATAATGTTAAATAAAGTCATGAATTTCAGATAAAATTAATAGATTTTTTTTTCCCAACCTAATCGGTCGGGTATGATAAATTAGCACAGCGACTCTGGCTGACTGTTCCCACAGCTATCATCGGACTGACTGTTGGGACAGTAGTCTTCGGACTGACTATTCCTACAGTGATCTTCGGACTGACTATTCCTACAGTGATCTTCGGACTGAATGCTTCCACATCGGCCTCCCGGGGGTTCCAATTGTCACTGCAAAAGATTGCAAATGCTTTGACGCGATTCACTCAGGGAAAATAGTGGCACCAGATGCTAGTGTTCCTAGAAACTAAATCTGGAAGAAAAGGTCTGTTGTTTTAATGCACGGGTCCTCTTCGAGGCTCGACCAGTGCCCAAAGGACTCGTACCACGGGAATCGGTAGCCCCAAAGAGAGCCTATCCTCTCTGTGACCAGTTGTTGGTGAGGTCCCCTTCGAGGGTACACATGGTGGTTGTGGTTTAAGATCGATTTATGTAAGTATGGTGCAAGGCCCATCAAGTGTGCTGTTGCACTCTCAACAGACGAAGTTTAGATAGTCTCCAAACACCTAAGCAAGAGGCTATAATATGGAATCTAGGCTTGCCTTTTAGGCTTGCCATATTATATAAATTGCCACTCATTGTAACTGTATCACATATAAATTGCGATACTGGCGGCAACGTCATATCGTGGAAGTGTTGCTGTGCTACACAATGGGGGCGCCATTATACGCTTAAATTTCACTCGGTGGTAAGAACACCGTTAATCTTGTTCCACATCTGCTCCCACATCGGCTTCGGGTGACTGTTCCCAAAGTGTTCTTCGGACTGACTGTTCACTAGTTTAAGAAAAGCTTGTAGTATTGTAGAGTCTAGCTTTAAGAAACCATTTATTGAAATTAAATATATGTTGTTTGCAAGAGGACTTAGCACTAGTTTTTAATATTTCTTATTTATAAACATTCTGCAATAAAAGCAAACAAAACTCAGTATCAAATAAAAATAGTAACAATAAAAATAAATTAAATCCATTATATTTTATGCTACAATTGGCACTAATTCAAAAAATATTAAGACCTAAGATTACATTAACGAGAGAAATGCTCGTCACTATAACTTGCCTTTAACGTACTTGATAGTTATAGGTTATTTTTAGCTTTGTTTTAGAATGGAAAATCCAAATTTTTGCTATTGGCAAGTTATAATAATTGGCCTAAATCTAATAACTACAAACATGCAATTTTTCTTTTAACAAAATTTATATTTGCTATTTAATATATATATATCTACGATATGAATATACACAGTTTTATGAGCCTATTAAACATTATATTATGAGTTAAATAAAAACATGAATTTTTATTTAAAATATTATGATTAAAACTTAAAAATGTAATTTTTATATTTAAAAGGTTTATGTATTTTTTTTTAGAAGATTTTAATTGATCCACCGCAATATTTATAAACAATGATGAATTAATAAAATATTTAGACAACCGACTGACTTGTAAGTCAGTTATTAAATTTTATTTATTTTTTTTTTTGTTTTAATTAACAGGTCAGTAGCTAAAGAAAGTGTTGGGAAATATTTTAGAAAGTATTTAGCTACCAGCTTGTTTTTTTTTAAATTTATTAATTTTAGAATTTAAATCGCAGGTTTAGATTTTTTCAATTATACCCTCCACATTGAAAAAAATAAAATTAAGGACTTTAATATATTCATTTTTTTTAATTGCTATAATTTTTATAAATAATAAAACAGAATTCGGATGGACATAAAATAGGCTAAAATATTTTTTTAAATAATTAAATCCACTTAACTAGAAATTAAGACATCAGCTGGCAAATGTAGTCAGAACTTATACTGCCTCGTGGTGGCAATATCCGCTGACTGTGGTAGCTTAACTCATTTAGTCAAAACTTTTATTTTTTTTTAAGAACAAAAGAACCTGCGAAGCTTTTTGCTTGTCTGCAGAAAACACCCAGAGTATTTCGCAGGAATCCAACCCGCAACCCCCAAACTGAAAGACTAGCGCGCTACCAATCAGTCTATCGCGGCCCCCGAACGAGCTCAGGAGGCCAGTAGATCTTTAGTTTTAATAAAAGCTATTGTTTTTATCAGACAAACTTCCAATGAAATGAATGGTTATGGTAAGAAGGATATACAGAGAGAGAGAGAGAGAGAAAGAGAGAGAGAGAGAGAGAGAGGAGTGTTTGGGATTGAATTTTCACACATTGAAAGTGATAGGAAAAAACTTTGAGGGAAGTTTATCAATATAGAAACTGTTCGGCTATAAACTGAATTCTCTCTGTAATGAATAGTGCGATTCAATGAAAAATCGATTACAAATGGATGAGCTCTTAATAAAAAACTTATTAATATGCAAAAACTTTTTACGGGGTATATTATCTTCACGATATCAAACACTTTGATGCTAGTCCTAAATATCAGGAGGGAAGACTTTCTGTTCACCGTGCTCTTGACCTGAGGCCAGCAATGGATTGGCGGGAGTTTAGATGGAATCCAAATCATCCTATAGCATGGTCTTGGTAGACATGTTCTAAAATTGCTACTATTCCTGCGATCTGTTGTCGCGACAAGGGCGTTGGTAGATGCTTACTATTGAAAAACTACACTCGGGTTTAGGTGACAAGCTAGGCACTGACCGTAAAAATCCGTATTACATCTGTATACAACAACGTGTAAGTATCCTGAAGTTCCCTGATCTCATTATAGCCCAATTCATTCTAGTAAAGATAAACTTGTCCACAATGTTCAAGCAATTCCGTCACCTATGAGTATCTTTACCATGTCTTGCACGAGCTTGAGTAGCTTTACAACTACTCTTTGAAGTACCACCAGCATATGCAAGGAGTTGTATTTCAGATTTGATTTAGAAGCTGTTTTTGAGAGTTGAACAATTTATTTTGTCCATCGCATTACTGATACCAACCATAACTACAGATAAAGTAGCATTTGCGATCGAAAAATTATTCACAAACATACAACATTGAATCGATTACTTTTACTTTAGTGGAGGGTATATTAGTTTCGATTAAATACACAAAAAAATATTTTTTTCACCAATTAAAGGTTTTAATTAGTTTCGGATACGACTTTAATTAAATTTTTAATTAATTCAATTATTTATTTAATTAGAATATTATTTTAATCTTTCCTAATAAATTGTATAACTGAATCATTTAAAAAAAAATAATTAAATTTGTATCTAAATCCAATTAATTGGACCAAACATTTTTTCCTGTGTAGATTTTTTTAATTTTTAGATTTTAAATTATTTGATTATATTTTTATTTTTAAGAGAAATTTTTTTAAATATTTTTTAAAACATTTTTTTCTTCAAAATCAAACATACATATAAAACACAAAGAAAACTTTACAAATAAAGGAACATAGACAGACAGTTAGTTATAGTTAGACATAGACATAGACAAAGAAAACTGGTGATAATAGAACAGTTAAAAGACAGTTAAAAAGTTGTAGATTTTTGTTTTTTTTAATTTTATTTTTAATAGAAGTTAGAAAAGAAATTAGTAAATTACTAACCGATTAAATACCATTCGCCATTTGTTATAAAATCGGAAAGATCCCCTCCATCTTCGGAATTCAAAACCAAATCCAACTGTAGTTGATATTTTCATTAGTTATGAAAATCGTATCAACACAGGCAAAAACATATTTTCCAGCATTTTTTTTAAAAGGATTTTTTGCGTTACAATTGTGGGGTTTTTTTTTCGTTTCGTTTTATTTTTTTTGAATTAAAACCAAAGAAATTGAAGAAAATATGTTTTTGTTAGTTTTAAGATTAAAAAAGAATTTTGTTTGTTTTTTTTTTTTTGGTTTGCAAGGTAAATGTTTTTCTAAGTATATAAAACAAAATAAAGATTAATTTAAATTAAAGTATTAAATAAACAATTAAAAACTGTAATATGTTAAAGGTTTTATGTTGTTGTTTTTATAAATTGAACTAAATAAGGTGCGCCTCAAAATGATAAGGTTACTTAATCCTTATTTGATGTTAAATTAGAAAAGAGTATTGGGTGTCTGCTCTACCCATAATGCAAATTGAGCAAAATTGTTTTTTTAAATTTGATAATCATATTTTTCTAATATAAAAGACATTATAAAATATGTGCGACACATTTCGCAAAGTTTTTGTTAACATACAATTAAACATTACTTTATATAGGACGCATATTAATGTCATTCAATCAATGCTGTATAAAGCTATTGGAAAAATTACAGACATGGGGAATTAAATTACAATTACTATGAAAGGTAATGTGTAATTGCATATTTGCAATTGCACATTACAAGTAATTGTTATTCAAATCAGGAACTAAAATCAATTAAAACTACTTATAATTTGTAATTGCATATTTTCAATAACACATTACATGTAACTGTAATTGGATGTTTTCAATTACAAATTAAAAGTAATTGTAATTAGGCAATAATCATTACTTGAAATTGAACAAAATTCAAATATTATTTATTTAATTTTTATTTATTAAAATTAAATAAATTTACAAATTAATAATTAAAATTATAGGAATTGGCCCGCTGCAGCCAGATTTTCGTCCTTAAAATTCAAATATATTCTTTGTAGTTTTCCATTCCATGTATAACTAGTTACTAATTATATGTATAATTGAATTGAATAGATATTGGTCGTTCAAAGTTAATACAAATGAAGTTAAAAACTGTAAATGAAGTAAATGAAGTTATTTACTGACGGACACTCTACCTTTAGCTTAAATTGCAAACATCTACCTTATAATTATGATTTTCAAACTTTCTCGACCTTTAGGCTCAGCCTCAAGCTTAGACAAAAATTTAAAAGCACCAAAGGTTCTGAAAATTGGCTGCTCCTGGTATTTTAGAAACTCAAACATCTACAAAGATCTTAACGTCGCACATAGGGGTATTTGGACAATCTAGTCGGCCATTACTTTTTTTTTAAGCTGAATGCCGCTAGATTAAAGAAACTTGGCTGAAAAATCTCTTATGGTCATAAGACTATTAAGGCTATAAAATAACAAAAATCCCACCAAAAAGAAAAAGGTTCCCCTTAGAAGAACTAAATCTAGTTCTGAAAAATTAAATTTTTTTTTAAGTTTTCCCATACTTTTGTTTAGCAAATGCAACTTTTATAGCTAGTAAATGTTCAAAAACCTAAACTTGGATCCTAATGGTTATAAAATGCTATTTTTCGCTCCTCCCTTTTTTGTGGGCGGTGACATAAAATATTATTTGCAAAAATAATGTAATTATTAAAAGATTATATACGCCTTAATACCATAAAAATAAATTTCTTAAATTTTTAAGGGCAGGGAGAGGTATCTTTTCAATCACACACCCGAAACGTCCATGTGAAAAAAAATAATAACAATTATTTTATTTAAAACAACTTCGAAACCAAAAACATTTTATGACCTACAAGAAGGTTTCTTACTCGCATGAGCAAAAACAGAACAAAGGAAAAATTTGAAAAAAATCACAAAAACGCGCACGTTTTTTTTTCTACAGTATAAAAGTAGAGATCGTAAATTCTATAGTAATATATAACATTTTTAGGATCGCGTTGGCCCTCACTCTCAAACATCTTTTAACTTTTTTTATTGACAAAATAATTAACAAAAAAATCCGATTTTAAATTGCGAAAAAAATTTTTATCATAAATATTTAAAATAACATTTTTCTAAAAATTAATATAAATAGCTGCAAAAATATAAGTAGCATCGTTTAGCCACAAAAAAAATATATTACAAACCTCTCAAAATCGTATAAAGTCAATAAAAACGTATGCGATTTACTCAACCTTCCTCATTTTAACAGTGTTCCAAAACGCAAATCTCAATCAAAAGTCTTGAAAATTCACGATGCAGAATGTCTGTCGAGCTGCGTAAATCAATTTTCACATTTCTCTCTGGCCTAATATCTGGCTAGATTGGTAATATACCCCTCTGTACGTCGCATTGGTTAAAACAGAAATCGCGAAACACCATCAACATAATTTAAAGAAGCTTGGAGCAACGTAATATGTTATTGAATTCAGGAGAACCTACGACAGCACCATCTCTTCATTAGCTTTGTTAAAAATATTAATAGTGGGTATATTGTGGCGAATGTTTAGCCTCGCGATTAATGTACGCTAATTTCTTTCCATCCATTATCAATAGGTTTAACATATTTCTTTATCTAACTTTGTCTTATTCTTACTCGTATCACAAGTGAGCCATCACTTTCATATGTATATCTTGGTTTCGAGTGAACTAAACTTAAGCCAAGTTAATAATGATAACTGTTAGAAAAAATTAGTTAGAGGACCGGCAAGCGGTAACTTTAATAATTAATTAAAATTTTCATTAAATAAACTGAACTAGAGTTTAACTTTAGAAGTAAATGACTGATATACTTTCAGATTATAGCCGCTCTTTGAGAATAAAAGCGTCGTAGAAATTTCTGTAGTTAAATTACATTTGCAGTTTTACTTTCGTTTTCTAGTATAAATTTGTTATAAATTTTTTTTAATTTGTTCAAAATATTATAATTATCCAAAATAGGTTTTTACACAAAAAAAAAAAAATATTTTCACCAATTAAAGGTTTTAATTGGTTTTATACATTAAAATTTAATTAAATAATTAACTGATTCAATTATTTGGTTAATTAGGATATTTGGTTCTGTTTTAAACAAATATTTATTTGAGTCAATTAAAAAATCAATTGAACTTTAATATAAAACTAAAAGTAAAACCTATAGTTAAAACAACAATTGTTTTTTGTGTAAGACAAAAATATCTTAACTGCTAAACAACTTCTGCTTTCTGAAGTCTAAAAACTGACTGGGAATCGTTAAGGATATAAAATATGTGTGATCTGAAAGGACGATATATTAACAAAAAAAAAAAAAAAAAAACTTAACTGACTTAAGTGAGTTAATCACCACACTGAGCTCATATTAGTTCAGCTCATTAGTTTACTACAGCTCTCTAGTTTACAGTTCACTTTACATTTACATTTAGTTAATTAGTTGAGTCATGTCACTAGTTCAGTCAACTCACTAGTTTAGTCAACTCACTAGTTTAGTCAACTCACTAGTTTAGTCAACTCACTAGTTCAGTCAACTCACTAGTTTAGTCAACTCACTAGTTCAGTCAACTCACTAGTTTAGTCAACTCACTAGTTCAGTCAGCTCACTAGTTCAGTCAGCTCAATAGTTTAGTAAGCTTACTAGTTCACCTCAGCTCATTAGTTCACTTTAGCTCATTAGTTCACTTCAGCTCACTAGTTCAGCCACCTCACTAGTTCAGTAAGTTCACTAGGTCAGTTATCTCACTAGTATAGTAAGCTTACTAGTTCAGTCAGCTCACTAGTTTAGTCAGTTCATGAGTTCATCTCATCTCATTAGTTCACTTCAGCTCACTAGTTCAGTCAGTTCCCTAGTTCAGTCAGCTCACTAATGCAGTCAGTTCACACTAGTTCAGTCAGTTCACTGTTTCAGTAAGCTCACTACTTTAGTAAGCTTTTTAGTTCAGTCAGCTCACTAGTTCAGTCAGCTCACTAGTTCAGTCAGTTCACTAGTTTAGTCAGCTCACTAGTTCAGTAGTTCCGTCAGTTCACTAGTTCAGTAAGCTCACTAGTTTAGTCAGTTCATGAGTTCATCTCATCTCATTAGTTCACTTCAGCTCACTAGTTCAGTCAGTTCCCTAGTTCAGTCAGCTCAATAATAGTGAGTCAGTTCACTAGTTCAGTCAGTTCACTGTTTCAGTAAGCTCACTACTTTAGTAAGCTTTTTAGTTCAGTCAGCTCACTAGTTCAGTCAGCTCACTAGTTCAGTCAGTTCACTAGTTTAGTCAGCTCACTAGTTCATTAGTTCCGTCAGTTCACTAGTTCAGTAAGCTCACTAGTTTAGTAAGCTTACTAGTTCAGTCAGCCCATTAGCCCAGTCAGCTCATTAGTTCATTTCAGCTTATTAGTTCATTTCAGCTCATTAGCTCATTTTAAATCATTAGTTCATTTCTTCTCATTATTTCGCTTCAGCTCATTAGTTCATATGGCCTTATTTTCGAACCATCTTAGGTACCCTCTTGAAATTTTCACAGAAAGTTAAAGCCTTATCTTGTAAACATTATAGCCAAATATTTGCAATTTAGACAAGGTATGCAGTACTAGGCTCATGAAAAAATAAAATAGTCTATTAAAGTTGAGTATTGAACATAGCATGGAACCATAATTAATCTTAATTTGTGATATTTAAGGTCAATATAATTTGTATCTTTATTTGAGGTTAGTTGGGACAAGCAATACTCTTACGCGTTTTATACCCTCAAAATAAGGCGTAGGTAACCATATTCTAATGAAGCTCACCTTATAAGTTTCTCTATTATTTGAAAGTATATTGTGAAATGTGTTCAAATGTGTATAAAGTTGTGAGTATTTTTATTTCAATTTCATTAAGAGTCTTTACAAACGTTAAAAATTTTGTGAACTAAAAACAATAAAAAAAGCAGTTAACAAAATTTTTAATAGTGGCTAATAATCCTTGTTTTTATTGTTTTTTTTTTTTTTTTTTTGGTTTGTTCTCTTTGGTCGCCATCATGCAAAATAGTTGAAATCAAATTTTTTCTGTTTTAATTTTTGTTCATTTGAATGCAATAGGAAAAAAATCATTTCTCACATGATTCCAATCAGGACCTTTTTGATTTTTTGATTTTTTCATTTTGAGTTTATTTGGAAAACAATCCTATTAGTGTTTTCAGAACTTTATAGGATCTCGCTATTGTTGTGTGTTTTTTCTATTTGTTGTTATTTATTTATTTAGTGTTTGTGTTGAAAACAAAAAATTAATTAAAAATAGGTTTTTCTCGCCATATTCTAAACAACATTGAAATTGTTCATTTGTGTTAGAGTTTTGTGTTTGGATGTTTTCAAAATTTATTTTTATTATTTTTTTTTAATTTTTTTTTTGCTTAAAATTTTAATTGAAAATAAAATCTGGTTTTGCAATTCACAAAAACGCAGTGAATTGTTCTTAATTTGTTTCACATAGAAACATTTTTTTCTTTGTTTTTAGTTTTAGTTAAAAAACAGATTAAATAAATAAAAGAGTATTAAAAAATTATGAAATTTAAAATTGATAATAAAAAACTTGTAGTTTTTTTTTGGATGAACTTTGAATAAAATTTAAACTTTTATTGAAAAAGAAAATGTATAAGAGTTTATAATTAATGTAAACTGATTTAAATATGAACAATTTTTGAATCATTCAGAAGTCTCTCTGATTTTTAGATTCCTCTTACTTAGTAAAGAAATAAAAAATGGATCAAGAAAAGAAATTAATTGTCTGCACGACTAAATAAATAATGATGTTAAAACCATGTAATGTGTTTTTTTAGCTGCACAAGAATTTTCTATATCGTTAACTACGGCTGGACAGCTGAGAATGTCAAATGTTGTGTTTACATTGCTGTTCAATAAGTTTAAAAATATCATCAAGAATCCTTTAACGCCATAACAGCTCTTTCAAGTTGTAAAACTTTTATTTTCAAAAATTAATTAACAAAATATCCACGTCATTTGGTTGCAAATAAATGGCTTAACTTGGTGACAGCTTTATTTACAGAAGCGTTTTGTTCACTGGCCCCCTTGTTCGTGCGATTTAACAGCTCTGGATTACTTTGTAAGGGGTTGTGTTAAACGATTACTTTAAGCCGATAAAACAGCTATGAAAACTCATAATCAAATCACCCTTGATGCCAAAAGTAGGCAAAAATTGCACTGATCGCATGAACCATGTAACTCGACTACTGTGGGCCCATACGTTAATTTAAAAAATCATTCTGGTGATCACATATAATCGGGAGGTCATACGAGGTCAGAGACCATTAACGACCTTAGGTGCACATATAGGAAATATAAATAGCAAATTTGTCCTTCATAGACGTTTTAAAATTAATTTGAAGTAAAAGAAAATAAACGTTTTTGCAAAGAAAAGGGTGATTTTCTACGATGACTAGCCAGTGAACAGTTGGGCAGAATCAAAATATTTTGGCAGCAGAGGAGTATCTGATCTTAATTTTAAAGGTGGACATCATTCAATTACTAGGGTGGCGCTATGTCACCTCAAGTTTATGAACCTCGCACCTTAAAAATTATTTTAGGGCGTGGCATTTTTTCAATTTTTTTTGGTTTTTAAATGGCTTACATAATTTTTAAGGATCTAGTAAATACCGATGAAATATTTGGAAACTATGTTTTAAAACAAGGAGTTATAAGAATTTTAAAATTAAATTATTATTGAAAAAAAAATTTTTTTTTTTTAATTTTTTTTAATATTTTGCTCGTGCAAAATATCAAATTGGTATTTTTGCTGAGCTAAAAACTAGACTATTTTCAATTTAAAAATTCCAAATTATTGCTTTTTTGAGGCCACATTCCCCAATTTTGGTTCAATCGGCCTAGCACTTTACAAATGGCTGAATTATTTCCAAAATATATTGATTCTGCCCCACTGTGCCGTTATATATATACATGTATGTAAACGACATCACAATCATATGAAAATTGCGTTGCATACTGCTATTTTAATTAGAAGTAGAATAACTGGGTTAGAGGCAAGAGGTTTGGCGGTAAATGAAGAGGTCATTATTAAAACACACGTCTATTTTTCAGGACCCTGGAAAAAGTTTGACTTCACTTCTAGCTTAACGTTGTATCGAAAAATATTATTTTTTTGAAATTTTCAGTAGAAGAAAAATAGACAAAAGACTGCATCGGACACTTATTGCACAGAAAAAAATATTTTCACCAATTAACGGTTTTAATTGGTTTCAGATAAAAATCTAATTAAATAATTAATTGATTCAATTAATTGTTTAATTATGATTTGGTTTGTTCTGTTTTAAACAAATATATATTTAAATCAATTAAAAAATGAATTGAACTTTAATTTAGAACTAATTAAAACCTTTATTTTGTGCAAAATTATTTTTCTGTGTGCGGAAAGCCTTATACATAATGATTGTATGGAGAACGATATCAGCATTTTTACTAATATTTCCGGTAGAGCAGAAGCAGTTGTATGCTCAGTTGAGCAAAACCTGTCCCTTTTTTGCGTTTGGGGAAGTACATCTTCATTTACCAGGCAGAATTGATTGGGTTGCTGCATGCATTAGATCACCAGCTGAAATTTCGGGTACATGGATGAAAGGTTCTCATTGTGTTTGACAGGCAATCGATTATAAAACGCATGAGGCAAGTAAACGTGTACTCCAAACTAGTGCTGGAATGTGCTTTAAAGCTTAACAGATAAGCCTCTTCTGTTGAACTAACATTGATGTGCATTCAAGCCACATTTGGGAATGAAGCAGCAGACCAATTAGAAATAGGAGCATCTGCTGTGAAAATCTGTGGACCAGAACCCAGAGTAGCATTGGGAAATGACCTAATGCGAGCCAAGATCCAGAGACAGAAATGTGAATGCCATGAGAAAGAAGGCAGACAGTAACCAGACGACAGTCTAAAATCACTAAAGTCAAGAGTAAAAGCACTGGACTCAATGAAAGTGAGGTTGCGTAAACTACAAATCGTTTGGCTATAATAATTGTGCACGGAATGGGGTCGAAAAAGGACCCATTAAGGAAGCGATCTGCTTCGATATCCCCTTACATTAATGATAATCATGAAGAAATATTTAGTTTGAGAGGAATAACATAACTTTGGACAAAATGCTTCCAGCCAGGGAATAAATTTAAATAAAAAAATAAATTTAAATTTGAAATAAAAATAAATAAATAAAGTGAAATATTATTTAATTCCTAGATTTTTTAAATCTTCATCATAAAATTTAAGTTTAATTAACCCTAATCAATTTTTTAATTTTTAATTTATTAAATCACTCCTGCTCTTGTGTTTGTTTTTGTTTCACTCTAATGAATGTGTGAGTAATTAAATTTAAATTAAAATGAAATGTTTGTGATGTGATGATGTTTTGTCGTTTTTTGTATTAAATGTTTATGTTTTCTTTGATCTCGCAATCGTTGCTCTTTTTTGACTCATTTGGTAGTATAAATAATATTTATACATATATACACACACACACACACTTTACCTGATTTCCATCATAAGTCCAACTACCAAATTTCATTTCGCAGTGTTGGTCATCGAATGGGAACCACGTGATGTCTATCTTGCATGTGCTCTTGAAGATACCAGGGGGCACGTACAGACAACTGCCGTTATGTTTGACCACAATGTTGGTGTGATACGTGCCATCGAATCCCTCATCCGCACTAAAGTTTATAGTTTTTTTTTTTATACAGTTTTTGTTTTTTTTTATTTTTATACAGAATTTATAAATGTAATTTATTGTATTGTAGAGGTATAGAGAAAGGAGGGAAATACGAGTATTTGATTTTATTAAGTTTTGATTTATTTTAAATATTAACTTAAAGCATACCTTAAAACTTGAAAGGGTTTTTGTGTTCTATTAATAAGAGTTTGTTTTATGATACTTAATTTAAATATTAATTTACATAGATATTGTTAAGCCTTATTAAATAAAATACTTAGTTTTGTAGATAGATTTTTAAGAAAGTACTTATGTTATTGTATGTTATTTGAATTTAAAATAAAATTCATGATTGCTTACATTTTAAGATGGGAATTAAATAATGCTTGCAGTTTTAGTTTAAAATTATTTTAATTATTTATAATTTCCTACACTTAGAGAAAAATCATGATTATACTATGGTCACAAGAATCATATTATGTTCTCTATAACAATATATGAATATAATGAACATTCATTCATTTAATGATTAATGCACCTAAAACATAAAACTTGGTTGGTTGAAACTATATAATTTGCCAGTAAATGAAATAATGTTGTCATACCTCTATCTTTCTGTATGTCCGCCTCCAAAATATCAGTTCGGCTTTCGAAAAAAACAGTACCGTCCAACAAATATACAGTTTAGTAATAAGTTAAAACGGCCTTAAGGAAAACAAAATACTGCTCTGTGCATTTCAAAAATATTTCTCACGCATACGATATGTTATTATTATAACAATAGGGGGAGTATCAAGGCATACCGCTTCCTTCAAGGGTCCATTTTCGACCCCCTTCCGTCCTCAACGAGTATGAGCAGCCCAATTGTAATTATGATGACCTTATTTTCATTGTGTCTCGTGCTACCACCAGCCCAGCTAGTTGACACTTCCTTATGTGGCCAATCACAAAGGGAAATTAATGCAGTAGTGGACAAGGTCATACAAGTTTTTAAGAAGATTTTTGATATGGCTTGCCCAAAAACCCTTCCGGGAAAAAGGGAACAGCCACCACCAGGAAGGTGGTTAGAAAGCTTTGCAATAGGGCAAAACTCATCCGTGGGATTAGGGTTGGGACAGCCATAGAATAGCTTTCAATAATTATGAGAGATCTCTAAAGAGGGCAAAGTACTGCTAATCCAAGTTAATGGATCCATTCAACAAGTTATCAAGGTTTAGGCGTTTATTATCGAAGGACCCTAAGGAAATTGAATAAATACAAAAACACAACGGCTCTTGAACCGTATCTAGCTTTGAAACCCTGGATCTTCTCATGCATACTCATTTTCTCGGGCTGTAGTGGGTTACGAGCAGATTATTCAGGCGAGGATTACCACCCTAGTTTGTTAGGGGAATTAAGAGAGGCGTTCAAAGATTTAGTGACTGGCATGGGTGATAAATACCTTCGACCCCTATAAATCTCTGGTATTTTTAAAGCCATAATGCAGAACGTACCAGCTTATATTAATGCTATTTAGGGACATATTTAGGACGTTTAAAGAAAGAGGTTCGGGTAATTTTTATACCATAGTTTGCTAAGTCAAGCCACTCAAATACAAAGAACTTCAGACCGATTAGCCTATCGTCTTTTTTTCTGAGAACACTACAACGCGTAATCGATCTACACCTTAGGAACACAATTAACCCGCACATCATTAGCGACGCTTAGCATGCTTACCTTAAGGATAAATCGCTTGAGAGTGCGCTTCATGCGTGGATAGGTATATAGAGCACGGTTTCACAGATAAAGAATATACATTAGCGGCGTTCTTAGATATTGAGGGAGCCTTCAAACATCTCAAACTGGAAGCTATAGAGAATTACTGATAGATCTTAACATTCAGGACTTCATAGTGGAGTGGATTATTCTATAGTTAATATGGTTGCTGGTGGTTAACGTCATTTTGCGGCAATTTGAAATACAGGGGAGAAAAATTGTGGCCTATGGAGACGACGTGGTGATACTGATAAAGGGGAAATTTCTCTCCACTATCACTGAAGTCATGCAAGCTACGCTTGAAGAACTCTCTTCTTAGGCCACGAGCAAGGGAATGGGAGTTAATGGGGAAAACTTAGTTAGTTCTTTTCACCAGGATATAAAAGGTGGTATATTCAGACCACCTAAAGTCAAAACTGTCGCGTCAAAACTAGCAAGTGAGGCTAAATACCTCGGAGTATATCTAGAGAGTGAATTAATCTGGTGTAGGAACATTCAGGAGAGATTGAAGAAGGGTCTTAATGCCTACTATGCGTGTAAGAACTCCATAGGTAACAACCAAAGGTTGTAAATTCGATTTACACATCTGTTGTACGACCCATTGTTTCGTATGGATGTGCTGTTTGGTGAAAGGCATTGATGAGTCTCATAGGAAAACTCCAAGAGAGATGTGTAAGGAAAAGTATACCTAAAGCAGCTTTGATCATCATTCTGCACCTACTCCCCATTGTTTCAGTTTTCAGTTTTTGTTGAAAATATAAAAAAACGCCATTAAAAAGGTTAAGATTTTTAAGACCTGGGAATACTTCTGTGCTGTTCTGATGACATTCTATCTATAACAACTCTTGCAGTGTTATATCTTCGAGGAGACAAACCATAACCGAAAGAATTACACTATACTCTATTAAATGACTTTAAAATATCTACAGCCAAATCAAGAAATTATTTAGCAAAAAGAAGACTATTAAAAATAAATTTTTGATAAATTCTTTATGTATTCTATTTCTAAAATTGTAGAGGAACCTTCGTTTATTTTAATGTATTTTTTTCTATTTTATTTTAAGTTTCATTTCTACACATAATTTATTAAATTTTTACGTTCCATTCTCAATAAATCATTTTTATTACATTGCTCCTGTTAAGCGCGCCATAGTGTTTCCGCTCAGTATAGTTTTTGTGGCCATACTTTGTAAAATTTATGTCCACACACACACACATATGTGTTTTTACTGCACTTGTCTAAAAACTTTATTAAAAAATAAAAACCATTTGCGAAAAAAAAAATATTATGTTTGCATGCCTAAAGTCTTTATACCACAAACGAATGTAAATAATTGAAATATTTTATTGCCATATTTTCGGTTTTCAATTGTAGTTTGTAAACCTCAAGGCCAGGATATTGATGGCGTATTATTTTTTTATTTTTTTTTGTTTAAAATGGCTACAAATTAACTTGACTTGTTTCTATAACTGTCAATTATTGCATTTTTTATTTTATAAAAATTCAATATTTCCATATGTTCTTTTAACAAGTCAATAGTTTTCATTTTTCCCATTTTTCTTTTATTTTATCCGATTGGTTTGTATTTCTAGATTTATTGCGAGTTGATGTAATAAATTATTATTAACAGTTTTGGGTTTAGTTGCGAGTACATGTTGCAAAGCGTCCTTTTTGTGTAACCGCTTTCGGTTTATTTGCATTTCCGCTCATTGCATTTATAACCAAATTGTTGTGTTTGTGTACGTTTCATATTAAAGATTTATAGACGATTTGGGAATTGAATATTTTCGTTAGTTTTAATGATGTTCGTTTACAGCAAAGGCGTATTTGAAAGGGCTTTGTTTAATATGATTGGTTCATTCATTTTTGTATTAATTTATTGATAACGTAATCAACGCAATAACGCAATAAATATGGTTTAACGAAATTAGCAAAATTATGATGACGTATGATGAACATTAATTTGATTTGTTTGATTAATAATAAACATACGTCGATGTGGATGTTGTATGATAAACATTAATTTGACTAACATGATTATTATTAATTATACGCAATGATTTATTTTTTGTGTCTTTCAGGATGTAATATAATTAGGCATTTAATATCTAAAGATCATATTTTAGATTCGAATAAAGGTTAATTCTCTAAAGAATTTTATTCTATTGCTCGAAACATTTGTTTTAGAGCAATGAATTATGTTTATTTCAAACATTGAGATGCAAATATTCGTAATTTTTAACAGTACTTGTAAAACTCAATGGTCGATTTTATATTTATGTCTTCTAAATTTAAATTAAGTATTTTCGAATAAAACACCGGATAAAAATTATTTGTTTGAGATCTTAACTTCACGGAAGAAAAACATGAATCTAATTTCAAAAAACTAGTTTTTAAACAAAAAATCCCAAATCAGACTTATTTTAAATTTTTGTTAAATTAAAAAAAAAACTTGTTTAGCCAATATATTTGTTTGCTCGAAAATCAACCAAAAAGCCCAAATCAGACTTTTTTAATTTTTTGTTTAATTAAAAAAAAATTTGTTTAAGTCAATATATTTGTTTGCTCGAAAATCAACCAACATTTTTTCTTTGTGTACTTAAACTTAATTCATCGAGCTTAATAAAAGATCTAGATTTATATAGAGGAAACTGAAGATTGTTTTCTAGATCGTTTCTTCTTAAAGGAGTTAATATAGCAAACCTTCGACCCGAATATTCTCTTGAGATTAACTTCACCATTTAAAATCATATAAACTGTTTTAAACTCTTGATTTTGGATCTTATAACAATTTCTGAATGTGTTCTTGCCAACAAATCAAGACTGCTTGTAGAAAAATGTAGAAATAAAAGGCTCTCAATGTTCTTGGCATGATCATTTTTACATTGATTTTTTATTTTTAAATTCTACTAAAGCATTAAAGGACCTCGATTGCTTGAAATGGTGTAATAGTGACTTTACTTCATTTGAGCTTCTAACTACTCAAATGGACTACAAAAGTATTTTTTCAGGCTAATCACTAATGAAATTACATGAGCAAAAACCGATTAAAAATTATTCGATTAAAAATTAAAGGATTAAAAAATACGAATTAAACCCAAAAAAAAAATTAAAAATCTATTTATAAAGTCACAATAAAGTCAAAATATTGGTAATAAATTACTTTGCACTTAATAAGTCTTAAAGAAAAACTTAGTTATAATTAATCGAATAAATATTTACTTTTTAAATAAAAATTTAATTTTTAAATTTTAAGAAAATCGTTGAAAATTATAAATAAATATTTTAAAACTTTAAACAAATTAAAAAAATTAACTTCCAAGATTATTTTTTTTAATTAAAATAAATCCCATGTAATAAATAAGTAAATAAAAATGAATGCAAGCCTCAACAAAGGAGTTTAGAAACAAGAAAAAAATATTCGATTATAATTTAGAAAAAAAAAAAACATTTTGGTGAAACCGATGCGACGTAAACCCTATTCGCTAATAATAAAAACTAGAATAAATATTTATACGAAAAAATTAAAAAAGAAACATTTTTAATTGAACCTTGAGTAACAAAATATTCGAAATAAATCCAGGTTTTGAGCTATTTAATCTGTATCCTGATAAAGTTATGTTATATATTTATTTAATAATAAAAAAAAAAAAATAATTTTAAACTGGAAACATATAAATTTAATAATCCACTTTGATCGCAATTACTTGAACTATATATACTATAATTATTCGAATAAAATATACATGTAGATGAGTTATTTTAATTTAAAAAAATTTATAACCGAAAAAAATAATTGGTTAATTGAATTATGAAATTCGTAATAATTTAGGTGATTAATTTATATAATTCTGGCTAAGCAGTAAAAGAAAGATCAAACACAAATGTTCACATAAAAAATATAGATTCAAGTTGGCACTTTCCTCATCAAGATTAGCGAATAATAGTCGAGCGATTTATCTCCTTTTAAAAATTCAAATGCCATACAAAAAAACAAAAATTTTGCATATAAACCTCTACCTAATGATATGCGAATAGAAACCGAATAAAAAATAATTATGCAAAGTTATTTCCAAGTTTATAGTAGGAAAAGTTAATATCTTAATAATTATTCATAAGCGAACGTGTGAAAAATGTACCATTTAAGGCACCAAAACAAAAAAAAAATTTATTTAAGCAAAATTAAATTATTCGAATAAAAAACGATTATTGTTTTTTAATCACACTCTAAATGAAAATTAATTATTCGATGTAAAATTCAAAAAGAGACTATTTGACTATGTAATAAAAAAAAAATTAAAAATTATTCGAATTAAACCCGAATAAAATTTACTTTGACATTTACAAGTTTTACCAGATAATTACAAAATAAAAATTTTACATAGAAATTTATCGAACAAAACTTATTCAATAAATTATTCGAATAAAATTTTGCCAAAAAACACCTACCCCAGCTGATCATCGAAATTCTCAAAACTGTTATTAAAAATAAATCGTTAAAAATCTAAATTGTATTTCCTTTCCACAATTTAAATGCCATAAAAAATTATCAAAAATTGAATGTATAATTTTACAAAGTTACAAAGTTGTTTCCACTTTCATTGTTCGAAAATCTAATCTCTTAAAATTTATTCAACGGCGAACGTTTGAAACATGTACCATTTAAGAAACAAAACATATTTTATTTAAGCTAATAAAATTAAATTATTCGAATAAAAAACTATTATTTTTTTTTAATCAAACTCCAAATGAAAATTATTTACTCGATGTAAATCAAAAAAAATAAAAAAATTATTCGAATTGAACCCGAATTAAATTTATTATACAAGTTTTGCAAGAAAAATGCAAAATAAAAATTTTACATAGAAATATGTATCGAACGAAAATTATTCGATAAATTATTCGAATAAAATTTTGCCAAAAAAAACTCCTAAACCAGCTGATAAGCGGAATTTTAATAGCTGTTGTTAAAAATTAATCGTTAAGAATCAAGTGTTATTATATGTTGATATAATATACTATTCAACTATATACTTGAAACAGTATTGAAAAATTATACACTGTATTATTTATAGAAAAATTAACGCAGCAAGTTTATCTCCGTTTAACAATGGCATTTAACATAAAAAATTATCAAAAATCTAATGTATAAAAATCTACCTAACCTTAATCGAAAAGAAACCGAATAGAAAGTTTAAGTCAGAAGTCTTTCTTTCAAGTTTATCTTAAGAAAAGTTAATCTCTCAGAATTTTTTCATTAGTAAACACGTTCATATGATTTGTACAATTTAAATACAAAAAAAAGATCAAATTAAAATTATCCGTATAAAAACCGAATATTTTTTTTTTATCAAATTCCAAGAGCAAATAAATTATTTGATATGAAATTCATAAAAAAATGACTAAACCTATAAAAGTAAAACATTATGCGAATTAAATTCGATTAAGTTTATTTTTATATTTATAAAAATATTACAATTTAAGAATGTAAAATAAAAAAAACGAATGTATATAGAAATTTATCGATTAAACATTTTTTCGAAAAAAAAAAATTATTTGACCTTTCCAATTGAAATTGTTCAAATGAATATTTTTTTTATTAAATTTCATATGTTGGATTATTGGTTTAGTCGGATAACTCAATCAATATAATAAAATTATTGGAATTAAACCCGAAAATTTTTACATAGAAATGTATCGAATAAAAATTATTCGAATAAAAATTATTCGAATTAAAATTATTCGAATTAAAATTTTTCGAATAAAAATTTTACCAAAAATTTTAATCTTCAAGCCAAATATAAATATTTTTAATTTTTTTTCTTATTTATTTATAACATTTATTTATAATAAATAAAAATACCTACGTACTTATTGTACTGTTTGAATGAAAATGAAAAGAAAAAACTAATCTCTTAATTTTATAACCATAAAAATTTGTCTTGTTCTGCATTGGAACTTATAGTTATAAATTCTTTTCGTTGTTTTTTTCTACCATAGAGAATATTACATCTTTTACAAATATATTTGGGCAAAATAATTTAAATATTTTCCTAAAATTTCTAACATTAAAGAGTTTTTATTAAATGTTGTTTTTTTAACATTTACAGCATATTCCAAATATTTTTCAATTCAAACTAAAAGAAAGAGTTTACTTATTGTATTTCAGTTCGAATAGTACTGTACGAAAAAAAACTAACAATACAAATATGCAGATACATTTACGCAATAGTTGCTATATTGTATGTATCTATAGATAAATTAATAAAAGTATTTTGTTGAAGTTCTTTAAAGTCTCGTTCACGTATGTAGAAGTATGTTTATGTTTTATATTGATAGAAAAATAAAAGTATTTTATCTATTCCTCACTCTCTCAGTAAACTGTGATAATAATAACTTACTGAAATTGTTTGCTTTGTTTGCCCAAAAAATTGCAAAAACTTTTAATTCTCCAAGCGGCATATATAAGCACTCACACACACATACTCGAACATCAGAGGTTTTTCAAATTGTGTTCGAAATAAAGTTTTTTTCGTTACTACTTCAATTGCTTACACTCGCATACCACATTGTACACTAACTCCCTTTTGCAAGTAAAACATTTCTACACATGTATTAGAGTGCAAAAAGAGAACAAATTCACAAAACAAAATGTTTTGTAATTGATAGTAATGACGTAGCATACCTTAAGGAGTTGCTAGAAAATGGTAATGGAAAATGTAGTTAAATGATTGCAAAAAAATATGTTTATGCACAATTTGAAAAAAAAAAAAGTTTTATATATGTCAAGTAGTATTTAGGAGACGATGTATTCGTGGTGAAATGTAGAAAACAATTGTTAAAACTTTGCTTTGTGGGAAACAAAAACTTTCTAAGAATTTAAGCAGATTTATTTTATATAAATTGTAAATTAAAACCAAAAACTATTTAAGATATTTGGAAGATTATTTTTATTTAAACAAATTGTTTTATCAGAAGTAATAGCAGGAATGTAAAACGACGAACATGGAAGAAAATATTTTGTATTTAAAATTTTCAAGCAAATCATATAAATATTGTTGGATAAAATTGGCAATATACGATATTTTGATGTTTAATGTGGTTTTCATATAAAAATAAGAAGATTAAATTTTTTTGACGGTGCAAGTCTTGCAACTTGTATCATTAATAACTAGAAATGAGTTCCATGACTCTGGAATTAAAGATATCGATATCGAATAAAAGTTATTTGTCTTGAGTAATAGCTAATCTAGTAAAAATTTCAGAGGAATATTAATTATTCAATATTCAGTTAATTTAATAGCAACTTTAGTCATTCATTAGTCATTCAAATTTAATAACTATTTCACTTTCGAAGAGATATCTAGTTTATTTTATATAGAAAGAAAAGAGAAGTTTTTTAATTTTTTAGATTTGAAATGGTTACTATGTTTTTTGTTTAGAAATTTTGGATTTTTTCTTGATTTCTAAATTTAATAAACTTCTCATTTGGTTTATTAAATTTTGAGCATAAGAATCTGAGTTTTTATTCAGAAAATTTAAAAAAGTCCACTGACGATCTGGGTAAGCACCAGTGAAATAGCTATATGCTATATGGATATGCTTTCCAATAGTAATCTGTTTGGATTACTATAAGATAATAAATTTAAAAAAAAAGGAATTATGCGTAATGAGAAATAAATAATAATATCTAAAAAAAAAAAAAAAAAAAAAATATTTGAAAAATTTAACACCGAAATATTCGTTATATTTTAATTTCAAATAGGGACGTCAGTAAACAAAAAAAAATTTTTTTAAAGTTATTAATTTTATAGTTAAATGTTTGTAGATTCCTTTTAACTGAAAATAGGAAATATGTATGTCGATTAAAACCGAATAAAAATTATTCGATTAATTTTTTCGCAACTTTGGAATAACTAATAGTGACTTTTTAAATTTTTAAATGCTATTCCCACAACATATTTTTTATATAAAAAAGAGTCTTTCAACAATCTAGCAAATTAAAAAATATCAGAGAAACAACGAAAAAATGCCGAGTATTTTTTATTCGTTTTGGTGATCTTAATATAAAAGTAAACATACACAATTTTTTCAAACGTAATTATTTTTATAGTTTAATGTCTGTACATTCCTTTTAATTAAAAATAGGAAGTATTAATATCAATGAAAATTATTCGATTAATTTATTCGCATTTGCGGAATAACTAATAGTGATTTTTTTTAATTTCTAAAGCTATTAAAAAACATACTTTTTATATAAAAGATTGTGTCAACAATCCAGCAAATTAAAATATTATTTCTATAGTTTAATGTCTGTAGATGCGTTTTAATTACAAATAGAAATATTTATATCGACGAAAACCGAAAAAATCATTCGATTAATCTATTCGCATTTTTGGAATAATTAATAGTGATTTTTTTAATTTCTAAATGCCATTCATAAAACATACTTTTTGTTATAAGCTAGTAAATTAAAACCTTTCATAGGAACAGGAAAAAATACCGAGTAATTTTTAATCGTTTTGATTTTTTTAATATAAAAATAAACATACAAAATTTTTTCAAACATCATTATTTTTATAGTTTGATGTCGGTACATTAATTTTAATTAAAACTAGGAAATATTTATATCGATTAAAATATTTTATTCGATTAATTTATTCGCAACTTTGGAATAACTAACAGTGACTTTTTAAATTTCTAAATGCTATTCACACATCATATTTTTTTTTATATAAAACAGTCTTTCAACAAGCTAGCAAATTAAAACATTTCGTAGAAGCAATGAATTAAATACCGATTAATTTTTATTCGTTTTGAGGATCTTACTGTAAAAGTAAACACACAAAATTTTTTCAAACGTTTTATAGAATAATAATTGTGCATTCCATTTAATTCAAAACAGGAAATATTTATATCAATAAAAATTATTCGATTAATTTATTCGCACTTTTGAAATAACTAATATAGATTTTTGAATTTCTAAATGCTATCCGCAAAACATACATTTCTTTTTATAAAAGACTCTTCCAACAATCTAGAAAATGAAAACATTTCTTAAAAGTAACGAATAAAATACCGAGTAATTTTATTAGATTTTCTTAATAAAATACGATTTTTTTACAATATATGTATGTTTGTGTTTCATATTTAAGAATACATATTTCTTAAGAAATATAAATATTTAAAAATATTTACGAATAAAATACCGAATAAAAATTATTCGTTAATTTTTTTTTAACAAATAATTTTTAAGCAAAAGTAAGTCTTTTTTAATATTTAGTAAAAAAATTGTTTTCAATTAAAATATTTCATAGAAACAACGATTTTCTTTTAATGTATAATATTTTTATTATGTTTATGGAGTCGGAGCAAGAAATATTGTTGAAAACCAAGAGCTTTTCAAATTTTTACTATAAATAACCCATGAATATTTATTTTTTAAGTTTAACCAAATTGTAATTTTGAATGTTTAAAATATTTTCTTTCGTATATTATATTATGACCGTTTTGATTGTTTAATTTAAATTTTTTCACATTCTTTGCTAAAAAAAACCGATTAAAAATAAATTATTCCCTGAAATTTTGCTTATTATTATAAGATTTTTTTTTATATGTTTGATGTTAGTATTTACTATTTTTATTTTAAATATATATAATATATATAAAATAAAAATATATATTAAAAATATTTACGAATAAAATACCGAATAAAAATTATTCGTTAATTTTTTTCTTATTTAAAATAAGCCTTTCTGGCATTTGGTAAAAAAATTATTTTCAAATTAAAACATTTCGTAGAAATAACGAAAAAATACCGACTAATTTTTATTCGTTCCAATTTTCTTTTAATATAAAAAAAAATTTAAAATTTTTGTATCGCTTAAACTGAAGACCTTTTCATAATTTAACCATAAATAATCGATTAAAATTTATTTTTTGTTTTGTGTTTGATTTTATCTTTGAATAATTAGACTATTTTTTTTCATATATTTATGGTAATATTATGATCATTTCGATTGTTGAGATAATTTGATTTGAAAAAAATTTATATCTTGAATAACTGTTGAGTGGTGTGCCACATATTCGTTTAGATGAAATCCTATCTCATCCTTACCATGTACCTGGAAACTAAATGAATCTTAGTCTACTATTTAGTCTAATGACCCGTAATATTACCAGTAGCCTTGGGAAGTCCTTTCTATTTGTATATTTTGTAGCGCCTTATATTATGCTTCACTTTCTTTTAGCCTTACAAACCCCTTAAAGGTATACTTTAATTTTAAATTTCTGCTTATATAATAAACAATAATTTTTGTATTAATGCCAATCATTAACAACCTGAAACGATTCCTTTGTTATTTTGTAAAACCTTAACAACGAAAACAGAAGTATTATTATGTTATTCGATTAAGTGATTTACAGCCATTAGCTCACTTACATACGTGTCTAAAAAGTGAAGGCATATGGTATTTTTCTCTTGCAAGCAAATCGTAAATGTTTGTAGTAAGAAAAAAAAATTGCTTTAACCTTTTCCAAATAGAAATTAAAAAAATATGCCTTTGGTTCTGAAAACATTTTTAGCATACTAATGCGATGTTTGTAGGGATTGTTATAAATATACAAAACAATGCTTGAAAAGGAACTATATTCCCTAAAGTTCATAAGCAAATTTATTCACCATTACCAGAAAAGTATTAGTAAATCTTTAGTTAAAATAAGCCAAAATACAACATGATACACAGACATTGCTTGTGTAATTGTAAATCCCTACCAATGTTACACACACTTGTTTGAGTATTCTCTATAGCTTTAGCATACAGCTGCTGTCCTTACATGTACATATGTATATCAAGGTATACATATTTTGGAGTATTGTTTTTTAAGCCCCTATATTAACTATTGTGTACAAAACTGTATTTAGATGTTTAGTTGCCAAATTCCTGAAATTTATTTGCTTATTTGTTTATTTCTGAGTTTCTGTTTAATCGTTTATGTGGGTGCTTTACACCACTTTATTGCTTTTTCTTGTATTTTTCTTTCAGATTAAGAATCGACTTAGTAAATCTAACTGAATTTGATCAATTTGTTGTGTTTAAACATGAGGGCACTTGGCATAAATTTACTTAATTTTAAGTGTTACAACTATTAACTTTTTACTAATCAAGTGTAGTTACGAAGTTCTTTAATCTATGTTTGTATAAATAAAAAGTAACAAAAATGTTTAAAGGCACTTTATGATACCAAAATAATGTTAATAATCGATGTAACAACGAATACAAAAATCGAATTACAATTATTCGTCCAATTTTATGATAATTTTGCACTTTAACGCTTGAAATTCATTTCACATTTATCATAGTTTAAAAAAATATATTACTAAAATAAAAGTGTCTTCGAATTAGCAACGAATAAAAAACCGATTAAAAATTATTCGTCGAATTTAATGATGAAATGATAATAAATTCATTTCGCGTTTATCATAATACTAAAATAATGTTACTAAAATATAAGTGTAATCGAATTAGCAACGATTTGTTTTGTTTAAACATGAGGGCAATTGGCATATATTAATTTAATTGTAAGTGTTACAGCTATTAATTTTTTACTAATAAAGTGCAGGTAGGATGTTCTTTCCTTTAGGTTTGTATAAATAAAAATTAACAAAAGTGTTTAAAGACACTTCCTGATACTAAAATAATATTAATAAAATAAAGGTGTAATAAATTAGCAACGAATAAAAAAATCGAATAAAAGTTATTCGCCTAATTTCATGATAATTTTGAACTTTAACGCTCGGAATTCATTATACATTTATCATAATATTAAAAAAAAATATTACTGAAATAAAAGTGTCTTCGAATTAGCAACGAATAAAAAACCGACTAAAAATTATTCCTCGAACTTAATAATTCAATGATAATTATCATTATAATGACTTCATTTCGCATTTATCATAATACTAAAATAATGTTACTTATAAAGGGTGATCCATTTCGAGGTGCTTTAGCCTTTTTTTGACAGATCACGTGTGAGTCGTATCATGCTGTCATGTTATGTTTGTTTAGTATTGTTTGGCATTTCATAATGGAAAGACTTACACCTGAATCGCTTCTCTCTATGGGCTCTTAAAAAGTTCTAAGAAGATCCGACGTTTTCGAGGCAAATTTTGTTTAGCGATGAGGCCTATTTCTGGCTCAATGAGTATGTAAACAAACAAAATTGCCGCATTTGGGATAAAGAGCAGCCTGAAGAAATTCAACAGCTGCCACTTCATCCAGAAAAAACAACAGTTTGGTGTGGCTTTTGGGCCGGTGGAATCATCGGTCCATATTTCTTTAAAAATGATGCCAGTGCGAAGGTAACCGTAAATGGCGACCGTTCTCGTATCATGATAACCGACTATTTGATACCTAAAATTGAAGCTCGTGATGTCGGGGATTTTTGGTTTCAGCAAAACGGCGCCACTTCCCACACATCACATCAATCAATCGTGTGATATCAAACTGTTAGACTTTTTCCTGCGGGGATATGTAAAGTCTAAAGTTTATGCGGACAAAGCCCCTTCGATTCAGGCCTTGGAGGAAAACATCACGCGTGTCAATAGCCAGTTACCAGTCGAAATGCTCGAACAAGTCATCGAAAATTGGACTCAACGGCTGGACCATCTGCGACGTAGCAATGGCCAACATTTAATAGACATAATCTTCAAAAAATAAATACCAAAGAATGTTCTTTCAAATGATAAAAAACATTCTCCATTAAATATGAATTTTATGTGTGTTTTTCTTTAAAAAAGTAGGCAACCTCGAAATGGATCATCCTTTATATTTGGAATAACAATCACAATATATGTATTTGGAATAAAAACTACTATAGAACAAAACTCGATTAAGAATTATCCGTTGAGCATATTCGCTAAAAAATAAAGCTCGATTGAAAATTATTCATTTAGCGAATTTGTATCTCCATATATACTTAAAGTAGTAATTAGACTTTATTTTAAATAAATATAATTTTTTTCTAGTCTCAAAATATTAAAAACTGACATCGAATACAAAAACCGAATAAATATTAATCGTTTTTTTTTAATATCGAATTTTAATAAAATTTAAATAGAGCATGAGTAGTTTAGTAAATTAATAATGTTATTTTTATTATGTTTAACTTACACTTAAACTTGCTTTCATAAACAAAAATAAGAATTCAATAATACACTAAACTCTCATAATTACGATTTCTTCCTATGACCTAGACCCCGATCCTATGCCTCAATAAAAAGTGATTTATAATGGTTAAAATTGTTTTGCATCTCATAAATAAAATTTTCAAATAAAAACATTACTTTGGCCTGTATTCTTTTTATTATTTCTTTACAAAACTATTACACTAATGTATAATCGAAGAATAATCTTCGTAGTATTTGAAACCAAACCAACAGCATCTTTTCTTTGGAAAATAATAAAACAATAAAAACCTCATCATTAAGACAAACAAACCAAACATTTTCCAAAATTAAGCAAAGGAAAAGAAAACAAAGAGAAATCTGTAAAAAATACAAACTTATTAAGAAAGCTTTTTGATTAATTGCTTACAAACCACCGAGCGATGCGAAAGTAAACGAAAAAGGAAACTAAAGGAAAAAAATGGAAATAAGAAAAAATTAATGAAAATGAATAACTTTTTTGTAACAGCCTCAAAATATGCTATACTTTTTAAAGAGCTTGGTATCACTCTATTCTCTCACCCTCTTAAAGTACGTTATTTTTCTAAATATAGTTTCACGCTTGAAGTTTTTTTTTTGGTTTGTATTGTTTGTTTTAAATTCAATTCGCAAGGATAATTAAACCAAACCAAACCAGAACTGTTCTGTTTTTTATGATATTTAATGGCCGAGTTCTGGCCTATAAAACCAACGATTCTAATGAAGCATGGCATCATTTTATTTGGATTATTCTTAAGGATATTGTTCAGGGTTGAAAAAAAATTTGGCTGTATGAAATATATTCGGCTGGTAAATATATGTATTTTTAGGTTTAAAGAAATTTATTTTTTTATTAATTTTTTATGCAGCAGTGAAATGGATTGTAAATTACAAGAATTAGAAGGAGAAAAGATAAGTAGTTTAAGTTATACTCCCTTGTTTAAATTTATATTAAAGTTCTATAACCATTTTTTTTTCATTAGTTTAAAGCAGTTTAGGTAATTTAAAATAAATTAAAAAAAAACGAACAAAAAATTATTCGCTAATTATTTTTTCCTTTCAACAAAATTTTTCTATAACAAAAGTTCTAGTAGTTAGTAAAATATTATTTTTAAATTAAAACATTTCTCACAAAAAAAAAAAAAAAAAAAAAAATACCGAGTAATTTTTATTCGGTTTAATTTTCTTAATATAATAAGATTTTTTGCCATAGACGTAGTGTTTCATATTTAAAAATACATATTTTCTAAGAAATATAAATATTCAAATATATATTTACGAGCAAAATACCGAATAAAAATTATTCGTTATTTTTTTCGTTTTCACAAAAATGAAACTCTTCTGAAAATATGGAAAACATTATTTTCAAATTAAAATACTTCATAGAAACAACAAAAAATTATCGAGTAATTTTTATTCGATTCGATTTTCTTTTAATATAAAATAATTTTACGATTTTTGTTAAATTTATGTAGAAGTCGAAGCAAGGAAGATCATTAAAAACCCAAACCTTTTAAAAATTTGACGATAAATAATCGATTAAATTTTTTTAATTTTAACCCCAGTTGAATCTTTGAAAATTTAAACTGCTTTCTTTTATAAAGGGTGTTTTTTATAGAGGTATAGAACTTTAAGTTGCAATAACACGGCGAATGTTGTCTTCCAAATGGTCAAGCGTTTGTGGCTTATCCGCATAGACCAATGACTTTACATAGCCCCACAGAAAGTAGTCTAGTCTTGTGTTCCATTCACAGGTCCAAGCCGTGAAATTAGGCGGTCACCAAACGTGTCTTTCAATAAATCTATTGTGGCACGAGCTGTGTGACATGTTGCGCCGTCTTGTTGAAACCACATCTTCTGGACATCATAGTTATTCAATTCAGGAATGAAAAAGTTAGTAATCATAGCTCTATACCCATCACCATTGACTGTAACGTTCTGGCCACCATCGTTTTTGAAAAAGTACGGACCAATGATTCCACCAGCCCATAAAGCGCACCAAACAGTCAGTTTTTCTGGATGTAACGGTGTTTTGACATACACTTGAGGATTACCTTCACTCCAAATGTGGCAGTTTTATTTTTTGACGTAGCCATTCGACCAGAAGTGCGCTTTATCGCAAAACAAAATTCGCTTATGAAAATCGGGAACAACGGTAATCTCGTTTTGGGCACTATTTGCAGCGTTGTTCAGGCGTGAGTCTATTCATGATGAATTGCCAAACCAAACTGAGAATAAATCACTTGACAGCTGTTAAATCGGTCGCCATCTTGAAAAGTAATGCCAACTTAAAGTTCTATACCTCTTTATAATTACACTAAAATAATTGTTGAATCAAAATTTTCCATATTTTTGAAGAACATAAAACCGAATAAATTATTCCTAATGTCATGCTTGTTTTTTTTTTTTTTAAGAGAACTAACACTCAGGCAGTTAATGCCATAGGCATTAACTGTGTTCCTTTGAAAAGGGATAGTAGTAGGTAAGACAGATGTTTAGTGTGATAGTAAAGCTTCGCTTATGGCAGCACTGCAATTGGACGCTGTGGTTATTTTTGGAATAGTGTAGCAAGCGCCTCTGGTGTTATTTAGGCGAATTAGTTTGAAGCTAGCATAGACAATTTATAATTATTTCGCCGGAGATTTAGTGCTATAAATAATACCGCGGCAAAGGACGGCGCTGTAATATGCATTATTATATAGAAATTAATACATATCAGAAAAATTGATGTTGCCATGGCTGAGTATTGAGCTCGTGACCATTGCTTAGTAGGCAACGTGCTAACCACTTAAGCTACAGCACCCCTAAGTTTTTGCAAAATATGTATGTGATTGGAATTTTAGAATACATATTTCATTAGACATATGAATATTCAAAAATATTTACGAATAAAATACCGAATAAAAATTATTCGTATTTTTTTTTTTAACAGAAGTGAGTCTCTTCTGGCAAATAGTAAAAAAATTATTTTCACATTAAAATATTTCGTAGAAACAACGAAAAAAAAAAATACTGATTAATTTTTATTCGTTTAAATTTTCTTTTAATATAAAAAAAATGTTATAATTTTTATTATTTTTATGAAGTGTCAGAACAAGCAATGTGGTAAAATATCAAGACCTTTTCAAAATTTGATGACAAATAACCGATTAAATTTATTTTTTTGGTTGCAGTTTAAATATTCAAAGATGCAATTTGGATAATTTGCATCTTTGAATATTTAAACTGTTTTTTTTTTTATTAATTTACACTAATATTATTACCTTTTTGATTGTTGAATTAAATTTTTGTCACATTCTTTAAGGACATAAAACCGAAAAAAATAATTATTTACGGAAATTTTATGGAATTTTATGGCACATATTTTCTTAGACACAAATATTCCCAAATATTTACAAATAAAATACTGAATAAAAATTATTCTTTAATATTTGTTGATATAAAATAATTTAAAAGCAGAAAAAATTAATGTATTAAATTTTTGAATCCTTAAATATATAAATTGTTTCCTTTTAAAAATTAAAATTTTTCCAGATTTTTGGAGGACATAAGACCGAATAAAATAATTATTCGCTGAAATTTTGCAAAAGATGTTTGTGTTTGGTATCTTATGATACACATTTTCTTAGACATAAAAATTCCTAAATATTTGCGAATAAAATACCGAATAAAATTTATTCGTTAATTTTTTTAATATAAAATATTTTAAAAGCAAAAAAAAAATTTTTTTTGATTATTTATTTTTGAGTCCTTGAATATATAAACTGTTTTCTTTTAAAAATTAAAATTAAATTTTCCAGATTTTTGGAGGACATAAGATCGAATTAAATAATTATTCGCTGAAATTTTGCTGAATATTATAAGTTTTTTTTTGCAAAAGATGTTTTTTTTATTTTATGATTTTATATTTTCTTAGAGAAATATTTACGAATAAAATGCGGAATAAAATTTAATCGTTAATTTTTGTTTGATATAAAATAATTTAAAAGCGAGAAATAATAATCTATTAAATTGTTTTTGATTTATTTTTCAGTCCTTGAATATTTCAACTGTTTTCTTTACAAAATTAAAATTTTCCACATTTTTGGAGGATATAAAATCGAATAAAATAATTATTGGCTGAAATTTTGCTAAATATCATAAGCTTTTTTTTTTTTTTTGAAAAGATGTTTGTGTTTCGTATTTTATAAAACATATTTTCTTGGACAGAAACATTCAAAAATATTTACGAATAAAATACCGAATAAAATTTATTCGTAAAATTTTTTTTTTGTTAAAAAATAATTTAAAAGCGAAAAATAATAATCCATTAAATTTTTATTGATTTCTTTTTTGATTCCTTGAATATATAAACTGTTTTCTTTTAAAAATCAAAATTGAAATTTTCCAGATTTTTGGAGGACATAAGACCGAATAAATTAATTATTAGTATCTTCATTTTTGGTTTCAGGAAAAGATGTTTGTGTTTGGTATTTTGTTATACATATTTTCTTAGACACAAATATTCCCAAATATTTACGAATAAAATACCGAATAAAATTTATTCTTAATTTTTTTTTGGATTTAAAATAATTTATACAGGAAGATAAAAAACTATTAAAAGATGAAAATATTTTTTTATTTTATTAGAACTTAAATACAAGCAAAATGTTTTTAAAGAGCAAAGAAATTTGTAAAATCATTACTTAGATAAATTTTATAGAAAGCTTTTTTTTTGCTTTTATGGGTTTATATTAAATAAATCCTTCTTTTATTTACCCATCAAGTATTTAAATCGTTTTTGTTTGATAGTGGTGGTAGTAATATTAAAGAAAAATAAAAAGAAATTTTATTTCTACCAATTGCAATTTTTTTTTGCTTTTTGTGCAAAAAAGAATAATTTATTCGCACAACACAAATGCTTTTTGTATGAATTATTATCCTCAAAGGCAGATTTGTAATCTTGTAAATCTAGATTTAAAGATTTAATAAAAAATGCTATTTTTCATACAACAGATTACTGTGCGCTCTCTCTCGCAAACTCACACAACCATCAAAACAAAGCAGCAGGCAGATGGTAAAAAAAACTTCTGTTGTTCTTTATCTTTTCGTTTGTGTTAAAAAACAAGATTTTGAATTGTTTGTTAAATAAAATAAAATGAAATTTTTGTTGCAAAAACTATTTTATAATTAGCCGCAAATGTTGTTTACAGTAAAATGCACACAGCTGTACTTGAGGTAATTTCAAAACTAAAAATAAGGTTTTTATCCTAAACAAGATGAAACTAAATAACAACAACAGGTAAAAACTGAAAAAAGAATACGACAAAAACGGCAAATAAAAGTTTTTTATGTTAAAAAATTAAAAAAAAGAACAAGTAATCATTTACACATTTTTTTTTGTAATTTAAACTTTATCTGTACAAAGTTTTGTGGAATTTAAGTTCAAAACAAGTCCTTTTTTTCAAATTTCAAAGTGAACATTAGCGGTCTAACAATGTTTTAAATAGTTCTGGCAAAGTTTTGAGTAACGGGTATCGAGTATCGCCTATTTGATAATTATTTTATGAGTACTCTATACACAAAAGCAGTTGGTCGATATTTTTATGGTAATAATTTTTGGAAATAAATTGATACAGACTTGGAGAATGCCAATTACAGTTTGTAATTAATTACACATTTAATTACCAATTATATGCAATTGTAATTTGAATTTTTCAATTACAATTACATACAATTACATTCAATTATAATTACATTTAATTACAATTACATTCAATTACAATTACATTCAATTAATTACAATTACTTTCAATTACATTCAATTATATTCCATTACAATTACATTCAATTACAATTACATTCAATTAAAATTACTCTCAATTACAATTACATTACATTACAATTACATTCAATTAAAATTACTCTCAATTACAATTACAATTACATTCAATTACAATTATATTTAATTGTAATTGAGATTTTTTCAATTACATTTTTTATGTAATTTGTAATTAAGAAAATTCAATTATAATTGAAAACATTTAATTATAATTACATATAATGGAGAATTGTTAAGAATATAATTGATTTTTTTTCAATTTCAAATAATGTTTGCTGCTTAATTACAATTACAATTATTTGTTATTGAACATTTCCAATAGTTTAATTAAAATTTTTTTTAAAAATTTAATCACAAATTAAAAGAAGTTGTAATTGACTTGTAATGCTTAGTTAAGAATATGCAATTGCACGTTACCTCCCGATGTCTGATTGAATAGAATATTTGACAAATATAAAATACCGTTGCTATTATATAAACCCACGTGTTGAGTACTAGTGACTACTCAATTGAAAAGTATTGTGTAGTGTCGAGCAATTGAAAGTAGTAGACACTGTCAGCACTAGCTTAAGGGGTTCGATCTCTTTGAGATCACTTTTACAGGCAGCTCAGTAGCCTTATTTTATGGAAACCCAATCAATGCTGGAGAACCAAAGATTATTGCCAGCTTTTAAGGGCCACAGACGTGACACTGGAAAGACTAGCATACTTCTGGGATAGAGCAGAACATTTTTAGGTTATTTTTTTTGCTAATAAAGGGCCATTGTCGGTTAGAGGTAGCAACAGTTTATGGCAAAATGGCCCTCCCGATTTTGGCATGATAGGCGAGAATGATAAAAAATAGTGCAAAACCAAAGGGTATTATATGATGGGTTAGATGATTTTGCAGCTTGAAAATTTGATGATGCAGTTTTATTTATCATGAGAATCAAGTGGCTTAATAACAGACAAAGAAGCCTCCGAGTGGTGGGTCTATTGCTAATTAGTACTACTTTTTCCAACTTAACCTAACCTAATCTATATGCTCTTGTACCAAAAAACTTACAATGACAATTAGGCAACAGTAATAATAAAACTGGAGTGGCCTACACTCAACTTTACCATACCCAATGGAAACAGATATTTTTATGAATATATTACATAAAGAAAATAAAAGTTCAAAGTATATTCGAATCGAAAAATTAATGATTTTCGGTTTGGGGTGTTAAGTAAACTACCCCTTGCCCCTTCCCGATTATAAACAAAATTTATACAGCTCTTCATATCCATAAATCAAAGGTACATACTGAATTTCTTATTTTTTATGTAATACAGTATGACCTGTAAAGCGTTTACAAAATTTGGGAATAGGTAAACTATCCCTTGCCCCTTCCTGATTATGCCCAAAATTTATACAGCTCTTCATCTCCAGAAACCAAAGGCACATACTGAATTTCGTTTTAATATGTCATACGGTATGACCTGTAGAACGTTCACAAAATTTGGGGGTAAGGAAACTACCCCTTGCCCTCTTCCGATTATGCGCAAAAACTATACAGCTCTTCATCTACATATACCAAAGGCACATACTAAATTTCATTTTGATATGTCGAACAGAATGACCTGTACAAACTCCAAAAAATAGTTGCAAACACACCCACCCACCCACAGACATCATCGCGAAAAGAGTAAAAATGGAGACCTCAAAACATTTAAATCCGTCGAAATCCCGACCTCGATTTTTTTCATGATTACCTTATACTACGTATGGTAAAGTTAAAAAAAAAAAAAAAAATAAGAAAAACAATATAATCATCCCATTTCCTTATGGGAGAATCTTGCATCCTTCAAGTCTCTGACTAAATCCATATATAAGAAACAATTTCCACCATTAACAAAATATAGTTAAAGTGTACCTTGGAGTACAAAAAGTGCCTAATAATGTGAAAAGTGCACAAGGAATTAACAATAAGTCGTAGTTTTAGCTTTAAACCATTTGGAGATAAACTTTTTATATTTCTGCTGTTAGTTTTATTTTAGCAGGTAGTTGTGTTTGTGTTTTTTTCTCCATAAACTTTTTATAAATGCCATTTGCTTAAAGTACTCACTGTGGTGTTGCAGTATTTGTTTGTTTGTTGTTTTTTCTTTCTCAAACTTTTCTGCCACTTAATTTTTCTATGTCGTTTATAAAATGTGTGTTGCACCAAAAAAGCTTAAAAATAACTTTACTGCACAATTTGGAATTATGTTTATACCACATATGCTTAAATGGTTTTAACTTGACTCTGACACATAAGCAGGTTTAATTTTTTGTTATGTGAAAGAAAGGTGCAAAATTTTTATAAAAATAATGCTTAAGCTGCTTTTTATGTCACCCAAAATCTATTAAATAAAATTTAGGATATTTTTTTTTAGCTTTAAGGGTTGCATTGGAAAAGGAAGCAAAGAAGATTTAGATTTCTTTTTATAGTTTTTTTTTATAACGATATTATTTCTCACGATTTTATTTTGGTATGTGTAAGAAATGCTCTTAACAAGTTTAAGTTAAAGAAAATGACAATTTTTAAAATAAATAATAAGTATAAATGTTGTTGCCAATTGGACCAGACAGATGTAGATTTGGTAGTGTCTAGTACATCTGCTATTTACTATTTAATCACTGATTGATCCGATGACATCAACAGGATTAAAACCGGCAAATACAAACATACCAACCCACTATCACTGGCAATCCAATAGTCTAATTGACTTGGCATTTGTAAACAATAACTCTAAGGTTCTCCTAATGATCAAATTTCCGCGTCAAATCATGATTTATTATTCGTCACCTATGATTTCTGTGTAAAAAGCCAAACTAGTTATTACACATACCGGGATCTCCATAAAATTTATTATATGCTTTAAAATAGCCATTTAGATAGCATTGATTGGCAAAAGAATTATACTCTTGTCGACGTAAATGATCTGCTGCGCTTTTTACAAGATAATATTAATAGATTATTTTACGTGTGCGTTCCTTTAAAAACAAAATGTATAAATACGAATCAAAAAGCCTTAATCAGGAAACTTAATGCTGCTCACTCAAATTTGAAACGATTCAAAACTCCAGAGCTTTATGTGTGGAACAAGATTAACGTGAGTACCTGCCTACTCGGCCTAACCTCACGGTGGTCTTACCACCGAGTGAAACTTAGGCGTAGACTAGCGCCCCCATTCTGTAGTATAACAACACTTTACGATTGCCACCAATCGCTTTTTGTGTGTGATACAGTCACAATGAGTAGCAATTTATATAATATGGCAAGCCTTTCCAAGGCAAGCCTAGATCCACATTATAACCTCTTGCTTAGAGGTTTGGAGAGTATCCAAACTCCGTCTGTTGAGAGTGCAACAGCACACTTGATCGACCTTGCACCTTACCTACTTAATCGATCTTAAACCACAACCACCACGTGTACCCCCGAAGGAGACCTCACTAATAACCGGTCACAGAGAGGATAGGCTCTCTGTGGGGCCACCGATTCCCGTGGTACCAGTCCTTTGGGCACTGGTCGGGCCTCGAAGAGAACCCGTATGTTTTCACACACAGACTTTTTTTTCCAGATTTAGGCTCTAGGAACCCTAGCGTCTGGTGCCCTATTTTCCCCGAGTGGACCGCGTCAAAGCATTTGCCATATTCCTGAAGTGACAATTGGAACCCCCGGGGGTAACTCCAGAGCTTTATAAAATATTTCAAGTGTGTAGACAGGAAGTAGTAAAAAAAAACTCAATGATTCAAAATGCTTGTACTATGAAAGAAAATTCTCCTCGCCAATAGATAACAAGTTGAAATGGGAGCAACAAAACTATTCATCTCATTTAATTTAAATCAAAAATTTGTAAACATTAATATTTCTCAACCTACACGCAACCTATATGAAGCTATGCTTTCCGTACCGATTGAAAATCCATTCAGTTTTTGCTGTGTAAGCCAATGCGAAGTTAAGCTATGTTTACCCACAATTAAATCGAAGGCTATTGGTGTTGACTGAATAAATCCAACCTTTTTAGGATTTAACATGCCAAAACTCTTGCCATTCCTCACTCATTTATTTAACACCATACTCACAACTTCTGTATACCCTGATGCATGGAAATTGTCTAAAATTATGCCCATCCCTAAACAAAATAATATTTATAGGCCAATTACAATTCTTCCTTTCTTATCTAAAGTTGTGGAATAAATTATCAGCAAGCAAATTAATAAATATCTCGAAAAGCAGAATCTCTTATCTGAAGAGCAATTCGGCTTTGTAAAAGGCAGTAGCTATATTACAGCTCTCACGGATGTGGTCGAAAATCTACGAGCTGATCTTGACAAGAGCATGGTCTCATTTTTAGTACTTCTGGATCATAGCAAGGCCTTTGACACAGTAGACCAACCAATTTTATTGACGAAACTTGAGAAACTTTTTTATTTTTCACCTACAGTCTACAAACTCTTGAACAACTATCTTACTGAACGTTCTCAAGTAGTTGAACTTTATGGAAATTATTCAGAAATCTTTAATGTAAACAGAGGTGTTCCACAGGGTTCAATACTGGGGCCTCTGCTTTTTTGTCTGTATATTAATGATTAACCTGATGAAATCCAATACTGTAAAGTGCAAATGTATGCTGATGATGTCCAGATTTATAATAGTAGTAATGCAAGCGATATTCATTCATGTGCGGACAACATAAACAGCGACCTAGTGAGGGTTAATAGATGGGCAGTAAACAACGGTTTGTGTATCAACCCTTCCAAATCAAAGAGTATTTTCATTAATACAAACAATAAAACCATAAATGATGACATCAAATTAAAAATAAATAATGATAACATTGAGTTTGTAAGTTTCTGCAAAAACTTGGGGCTCGTATTTAACAATAATCTATCTTGGTCAAACCATATAGTGACTTCAGTTGGTCGAGTATATGGAATGCTTAGGAATATTTGGGCCGTCAAGTATTCAACGCCACTCAATATAAGAACACTGCTTGCTAAAACATGTCTTCTACCTGTCTTGCTGTATGGTTGTGAAATATATACAGAAACTGTTCCAGCTGTGATTTTAATAAACTTAAAGTTGCTTATAAGAACATAGCAAGTTATGTATATAACAAAGGACGATTTGAGACAATTTCCCGATTTTCGTACCAAATTTATTGGATGAGCTTTAAAAATCTCCTTAAATTTAGGAGCCTGCTCTTCTTACAAATAATATGACATCTCGACAACCAATTTATCTTTTTAACGTGTTAAGATTCGGAAGATCTGTGTGAGAAAAAAGATTAATCCAGCAAAAATATAAAAGCGCATTATCACAACGTCATTTTTTCATCTATAGCATAAGTCTTTGGAACCAGCTACCAACTCAAGTTCAAACTATTAGCAACGCAAACCGATGTAGAAATGAACTTCTTAAGTATTTCGGCTAATTTTGTTTCCCTTTCTATAACTTTTGTTCTTGTTGTATGTAGGTATAATTAATTTCCTTTTTAACCGACTTCAAAAAAAGAAGGAGGTTATCTATTCGTCTGAATGTTGTCTTTTTTATGTTTGTGCCCGCAGAACTCAGTCATTTCTGAACCGATTTCAAAAATTTTTCTTTATTAGAAAGGAAATGCTTACAGATTGGTCCCATTTTAAAAGAAGTGCAGAATTTTGAAAATTAAAGGGTGTCCCCATACAACATACGTGTTTTTTTCCGTGTATTATGAACCGTAAAGAGCACCCTTTTAAAATTTTAAAAAATTGCATATCACTATAGCTGCCAATAATAGAAATTAATAAAAAAATAAACTTAAAAATTAAAAGGTGTCCCCATATGTGACGTCAATTTAAATATATGAACCATTTGAACCATTGTAGACAATCACTTGAAAATTGGACAGAATGTCCAATATTTATAATCGGAAATTATATATTTATAATTAGAAGTTAAAGGGTGTCCCAATAGTTGATGTAATTTGATGTATATTGCAAAACTTTTGAACCGTAACAGAGAGACGGTTGAAATTTACATAGAACCTGTATATTTAAGTCCTTTATAACATCAAGTATATAATTTAAATTTGGAAACTAAAGGGTGTCCCCATAATTGATAAAATTTTACCTGTCTAGTCCTATCTTTTGAACCGTTATAGACAAATACTTGAAAATTAGACAGAATCTCCACTACTATGTCCCGTATAATAACATTTATAAATATTTAAAATTTTAAAGGTTGTCTCAATAGTTGATGTAAATTTATGCATTTGGCAAACTTTTGAACCGTTTTAGACAGACATTTGAAATTTACAAAGAATCTGTCCTTTAAGTGTTTAATTTAAAATTGTACATTAAAGGGTGTCCCCTAGGTAATATTGTTTAAGCTATATGGCCATATCTTTGGAACCGTTACTTTTTATTACTGCGTCAGTAATAATATGAGTAAAAAAATAAAGGGTGTCCTCATATCTGAGGTAATTTGTCCTATATGGCTTTATCTGCTGAACCGTTATGGATTGACATTTGAATGTACAGAACGTATATTACTATGTCCGTTAGAGCAGCAAGTATAAAAGAATTTGATTTGAGTACTATTTCTTACAGATTACATCCTTCTAAATTTTTAGTTAAGAATTGATGCCATATATTTTTTTGTAGTCGGTTTTTTTGCAAGAATGTTATTTTTTTTATCAACTTTTTCCTTATAATGTAACTAATTTTAAATATTTTTAATTATTGATTATATGTAGTTTATCAAGTTATGAATCTGTATAATTGTACTTTCTCACTTACACACTATAATTTATAAGATATTAATCTTGTTGTGCTAGATTTTTTAAACAAAAAAATACAAATACAAATATTAACAAGTGCCTGCGGATATGCTTATTGACGGAGAGGTTAATCAATGATTGGCTCCTGCAACAAGTGAAATTTTCAAATTTGGAACGACTCTTACCCATACGACATGCTCTGTAGCCAAGCGTTCACAAGAAGTTTGTAACGAGCGTTACAAAAAAAAAATGTAACCAACTTAATTTAAGCCAAATTGTTTAATATTGTTACGTTTTTATATTACGTTGAATTCTCTTTATTGAATTTTTTTATTTATTTATTAATGGTTATACAAAACAGTAAATGAGTTTATATAACGTAAATATACGAGTATGAGCATCGAGGCCTTCAATTCTGGTTTAAATTTATCTTTTACAAATTTAAAATTAATTAATTAGATAATATTAAAAATTTTGGATTTTTTTAAAACAAGTAAAAATTTTGTGAACATTATTACATGATGGTAAACAAAGCAATGAACTAGGAATGGTGGAACCAAAAATTTCAAATCTCTCTTGAGTAAATAGCTGCGAACTGTCCAATATGTGATCAACAGTTTGTGTGGAATTACAACTACTAAAACCTACTATAGGTTTGTCTTCTCTTGATAGTAAATACTGATGAGTGGTTAAGGTATGGCCAAGCCTTAGCCTTGAGAATAACCTTGCTTCACTTCTAGAAACTGTTGAAGGATATACAATTTTCACTCCTTTAGGGTTAATTGTTTTATAGCGATGTATGTATGTATACCAATCGTTGTTTCTTGATGAATTCATGTGTTTTAATATATGTAATTTTATATCTTTCTTTTCTTGCGTGTGAAAAAATAATAATGGAGATCGTTGGGTATGTCTTGCAACTCTGTCTGTTGTTATTCTAAAATAAATACACACCGGTATTTATTTTACTCTGTTACTTTATTTATTCAGCTTAGAATAAATTTTATTGACACCTCTGTTAAAAATACACTAACTGTTTAACACTAACTGACGAACACGACAACTGATCTCTTAGACGTTTAAAAAATACTGTCAAGCCGCTGGCGATGATGGATTCTATTTATAGGCGAGCAAAAACGCCTAAAATGTACTATTCAAGTAGGATCTGGCAGGGTCATTTTCATATATATTTATATATATATATATATATATATATATATATATATATATATATATATATATATATATAAGTGTGTATATCTCTGTTGTCTTCCATAGTTATGTATTTAGGTGTGTAGATTTCTGCTGCAGAGAGGCGTGTTTCTTCTATACTTGTATTAATGTGCGAGTGTATATACGCTAATCATTTTATGTTTGTTTTTTATAAATGTTTGCATATGGAGTATTTCTAGAAAGATCGACAACAACAATTAATACATGCTTAGCGATGTTCTTTGACATTTATTTCTTTTATTCATTATTGTAAGAAAATAGACCATCAATGTTGTTGTTGTTACACACAAAATTATTGCTTATTTCTTTTCATAGCTTATGCAGAATAAAGTCTTCTTTCGTATCAATACCAATATCTGGTAGAGAGCTAGGCAACACACAGGAATACTTTTTTTTTCTCTTGTAAACAAATTGGTGAACAAATTTATTTCGGTATATGTGAAGCTTGAAATTCATAACAAACCGCTGGCTCTACTAAAACTACTAAATGAACGTAGTTATATTTGACTAAGAAGGAGGGATATTGCTGCTCTCGTCCGATCATTAGAGGGATAACCCGTTAAGCCCCTGTCACACTATAATACTGAGTATTAACATTTTCATTGGATTTTGTAGGATAGAAATCCAATGAGAATTGTGTGATTGTCAAAAAATCTAACGCAACATAACATCTCGTTTTCACACTATCACACTTTAAATAAAATGAAAAATATCAGCAAAGGAACAAGCCGAGGCGAGACATTGAACGGCGTCGGCTGAGCAATTTTATGTGGACGGCAGAGGTGCCGGGTCTTAAGTTTGTTTGGCCGTGCAATTTTTCGGTTAATAATAAAAAAAAAACAAAACAAAAAAATAATACGTACATCCAACAATTTCTAATCATGGCAGAAACAAAGTACATATGTAGGCGTTAAGACTGATGGCAATTTAAGGCAGGTGCAGGACAAAGAAAAAATATTATCGGCGGCGGCGAACTATAGGCTGCGACTCACTCAGCTTGGTTCTTTGTTTGAAAAAAAAAAAAACTCAACTCTGATACAATGAAAAATGTTATCGTTTAGACAATTTTCTAAAAATGGTTTGGTATTATGGGATGTTAAATTTCTTTCCGTATTATTTCACATTTTGATAACATACTGCTTTTACACTATCACACTTTCTCATTGGATTTAAGTGTTTGACAAGTCTTAATACTCAGTATAATAGTGTGAAAAGGGCTTAAATGATAGCAGCAACCGTAAAACATACACTTTTTTTGGCGAGCACTGGCTGAACTTAAAAAGAGTATATTTATATTTATTTAAGACTTAAGATATAAATAATTATTTAAAACTGCAAGCAATATTAATTCTTTTTCCTGCTTATATTTCATTATAATAACTTAGTTTTAGTTAATATTCAAATTAAAATATAAAATAATATTTCTTTAATGTTAAGCTTACCAGTTTTTGTTTATTAAATTCTTATAGAGATTTTGCAAGAAACTACAGACTCCTAAATAGTTGTAACACAACAATAATATTTAAATAAGCATTATTATATATTTTATATACATAAATAAATGTAAGAACACTTATGTATGTATTTGTGCATGTATGCTTGTCAGTTGAATTCCAATTTTTAATATTAAATATTAAACATTTGATTTTATGTTCGTGTTACAAGATTCCAAGCACATTCTATTCTCTACACTTATACAAAATGTTAATGGCGTAACACATTTCAATAAACGCAAACACATGTACGCTCTAATACACACACACGCTCATGTTTATGAGAAAAAGAGAAAAATAACTTTATGCCAGTGTTGGGATATGACAATGTTTAAATTGTACGGTTCCAGTGATAAAATTGTACCAAATCAGCATCAATTCTACGAACAATCGACATTAAGATAAAAAAAAACAAGCAAAACATACATCCGCTAGCTCGACATAAAAAGATTCTAATTAGAACTTTAATACTAGAGTATTTAAATTGACCTTGATTCCTTGAATTTCTTTTCTGTGGATATTAGTCAACGAAAATCAAAGCGTATATAAATTTTTAAGATTAAGCAAATTCCGCAATTCCTAAAGTATACAAAAAATCCCAAAATTGAAATTTTTAGGCTTTGGCCCATAAAGTCCACATATGGACTAGGGTTCATAAAATACTTTCAGCGATAATTGGGAATATATATAGCTTTTTGTGAGGTTCTCAGTGTTGTGGCCACTTAGCACCACTACTGGTAAGTGAATGATACTTCTCTGCTATGTTTAATGTCAAATTTTGGATCAATCGAACTAGCCTTTTACAGATTGCCCTTTACACTGTGCAATGTTAGGATCTGGCTACACTACAATTGCAATCAAGTGCTTGTAACTTCGCTAAAGTCATCGGATCTTCATCTGATTAAGTATGCCTGGAGCTATTTGGATGAATAAAAAGATCTTACGATTTCTCACCAGAAAGAATTAAAAAATATATCAACTAATGTCGGAAACTGATTAAGGTGATGCAAAAACGTAACTAAATTACCTATCACTTAAGCATAATAGGTGTAGCAGAGTAAATAATAATAATTCTGAACATAAATCAAGACTGATGCAATTTAGACAGGCTTGGAGATCTATGAGGTTAGAAATGTAAACAAAAATTGTTTTGATTAAATAAAAAATTTATTGAATAAATTTTATATGGAATTGTACCAAAAAAGCATTAGGTGAACCAGTGTACCACTGATGTGTCGATTGTACTAAATTTGGTACAATTGTACCACAAATCCCAACACTGCTTTATACCCATTTTCATAAGAAATAAAATATTTTTTAAATATATTTTTTTCATACAGAATTAGTTGTAAAATACATTTCAAATTTTTAAAGGACATTTCACACTATAATACAAGTATTAATACTTTTGAATAAAATGCAAGCTTGAACTAATCGCTGTTTAATTTTTTTTCTCAAAAACAATAACAACTTATCACATCAGGGTTTTCATTTTCTTCAAAAGTATTAATACTTGTATTATAGTGTGAAACGGCCTTAAGTGATTAAGTATACGCACACAAATTTATTTGTGTATGTTTAAGTTTTTAAGTGTTAATGTTTTACTGTTTTTTTTTTGTATAATTACGAGTATCATAAAATAAATGAGGTGATTTTCTTTTCTCTTAAATTTTATAAAATATTCACAATTTATTTTTGTGTGCATTGAGTGAAATAATAATGCAAATATACATACACGCACGATTATAGATGGTTCAATAACAATATTATTTAAAATTGATTTTTTGCTGTTTGATTAAATTTCAATATACATAACAATAATATTGGCAATAAAATAATAAATAAAAAAAAAAAACAAAAAATTAAACATTTAAGCTTACCCACATTTGTAATATATTTGTTGTAGTTTGTTGTATACTTGTGTTGTTGTAGTAGAAGAATAAAGGTTAAAATTTATATTAGCAAGTAGCTAGAGCTGTGGTAGTAGTAAAAAAATAATAAGGAAATCATGTGTGTTGAAAAAAGAAATTAAATTAAAAATTTTAATTATAAAGACGAGCTTTATGTGCAATTAAAATAAATAATTTTATAATTATAAAAGCAGTGGGCCCTTGAGAAATGCTGTCATGAGTCTTTGTCTAATACCTTAATCATCCTAGGTGATACCGCTTAACTTTGTTTGGAAATAATATAGCTGAGGATTCGATAAATAAATTCTATTAAAATTTTATTTAAAAAAATTAAATTATTGCTGCACTTGTTTTTTAAATAAAATTGAAAAATATTTCTTTTTTACTTGTTTCAGAAAAAAACAAGAAAAGGGGCACTACTAAGTTTGGACTAACAATATATTGGAAAATTGTGGTCACTGCAAAACTTAATAACTTTTTTTAAATATTCTAGTACAATCTGAACGTGCCTAGGCATCGAAAATACCACTTTCTACCTTAAAAAGTAGTTTTTTTTACTAACCTACATATTTCTTGCAATTGAAGCTTGATGCTAAAAAATAAAAAATCGCAGTAAATTAAAGTTTTAAGGTACAAAGTGATTTTAGGGAGCTATTTGGGGTATCTAGATTGTATTGGTATGTTTATGTTGTATATGGATGTTAATGAAAGGCACGATATAGTTTACAAATTCTTTATTTCAATAAAAACGTGACCTTAGTCAATTACATATAAATTCAGAATGAGAAAAAGTATAATAAAATATAACTTAACCTAACATTTAGATCTGTCAAAATTTCATGACCAGAGTTATCAATGTATCGTTTTAATAATTTCTACCGGGATTTAACAGTTTACAAAAGTTATTCAGTTTTACAGTGGCTACAATTTTCCCATATATTTTTAGTGAAAATTTAGTTCCTGTTAGTCATGCTGAAAAAAGTAAAAAAAAAATATTTTTTAATTTTTTTTAAATGTGCAGAAATAAGTTCTTTTTTTTGTATAAAATGTTCAGAGAATTTATTAAACGAAATCTCGGCTACTCTATTGCCAAACAAAGTTAAGCGGTATCACTAACTGATGAAACCTTTTTTAATTTTCAGAAATTTTCAAGGCGCATAAATAAAAATTTCGTCAAACCGAGTATAGGGTTTTAATACCCTAGAACAATCGATCCTGTCAAATCTGTGTAAGTTTTCACTTTTGCACTGTGATATTTTTAATAATTATTTTATTATTCTTTCTTTTAATTATTTGTCAAACAGTGAGATTAATTCGCTTCTTTTCTTTAACTATTTGATTATTTTCAAATCGAGCTGTTTCTCAATAGATATATATTTGCTTATATCTATCAAGTAATCAAATAAAGGCCCTTTTAAGTACGTTTTATATATTTTTATCTGCTTATTATTTTGCTTTGACTTATTTTTTTTGCCAAGACTGGAAGGTTTAACATAAGCCCCCAAATATTAACAAGAGCATAGATTTTATTTGAAATTAAGGTTCTAATTATGGAGTATAAATATGTACTTACATTTACATTCACATTGTGAATAGACTCATAGACTTCCTATTCTAATAAATAATCAAACTATTTAATGAATTTCAATTTTATTAAAAATGACAACGAAGGCCCTCTAGAAATGGAAATGTTAATCTCTGAAGAAACTTCAGTTTGTGATGGTCAATAGACGTATAGGTTTAGCGTATACGTAATATTATTTAGATACTGAAAATATCACTCATACGTATGTTAAATGACTTGGAAAATTTGTTATATCTTTTACTTTATTTAACAGGGCAAGTTATTTTGCGCAAAGTCTATTTATTTCCCTTTAATTGGAATTACCTACACACACGCACATTACCTACTAGTCAAACGACGAACGCAATTTTTATGTCAAACTTTTAGTGATCTTTTAGCACTTTGACTTTTAAGCTTAAATCTCGAAATGGCAGAGTTAAACGCTGAAGAAACTTCACTTTGTAATGGTCAATAGAAGGTACGGGATGTGTTTCATAAGAATATATCGAAAAGGTGAACACTCACTCTAATATCAGGAATTGTAAAACGTTAATAACATATAATTTAGGTATTTTAGGCTGGAAAACTTTAAGTAATCTTTTAGCACTTTGATTTTTAAGCTTAAATCCCGAAATGGCAAGGTTAGATGCTGAAGAAACTTCAGTTTGTAATGGTCAATAGAAGGTACGGGATGTGATTCATAAGCATATATCGCAATAGGTGAACAGGTTAATCCCAAAAGTCACCTCTACATCAGGAGTTTTAGAACGTATAATTTAGGTATTTTAAGCTGGATAACTGCGGTAAGGAAAGGTCATGGAATTTTCAAGTATAATCCGTTTACATATAAATTTAATAAAATGCATATACGCAATATTATTATGATACTGTAAAATATTAATCATACGTATATTAAACGACTTGAAGGATTTGATACCTTTTACTCGATTTGACAGGGCAAGTTATCTTGCGCAAAGTATATTTATTTCCCTTTATTGGGAATTACAACCACAATCACAGACTAAGAAATCAGGAGATCACAGGATTCATAACTTTGACTTTTAAGTATCTTGTCTGCAGAGAGGAAAAAGTCCTTCGACACTGATTTTGGAAAATTATTTTATTCCGAATTTGTTCTGTAATATTTCCATTAATTAATTTCTTAAATATAAAGCTCTTCTTTAATATTAAACAAAATAACAAAAAAAAAAAAAACACGTGAAAGCATACAAAGCATAGAAAGCTTGTCAGAATTTAATGGAGTTTAAAATTCATTTAAGGATTTAAATGTTTTTGTTTTTATACAATAATAAATTAAGTAATTAATATTTTTTTCTTTATAAAATAGTTAATAACAATTTGTTGGTTGATGATTTATGGATTTCGGTGTCGGTATGTGATTTAAATATGTTGTTGTGGTGCGCTTAAATGTCACATTTATATAAAACATTAATAACGAAATGATAGATTTATATGTGATTTTAATTTAATTTTTCAATTTGTTAAAATATTTTTTTATTTTAATTTGCATCATTAAGTCAAACTACATTTAATTCCACAAGTTATTATAATATTATAATTAATATTATTGATTAAATTGTGATTTTTAATGACTTAGTGGTGGGCAAATCACTGTGGATGGACAAAAATTTTTTTTGTTGTTAAAAAAAAAAAGAAAATATAGAGGAAGTTTATTGCAAGCTCTATCATTAAAACGGAAATTTTTTAAAACAACACGACGTTGTTAATTAAGATATTTTACAAACAAGTAAAATACTTAAATAAAAATATATTTTTTTACATAAATAAAGTTAAGGTGGTTATGGAGGATTTTATCCCTGCCCTTTTCCTTTTTCGTAGAGTTTTTATGATTTGTTAGAATAAAGCCACAAAATAAAATATAACAATATTTGGCAGAACATTACCTACAAAGTCGCTAAACATATCCTACAGCTCAGATGTAAAGAAAACTTAGTTTTATATACCAAAATGAACAGGCCTCAGCTGGGAAACTTTAACCCTTTCTAAATAAATTTCTGATATGATCTTTCAAAACGTCGGTATACCTATATTTTTGCTTTTGGTCTCCTCTAGCATCTAGAATCAATAGTCGGAACTCCGTAATTATTTTTTTTCTATTAAACTGTTTAATTTTTTCTTTGTAAAAAAAGAATATAAATAATTGCTTCTGAAAGCTGGAGTCATATAATTACTAATGTTTTATACATTAACCGCATATGGTGCGTATACGTAATGTTAATTATACATACGTGTGCATTATTGATTATAGCAATAACAACATTAGTAGTGGGTACATTGCAACATATATATTTTTATGTGAAAACACTATCCGAGTAAAGAGTTCCATTATCAACACAATACAGCATACCATGCAGATTTAGCCCCTTGAGATATTTTCTATATCCAGACGTAATGGAAAGAAATGGCTTATGGCATAGCCAGACAGACCCATGCCATAAGCCTGTGAAACTGCACGTTTAATAGTATTAGTAAAAAGTACAAAATTTCTCTTCTTCACAATAATAGTCACAGAATTTTCCAGAAAATTATCCAAATAAATTTGCCACGTGGCTCTTTCCGGCGATTAAAGTTGCATCTAAAATATATGAGACTTTCAAGATTATTCATTCATGCGGCGTGCAAAGCCTTCGATGCTATTATCATTATTGATATGAAATTACTTTATATTATTTCTCTGTAGAAGTCAAGTATTAAACATTTATTAGCCATAGTTGCAATTATTGCAGCTTTTATTACAAAAATGTGTTTTTCAGACTGTTGAACCTTGCAACTTTTCAATATTTAATAAAATACGAGGTATTTAAATTTTTTTAAATTAAAATTTAACAGTGAATTTTTTTATTTATTTAATATTTTTGTAGTACTTCCTTTATATTTTTCTTTTTTAACATTTTTCGTCTACCATTAAAAATAGCAACTACATATTTTCGTTTATTTTTTCCCCTTCAGGTATATGATGATCAGAATAATATGAAAAAAATTGTTTTACACCAAATGAACATAAGGGGTATACGCAATATTAATTCCATGCTTAAAATATCACTCATACTCGTATTAAACAAATTGACAGAATTTGATATCTTCTTCCTGATTTCCATAGGGCAAGTTTTCTTGCATAAGTATAATTTTTTATATAGAAGAGAAGCAAGACAGAATCATTTATCCTCTCTTTTCATTTCGCCTAAAAATCAGGTATTACAGATTAATTTGAAATACTTTGTTAGATTGGAACTTTAGTTTAAAAAAGACTTTTTACAAAATTTCTCTTAGCAATTAAAAATGCCAATAGACGATAAATTAAAAAAGCTAAATTAGTAATTTACCTCACATTGGTAATCCTGGTAGTTTAGAGTTTATTAAGATACTACATATTCTAGTTATTTCAATTGAAAATAGAACATTTTATTAAAATTTTTTATAATACTTCCTCTATATTTTCTTTGCATTTTTAATACATATTTTTAGTTAAACGTTAAGCACAAATTTGTAAGTATATGTATAATTTTTTAGTTAAAAATTAAGCTTGGTGTGCTGACGCTATATTTCTTTATTCCAAAATGAACACAAACGAATACATTGAAATGCAATTGCTTAATATATTTTTGGATGCACTGATAACAAATTAAAACAGATTTAAAAAAGCAGTTTTTGCTTTTGCTTTTTATAATGACAGCTATACATCAGCACACAAATACATATATACATAGATACATACATATACATAAATAAAGTTTATGTATTTAATGTGAATTTATAGCATTTACTCACATTAATTTAAATTTTATGATAAATGAGATAAATCAGCATAGTGATTTTAATGATAAAACGTAGCACTTTATTTCGCTGAAATTTTGCTAAATTTATTTCGTATTTAGTTTAAACTATAAACTAATTAAGTGAAGGTTAAGTGATTTATACGTTTTTTTTTCATTAGTTAGAAATAATGATAAAAATACTTGTATTAGTTTTTGTTTAATTAAAACTTTTAATTGATATTAATGCTTTTGTTTAAAATTTCAATTGAAACGATATTATATATAATCATAATCTTGTTCGAGTTTTTAATTTTATTGAAGTATACTTATGACAAATTTTATAAAACACATTTTACAAGTTTAGCAGACGTTATTTCTTTTGCAATCAGGCATTAATTTTTATTTTTTTTTGGAATGAATTTTATATTTATAAAAAATAATTATTCGTTTGATTTTATGGAAAATAATAAATACTAAAGGAAATATTGATTTAATAAATTAATAATAATAATAATAATAATAATAATAATAATAATAATAATAATAATAATAATAATAATAATAATAATAAATAAGGATTGAAAGATAAATTTTTTAATTCAAATTTGATATAGAATCTTTACTTTTTTCAATTTATTAAAGAATATGACAAAGGGGTAATTTCAAATATGATTTTTTTATATTTTATATTTTACGGTTGTTTAAGTAAAACAATAAAAGCATTAATATCAGGTTTTGTTTCAAAATTGTTTAATATTATTTTGTTTTTTTTTTAATATTATTTTGTTTTTTTTATAGTAAGAAAATTAATCGTTAACCCTTTAAGTGCGTTCTTCAAAAATAAATTAGTAAAAAAGTTGTTTGCAAGATTCATTAGTTTTAGAATGTATAGCCAGTATATGCACGTTTTAACCAATTTCAAAAAAATATACAGACGAATTGCGTCTATATTTTTAGTATGTTCGTGCCTTCAAAACTCCGCCATTTCTTTTGATTGAAAATTTATCTTTGTAGATTGGTCTCATGTTCACATAGAGCTCAAGCGAATTTAAGGTAAGTATATTTGGTGCAGTAAAGGGCAGGGTTTAAAATTCCCACAAAGTTAGTATAAAATAAATTAATTGCAGCTTCTTTGGATTGAAAATAAATAAAAATTTCTGTTTTACAGAAATTTAACATAATGCGTATACGCAATATCATTTCAATGCTTTAAAATATCACTCATACGCATATTAAATGATCAGCATTTTATATACCCGTATGTATCTTTTACCCGATTTTCGCATTAAGAGAAAGGACTACAGACAGGGATGGGAAATTAGATTTTAAGATTGTATTAACTGCCTTCAGAAATTGTACCTTTTGGAATCGAATTGTACTAAATATATTTTGTTGGTTAACTAAAATTTTTATTTTGGGTTAATAGTAACGCGTTGCCTGTCAACTTTTCACTAACAGTTGGGTTATTAGAAGATCGAGATAATATACTATTGTTAAACTGGTTCCATATAATATAAAATCAATAAAAGGCGTCAAACTTTTAATATCTGAAACACATTCCAGTGATTTTTATTCTAAAAAAGTAATAACAACACAGAAAAAAATATTTTCACCAATTTTGATTGGTTTCAGATTAAAATTTTATTAAATAATTAATTGATTCAATTATTTGTTTAACTAAGACATTTTTTGGTTCTGTTTTAAGCAAATATATATTTGAATCAATTAAAAAATTAATTGAATTTTAATTTTAAACTAATTAAAAACTTTAGTTGGTGAAAAAAAAATTTCTGTTAATGCAAGAAATATGTTGCTACTAAAATTAGTCCAGGAATGTCTTAAATCAATAAATCAGATGGCCAGGTAATCGATAGTCATTCTCAGCTATGTACATTGGCACCAAAGATCTCTCCTAAGCTCAGCCAGCAAGTAGCGACTCAGAAGGCTAAAAGAAAGGAAGAACTTAGGGTATATCAGATCTTATCTTAGAAGTGTACTAAAAATGTAGAGAAAAAAGAGCACAAATGAAAGAAAAACAGTATTTTATTGAAAATCCAGAATCAAGATAATAAATGGAATTAAAAAAATTTAAAAACATTGAAAAAACATCGCTCTTTATATACACACACGAACTTATCTCTTTATGCTCTTTTGCATTTTTTGGTTGCCTTTTGGGCATGACTGTTCATAATGCAAAAGAAAAACTACTAAGAAATTGACGAAATGCATTGCTTATCTTTAACAGATAATTTTTCGAAATTTTGTTTTTGAGTCATAAGCCACCTTTTCATAGACCGGATCACATATTTTAATGTATATTTAAAACTGTTTTAAAAAGACTCTTACACAGAAATTATATTACTATACCCGCTATTAAAAACTATAATTATATGGAAAAATATATTAAAGGGTGTCTCAATAGGTGATGTTATTTTGATATATTTTAGCTTATCTTTTTGACTGTTATAAAAGGACAGCATGAATTTATATAATAACAAGAGGTATATACAATAAAAATTAATGTGAAAGGGTGTCCCCAAAAGTGAATTAAGTAGACGGAGGATATCTTTTGACCCATTATTATTGTCCATTAAAAATAATACACTTATTTCTTTATTTATTTAATGTTGCAGTAAATTTACTAATTATATTATAATTTAATATATCAAGTATACATGACTTAATGGAAGTATATGATCTTATCTCTTGAGCATTTATAGATAGATGCTTACAATTTACATAGTATATGAATTGCTATAACCCCAATAGCAGCAAATTATAAAGATCTAAGGGTGTTTCCATAAAAGATAATTGGTGAATATAGATGAATTGTTGAACCGTAAAATTAATAAATTTTTTTTCCTATATGCCCGCTACAATAAAAAGTAGTCAAATCATAAAAACAAATCTAAAGGGTGGCACTTGATTTCGGGATATATTGTTATATTTTGGAAAATATTATTACTTGCCTTTTTTTAAATTAATCACCTAATTTGTAAAAAATATTCTTTTAAAATAGAAAGAATAAAACGAACTTAAGCCTGACCTCAAAAATTCATTTGCAGAATAATATTTATTCCTTTTCAAATTTTAGTAAAGATTTTATGCAGATGGACATATGTTTTGAAGGCAATTTTTTGGAATAATTTTTAGGCTGGCTTTTTGATCATAAATTTTATTATTTTAATTTTTCTTGTTTTAAGGTTTTTAAAGTTATGTTTAAAATAAATACGAATTTGTAAATAGTTTTATTAATAAACAAATTCTTATTTTTTTTAAATTTTGCCGATGCATGTTTATTAACACGTTCCTTTACTACTTTAAATGAGTTGTACGAATGTTATTCGGATATTCTTTTTCATATTAGAAGCTTTTTATAATAATGATTTTAACACTTAAAGGGTTAATTTGGTTGTATTATAAATAATTTAAGTGCATGTATTAGTTTTTTATTTATACCCCTCACCATAGGGAAATTACTACAGTATTCATTTCCAACCCCATAAAGTATATTTATTCCACAAATATTAAAAAAAAAATTAATAAAAATGTTTGAAGAAATTTTTACACAAGAAATTTAAAAATTTACAAAAAAAATTTTCAAAAAATTAAAAAAAATATTTATTATAATTATCAAAAAAAGAATATTAATTTCATAAATATTAAAAAATAAATAAAATTTAATAAAAATTTTTGAAGAAATTTTTACAAAAAAAAAATTAAAATTTATAAAAAATTATAAAAATTTTAAAAAATGAAAAAAAAAATATTTACTTGAAATTATCAAAAAAAAAAAAAAAAAAATAGAAACAATTTAGATAGAAATTTCCAAAAAAATATTTACCTAAAATTTTCAAAAAAATTTAAAAAATTTACAAAATTCCAAAAAATATTTACGTACAATTTTCCAAAAAAAAAAAAAAAAAATACTAAAAATTTTGAATAAAAATTTTACAAAAAATTTTAAAAAATATTACTACAAAAAAATTCCAAAAATATTCTACAAAAAAAAAAAAAAAACAAAAGATGTTAACACAATACCTAGCATTGTTATGGTGAAGGGTATATAAGATTCGGCATGACCGAATATTTATTTTAATTTTATTTATATATTTATTTAAATTTTATTTTAAACTTATAATTATATTTAAATGTTTAAATACTTTAAAATATTTTGTAGTTTATTGATTGAGGGATTGGACTTGTTTAACACATTTGTTTTTATTAAAAGCTTGTTGCTCTTCTTTATTAAACTGCACAATACTTGTAATTTATTTGGCCCAGCCTGTGTTGAAATCAAAAATTAAAGTATTAAAAAAGCAATTTTTTTTCATTAAGAGAAAAAAGTTCTAAGCGAATAGAATTGGTTACATGGGCTAAATACAACCAAGTATTGTGTGGTTTAACCAGAAATATTACACCAGCATATTGTTTATAAAAGTGAATCTATATCTTTTAGAATTGTTATTTAAAAAATTAAGATTTTTTTTTTTTATAATAAGAAAATAAATTATTTCGAAACAATAACTTGCATAATATTCTGGTTAAACTGTTTTTAGTTTTTTTCTTTTTAGGGAGATTTAAGCAGGGTTTAAAAACATAAGGATAAAAGGAGTGAGCTAAGCTAAGCTGAGAATGTAAAAAACGTAATATTTTATTTAATATGCAGATGATAATAAATTTTGTTTTACAATGTAAGGCCCACATAAACGGCAAGCTGACAATGTACTCTCCCATTCGGTTTTGATGTTCTTTTTTTATTTTATTTTTTTTTTGTTGGTTTTTGTTCATTTGGTGACCACTGCGTATGTAAACTACTCTTATTGAAATGTTGATAATATTTTTAAAATTTTAAAATTTTTTTATATTGTTTATTTTATTTTAATTTGTTAGTTAGTTTATGTTAAAGGGATATTAGCACAAATTTTGTGTTTTTATTAAAAAATAAAACAATATAAATGAATTAAACGGCTTTATATGTTTGACAAACTAAAAAAGTAAACGAAATGATTGATTTTAATAAAACTAAATATTTTTTATTATTTTTTTTTCTTTATATACAATACAAGGTGCTGTTTCAAAGCTCAATTCAATTCAATTTGATCTAAAAAAAAATAAATAAAAAATAAAAATTAAGCTTAATACAATTCATTACCTCTTAAATAATATGTAAAAGCCATTTGTACATTTTTAATTTGTAGGTTAAAGTTTAAAACCATTTTCTTACCTTGTCTCATGTATTTTTCTAAATGAAAATCTCATCTGTATACAAAAGATTTTTATATCAAAGTAATTTAATTTTTCTAACAAATAACTTACTTATGTTTTTATATAAAAATATTTAAAATACCTAAAATTATCATCAGAAACTTAATAAGAAGCAAAATTAGTTGTTAATTATATATCCCCTGTATTTCTTTACAAGACTCCTTTGTATACGAAATTTTATTTTGTCACTCAACTTACCTGTTGTACATGAGCACATCTGGTTTCCATAGTTTGTTCGGTGTTATACGTAAATCCTTGACACCACCATACTCTGAATCATTCCATCTTAAATTGTAGTCATTCCATTCCTAGTTATTTGTTTGATTTTTTTTTGTAGATCAAAAGTTGAGAGGTAAAAAAAAAAATATTAAAGAATTGGTTAAAGTTTTAGAATTTATTACTTTTAAATTTAAATAAATAAATATAATTTAAATATACAAGCCGAAAAACCAGCTACAGCATGGCATTTTTGTTAAAATTCGCAACTAATTGCTAACAATTGGTCAAAGAATGGTTTTAGAACCAGCAAAATTAGTTTGAATATATGGGCAATTATTGGTAAAATGTAGTAACTTACTCGTATGTATTCATCAACAAACACATTTTAAAACAATGTATTCTTTTTTTTTGCACGGAATGTTTGAATTTAATGACCACATCTATTGTTTTAAAATACATAGTATTCACACTTCATAATAGAGACTCATGTCCGTCTATTTAAATAAAAATCCTCAAGTTTTTTTAATAGAGGCTTAAGCTGCAAGAGCAAAAATAACCCATTTTAAGCTAAAAGCAGTGCAAATAAACTACAAGGGGTTGACTCAGAAAAACCAAAATAATTTTTTGCTTTTCCTTGTAGTAATTTTAAATTGCACTGAAATAATCGCTTCAAAGGTAATGCTACTAAGTGGGTCACCTCAAAGGCAGATCATAAGTAAGCAGGATAACAACTCATCAATGCGAGTTGACTCACTTAACCTGAAAAGGTGGAGGGAGACTACTACATGTAAATAGGATCGAATGGTGCTCAAAGAACCCCCTTACAGGAAGGCCAGTAAGGTGCTAAGATATAATAGAAGTACCTTAAATTGGATAACTTGGTTAGTGACAGGTCATGGAGTATGATCGTGGCTAGATCATACTCCATGACCAGTACAACAAATAAGAATTATTCGAAAACTATGCGGATTTGACAGTATAGTTTATATTTTAATACCAAAGGGTAGTTAAACCCTAAACTCAGTTTGGAAAATTTGGTGATCAATTTTTATTTATTATCCTTGAAAGATTGTGAAATTTTCATAAAATCCTAATATTTTTTTAAAATAAAAGATACGCATATAATAACTAATCTTAGTTAAAAACTCATTTGAAAACTTCATGTTTTGAAGTTGCGATATAAGAAGGCATTGCGCTAAAAAACTAGATGACCTGCTATTGTGTATTAAAACTAAATTTTAAATTCTTTTTGAATATTTAACGAGGAGATTAATCAATAGTAAATTTTCATCAATGAGTTACCTAGAACTATACTAGCATATAATTAAAGTTATGAAGAGTTTTGTTTATATTCCATATGAGGTTTTCTTTATAATTAATATTCTTCCTTGGCATTTATATATTTAAATTATATTTCAGTGAGAAATTTTCTATTGTCTTAAATTTGTTTAAGTGTGTAATGAAATGGCGACAATTAAAACAAGAAATATATTACTAATACATGTAAAAAAAAATCAAATAACTATAAACTATTAAAAACTAATTGACAAAAGAATTATATAAAATGCAACTGGAAAGATTTACACAAAAAAAAAAAAAAATAAAAATGTGTGTTGTACCAATTAAAAATTAAATTAATTTCGGATACAAATTTAAAAAAAAATTTGATTAGCTCAATTATATATAAATAAAATAATATTTAAATTAAGTAAATACTTGATTTAATTAAAAATTGAATTAAGCTTGTATACAAAACTAAATAAAACCTTTAATTGGTACAGAATTTTTTCTTTGTTTATTTTTATGATTGAAATTCAATTAATTATTATGCAAAAATCTACTAAATACAAACATTTAAGAAAAATCACTCAACATTTTAATATTATAAAATATTAAGTTTAATAAAATTTTAAAAGAATTAAAGCATAAGCATATGGACTTTCTACAATGTTATATAAAGTAATAGAATAAAAATAAATTTTAGCCTAGAAACAAAACGTACATATCTGTGTAATATTAGACATGCATTTTCCAAAAAAAATATTTAGTTGTTTAAGTAATTTTTTTAAGTATTTAGCTGAATAAACGACAAACGATTGTTACAAGTCGCTGAACACAGATTCTTTAAGAAAACTTACATATTTAAAATAAAAAAGAAAATAATTGTTACCACCAAAAAAAAAAAACAAAAAACAAATGATTTATACTGTTAGATGTCTTTTTGTTACTTTTGTTAATAAAACATTAAAGAGCATTAAATTATTTTTTTTGAAAATTTATTATACATTTTAACTAGCTATACCCACGCATGTTGCGTGCGTCCTGACACTAGTTTGTTCGATTTGGCTTTAAAAGTAATCCACACCAATTTTTAAGACTCTTACTTTTATAGTATTTTACGTATACGTATTTACTTTATATAAAGGTACCCATCCCTGGATAAAATTCTAAAATTTATATAAAATTCTAAAAATTATTGTAAAGCTCTGTAAGAGGTGTTTAAAATATTTTAACAACAATGTAATGTAATTCCACAAAGTAAAATTATAAATCAAATACAAATTTTATTCAATTGGCTATTTGGTAGTAGTAAGTAATTCATATTTTGTCATTATTTTAAAATAGCGCCATCTGTTGCGCAAACCTATTTAAAATATTCCGCTTTCAAAAATAAAAGATGCCTTAAAGTATGCTGTACCTTTAAATTGGTAAAAAAATTGCGTACTTTCACTGCTTTTTCTCCACTTTCTCTTGGAAATAAAATATGTATTGGGAAAAGTATCCTATATTACGATATGGATACTAAGGTACCTTCTAAGAACATTTTATTAAAATCCATCCAGCAGTTTTTTCGTTATGCGAAAACAGACAGAAAGAAAGACAGACAGACGGTATAGATATAAAGTACAATATAGATATAACCTTTCTTAAATATTTACATATCGCTACTAACTATGTAATTGATAAAATAGCATATATATTTTTTAATATTTCTAGTGGGCATGGCACTCCCAGTACAAAGTAAATATTTACTATCGTGAGTTGGGAATTATAATAGTTAGATTCTTGAAATTTTGTGCAAGAAAGTTTCTTGTAAATCTGCCTAGGTTATGGAAAAACTAGCTGGATTGAAAAAGTAGACGTGGTATTATCAAAACAAAGTTAAAATGTATTAACGTATAGATAGAGAGCTATATTCGTTAGAGTCTTAAAATTCACACACGTAGATCTTTGATATTTATAGTAGGCGTGGCAATTCCCATAGAAAGTAAATATTTATCATTTTGGGAAGTATAATTGTTAGATTATTGAAATTTTGTGCGCAACATTTTCTTATTAATCTGCCTAGTTTATGGAAAACCTGGCTGGATTGAAAAGTGAGCATGGAAGCTCCTAAACAAAGTGCTAATTTATTATGATATAGATAGAAAACAATATTCGGTAGTGTCTTAAAATTCTTAGACGTATTTTTTTAAATATTTCTGGTGGGCATGGCACTTATTATACAAAGCAAATATTTTCTGTCGTTAGCTGGGAAGTATAATAGTTAGATTCTTGAAATTTTGTGCAAGAAACTTTCTTTTTTATCAGCCTAGGTTATGGAATAACTGGATGGATTGAAAAAGTGGGTGTGGTAAACCCTAAACAAAGTGAAAATTAATTATCATATAGATAGAGAACTATACTCGTTAGAGTCTTAAAATTCTCACACGTATAGTTTTTGATATTTATAGTGGGCGTGGAAATTCCCATACAAGGTAAACATTTATCATCGTTAGTTGAAGATATGTATAATAGTTAGATTATTGAGTCTTAAAATTTTTACACGTACATATTTTGATATTTATAGTAGGCGTGGCAATTGCCATGCAAAGTAAATATTTATCATTGTTAGTTAGTTAGTTATAATACAGGGTGGGCCAAAAGAAACCAAGGGGTGTAAAAGTTTAATAACTTTTTTGTTTATTAACTTTTTTTTATTTTTTCTTTCAGATTATATAAACAACACTTGGAATTGTATTATTTAAACCAGAGATCAATTATTTTAACGCAAAGAGCATATCGCCGACATTATTGAAAATTTGATTATGAGTGATGAAGCTCATTTTCATTTGAATGGCTTTGTTAATAAGCAGAACTGTAGGTTCTGGGGTTCTGAAAATCCAAGAGCCATTCATCAACGCCAATTGCACCCCATCAGGTGTACAGTATGGTGTGGGATCACATCTGAAAATGTCATTGGGCCCTACTTCTTCGAGAATGAAGATGGAAGTGCTGTAACCGTAAATGGAGAGCGGTATCGGTTTATGATAGAAAATTTTTTACATCCTGCTCTTGAAAACAGACCTGGTATGTGGTTTCAGCAGGACGGAGCCACTGCCCATACTGCCCGAGACACAATGGCACTTTTAAGACAAATTTTTGGAGAGCCCTTGGTTTCTTTTGGCCCACCCTGTAGTTAGATTCTTAATATTTTGTACAATAAAATTTTTCCAATTAATCTGACTAGTTTATGAAAAAAAACTGGCTGGATTGAAAAAATGGGCATGGTACCTTCCATACCAAGCGAAAAATTATTATCATATAAATAGAAAACTATAACCAGTAGAGTCTTGAAATTTAGTACAATTAACCCATTTAGTAATGAGCATGATTTTGAAAAAACAGGATGGAGTGGTGCCTCCCATATTTTGGTACCTAAGGACATTAACCACGTAATATTTTAAAAATTAGCTTGAGAAATTTGCTAAATACATATCCATATTTGAGCCGTAAACTGGCTGGATTGAAGCAACTATATTAGGAACGGTCTTAAAATTTGGTACGAGAAAAACCTTATTAATTTGAATAGTGGAGAAAAAAATTGATAGGATTGGCACCTTTCATACAACTGAAATAGTTATCAGTAATTCAGTAACTATAATAGGTAGAGTTTTGAATTTAGGTATGTACGAGGTTAGCCCAGTTCGCTAGGCTCTGGGCATCTTACCTCGTGTACAAAGTGAAAAATTATTGTCCTGAATCTCAAGACACTATATTAGGTATAGTTTAGCAATTTTGTATTCTAAGAGTAACCTGTGTCTGTGAGTTAAAGCTTAATGGTAAGGATGGTAGGACGTGGTACCCCATGCACAGTAATTATTCTATATCTTGAGAACTACAATAGTGGCACTATCTAAATTTGACATAGACTACCCTGACAATAAAGTGTTTTTTTTTCGAGTTAGAGCCCAGCTTTTAATGTGACTGGCAAATGTTTTTTGCCTTGATAGGTGTAGCACACAGCACACCGGGTATGGCTTGTTACACTTAAAACTATATTGGTTTACTGTGATTGTTTTTTGGTTATACTTCTTGAGGTTATCAAAGGAAATAATATACGAAAACTACTTTTAGAAAATCTTTTTAAATTGCAACTACTTTTTTCTATCGTTTTGTTTTTCTTTAGTGGTAGCACTTAACTACTTTCAACGATGTGTGAGAGCATTTAAGTATATTTTGCTCTAAAACTTCTCTAGAATTTTTTGTTGTTTTCATTACTGCTAAATATTTTGTTGTCATTTGTGGTCAAAGTGGTTTAAGTGTGATGTTTATTTGTTTATATGTTTATTTTTATGTTTTTGAAAAGTTGCTTCAAAACGAAAAGTTGCAAGTTTTACATTTAAATTTTTGCGGTGGTAAAGCAAATACCCTGTTTATGAAGGACCACAAAAAAAAGTGAAAAGGTAATGAGTTTTTTGCGTTAAAAAAGAAAACCTGATTAAATTACCATTCCAGGACTCACAAGAATTTTGAAAAGAGGTTAATTAAAATTTAAATATTTTAACAAATTTAAGACTTGGAAATTAGATCTATTGAAAATTCAAAAAAAAAAAACTCTTTTAGTTCAAATATATTAGTTGTAAAATTAGTTTAATTTTAGTCTTAATTCTGCCTAGGTATGGTCCATGTTCGCTTTATTCTGTTATCTGGGAAGCACATTAGATAAAACAAAAAGTTCTAAACTCGACATTTTTAGCCGTTTAAATAAAGCCCGGCAAGCTTTCGGCCAACTCAGGTCAGTGTAGAACTCTTCACATATATCAAGATGGACGAAGCTAAAATTGTTCAACTCCAATGTAAAACCAACACTGTTATATGGTTGCAAGACATGGAAAATGGCAGCACCTCGCGATATACATGCTATACAAGTCTTTATAAACAAATACCTAAGAAAGATTTTGCACATATTCTGGCCCACAACAATATCAAATGAACGACTCTGGTCAGAAACTAGTAAACAACCCATCTAAAATGAAATTCGCAAACGCAAATGGAATTGGATTGGACACACATTACATAAACAACCCAATGGCATTGCTAAACAAGCTTTAGACTGGAATTCTCAAGACAGTCGACGTATAGGAAAACCATCACATACTTGGAAACGGCAAATTGAAATTGAACTATCCCATCTACAACTGCATTGGAATGAAGTTAAGCATCGTGGTTCAGATCGAGTGTACTGGAAAGATCTTGTGGCGGCCCTATGCTCCTTGCAGGAGTAAGAGGAACCAATATATATATAGTCCATGTTCATTTTTTTCAGGTCTTTGTCAGTTATGGTTTGTTTCATTCTTGTCTGATTCATTCTCGTTTTATCTTTCTTTTACAGAAAAAAATATTTGTACCAATCAATGGTTTTAATTAGTTTCAGATATAAGTTTGATTCAATTATTTGCCTAATTGGAGGATTATTTTGTAACTTTCAAATTTAGCGTATAATTGATTCAATTAAGAATTTAATTAAACTTGTATCTGAGACTAATTAAAACCATTAATTTTTAAAAATATTTTTTTCTGTCTTCGGCTCTAGTTAAATTATAGTTAAGCTTCAGTTACGGTTTAATTGTTTTATTTAATTTCAATATAAAGGCTTAGCTTGGTTCTAGATCAAGTTTAGTTCAGCTTTAGACAATTTAAAGTTTTAGCTACATATAGATATGTGAACTAGGAGACGTTCTGACATAAGTAGTAGATGAAATGGAATAAAAAAATCATAGGTTACTACAGCAAAGTACTTTCGAGGCCAGAAAGAAAATATTGCGTAACAAAAAAAATTTGTAGGGCCAAAAGTTAACGTTAAGAAAAGACTCCGGTGGTTGCTTAAATTGAAGAGCCCTGAAGACAGCTTGCCCACTGGATTAAAAGACTCTTGTGTCATGATTTAAATATTGAGTATTGAAAAGGTGGTAAACATAACAACCCAGACTCCCTTTTTAGATGGATATGCAATCTGCAGTGAAAATATAGCATCACAAAGGAAGCAAGAAGAATTCATCGTTGATGTTGGACTTACACAGGTAGACTGTGATAAAGACAATGACAACGGCGCTGAAAAACGATCCCATATTAGCAAAATTTATAAAGGCTAAAGAAAAAGGTCGAATGCAAAGTCAAATAGAGGCCCTATGAAACTGCCTCAGGATGAAAGGAGGCGGCTTATACCGCACCTTTAAAAGCGAAAATGGCAAAACTGTAGTTCTTGTTGTTAGAATATAGATATAATTATATAGAATAAGATATAGATATATCTTTGGCTACAAGGAAAAAACTGCTGATATTTTTTTTCACATTTTTAAAGTAGCCCACTTTAAGACTTTGAAGCTGGTTATTTTTAATTTATTCCAACTGCAGTGAGTATATTTCTTTCTGTTGGGTATTTATAAATTGAGAAATATGTCGTTTTCAAAAATAATGCATTCAAATAAATGCGTTATTCATGATAATATAATTCTTGCAAAAAAACCGACTACAATACAAATATATGTGCATCAATTCTTAACTAAAAATTTAAAAGGAAGTAATCTGTAAGAAATAGTACTTAAATCAAATACTTTTATACTTGTTGCTATAACGGAGTAGTATATACGTTCTGTACATTCAAATGTCAATCCATAACGGTTCAGCAGATAAAGCCATATACGACAAATTACCTCAGATATGAGGACACCCTTTATTTTTTTACTCATATTATTACTGACACAGCAATAAAAAGTAACGGTTCCAAAGATATGGCCATATAGGATAAATAATATCACCTAGGGGACACCTTTTCATGTAAAATTTTAAATTAAACACTTATTTTAAAGGGCAGATTCTTTGTCAATTTAATATGTCTGTCTAAAACGGTTCAAAAGTTTGGCCATAGGTATCAATTTACATCAACTATTGAGACACCCTTTATAACTTTAAATATTTGTAAATGTTATTATACGGGACATAGTAGTAGAGATTCTGTCTAATTTTCAAGTGTTTGTTTATAACGGTTCAAAAAATAGGGCTAGACAGGTAAAATTTTATCAATTATGGGGACACCCTTTAGTTTCCAAATTTAAATTATATACTTGATGTTATAAAGGACTTAAATATACAGGTTCTATGTAAATTTCAACCGTCTCTCTGTTAGGGTTTAAAAGTTTTGCAATATACATCAAATTACAGCAACTATTGGGACACCCTTTAACTTCTATTAATAAATATTTCATTTCTGATTATAAATATTGAACATTCTGTCCAATATTCAAGTGATTGTCTATATATTTAAATTGACGTCACATATGGGCACACCCTTTAATTTTTAAGTTTATTTTTTTAATAATTTCCGTTATTGGCAGCTATAGTGATATGTTTTTTTTAAGTTTTAAAAGGGTGCTCTTTACGGTTCAAAATACACGTAAAAAAACACGTATGTTGTATGGGGACACCCTTTAATTTCCAATCTGTAAGTATTTCCTTTCTAATGAAGAAAAAATTTTTAAAATCGGTTCAGAAATGACTGATTTCTGCGGGCACAAACATACAAAAAGCAACATTCAGACGAATAGATAACCTCCTTCTTTTTTTGAAGTCGGTTAAAAACATAAGCGCTTAAGTCGACTTAAACATTTATTCCTTTTTTTGCCACAGATGTATGTGGATATAGAACAGGCCCAACATATCATTTCAAAATAGAACAATCTAGACATTATTGCGCGGCTATCCGAGCTCTATTTAAACGTCAACATGAGGAATTGTTTTGTATAAAACTATTAAACAGTGTGTAACGAGTGATTTTTTAAGAGCTTGAGAACTTTTTTAAAAAAAAAAACGCATAAAATTTGCAAAATCTCATCGGTTCTTTATTTGAAACGTTAGATTGGTCCATGACATTTACTTTTTGAAGATAATTTCATTTAAATGTTGACCGCGGCTGCGTCTTAGGTGGTCCATTCGGAAAGTCCAATTTTGGGCAACTTTTTCGAGCATTTCGGCCGGAATAGCCCGAATTTCTTCGGAAATGTTGTCTTCCAAAGCTGGAATAGTTGCTGGCTTATTTCTGTAGACTTCAGACTTGACGTAGCCCCACAAAAAATAGTCTAAAGGCGTCAAATCGCATGATCTTGGTGGCCAACTTACCGGTCCATTTCTTGAGATGAATTGTTCTCCGAAGTTTTCCCTCAAAATGGCCATAGAATCGCGAGATGTGTGGCATGTAGCGCCATCTTGTTGAAGCCACATGTCAACCAAGTTCAGTTGTTCCATTTTTGGCAACAAAAAGTTTGTTAGCATCGAACGATAGCGATCGCCATTCACCGTAACGTTGCGTCCAACAGCATCTTTGAAAAAATACGGTCCAATGATTCCACCAGCGTACAAACCACACCAAACAGTGCATTTTTCGGGATGCATGGGCAGTTCTTGAACGGCTTCTGGTTGCTCTTCACTCCAAATGCGGCAATTTTGCTTATTTACGTAGCCATTCAACCAGAAATGAGCCTCATCGCTGAACAAAATTTGTCACATTTGAACATTTCGAACCGAACACTGATTTTGGTAATAAAATTCAATGATTTGCAAGCGTTGCTCGTTAGTAAGTCTATTCATGATGAAATGTCAAAGCATACTGAGCATCTTTCTCTTTGGCACCATGTCTGAAATCTCACGTGATCTGTCAAATACTAATGCATGAAAATCCTAACCTCAAAAAAATCACCCTTTATTAAAACTATATGATCAATAAAAATTAAATAAATAGATAAAGAGCGAGACAGACAGTCACATGTAAGGTTCCGGCATTATGTTGAATAGATAAGTTTTACGTCTTTTAAAGGGACGTTTTTATTTTTTACCCCGACTACTGTCCCAATCCAGTCTGTATTTTTCTACACTATTCAGATTAGTATGAGGGTTAATTCTGCGAAGTTTCACAACTCTACCTGTTGTAGTTCCGTAGGTGGACGATAATAATTTTTCACATTGTATGGGAGGGGTACCACGCCCACTATTCAAATCCTGCCTGTATTTCGCTAAACTGTGTGTTTTAATACTTGTGCAAAATTACAAAGATCTACCTCTCTAGCTACATTTAATTTCATTGACTAAATGACCAGTATTTTATTATATTTTTTAATTTATCATCATACAAATTATACTTTAATATTTAAATATTTATTATTATTATTGCGTTGTTGTTATTACTATTATTATTGTTATAATTATAAGTTTTTTAAGTAGTTTTTTAAGAAGTAAGTAATATACTCTTTTTGTTATCTTCTTGGACTATAAAAGAATTTTATTCTTAAAGCCCTAAAGGCCCAATAATTAATGAAATAAAATTAAAAAAAAAATAGGCGTGGTCAATTATTATTTCCTTAAAAACATAACCCAACTTATGTTTTTAAGGTGAAGATTAAAAAAAATATTTTCCTAATCGCTGCAGCCGTTCTTAAGTGATGCGATTACCAACGAACGACATTTGATTTTATATAGAAGATAGATAACGTGATTTAAAAATCACGTCACTATGAAACAGCCTTTAATTTTTAGTAGTTGTTGTTAGAGCGGCCAAAGTAATACAACATTTGTGAATATTTCAAGAGTCTACCTTTTATGGTTCCAGAGTTAGACAGAGGGACAGATGAGCAGACATTGCAGCGAAAACAATAGGTTTACACTTTGGGTACGGAACCCTAAAATGGTCTAAATTTATTTTATAATTAATTTTTTTCACCTATTAAATTGTTTTATAATCATCTATATATCCTTTCATAAATTACAGCTCGTTTAAGTGGTTCGTTTACATGGAGCAATTTTTTTTGTATATTAATCTGTACTTTTTCGTTTTAGTCATACTTTGATTTATTTATGATTTAATATTGATCCAATTAAAGTGCACCATTTTAAAACTTCGAAATACTTAAGTGTATTTGTTCTATACAGTGCATGTACATTTTTTTTATATTTTTTTTTATATTTTTAATTTATTACTAGCAATAATAAAGTTGTTAAATTATTTATTGGATAAGCACATAGCGACGCTTTGAACAAAATTTTAACTGAATCGCAATCGAAAAAAATAAATATTTTATTGTACTTAATCCTGTCAGTTACTTTCAGTCTGTATTAAAGCATAAAGTTTTTATTTTAAATTATTTATGGCTGTAAATGTAGTGGTGAGAGACAGATTTGGGTTTGATCTACAACAGAAAAAAAATTTGCTGCTACCAAATAATTGATCACCACTTTATTAAATGTCACAAAATGCTTTTTGTAATAAAGACTGGTTAATGAATATGTAATATTTAATATTCTATTTTAGAAACATTGCCATTAAGTGTAAAGATGTTGTCTAAATATCTGTCACAGCTTTACACTGCAGTGCGGAGCCGAGAGATTCCATTTTCTATTCGTATTGTAATGTGATATCGTAGATAACTCATTTATTTGAATGTGTTAATTTTGAGAACGTGGAACAACATATTTCGTAATTTATAAAGTCCCGATAGAAAAAAGTGCAAGGGGAATAAATTAATAAAAACCAGGTACAAAGTCTTAAAGTGGTATTTTTGCCTTATAGCCGCAGAAGTTATAGTTTCAAGTATATATCTACAAAAGTTTTCTTGTTTCAACCATCAATCCAATCTGAAGTATAAACATCACCGCTTTGAACTCTATTATATGTTCTCTAGCTAATAATGACATCGGTTTGAAAAACCTTTGAGGTGCTTCAATAATTTTTTTTCTTAAAGCAAAAGTTTCCTGCTCTCAAGTCGTGAATAGCATTATGGACTTAACTGAAGTCAGGGCTGTTGCCTAACGCAACCATAGCAAATAAAAAAAAAAAAAAATCGGTCAAGTTCGAACCAGATTCACTCACGTAGGATTCCGTATTAAGTTTAATGCAACTTTAAAAGTACAAGATATTAGTCTTTTTCACATATTTTATTTATTTGTCTGTTGTTACTACATGATTTTAAAAATTTCAGTGTTTGATAGTTGCTGAATATCATGGTACTGTTAGATCACTCTTTAGTTTTTAGTATTTAGGTAATTCCATATCAAATCAACAAAAAAAAAAATTGTTTTGAAATTTACCAAGTCCGATTTTAGTGAAACTTTTGTTGTATATATTCTTTGACTTTCTGAAGCCGAGCAGGATGAATAAGGCCTATGTGCATTTTACGCATGCAAAAGGACCTTTGGCAGGAGATGGGGCCTAAAACCGTACATGGTACACTGGATGTACACGGCAGTGATTAGGCCCATCCTCACCTATGGAGCACTCGTCTGGTGGAGAATGGTGGACACTAAAGTTCACCTCTCTCTTCTGGATAAGGTCCAAAGGTTAGCGAGTCTCTCCATTACTGGTGTGATGAGGTCAACTCAACAGGCCAGTTTGGGGACAATGCTGGATCTGACCCCTCTAGATGTCTATATCAAACACGTCGCTGCCAGGTCGGCCTTAAGACTCAGGGAGTCGGGCGAATTAAGGCATTGTCGTGTTGGACATGGCACCATCCTACGACAGGTGCTTGGCAATATCTTGAGGGAGCAGACTGATTACTTAACCCCTGTTATGGACCTCGACAAATCGTTTGTCGTGAAAATTCCTACCAGGGATGAATGGAAGGAGAACTCTGTAATTCGGAACAATGCGGTTTCAATATTTACTTAGGCTTCCCGATACCTGCACCGTGTTCCAGGCTGAAATATATGCTATATCAGTAGCGGCAAGGAAAATTGAGGAACTTGCGATGGAGGCGTCGACTATCGATATTTTCGTAGATAGTCTAGCCGCCATTAAGGCCCTTAACTCAAAAGTAGTGAAATCTAAACGTGTGTTAGCTTGCATACAATCTTTAGCCCTACTTGAACGACATCGTATAATGATAGTGTGGGTTCCAGGACATGAGGGCATTCGTGGAAACGAGATGGCCGATCAATGTGCGAGGAACGGTTCGAATCTGGATTTGACGGTTGCCCAAGGGGAAATCAATATCCCATTGGCCGAAATGTCTAACATACTGGGAGAATGGTCGCTGAAGGAAACGGCTTGCAGGTGGTCTATACTAACCACTTGCAGATTATCTAGAATCCTTGATAAAAAAAGGACAAAGGCACTACTGATCCTCGAGAAAAGCTCGTTGGCACTTCTGGTTGGTGTTATAACGGGACACTGTATGATCGGACGTATGTCGGAGCGTATGGGAATCTCTCGTGGAGGGTGCTGCAGAAGCTGTATGGATGAGGAAGAGGAGGAATCAGTTCAACACCTTCTCTGCGACTGCCCGGCTCTTCAAGAGCGTAGGCTCAAATTTCTGGGTCAAAGATTCTTCCAGGACCTGGACTGTCTCAGGGATGTGACACTGAGTATCCTATTAGGCTTTGTGAAAAGCTCCGGGTGGTTTACAAGAACCACCGGTATCGGAGTTCTTTAGGGAATGGTGGGGGTTGACGATCGTTGGGGCATCACAATGGGCCTTATTGGCCTCCGAGTGAACTCGCGTTTTTGCGGGCGGCCCGTTTAACCTAACCTAATCTTCTGAAGCCAAATAAAATTTAAAAAAAAATCTACCTCTTACAGTTTTTTAGCTATACGATTTTTGTATGTTAGCTCGAAGATTATATTTATTCTTATTCCAGTTCTAAAAGCCGTAGGAAGTTGAGTAGTAGCTCATTTTGAAGTGGATTTCGTAAGCTTTAATTTGATATCCATCATGAAAAATTTTAAATTTGTTCTTATATTTAGAGAAATCTTTAAGATAGTGTCTTCTAATTTTTTTTAGCATTCATATATGATTTTTAAGGTGGCTTAATGAATACACCATAAAAATTTCAGAATGGTGGGATCAGAAGTTATAAAAATTAAGAAGTTATAAAAATTAAAAAATACTATCACAAAGATTTTTATAAAACTTTTTTTAAATATAATTTTTTTTTTTTAAAATTGTTTTTTTCATGATTGATATCAAATTAAAGCGTATGAAATCCCCTTTAAAATGAGCTATTACTCAACTTCCTAGGGCTTTTAGAACTGGATTTAGAATATGTTTAATCCTCGAGCGCATATGCAAAAATTCTCGATATTTTCCGACATTTATAACTGTATAGCTACAAAACTATAAGAGATTAAATTTTTTTAAATTATATTTGGATTCAGAGGGTCAAGAATTATAAATAAAAAAAGTTTCAATAAAATCTGAAGTAGTCATTTTGAGTGCCTTGCTGATTTGACGTGGAGTTGCCCAGTTGTTATTATAGCGACCAGAGCAAAACAAAAACAACAAAAATTGCAACAAACTACCTTTTATGGTTCAAAAATGACATATTGTACATAAAAACATATCATTATGAAGACTCCCTTTAGTTTTATTTTTAATATTTCTGTGGCAATAAGGAAAAAGTGCTTAAGTCTGATTTTTAAGTTTTGTAGGAGAGCAATTTTAAATTTTAAAATAATTTTTTTTAAAAAATAACTTATCTTTAAAGTTTGCCTATGGGAGTCAAACGCCTGCCTACCTTTTGGTAGGCAGGCGTTGCAATTAATAAGTTGTAAAAGGAGTTTCTATGATTTTGAAAAATACCTTGTAGTTTCTTAAGCTTTTTTCCAAATACGATTCGGCATTGAAAAAATATTAGTAGAAAGTTTTTTTGCTATAACTTCCTAAAAAATATTTCAAAATAATTGAAAATTTGCACATGGGTACTTTGAAGTACGGAGAAAGGTGCCAGTGCCAGTAACTTAATTTTTGCTTAAGTCGACTTAAGCACTTATTCCTTGTTGCCACATATTTGTTAATACAGCAAAACAAGTTTGAAATACGCTGCCTAAATTTCAATAAACTGCATATTACGGTTCAAATTTCGTAATTGTTATTATAGCGGCCAAAGCAAAACACCATACCAACAGTCTACCTGCAGCGGTTGAAAAATAAGGCTATATACCCCCTATAACCCCCTTTAGTTCTTAGTTTTATTTTTTATAATTGTTAATTTTGTGTGTAAAGTTTTGAATAAAGTGAACATTGGTTTGATTACTCTGATTGATATTAAAAAGCCTAGTTATAACATTTCGAAACATAATGCTATATTCCTGAAAACCTCGTTACTATCGGAGCACCCTATACTTTTTAGTATGTGTTATTATAGAGGCCATGGTAATACAAGTTTTTTTGAAAATATCAAGTCTTTTCTTAAGAGTTCCAAAGATAGAGGGAGCTGACAGAAGGACAGACATTGTAGGCGAAAGCATTAGGGTTATGTTTTTAAGTGTATGTTATGCAAGAGCACCTACCTTATTCAAATACTACACATTACGGTTCTAAAAATAATTCTAAATACCAAAAAAATCAGGTCACTATAGGAACACCCTTTAATTTTTGATATTTTTTGTTATAGGGGTCATAGTAATATACCTTCAAGTGTCTACCTATAACGATTTAAAAATAAAGCCACATAAATCATGCGACTAATGGAACACTCTTTAGTTTTGAGTTTTTCTTTTGTATACTTGTTCGCATAGCAAATATAGCTTTAAGTACTTTGTGTAAAATTCAAATAGGCAAACATATTACGACTAAAAAAATTATTTTATATACAAAAATATCTCGGCCCTATTGGAACACCTTTTAATTTTTAGCATTTGCTGTGATAGTGTTATTTATATAAAGTAACTTAACTGAAATAGAAATCGGCTAATGGTTAAATGTACTTTTTCAATGTCCAATAAGTCAGCGCTTTTATGCCCGATTATTAATAGTTTTATCTTTAGAAAAGGACAATGATGCAAATAAAGGTGATGAAGTCGAGTAAAAATAGTAATAGACAATTGCTTTTCTTTGAAACTCCGTTGCATGTTAAATACATCAAATAATTTGAGGGGGGCGTTGTTCTTTTATTTTTAAATAGCTGTGCCTACACACGTTGTGTGCATCCTGACAATATTTTGTTCGATTTTTCTTTGAGAGTAACACACTGTGTAATTTTTTAAGTCATGACAAAATAGCCATAAACGGACACCACTACGTGATAAAAGACCAAAAAAAAGACCCCTGTCTCCCAGCTTTGCCCAAAGTCCTTCAGGTTTTTTTTTTTTATGGGCCCTCAAAGATGTGGGGCCTCGATGTCATTTTTGCAAAAAAATGATAATTTACTCAAGCTCATATTTTGCAAACCATTTGGAATTTTGATATACTCTCTAAGGCAAAGTTGTAGATCTTGTCATAAAGAACAAAAATTGTAAACATATAAAATCAAAAAAACTTTATCTTCAAGGTCAAAATCGCAAAAAACTTTAAAAAATTCAATTTTTTTTACCTTTTTTCCCCTGTTCAGGTCCATAGGTAGCAAACCGTTCAAAATTCAAGGAAACAATCAACTACGAAAATGAACCTAAGATCTCAATAAACTTTCTAGAACATATGAACTTCCTAGGAATGATTCTTAACACCGTTTACTTAGCGCTTAAGTAGCCGCAAAAGTGAAAAATGTCCCGACTACTTAATAAGAGATGCCTAAAATTATGCAGTACATTTAAATCAACAACAAAAAAAAAATCGGCGTACTTTCACTACTTTTTCTTCACTTTCTCTTGGAAATAAGGTATTTTTTCGGAAAAAAATATCCTATATTTGATTCAGGATTTTAAGGTACCTCCTCAAAAAATTTTGTTAAAATCAATCTAGTAGTTTTTAAGTAATACGAACAGGGACAGACAGAAGGAACTGTTTTATTATATGTATAGATTATTTTGGCAGTTATATTAAGGTTATAGAGTGCTTTAGAGTGTTATTAATGCTATAGAAAATTGTATGCCATTGATTGTATGGGATCTACATACAAAAGCAGGAGATTAGCACTCAACGTGATAACCACTTAAGCAACTGCAGCCACTCTTTTTTTTGTGTTATGGCTACAAAAATGCGCACAACATGCTTGCTTACCAATATACATATAAAATTGCAAAAACTCAATCACCATTTTAAAGTGGCCTCAACAATAAACTAACTACCAACTAAAAACAACAGCATACTTTTAGGTGAAATATTTTATAGCATACATTTTGGCTAATAAAAAATAAAAACGCAATTTCAATAATGGTTTAAAAATAAAGTGCAAAAAATATTGTTATAAATAAAAACTACAGTTTTAAGCTTTTTTTTTAAATAAATATTATAATGGCTTAACCGCATAAGCTGTCATTACCACCATTTTAACAACATTTCGACGTGTTTATTTTGCAGTAAATTGCCAGTTAGCCATAAAAAAATGTTTAATTAATTTTATATTGGATTTTGTGATGTGTTTTCTCTTATTTTCTATTTTAATGGTTTTGATGTCAATAATATTTGGTTGTTATTACAACATTATTAAACCATCCATCAAATTAGGTGTCATATGACAACTATATTGGTGGCATATGCCTGTTAAATCTCTCTCTATGCTGTCAATAAAAAAACGAATTGTTAAGAATATTTATGAAGTTGGCTTTATAGATGTTATTTAAATATGTGACTTGATATATTGTAGTTTAGCAGTGCCCGCCACTTCATCAGCGTCTTAACAATATTTTGTTCGATTTTGCTTTGACAGCAATACACACCAAAGACCCTTACTTTTTAGTGCTAAAGTTTACTTTATATAAAGGTTGTCATCCCTACTATAATATGTTGCCTTAACGTATGCATATCGTTAAAATTGCGTACTTTCACTGCTTTTTCTCCACATTCTCTTGGAAAAGTATTCTATATTTTAATCAGGATACTAAGGTGCCTCTTCACAAAATTTTGTTAAAATCCATCCAGTAGCTTTTATGTGATGCGAACACAGACAGACAGAAAATAAGTTACTATTTTATTATATGTATAGGTGTGAAATTATTTACTCTATTTATATTGCATACCCTACACGTAAAAACGTAACTGTAAAGCTTTTGCTACAATGTCAGTCAGTCCGTCTGTCAGGCAGTTCCCTCTATATCAGAAACACTAAAGAATAGACGCTTGAAGTTTTGAAAAAAGTTGAATGACCTCTGGCCTGTATAACAAAAAATACTGAAAATTATAGGGTGCTCCGATAGTGATGATGTTTTTAGGAATATAGCCTTATTTTTTGAAATGTATTAAGCAGACACTTCAATATTACTTAAACTTTATTAACAAGTATATAAAAAATACAACTTGTTATTAAAGGGTGTACCGATATTAACGTTATTTTCACGTATATTTCCTTCTTTCTGAATTGTAATAGGTAGAGTCTAGAATTTGTTATCACTTTTAACCACAATTATCAAAAAGTAAAGGGTGGTCTAATAATGACTTAAGTTTCAGTATATGGCTTATTTTTTAACCGCAATAGTTACAGTGTGTACTTACAGTGCGTACTAACAGCAGGACTCAAAAATAAAATTAATAAAACTGAAAGGGATGTCCCTCGAATTCCCGATTTTGTCGAATTTGTCATTATCTTGTAACAAGCAGATACTTTAATTTTTTTGTTTAATTTTTGTTTATTTTTTTGTTTTAAAAACATATAATTCTTAAGATCATATTATTATAAGATATATACCTAGCCGTGTCGGCTCTTATTCGACTGTGGTCTGACGACCGAGTAAAAAGAAAGTGATAGTACAGCACACCATACGATATTTGTGTAAAAACACCTAATATCGCATTCGGGTGTAGCGCACCCGAGTAGCAATTTCTAGAGACATGCCAAGCCTGGACCCATGCTCTAACCTCTTGTTTAGGGGTTCGAAGGGGAATCTAAACTCCATTCTGTTGAGAGTGCAACAGCACACTTGATCAACCGTGCAACATCTCTGCATGAATTAATCCAAACAACAGCCACCACGTGTAACTCCGAAGGAGACCTCACCAAAAACCGGACACAGAGAGGAGCGGCTATCTTTGGGGCTACCGGTTTCCGTGGTACCAGTCGTTTGGACACTGTTCGGTACTCGAAAAGGAACTGTAATAAAACAGACCTATTCTTCCAGATTCAGGCTTCAGAAAGCCCTGCCGTGTGGTGCTCCCATTTTCCCCGAGAGTACTCCGTGAATGCTTTTGGAAGTACTGTTCCCTTCGCTTCGGGGGGAAGGATATGACCGCGCACAGAGAAGTACCTAGCATGATACTCTTCTCTGGCATTTGTTTTACCACTGAGCCCTTATTGTGCTCCAATCACAATAAGTAGCAATTTAAAGAATATCTACAGCCTGGATCCATGTTAAAAACCTTAGGGGTTTGGAGACCTCCAAACTAAATTTTTAACTTGTTCTGAGTTTTTCTATTGATTTGATAAAGTTTTAATTTTTTTGGGTTACTTTTCATATAAAATATTCTCCAATTCTGTATGAGGTTTTCTTGTGCTATTTTTCAGTTTGGCTTTTTCGGTTTAAACTAATTTTAAATTAAACAATTAAGATTGCTATTTTTGGCCATGCCGAATCTAATATACGCTTCACCATAGTAATGCTAAATATTATGTTTCTTTGACATTTTTTTATAAATTTATTTCGAAAATTTTTTTGAGAATTTTTTCGTTATTTTTTTAAAAAATTTTTTTTAACAAATTTTATTGAATTTTTTTTTAAATCTTTAGAAATTTTTTTTACAAATTTTGTTTGTAATTTTTTTTTTAAATTTTTAATAAATTTTTTTTAGAAATTTTTTTAGAAATTTTTTTGTATAAATTTTTTTTTTTTAATTTTTAATATTTAATATTTGAAATTTTTTATTAGTCGAACTATTTATTTTACATACAGATGAAATTTTAAATTAAGTTCGTTTTTATTCTCTCTAAAATTTCTCTATTTAAAAATTTTTTGTAATTTTTTTTTTGGAAAAATTAGGCGTTAAAATAGTCAGACTAAAGCAAAAAAATGCTTAAAAAGAAATTTCCTCATATTAACCCCTTCTCCCTAATGGTCCTATTGACTGCTCCTAGTTAGACGAGTGTACCCTGTGGTTCTATTGGCTTAGGGTAGGTTGACCGTATGTTTTTAATCGATTGAAATTTACATGAGAATCGAATGAGTTGGTCGCGGTCCCTGCCTCAGCCAATTTCTGCTTGTGAGTTGAGACCAGAGAGTGTCCTATTTGGGAATAATGTGCGTACTAATGGTAAGGTTCATACGAAAAGATTAAGCTTTAATTCTGCTAATTAAACATGTTGCGTTTGAATGAAATCAGGCCACCCACGTTAAAATACAAGTACAGATTTATTGATATTTATGTTAACTTTCCCACTTGCTGATTTATTACGAATAAAGAAAATAGTTTTAATTTTTTCTAGTGAAAATCGCACAGCTTTTTAATTAAGTAATGTTGTGCAGGCAGTTTGTTAAAAAAAAATTTCCACAGTTTTCATTCTACTAAAAAAATTATTTTATTTATTTGTTTTTTCAACAGAAAACATATTAAAGATGCTTGCTCTTCTAAGACTAACAGATATTTGTTTTATTGATTACAACATTAATTGATTACAACAGCAATATCAGATGAGAACATATTTCTAAATTATATTTTTTAAAAGCTGACGATTATTAAATTTTATTTAAAAAGTCTACTTTAACCATTTAATTATTTTCCAAGCAATTAACTCCTTGCAGTAGCACAATATTTTAATTATTTACGCAGCTAAAACAAACTGTCAAATAATAAAACTAAACACCCTAAAGTAGACTTTATTTAAGGAAAAAAAAATTAACACATAATAGTGGACGCAAGCGGAAAATACAACAATTACAAAGAAATGTAAATATTTTTATATTTTATTTATTTATTAAAAGGTAAAAATGTAAATGAAAAATATCTTGATATATGCATGTATGTTTATATGTGTACGATTGTAAGTTTGCAGTAGTATTTACATGCCATAAATGTTGCGTTAATAAAAATATTTACCCCTTGATGTAGGCAACAATACTTGTAGAATTCATTTTAATTTTCTTCATTTCAATTTTTTATTGTTTTTTTTTTATTATTATATGGAGTGTAAATACACACACGCCATCATATAACCTCATATCATGCAATATATTTTTAAAAAATATACATTTATGTATAGGTGTGTGTGTGTTTTATTTTTAATAAATATTTGCTATTAAAATACTAACACAAACATACAATACAATTCAATACAATACGTATCATTAGCATGTTATTTTTATTAAAACTTTAAATTAACAATCATGCACACAATTTCAAGGTTTTTCCTTATTTGTTAATAATAAATTTTTATGCATTTTCTTTTATTTAATTTTAATTTTAAATTTTAAACTATACAGAGTTATACGAAAAAAAATTATACAGAAATTAATGTTAAAATATTTTTTTGTCAAAAATAAAATTATATACCAAAAAAAAAAAAAATAAACCTGCAAAATAACAAAACTTAAAAAAGCAATACATAGTTCGAAGTGTTTTTCGAAAAAGCTTTTGTTTACAAAATACACTAAAGTTTTATTTCCTTAAAAAAAATATTTACTTTTCAAGCTTTCTTTTATATTGCACACGACTAAACTGGGATCTCTTGGAAAATTTATTTTAACGGCAGCTGTTGTGATGGCGAATAGCAGTAGATTTTAAGCAGGGTTACTGACTCAATGTGTCGGACAGGAAGAAACACCTTCATATTACCCTCCATCACAGAAATACAGAAATACAGCATAAGACAAGCTTGTTCGATGGTATTAAACTCTTTAGAGTTTAAATTGAAGGTCGAATAGATTTTAATCTATTCGACCTTCAATTTAAATTCAAATTTATTATTTGCCTACTGTGAAGCTCTGCAAGGATGGAAAATTGTTTTGGCCTCTACTGTGGTTATGATAGAAGTGATAGACAAGGATGCACCAGCAAGTAACGCAGAGGTAAATTTTTAAAGTAACTGTTATGAAAAGTGAATCAATTTTAGCAGTCAATTTTATTCAACGGAGTCCTCCAACAAATGAGTGGTCCAATTACAAGTTTATAAATCATGTGTTACTTTGTGTTCAAAAATCGAACTTGGCCGAAAAATCAGATCATCTGACCACGTCCAATTTCATCTCGACTGCTGTGGAGTGGGGGTGGTGTTTTCATACCTCATTTTCGAACTAGGATGAAGTTTAAGGTGAAAAACCAGTACAGCACAATCCAGGCCATAAATTTCAGCCATCAAAACAAGCAGCAATTTGGCTGAGGTATAACAGGATATATGACAAAGATATCTAGATTTGTACTGACAGCAAAGCCGCTATAAACTCCTGCGTCTACACGACGAAACAGATTGGTTCGTAAATGCGAGGGTTCCAACCTGGAACTCTTTTCCGTACCAGGGTACACAGGGGTGCCCAGAAATGTAACTGCGGACGAAGTTGCTACATTTGGAACCTTTCTTAGGGATCAAGTAGTAGGTGTACCGCTTAGCTGCTTTAAAGCAGGAACTACTGTGGGCCGCACAGACAAGATGGTCACACCAGGCCATCTGCGCGATTTCGAGGCTACTATAGCCTTAATACGATGGCAAGATGACTGCAAGTCTACTGAGAACCCCTAGAGGAGAGAAGATCACACTTGTGTCTGTGCTGACAGGGCACTGCATCATGGGTATCTACGCTAGGAGATTGAATCTAACACATAATGATTTATGCAGAAGTTGTCAGGACTAGGAGGAGAAAGAAACAGTGAAACACCTACTCTGTCACTGCTCAGCCCTAATCATTAAAAGAGCTGCTCTTCTTGGCAGATTGAGGCTGAAGTACTTTGCAGACCTGTCAAGCTACGATATCAACAGGATAAACTCTTTTATCCGGGCTTCCGGATGGTTTTGCACTAAACAAGTGTATATCGCAGGAGTCTTAAAATAATTCTCCCTCTTATCCCTCTTGCAGGTGTCACAAAAGGACCACAACGACCCAAGTGAGTAGGTTTTCTGAACACAGAATCCGGCAACCTGTGCAACCTAACCTAACCTATATCCAGAAACAAAATTGGGGGTCGGAAAAGCCCACACGTCATAGTCAAAATGCAGCTATATATAGTAACAGTTTAGAGGGGATTCTGGAGTAGTGGCATCATTGGCCCATTTTTCTTCAAAAACGCTATTTCAGTCAACGGCGGGATCTAGGGAGCCCTAATTACGTTCTTTTTATGACCTGAACTGAATATATTGACAACATGGTTTTATTAAGATGGTGCATAATCTGACACAGCTCATCAAACAAACGTGCGGTAATCATATTATTAGCTATCTCAGCTCGATGTAAATCAAATACGTCGCCAGATGAGTGCACATCAGACGTTAAAAGACTTCAAAAGTAAGCAGTAACTCCATCCTTCTTTTCATATACATTGCCTGAGCTCTGATCCTCTGATCCAGTAAATATACCAAAACGGGTTCTGGTCGGGGCTCAAGGTTGACTAAACGTTCATCTCGCTTATTATCAACATGACCTCATGCCTAGAAACCCAGCATTGTGCTAAACTGCCATGAGATCATAGTTTATTTTGAGATTTCGCAAATCCACGACTACACCGGGTCAAAAGAGGTGAAGGATCTTAGCACAGCTTGGTTGGCTACTATCAAATATAATTTTATTTTTAATCCATTTGTCAGCAAAACGCCCCTGAAACAGAAGAGACGTGGTAATGGCCCATTTTCCTGTTTGAAACCTTTAGTAAATCAAACCTACTATGCAACTTTGTGCCACTAAGTCCAGTTATTCCAAAGAATCCTATCGGGAATTGGGACATCAATATTTCTGAGCAACAACAGCGTCATTTAAATGTGATTACATGCCCTAAGGAGAGAAGCCTTCGTCTCTTCATAAACGACTAGGCTTCCGGCTTTCACCGATTAAATATCCGGTAGATTCTCAATGCCAGCACTAGCATTGTTGCAGTGCCGGAATGTGCAGCATAGTGTTTAGCGCCATAGTTGGGACCTTGTTGAATAAAATCCTGGTCGTTACGGGTTTGGTCTTTGAACACCATACTAAGAAAGACCTCCCGGGGGCACTAATTATCTTTGCGGTACATTCTTAAATACTTAAAGACGTAGTGCTGTCGTTCAAAATGTGGGAACCAGACGCCAGGGTTCCTGGAACCTCAATCTAAAAAAACAGGCCTGTTTTGGTATCGTTTATTTTCGAGGCCCAACCAGTGTCCATAGGACTAGTACCAAGGGAACCCCACAGAGAGAGCCGTTCCTCTCTGTAGCCGTTTTATGGTGAAATCCCCTTCGGGAGTACACTTGGTGGCACAGATGGTGCAAGGTCGATCAAGTGTGGTGTTGCTACTCTTTAGCGTACGTATTGTGCAATGTACGATATGGTACGATGATGGGACAATGACATTTGTCGCTTCATTGCGCTTGTATAATATAGTGTGCGGTATTCATATGATCTACATTTTGTAAATTCATTCAGTAGTAAGAAAACCGTCGGATAAAGGCCAACACTGCTAGGTGCTGACGTTTATCTTTATCACAGTAAAGAGCAATAGATAATTTTTTCATTACTCTTATGGTCTTGTTGAAAGTATGTTTGTTTCAAGTGAGCGAACGATCAAGAATGCATCTTAGATTTTTTTTATAATCATTCTGTGACATTTTGAATGATCTTGGAGCCATCAGCTAATACAAGAACCACATATAAACTCATATTTATGCGATATGCTAAGAGATCTGTATACTGGTCCGGTCTGAGGATTCTTGTTATTGGATAGATATAGAGAGGCTCAGAGAGCGAAGAAATTTTGAGATAAGGCAATACAGATTTTGCAGATTAGGGACCTAGGTGCTCTTTCAATGAACAGCTTAATGAGCCACATTTGTAGTTGTATAGTTTTACAACAGTTTCTAAGCAAGGAGCTGAAAGTAAAGAAAGGATTTGCGGAGATGTCTAAGCTGGAAGGGGAATATAGTTAATACTGTATTCTTGAAGAATTCAGTATTGATAAAAATATGAGGAATCTTAAACTGCTTATATTTCTAATACCTGGATAATACACTTACATACACTGGCAATTACAACATACAAAATTTGAAAATATATTATTTAAAAATGAAGGAAACATCTTAAATAAATGAACATATACAGAAAGAAGAGTGACTTTATTTTCAGAAATAGCGAAAGAAGGATAAAAGATAAATTTGGATTTAGAGAAAATAATTGAAGAATTGTTGACAAGAAAAAAGAGAGGGGACGATACTGAATTGGAAAAAAGCATTTACAAAGCAGTAGTATAGGAAGCGCATAAAAACGGTCGTGTGCATAAAAAGAGTGGAAGTTTGCAAAAAAAGGAAAACAAATAATTAATATGCATTTTTAGTTAATTTTAACTAAATAAATTTCTATTAAAAGAAAAAAACTAATTATGAAGGAAATACTACTAAAATTGAATAATTTCAGTTATTACTTAATTGTTTTTTCTTGGTTTGAACAGGAGGAAAACTTACCAACGAAAGCCAAAGATTTGTTATGAGTAGTTGATTTTTCTCGTCCTACAGTTTTTAACGTTTTTGTTTTAGAGTTTTGTTAAAAAAATTAAATTAAAATTAAGAAAATGATAAAACAAAATAATAAAAATATAATAATAAAAAATTATAAATTTTTTTGGTCAAGGGTTTTTAGTTTAATTAAGTAGGATGTCATTAAAAAAATATAATAAAAACATAAGAAATAAATAAATTAAAAATTAAATAAAAATAAAAAAATAATAATTCATTTAAAATCCAAATAAATAAATTAAAAATAATTTTTGTTAAGAAAATGAAACAGAGAGCATAACAACAAATATTTATTTAGCAAACTTTTTATAAACACATTTTAGTTAATTGTTTTAATATTTATAATATTTATAAATTTTAATTAAATTGGTTTTTATTTAAGAATATTTTAGAATACATAACGACACTCAATTAGGTATAGATGGCTTTCTGAGTTAAAAAAGCATATTAAAAAAATATACAAACTAAAGATTTTTTTAAATCCTTAAAGTATGCTATATATTTATTAAAAGTTAAAACGTCATTTTTATTTTTTTATGATTAGTTTCTTGAAGGAATGTAAGGGGTGATTTTTTTTGCTTTGTTTGACCTATCAGTAGGGATAACATTTTTTAGGCGACCTTCTAAGCATGCTATTCAACGAATTATTGAACAATTTTGCATCACATATTCACTACATGATATTAAGCCATTTACAAGGCAAATAAGATTTCCTACCGATAAATCCATATTTTCGATTTTCGATTATTTAGCTATGCCATTCTCAGACGTCCGTCCATCATATACAAAATTTTTGCATAGAGATCTTCGTTTACAACCATTTCAAGACTTGAAGCTAAATGATCATGGTATGTGATACCATTGCATCCCCAACAATTGAACTGACAGCTAGTGGCATTGGTGATCGGTCCATTTTCTTTCGAAATTAGGTAGGAGCACCATTCTCTTACAGTGACATATGCGTATGACAACTAAGAGAGAGAGAGAGAGAGCGAGAACGAGAGAGAAGGTAGTGCATATCGGATTTTAAGTGTTAGAAAATAACGGCTATTGGAGTGTTTATACCAGCAGAATAGGTTACTCTTGCTACGAATATGCAATTGTGTTGTAGATGTATTAAAGAATTCTAAAAGGATCCTTCTGAAATTGTTTCAATGTGCGCCTGTATTTATATATTTACATCTTTACGCATAATAGTTAGGCAACTAGAAATTTGACAGAAGGTGCGCTACTATAGTCGCTTTAACAAATATATAATGAAGTTAAAAAGTAGAGGGGTTCCCATACAAAACAATGTTTTCTATATTAATTTTAATAAATCCTAAAAGTATGCTTTTAATAATATATTTTATAATATATATAATAATATAAAGAATATAAATTTATAAATTCGGATTCACAGTTTCCACGAATGTTTAAACAATTAAAACATTTTGAAGTTTATGAAGACTTTCTTTATTTTTTCTTTACTTTATATGGAAACGGTGAATGGAAATTTAGAGAATTAAAAGCATAGGTTTTGCTACAAAATCGTGCCTTTTATAACCTCAAGTGTCTAGTTAAGGTGTTTAAGGTGCCCTACTATGGCCACCGTAACAACACAAAATAAAAATATAATAGAGTTACAATTTTAAAACTGTTTTTTCTATACATTTTAATTCATCCTAAAGGTATATTTTAAAACTTGCATACAAAAGCACATCACGAATTTTTGTCGAATTATAGGGTTAAAAAATTCAATATTTTCATATTTTTTAATTCGACGAATTTCTATTAATTTTATATCGAATCTTTTATTTATGCAAATCATATCTATCTATCTATACTTTTGGGATTTATTAAGATTCATATAAAAACATTTTTTTTTTAAGTCTATTACGTTTTTTATTTTTTATAATACAAACCATATACACCTTAAGTGTCAACTTATTGCGTGTGCTGCGAGACACACCCGTTTAAAACTCGGATGAAGGGCTGGCGAACAGACATCTGAGCAAAATTAATAGAATTTCACAGGCACTATGTAGATACTATTTACAAACAGGAAATATTATGTTGCATACTTTTAAGGATTTCTATATATAAAATAAGGAAATATAAATAAAATTAATAATACTTAGATATTTGAAATTAATAATGCCTTCTTTTTTTTCTAATAAACTCTGAAGAAGATAATAAAATAATAAATAGAAACTAAATTTGAAAAATAATGAAATCAGAGCCATCTACACGTATTTTTTTTTTATATTTAAATATATTTTTTATAAGAAAAAAAATTACAAAATAACTTTAGCTTAAGTGTTCGTTCTTTTTTTTAGATTTTTGCTTACTTTACAGCATTTAATTATTCTTAAATATTTTTCTACTTTTTCTTTTTATAATTTAATTAAAAAAATGTTACATAATTTATATTCCTTAAAATGAAAATCATGACAATGACAACTTAATACTTTCTACAAAACCTTTGAGCGATTTAGGCAAGAAAACCTCAAAATATAAGCAACAATTTTCTTACCATTACGTTGTGGTATTTAGTAGCGAAACGAGTGCGAGGATGGTTTTGGAAATGCTTAAATTAAGGTTAGGATTGGGGTTTTTAAAAGCTACAGGAGGTCACAATATTATGATCAATCTTTAACGCTAAAGCCCCTAACATACTTATTATTTATTTATAATTAAAGGCCCCAACACTATGTTTATTGTTTTTTACATTTGACTTTTTAACTTTATGACTCATAAATGTCCATATTTTATTTTACCGAAGATTTGTAATATTTGGTCACAAAAATTACATCTAAAATTATATCTGCCATAACTCATATTTGTTTACTTCGCCCTTTTCACTACAATGATATCTTATAACGCCCTAAAATATTTTTATGAAGCTTATTAGTATAACTTGCCAATAGTTAAAATTAGATTTTTATCGGGGAGATAAGTAGTTTTCGTTATTATAAGTAAGCTAATAATAACCTTTAACTATCAAGTTCTTCTTTATAATAAGTTACCCTCATTGTTAAAAAGAAAAAAATACTTATCTCTCCGATAAAATCCTAACTTTAGCTAACGACGAGTTATAATTAAAATGAGCCTAAATGTGAAGATTTTAAGTTTGCCATAAATAATGATACATATTTTATATAATTGTTATCAACTAGAAAAAGCTTGTTAAAATGTTACCTTCTGCCGGCTAATGCTACCTTTGACTGTTTTATTTTTTTTGCTAATAGCTAATGGCAGAGGTACAAAATCAAAGCGTCAGAGTATGATATCCTTAGCTTCCTCCAAAATCTGCAGCGTGACCTATACCTAAGTATTCGTAAAATTCAAATAAGTTTAATGGTACTCCGCCAGTGAAAACTTGAGTTTAATGGATCTCTTCCAGTGAAAAAGTTGAGTTTTATGATGCTACTCCAGTCAAAAAATGAGTTAGAAATGGTAATCCAACCATGTACGACTTATTGATTAAAAATTACTAGGTTCTACACGATAACCAAAACGATTACACGCGGCTGATTAAAGTAATCATCAATAACAATACCGCAGTACTGCCAGTGTAATAGTGAGAGGCAAAAGAATCGAAAGCCGAGCAACAAGGATGGCCTGATTGACTTAAAGAGATAACGACTATAAGGCGGGCACGTTGTTCCTCAACACAGCGCTACTTTACGACTAGTGCTGGCAATTTCTTCTACTTTTAATTACTCGATACTACTCAATACTTATCAATTGGGTACTCAATAGTACTCAATTCCTCTGTTGACATAATAAAACTGCACTGTTAATCAAAGTTCTAATGAAGTTGTTCAATTTTCTATTTAATTTGTTTCTAAAACTATTATATTTAAAGTATCGAGTAACTACTTTTGAGTATTGAGTACTCAAAAAAATTATTAAATACTCAGTACTCGACACTCGCTATTCGATACTTTGCCAGCACTATTTACGACTCGAAAAGTCGTTATAAAACAGCTGACACTGTTTGTGTTATTACAACCGACAAATCATATGGGTACAATCAACATATCAGGGTACACTTCATGTTTTTTGGTAGCAATTTTATATAAAACTAGCACCACACCAAAAACCCGTACTTTTTTAGTGCCACCTTAAAGTATGCTTCAGGTATGGTTATGTATTTACTATATAAAACAGCGCCATCTGTTAGTGGTTAGTGCTTCAGTTATGGTTTATGTATTTACTTTACTACTAAAAATCACTGCGTAGTCTTACCGATTTTCTCCATTTTCGGGCATACAATATCGGATTAAGATCTGTTGACTGTAATGAAGTTTCAAGCATGTGCTGGCAATTGGAGAGTCACCACCTCCCAACATTGTAAGCCTTGTGCTTAGCAAATGAGGTAAATATTTGGCCAAATAATTGTTAGTAATTGTTAGTTAGGGGGGATGCTGAAGCAGACCACTAATTTCATGGGACTCTTTTCGGCCCCTTCGTTCCCTAATGCGTTCCAGTATCAGATTGGAAATTTACGAATACTTCACTTTCGTCAAGTCTCGTGCTGTCACTAGCCTTTTACTCTCGACTGTAGTTCAGACTGGCGACTGATAAATGTCGACATTCTTCCTCATCACAGAGTCTATGGTAATTTCTAAAATTAGCTTAAGGCTACGGTCTTTGCAGCATCTCCATTTAATATGTGTCTGCCCGTGTTTCAAAGCCTTTTTGTGTTAGCTTATTTTCAGGTACAGTCCACAAGTATCGTCTTACCTCGATTTTTAACTTACCTAGATAATACTTGACAGTCCGTCACCTGTCACTAATGAAGGCACCCAGATTATATCCAAGCTTCGACTTCCTGCCAACTTGTATAGAAAAATTCCAGGGCCTTTGGTGGGAATCGAACCCACAACGGACTAATAGAATAGCGAACTTCCTACTAGCCCACAGAGGCACGCGATAGTAAATTAACACAAAACTAAAAGGAATCAAGGAATCAAGGCTCATTATCATTATTGTAAAATATTCCAGTAAAAAGTCCTACTTTTTACTATTGTTGAGCCGATGCAGGGTTCTTTTTTCTAAGTAATACCAAATTTTGGTACAATTCATGCTGATTTTATTAGTTTATCGTTTGAGCAGTGCAATTTATACATTGTTAGATTATGATAGTGATGTCAGTTAATTTCTGAGATCAAAATAGATGGCGATCTAATTGTGGTAATTTTTATCAGACGACCTTGGACATGAGTTTTGCAGATGGCCGTAGGTTGACAAACCATGCGCGGGCATCATTGTAATTATTTTTAAGTTCAATCAGGTTGTTCTTGTTTCCCGGCTTTTAAGTGATTTGCGGGTAATTCTCGCATTTACTGATTGGTTTCCTCGAATGGCTATACAGCGGTATACAATGCAATCGTTTTGTTTATCGTGTATAACCTTAAAATTTTTAACTAATAAATCATATATTGCTGGAGCACCATATAAAACTCATATTTCTACTGAAGGAAAACCACTAAACTCAATTTTTGACTGGATATGATGGTCATCCAAACTCAATTTACTTTTAACAATCTGAATTCGTAGGGAATTTTCACTTCATATAGGAAGGTAAAGGTCGCGGTGCAGACCGTGGAGTAGGCGAAAATTACCATTTATATAATTTGTAGGATACCCTGGAACTTTGGTTAGCTACCTCCGCCATTACATAGTTTTATGAATCCAAAAAAAATTGTGTCTTAAATTGGACATGATGAAAAAACATGTCGTGTATATATTTATTAAGTTCGAGAATAATAGATGTCGTAAGTAAACAGACTTAAGGTGCAGTCTTACACGTATTTAAATTTATTATTTTTATTTAGAGTCTGTTTCTGTTTTCCATGCGAGGAACTCATCCAGAAAATGTATGTAAAAAAATATTTTTTATATACAAACTTGCAGGACCTTTAAATTCAAGCACACAATTAAAAAAAACTCTTAACCCTGGGTTCGTTTTAAGGTCAATTATTTCAGCAAAATCATCTTAAGCGATCAAGGATATTTTCACTATGGTAGCTTTGCTTATTTCTCTTCGAAATAGTCGAATTTGGAATTTAGAGAGCACACATGTGACTGTATTTTTGGACGGGCTGCATCATAGGACCATCATTTTTTGGGGAGGGATGGTCAAACATTTACTGCTATTGATATGGAAACACCAGAATTTTTTTGCCTAAATTGGATGATATCAGTAGACGAGATGTGGTTTCAACTAGACGATGTAAGATGAGAACACCCTATAAAAATTATGAGACAATACCTGGTGGTATACTCTCTCGTTTTAAAGTTGGTGTTACTTAACACAATGGGTGAGATGTCTTTTTTGAGGGATTGTTTCACGTGAAATGTATACACAAATAAGTCTACAATGACTTTTCTCTGTATAGAAAGAACAAAAACTCTGAATTAATTAAATAACGAAACTCAGCCAAATTCATGATAAATGGCAGTTGCAAATATTCACATGCATTCTATTCTGAGACATTCCTCGTCACAAATCTCAAGTTATTATTTTAAATTTTTATATTTATGTTTCTCTGTGTTCTACTTATTTTTTATGTGTAACAAAGATATTTTAACTTTTATTTCTCTTTTCTTGTCATGTCTTTTACGAAATTTTTATTTAATTTATGAAAAAACAAGTCAGCGGATTTGTTGCTTTCGTCTTGTTTTTTTTTTACCACTAAAGTTTGGTTTACTTAGAAAAATAGAACTAAAGTTGGCCACAGCAGGCAATTTGCTAAGAATAATAAATAAAAAGAAATTACAAAATGTAAGTTTAAAAAGAACAACAAAAAAAGTTTGACGAGTTACGGAGTGTGTCGCTATGTCTTTACAAAATTTTATAAAAAGCACTAAGATTTTGAAATACAGTAGGTTTCAGAAACTTGCAATTTTCATAGACAAAATTCTTCATTTAATTCCTTTTATTTAAAGCTTAGCTGTGCCCGTACACGTTGTGTGCGTCCTGACTTTTGTTCGATTTTTTACCCTTATATAGAGGTACCTATCCCTAGATAAAATTCTAAAATTTATATAAAATTCTAAAAACTAATATAAAGCTCTCTAAAAGACAGCGCCATCTGTTGTGCAACATTGCCTAAAATATACTGCTTTCAAAAATAAAAAATGCCTTAAAATATGCAGTACCTTTAAATCGGTAAAAAATAGGCGTACTTTTACTGCTTTTTGTCCATTTTCTCTTGGAAATAAAATATTTTTTATTAAGAAAAGTATCCTATAATGGAATCAGGATACTCCTCTTCACAAAATTTTGTTAAAATCCATCCAGTACTTTTTACGTGATGCGAACACAAAGAAAAAGACAGGCAGGATATGAGTTAATATTTTATTACATGTATAGATAAGTTTAGGCATTTTTTCTCTCCCAAAAACCTACCAAGGCCAACCTATGGAAAAAAAAAATTACGGATTTACATAATAAAATCAATTCAAATGTGTTTGATTTAAGTAAAAAGGAAAAGGTTAGATTTCACATTTTTTGTATCTATGCTCACATTAGTTATCATTTTCAAACTGACATAGAGAGGAAAAATTTACCAATTTTGGTCGAAATGAACCAAAGCGGCAACACCGAATGTAACTGTGATATTTTTCTTTGCTGAGACATAACATATTTGTGTATTTGGTTTACAGTTTTAAATGCCAAATAAAAAGGCGAAGCTTTATAATTCTTGGGATAATAATAAAAGAACAAAATTCAGGCTGTTGCAACGAACATTTTAGCTAATATTGGGCTTTAGAAAAAAGAAACATATAGCTATTGTAAAGGAGGAAAAAGATCTGCTCGAACAGGCTAAAATAAATACTTCATCTGAGGATCAGTGGATGAACCATCGACATAGAACTTTAAGGGACCTTTTAAGGAATTTTAAGGAATTCTTGCTTAGTTACTGCTGGAACAAGTCTCTCTAAGTCTAAAAAAAAAATGCTGTCAGTATTGTCAAAACCATATAATATTTTCACCTAAAATTCCACCAGAAGAAGCAATACTGCAAACAAATAAGGGGCGTTAGAGCGTCTTTTGAATCGATAGCAGATAAACAAGACACGCATAGAATAATGCAATATGTACTCATTGCACTAATAATTTATGGCTGCCAAGGCGGATTTTTATCCAATTTTTTGAAGCAGTAAAGATAAGTTTTAGAACAGTGTAAATGGGGATGTGATCGTAGCAGTGAACATACCCGATAGATCCAAGCGTTCATTGAGAGCCGATAGATTTGTTTGACTTGCAAGATATAAAATCTCATAAAAGGTGGCCATTCAAAATTATATGAGAAAAAGAAATCAAGTCAGAAACAGGGACATAACTGTTGTAACCAATATTTCAAATTATTCTGAAATAATGATTACCCAGAATTTCTTAAAATTGCTCTCTGAATAACAGTTATAAATAAGGAACATTTTTTTAGTCTGCCATAACTATCTATCAAAAAACTAACAACAAAAAATTTTTTGAGCTTTCTATAACCTTTACAAAATATTTTTATTTTTTTGGTCTTATATAACCATTAAAAATTCAATAACCAATAAAAAAGATTTTTAGTTTTTGATCTTTAATAACCAAAAAAATTATCTAAACACGGATTTTTCAAACAAAATTTCTTTTTTAATCATTAGTTACGTCAACGGATTAGTAAACGATCAAAAATTTCGGCAGTTGGTATTCGCTAAAGATGCACTTCTGAATGCAAGTTTAATCCTTAGCACAAGTCAGCGTTGGAAGAGGCTTTTCTGCTCTAAAAATTATATTAAGTGATTTACAATGCAATTTATCAGAAATAACATTGCGATCATTACTGTTTCTTAATTTGAATTCTAAATAAATAGACATAGTTCTAAATGTTTTACTGAATCCTTTTTTGGCGCCCTATGCTCCAGTGGTAAATAGAAAATCGACTACTTTGTAACTTAGAAAGATTTTATCTAAAGATTTTATTTAACTATGGAAAGATATTTAAAAAAAATTAGTTGAAAACTTTTAAAAATATTTTGAAAAAACTGGATCAGGGTATCGAAAAATCTAAAAATTTACTTTTATATTGCTCGCTCATTTTAAAACATAATTTACAGATTAAACCATTATTTGATAGGCATTAACTAGACCCTTAAGACTATAAATCAAAAATTGAAGAAGTGCCAAGCTGTAAAAGAATTTGCGGCAACTAAATAGCGGCACCCCTGGCAAGTGGATGGTGCCTACCGTCATAACTTAAGTTGAAATACTCCTCCACTATGCTCATGGAAAATGTTGGATCAATCGCCTGCCTTAGCCCTTTACAAATGGCTGAATTATTTCCAATAATATTTTGATTCTGCCCCACTGTGCAGTGTACATCGTGAGTGAATTTAAAGCAGCTGCAAAGAAAATTCGTTTTTTATAAAAAGTCGAAATGAAGAATAATAATGTTTAAGCCCAAAATATATAAATGTTAATGCGATTTATTTAATTGAGATAAAAATCGACTAAATTGATAAAAAAAAGTTATTGAATTTCCTTTGTAAGTAGTGTTGTATCTACTGTAGTTGATAATTTGAATTATTTAGGCCTAATTTGATAACATTATAGTATTTCAAATGACGAAAATTTAATGTTAAACCCTAAATAATTTCTAAAGCAATTCTGTTACAATCAATTGTCTAAAAGCTGCTACAAGTGTCTTCAGACTCCAAAAATAAACTAAATTTTTTAGGAACAATAAAATTTTAATATACAATACTTTTTATATTTAAATTCATTGTGTCTGCTGATGCAATTGCACACATGTGTTTTTTATTATTATTTTTTGGAAGAAAATAAATGTTTTTAGTTTTATTATTGCCTCTTTATTACTCATTCATAATCTTTTCATAACAAGTTTTCAAATAATTTTAAGATTTGGCAAGCTTTTCGAATATTTATGCATTCATCTGTTCATTCGTTAAGTCAAACAATTGTTGATTACATGTGCAACACTACAAGTAAGTGCGGTAGTACGATGTTGAATTTGTCCTGTTAAAACTGGCATACGAAAGAAAAGCTGACCAGGGTTTGTATAATAAATCAAATGTTTGTTTAGAAAAACAAAAATCTAACTTAGAGTCGTTTAACCAAAAGATCAAGTAAAATAAATAGCTTATTTTAAGTTATTTTTCAGCTTATGTTATATATTAATGTAGGGGGAATATCAAAGCAGACCACTTCCATAATAGCTCCTTTTTCGACCCCCTTCCGTCCTCCATATTTATAGTCAACCGAAATGTCATTTTCGGCAAACTACTTTCATTGAGTCACGTGCTACAACCATCTGACTGTCGACTGGTAACTGTCGGTCTTTTTTCTCTTCTCTAGTAATTGCTAGCATTTGTTCAAGGTTCAGGTCCCCCATGGTATCCACATTTAACAAGCTCCTACCAGTGGCAATGAGTATTATGCTAGCCAGTGCTGGGCATTCACACACAATGTGCGCTGTCGTCTTAGCCTCTTACAGGCACAGTCTGCAAGTATCATCTTCTTCTTTGACTTTTATCTTGTCTAGATGATACATAAAGTTTCCATGAGCTGTCACCAACCCAGTTATCCAGCTCAAGATACATCTATTATATCTAAGCACCTTACTGGCCTTCCTGCCTACATGGGCTCTTTGAGCACTATTCGAGCCTTCCTACATGTAGTAGCCTGCCTCTACCTTTTCAATTTTAGTGAGTTCCCCATTGTATAACTTTAGCTCGCATTATGCCTTTACCTAGCGCTACTCTGGGTTATGGTTTACAGAAATTCACAGCAGATCCTCCTTTTGCAAGTTGGCGCACCGCTTCATTCCCAGCTGTGTCTATTTTTCCGCTTAACCGTCTTTATTCTGTCTTATATTCTTCCATTTTCTATATTTATAAAGCACAAAAAGTGTTTATTTGTTACTCGGAAAGATATAGCAGACGATAGATCTTTCGTAAATGTTGTGGGTGAAATAAGGTATATATTTTTCAATATTTTAGGTGGGCGTGGCCCTTCCTATGTAAAATAATTATTTCTAATCATCTAACTTGATATAACAGAGAGAGTCTTTACATTTTTCAAAATTAACCCCCTAATTAATATATATATCTGCAAAAAATTGGCCAGATTGGATTAGAGGGCGTGGTAGCTACCATACGAAGTGAAAAATTATTATCGTGTATCTAGAAATCTATGACACGTAAACTCTTAAAATTTGGTAAAGGTAACTCCCTTATTAATGTGCAAAGTTAAAAAAAACCACGCTAGATTGGAACAGTAGGCGTGGTATCACTTATGCAAAGTGGAAGCGTTAAAATTTTTTAATGATCAATGTGCACAGTCGAACAAAAAAATGATTGGCTGGGAAAAGTGGGTGTAGTACTTCATATATAAAATAGACACTGAACATTAGGTGATTTAGAAATTTTTTGCAGTCAAAAATAACTGGATTGCAATAGGGGGCGTGCTATCACCTATGTAACTTGAAAAATTATTTCGTATTTGATGAACTATAACAGGTAGAGCGTTAAAGTTTTGTCTGAGTAACGATCTTATCAATTTGCACAATTGAAAAAAAAATTGGCTGGATCAGTGGACGTATTACCTCTTACACACCTCTTACACGCCCACGCTATTGCACGAAGTGAAGTATTAATATGGTGTACCACGTGAATTATAAAAAAGCGTGTTAAAATTTTCTACTCTAAGAATAACGTGCGTTTTCGATTTAAAACAAAGCCTGTATGAAGAGGGAGGGACTGCAATAGTGGTACCTTACAAATTTCACATAGGCTGCTCTGTGATGCTAACCTGCGTTTTTGCGATAAAGCTTGGACATATTTTTCTTAAAAATATTTAGTTTAATTTTTGACGATGGGGTAAGCAGCTGCACAAAGATAATTTAATTTCTCTTTAAACTTGCATATTATTGGCTAATATATATTTGTTACTGATGACAATTTTCATAAAATATGGTCACTTTGTTCTATGCAATTATCATTTTACTATTATTATCTTAAATTATTTCATACTTTTGTGGGTTTTTAGTTTTATTTCATTTCTATTTTTATCTTTTTATGACATTATTAGAGTTGGTAAAATATGCTCAAGTTTTTAATTGAGTTAGTTCCAGAAAAGGCTGGCTATAATTTAAGTGTTTAAATGAAAGTAATAATAAAATGTTCTTTAATTTGTTTTTTATTAAAAAAAACTAGCGAATATTTTGATATTAAAGCAAAAAAGAAACGTAACTGAAATATGAAATCAGATGAGTTCTCAAACCTACAATAAACTGCTACTGTTAGGTAAAATTGGTTTAAAAACCCCAAATCGCAGCTTCTCCTAATTCTACTTAGTTCCAGTGATTAAACATCAGATTGGCTCCCAAAATCATCGTTGTCCATAGTTATAAAAACGCTGGTGTTCTAGTAAAGGGCATTGGCATAGACATAGGAGATGTTTGATTATTTCTTCCTCTTATTTATATTGGAAGCTTCTACAAAAATCGTTGCAAAGAAGATCCATCCTTTTCGCATTTTTTACAAACAGGCAATTCCCTGTGACTGCAGCCACTAAATAGCGCTGATACATTTTCGGCATTCATTGTAGTACAGCTGTTCTTTCGATCTTGTGAGGGCCAGATAGTCAAAAAAGTCAACTCGCTGGTCTGGGATAGATCAGAAAGAGCATCCTTAATGCGTTGTCCCCAGACCGAGAGGAAAATGCCAAAATAATTGTTAATGGCATACAGCATCATGAAGCATTGTTCTCTTCTTTGCCAATTCCCGCAAATAATTAGGGTGATTGTTTAATTTTCCGCCATTGCTTTCACAGATGCCCGGCAATTAAAAACAGGATTGGACAAGGATTTGAAGTGATAGACGCAAATTAGAGGAATATGATTGTAGCTTTAGAGCCGCTACAAAAAAATTAATCGCAATTCGATATTTAATGATGAATCATCTATTTTAACTTTACCCCTAATTCTCCGTATAAAGCAAGTAATGGAGAATGATCCTCCGTCAAATCGGAGTAGAAACTTTTGCGAAGAAGGATAAGAAAGGTATTAGGGTGCAATAATGTGTGAGACTAAGGATAACATTCGTGATCCTTACAACCCTAGCATGTCTTCATATTCTGTTACTGGTGTCTGCTTTCTAGACAGTAACTGGTTAAGTATGACAAAACGTGTGTTCGTGGATGTTGAACTGATGGCTGCTGTTGAAGGGATCGCCAATTTACGCAAAACTTCATCTACAATAAATCTGTTAGCTAGGTTGGTTGCTTTACGTGGCAGCTGGCTACGCGCAAGTGTTTTTAATTTCAATATTTCAGTAAAAACTGATTGTCGTACAAATCTTATCGACAATGTCCTATTTCTAGTAATTAAGAAAGTTTCATTTAAAAGTATAAAAAAATTTAGGAATATCAAAGTTTAATTAAAACCGCTAATAAGTTTTTTGTGAGTTTGTATAAATCTACTTGTTTTACTCTTTCTAGCTGAATGCTACAAGCATTGATAAACATTTTTCATACACTTTTATTCGATGTTTTGTTAACAAAAAAAAAAAAAAAATATATTGTGTATTCTTACACCCATATTGCTATCTACTCTCGATTTCATAAAAAAAAATTAACAAAATTGATTGATAAAGTTACTAAATTACCGACTCATCTATTATAAAAAAATTAATTTTTTTTCTCCAAAACTACACCGCATGTTTTGTGGAATAACATCCCACAATAACTACAACCAACTACATCCATCTACTCAATACAAACTCATTACAAAGCAAACAATTTTTATCGAAAAGTTTCATTTCAGTTTGAAGCAAACTTCATTACGCTTCAGTATTAACGGCAGATAGAACTTTGCTTTAGAGCAAAAGTGCACAACTGTAGTTAATGCGTTAAACACTTTAAGCATGTGATTATTTAGTGATTTGAAAACAAGAAAAAAAAAAATAAGTAAAAGTTTAATCGAAAATTGGGGGGTTTGGGGGAGATAAAATTTAATTAAAAGACAATGATAAAAAGTTTTAATTGCAAAAAGTTACAAAAAGTAATAAACAAGGCTTTATATCAGTCATTAAAAACTTTAAAAAAATATATAATGCCATACACTTGCTTACCAACGAATTTATTCGTAGATCCTACTGAATAGGGACGAAGCCTTGTTATTGGTCCTTCCAGTGGGTGAATACAAGGCTTCTACCAACGTCCTCCTTCAACATAGCAACACAACAGTAAGTAATGTTAGAGCACGATTGAAGTACTATACTCATACCATTTGTTAAGGAGTTGGAGAATATCTGCACTCCAATGGCAGATTCTCTTGTAAGAGCAGATCAGACTAAGTTGCCCTACCCACGATTTAGGTCCAAACCATAGCCACCACACAAACTAAAATCGCCCGAAAGTCCTCAACAATAATCGGTCAGAGATAGATAGAGAATCCTCACAGAACTACCAGTTCTTAAACACTGATAAGATCTAGAAGATTCTTACCTTCCAGACCTTTCGTCAGGTTATAATCGCTTATGATTTTGTTGCTATCAAATAGGAGTACGGTCATGAATTTTACTATTTCCGGTGTTATTGCTTGAATTATTAAGAACGATCATTGCTTAGACTGTAATTAAAATTGTTTTAAGTAATAAGTTTAACACCCCTTCATAACACCTCAATATAATAAAAAATACTTTAAATAACACTATAAAAAATACTTATAATTTTTTTTATTAATATTAAGCAGGCCACTCTCATGCAGCAAGTTCACTGGAAGTTCATTTTGCCTATTAAGAAGCCACGACTGTCATCTTTCACTACAGTTCTCTAAAGAACTCCAGTGTCCCCACTTTGTAAGAACCACCTGAAACCTATCGGAAAATATATCAGGACCCCCAAGACAGCCCAGGTCCTGAAAGAAACTTTTGACTAAATATTTGAGTTCTTGCAGAACCGGTCTTGATCTAAGGAGGTATTAAACTGAGTCATCCTTCTCCTCAACCTTAAGCTTCTTCAGATCTCACCACGAGAGATTAACAAACGTTCCGAAATACATCCAAACCTAGAGTACACCGTAAAAACGCCCACTGCAAGCGATATTGAAATTTTGCCAATGGCCTGTAGTTTCTATGTCCTTTCTTTTTCAATAAGCTTCAACGTATAATATAGACCATTTGCGAGCCTTTTTATATAGTGCCCATACCTGTATCGTGCTTAAGAAGCAGGCAGAAGGTATTTATACCTCCCATATTCACAAAAAATATTCCGCTTCATCATCAGTATTCCTTTTATGAATTTGGCCTGAAATATTTAAACTTTCTTTTAAAGACTAGCTGTCCCCGCCACTTCGTGAGCGTCCTTGAAATATTTTGATCGACCCTCACTTTTTTAGTGCCGTCTTAAAGTATGCTGCATATCGGTTAGTGCTTCAGTTATGATGATGTATTTTCTTTATAAAACAGCGCCATCTGTTGCTAAAATATGCCTCATTAAATTATACATATCCGGCTAGTGCTTCAGTTATGGTTTATGTATTTACTTTACTACTAAAATAAATGCGTGCGTTCACTGATTTTTCTCCATTTCCTCTTGGAAATAAGATATTTTTGCGGAAAAAGGTATCCTAAATTGGAGTAAGGATACTAAGGAACCTTCTCACAAATTTTTTTTTAAATCTATCCAGTAATTTTTATGTGTTGCGAACACAAAAAAGAAGGACGGACAGACTGGAAATGAGGTACTATTTTATTATATGTATAGATGTTATATGTATAGATATGATATCTTTAGAATTTATAAGAACTAAAAACACGATGCTAATAATAGGACCCCCTTTAGTTTATAACTTTATTATATTATTACTATGTTGTACAGGACATATGCTTTCGCTTAAAAATTCGGATTTTTTCCTATTACTGGTCAAGATTAATGTGACAGACAGACAAGCATCGTAGCGATAGTCATGGCGTGTCGCACAGTGTTGTGAGCGTGGCCATATATAGAAAAATCCAATTATGGAAATTAAAAAAAACGGCTAATGTCATTTAATAAAATACACTTTTACTAATAAGCGTAAAAAAATTAAGATTAAAATAATAATTTTTTCTAAAGATATGGCTCTTCAAAATTGTGGTTTGAAATAACTACAATTTTATATAAAAAAGGAATAAAAATAATGAGCATGTACTTCGTAGGGTTAAATAATTGAATTTAGTTAACAAATAAACCAAATTTGTACTAGATTAGTTGGTGTATTATGTTTTAAGTATATAAACGGTATGTTTAATTACATATGTCGATAACAGTGTATGCATCATTATAAGAATGAAATTAATAAAACAAAACAAAAATTGTTGTGATAAGCAAACATATAATAGTGAAGAAAAAAAAAATGTTCAAGTATTACCGGGATGATTTTTCTTTCATTTTATAACAAAAAGTATATTAATTTATACAAATAAAAATTTTGCTCCCTTAAGTGCGCCAATTTGAATTATTGTTATTTTTTAGTGTAGCAAAGTAAACTGTCTAGAGGAAAAAAATCAAAAAAAAAAAAAAAACTTTCAAATTTATCAATAAAATATATATGGGATGAAAGCTATTATTCCCACGATTCCAGAGGTGGTTTGGAATTGGTGGTTTTTCATGTGCGTTATACCTATAAAAAGTTACACGGCTTTAAAGTCGAATTATTTTGATAATTTTTTCACAATTTTTATGTAACAAAAAATGAGTTTGGAAAAATAAATATCAAGAATTCATTTTTCAACAAAAATGCATGCAATTATATTTGTTTTATTCAGAAATGTAGCAGAAACAATGTAAAAATCCTAAAATTCAAATATGTATAACAACACTGTAAAAAAAATTGTGAAGTTTTTAGCCAAAATATGTACTTTAAAAAAAATAGTCAGCTTCGATGGACCCGAAAAAATAGGCAAAAAATATGTATATACTTAAGTTTAAGGATATATTGAAAGTGAGGGCGTCCATTCATCTAATTGAAAAAATATAAGTGTCTTGTCTTCGAAATTAATTTAAAAAAATTTATTTAACTTTTAATTTTTTTTTAATTTTTTCTAAAAATATATATTTTTTTTAGCCTAACGTGGGCCTTATCTGTATTGAATCAAATTTGGTCAAATCATTAAAAATATCACATCCAATTACTATAAAAAAAAATCATTCAGTTAGCAATTTTTCTAACTTTTATGTCACTTATAAATTTCAGGATATACGGGAAGGACACGAATCCTTGCTTCGAATTTTTTTTAAATGTTAAATTTTGTTACGTTTTGCCAATCTAAATATATGTGCCAAATTTCAGCTCTTTACAATAACTTTTTCTATTTATGGCCACTCGTTATGTGAAGTTACGACACTGTGTGTCGTTGGCAGCGTTTGGGTACGTTTAGGGCAAAAAGGGCCCTGAAACTTGAAGTTCATAAAATTCTCCAGAATTTTAGAACCTGCTTTTAGTTAGGGGCAAAACAGGTACAAAGGATGCCAAATATTTTTTTAAATTTAAAGTATAAGAAGGCTTATAGACGTAATTAATTGGCGGTAAGGACAGGCCAACAATTACTGGAAAATTTGATGTTTAAAAATTATAAATTTATGTTAAAGTTTGTTAGTAAAACAAACCTTATTTTTTGGTACAGAAAAACCTACACTATTTGTTATGGAGGATACAGAAGCAGACCACTAACTTTATCGGTCCCTTTTTTAACCATTATTTAATAAGCTTATTTAATAAGTTTTGGTCCCACTGCCATTCTTTCGTCGAGTGTAGAGCTGTCACTAGCCTTTAATCTCGACTGTAGTGATTTCATACCAGTATCTGCTAATTGTCGACATTGTTCCTGATCACAGAGTCTCTTGTAATTGCCAACATTTGCGTAAGAAGAATTTTTATCTAGCATCCACATGTTTTTTAATATGATACTCCCAAGCAGTTATCTGGCCTTCTTGCTAACGTTGAAGAGAAAAATCCTAGAGTTGACCAGACTGACGGCAATCGAACCCACAACTTCAGACAGAAAGGTTAACACACTACAAATTATTTCTGCGGGGTACCCTATAGAAAAAAAACTGCAATTTAGAGTATAGAAACATTTGGAGGCATATTGAAATTTGAAAAATAGAATAACTCAGAATTTGCTGTTTAATTTCGATAGAAGTGCATAGAAATTTTTAAAGGTAAACTGCAATGAATTAGGGGGTGCTGTAGCTTAAGTGGTGACCACGTGGACTACTAAGCAATAGTCACGAGTTCAAATCTCAGCCGTGTCAACCTCAATTTTTCTGATATGTATTAATTTTTCTTTATAATAATGCATATCACAGCGCCCTCCTTCGCCGGTATTACCACATATCACTAAAACGCCGGCGAAGTAAAATAATTATAAATTAGCTATGCTAGCTTCAATCTAATTCGCCTAAATAACACCAAAGGCGCTGCAATACTGTTCTAAAAATAATCATAACGTGCAATTGCAGTGTTGCCAGAAACGAAGCTTTACTATCACACTAACCATCTGTCTTATCTACTTCTTTCCCTTTCCAAAGGAAGTAACACAGTTAATGTAGGCATTAATTGCCTGAATGGTACTTCTCTTTAAAAATAAAAAATGAACGTATTTTAATTTACTAGTGCATTTTTGTTTATAAAACCGCATAACTACTGCTAAGATTTAAAGTAAAATTAAATATATTAATTGCTTTCTATACACCTCAAGATTGTTATTAGTTTTAAATTACTCAATATCCAACACATAAGTACAATTACTCTTAGTTTCTATGGGTAGGCGTAATTTATTTATTCCATTAACTCATACTTCAGCCTTAATTGAGCAATTTCTCTCACATCATCTACAGTTTAATTATATAAACAAGGTTAGATAAATTAAATAAAATTGTTTGAGTGAAATAACCAAGTATGTACTTGAATTACACTGGTCAACAAAAAAAAAAAAAAAAACAAAAAAACAACAAAACTAGATTTCAAGAAAATCTTGCAAAAAATAATTTTATAGTGAGCAATATAAACATTTTTCTGACTTGGATGTCAATTACAGTTTGTAGTTACTTAATCTTGAAGTTATATGTAATTGGAATTTGTCAATTATAATCACATTCAACTATTTGCAATTAAGATTTTTTCAATTACACATTAAATGTAATTTGTAATTTTTAAAATTGCTATTACAATTACTGTGATTGTAATTAAAAAAAAAAATCAATTATAATTACATGTAATGGACAATCGTTTAGAATTTATTTTATTTATTTATTTACTATAAAAAAAATTCATAATAAATCTTTGAAACTAAAGCACTAGCAACAAAGGCTATCGGCTTATATTGCTAACAATATATGTAATTAAATTTTGTACAATTTCAAGCAATTAGTATTACCTAATTATAATTACAATTATTTGTAATTGAAAATTTTCAATTACAATTACATGTATTGTGTCATTAAAAATGTTCAATTATAAATTACAAGTAGTTGTAATTGACTTTAGTTCCGTATACAATTACTTGTAATGTATAATTGAGAATATGCAATTACACTTTGCGTGTAATTTTAATTTTAATTAAAATGAAATTGAATCCCCCATGTCATAACGACTGCTACTTGCACTTTTTGCAAATTGAAATCAACAAAAAAAAAAAAATTATAAACGTGCCTTCATATTAAATTCGGCATAATGAAACAGTTTGTGAAAGCACTTGGCAAAAGTGATGAATGTTTTACCCAAGTTTACAAGTAAGCTCGTAATGTTTAATGGGCCACAGATTAGGCAACTCGTGAAAGATCATAATTTTGTGAAATCAGTGACTGAAGTCGAATCCAAAGCTTCTTTTGCTTATGAGTAATTTCCTAGGCATGAATAAATCTGACGAGCATGGTTGGCTAACCTTGCAGGATCTATAATGCAATATGAGCATAAAACTCTACTTCCTGCACTCACAATTAGACCGATTTCTGCAAAATTTGTACGATTTAAGTAAGGGACAGGGTGAAATATTTTATCAGGATCTTAGGAAGAATGGAAGAGCGTTATCGGGGAAAGTGGGACTCTCATATGATGGCAGACTACTGCTGACGATTGCTACGAGATCTACCCAAAGTCGTTCATTCAAGAAATCTTGTAAAATATCATTTTATAGTGTTAAATAGAAATTTTGGCAACGTCAGAATTCAGTTATGTTAATTATAGTTTCTAATTAATTACACCTGCAATTACGCAATTGTATGTAATTGTAATTGGAATTTTTAAAATACAATTTCATTCAACTATTTGTAATTATAATTTTTTCAATTACACATTACATGTAATTTTTAATTAAAAAAATTACTTGTAATTTGTAATTAAATTATAAAATAATTATAATTGAAATTCAATTAATTATAATTTAAAAAATTCAATTATATTTTTACAATAATAATTGTTTAAATTCAATTATAATTACATGAAATGGAAAATTGTTAGAACTTAACTGAATTTTGTTCAATTTCAACTAAGGATGATTATTGCCTAATTATAATTACAAATGTAATTTTCAATTGAAAATATCCAATTCAAATTACAACTAATGTGTAATTGAAAAAAATGTTCAATTTCAGAAGTGGTTGTAATTGACTTTAGTTCCTGATTTGAATTACAATTACTTGTAATGTGTAATTGGGAATAATATATTACATATTTCGTGTAATTTTAATTCTAATTGAAATGTAATTGAATCTCCAATGTCTGGTTAACAAAAAGTAAAGCTGTTAGCAACCCAATAACAGAAAAAAATGGAAGGAAACAAGAATTGTGTTAACCAGTGTTTTTTATGTGTGTTCAAGTGTAAAAACGTGTAAAGGGTATTGCTTTTATTTACTTTAATTGTTTTATAATTACGAATACTTGCAGGAATTTTATGTTAAGAAAAAAAAAAAAAAAATAAATAAAAAATTTAGAGTATAAAATGACTCAAACCTTAATGTCTATCAAATGTGTCAAAAGCCAGGTAGAAAATTATAAACAAATAAATCAAATAAATGTTGCTGTTTAGAAGCCACTTATATTTTAATACACATAAGGAGTTGTCTATAGAAGTTAGGGCGAGTCAATGTGGCAATGGAGTAAAAAACCTGTGTGTGTGTGGTTTAAAAGGTCATAGTTTGAAATGTGACTGAACCCCTTTAAATGTGTGCTGCGGCCTTAAGCAGGCAACATGAATTTATAAAGACTCTGCCAAATAGATCCTACAGAATTTGAGCGATGGTCTGGGTTATGTAGATAACGCTGGCATTTTTGATTTCGGCATATTCTTATAGTCCAAAGATTTCCAAAAAACTATGTAGGAAAATATGTAGCTGAGTAAAATGGTACAGTTCTTATGCGCGAGATAACCACATCCTCAAATTGTTTATACCGAATGTCCATTATGGGTTTTTCAGTCTATTTGGGCCCAGAGAATTTGGTTATAGTTGATCTGTTGTTGATGAAATACTACTAGGAATTACCACTTTTATTCTACAATTCGACATAGAAAGTGGTCATGAGATGGAATGATGAAACAAAACTGGGGCATATCGTTTTTATACCCATCACGCCAGGTGGAGAGTGTATATATAAGTTTGTCAATCCGTGTGTTATTTCTGCAATATTCACTACCGAACATATAAATTGTATATGTATATTCTGGATCCTTATACATGAAGAAGTTGTTTGAGTGATTTCCGTCTATCCGTCTATCCCTCTGTGTTCGGGTTGAAATCAACTTAGGCAAGGAACCAGAAAAGATTCAGAAAATATAAGGCCACCAATCTTCGAGGCGTAGTTAATTTTCGCTAATGCAGTAGTTAAATTTCGAAGCTGCCCACCTATATTTTTTTAAGTTGTTTTATATTTTTCGATTGTAATAATTATTTTTTTTTTTGTTTTGTTAAATAAATATTAGACCGATAGGTGTGCATACAGATCTCGGGGGAAAAAGAACCACCTGCGAGGGGCGAATTTTCTTGGTTTTTGGGTTGGTAGAGTTTTTTTCTTTAATTTGTATTAAAGGTTTTTATAGAAAGTGAGGTAGCACATAGACCCACAGGGTAACCATTGGCAACCAGGACTAGTCAATAGGCACATGGGGGAGTCAATATGCCCCCAATGTGTTTTATTCTGACCATTCTTACACAATATTGATTGCAGGAACCTTCCTAACTTTTACAAAATATTTTCTGTAAAATTTTCTATAAAAATTCACAAACAATTTTCGACAAAATTTAAAATTTTTACAAAAAGTTACCGATAAAATTTTTGTGAAATATTTTTGATACAATTTTTACAAAAAATTTGAATAAAATTTTTACCGAATAATTTCGATACAATTTTACAAAAAATGTTCAATAAATTATTAACAGAAAAGTGTCGATAACATTTTTACAAAAAGATTTCGATAAAATTTTTACAAAAAATTACCAAATAAATTTTTACAAAAATTACCGATAAAATTTTTATAAAAAATTTTTGATAAACAATTAAGAAAATTCGAAAAATTTTATAAAAAATTTTCTATAAAATTTTTAAAAATTTTTGTATTAAAATTTCAATAAAATTTTACAAAAGAAATTTCAATAAAATTTTACAAAAAAAAAAATTTCAATAAAATTTTACAAACAAAAAATTTCAATAAAATTTTACAAAAAAAAATTTCAATAAAATTTTACAAAAAAAAATTCAATAATATTTTACAAAATATTTTCAATAAAATATTAACAAAAAATTTTCAATAAAATATTAACAAAAAATTTTCAATAAAATTTTACAAATAATTTTCAATAAAATTTTTACAAAAAATTTTGATAAAATATTTTATATAGTTTATTTGACCTTTTTGCTAATATTAATTTAACTATTTTATTTTAAGCTTTAGGTCTTCGCAAAAAACAGCTTTATCTTCTCATTGTGCTAGTTTAAATCACTATCCCAATTTTGATAATGTTTCAGTTCTAAATTCAGAAAATAACTATAAACGTCGTTGTATTTTAGAAATGTTACAAATTATTAATACACCAAACACACAGAGAATTAATTTTAAGGCAGACACAGATAATATAGCTCAGATTTACAGACATTTAGTAAATAAGAGATAATTTAATATTTGTTATACTTGTTTTAAACAAATTTTTATATGTCTATGAAAAAATTTGTTTTTTTTGAAATATGTTAGTTTGAAAAAAATTTTTTATTAATTTTTAATAGTAATTTTTATTACTGTTAATTTTATAATTTTTCCTGATGATGCTACACAAAGGAGTAGCGAAATATTGAAAAAATAAAAATAAAATTATTTAAAGACCTAAAGCTTAAAATAAAATAGTTAAATTAATATTTTGATAAAATTTTAACAAATTTCGATAAAAATTTCTTTATATAATATTTGTAATAATGGAGTTGGAAATCATAAAACTAAAAACCAAATGTTTATTATTGTGAAATTGGGAAATATAACAGAGTAAGGTAATATTACAATGGTGAAGGATATATAAAATTTGGCATGGCCTAATATAGCCTTTTAATTGTTTTTTCATACTATTATATATATATATATAATATTTGCCCCCCACGTCGGGGGGTCCTGATAATATTTTGCTTTGAAAATATTCCACACCAATTATAAGACTCTTAATTTTATAGTGCTTCAGTTGTAGTTTTTGTATATACTTTCTATAAAGGTATCCATCCCTGGATAAAATACTAAAATTTATTTAAAATTCTAAAAATTATTGAAAAGCTCTGTAAAAGGTATTTAAAATACTTTAATAACAATGTAATTATACAAAGCTAAAATACAAATCAAATAAAAATTTTGGCCATTTGGCAGTAAGTAATTCATATTTTGTCATTATTTTAAAAGAGCGCCATCTTTTGCGCAACCGTGCTTAAAGTATCCCGTTTTCAAAAATAGAAGGTGCCTTAAAGTTTGCAGTACCTTTAAATCGGTAAAAAACGGCATACTTTCACTGCTTTTTCTCCACTTTCTCTTGGAAATAACGTATTTTTGGGGAAAAAAGTATTCTATATTGGAATCAGGATACTAGAGTACCTCCTCACAAAATTTTGTTAAAATCCATCCAGATACATATTTTCGTTACATAAAGGATAAAGTTCTAAAATTTATATAATATTCTAAAAATTATTGTAAACCTCTGTAAAAGGTTTTTAAAATATTTAAATAACAATGTAAATCCACAAAGTAGAAATACAAATTAAATACACATTTTATTCAATTGCCGCCTAATGTTGTGCAGTAGTGTTTAAAATATCCCACTTTTAAAAATAAAACTTGCACACGTTTAAAATATAGCAGTTTTAATCCGAAAATTTTAGTACCTTTAAACCGGAAATTGCATTTTTCCACTGCTTTTTCTCCACTTTCTCTTCGAAATAAGATATTTTTGCGGAAAAAGTATCCTATATTAGATTCGGGATACTAAGGTTCCTCCTCACAAAATTTTGCTAAAAGCCATCCAGTAGTTTTTACGTGATGCGAACACAAATGAAAAGCAGACAGACGGATATAATGTGATATTTTATCATATGTATATGTAGATGAAATTTAAAACTGTGGTTGTGAGATATTTTATTTTAGTTTGACAGTAGTTTTTTTATACTCTCATTTTTGGATATTCATTTTTTCTAAATAAAACCATACTTTCATAAAATTTAATTGATTTTGTGAAACAAAAAATAAAAAATAAAAAATTAAACATTTCTTCATTTGAAGAAGAAATTTTAAGTTACTAACATTGATTAATATAATTACAAACCTTTATTATTTGAAATTGTGGACCATTTCTGCTTTATCATAAAATCTATATTAGTTTGATCTATACAATTAAATTTCTTTAATCTTTTCTATTTCTTATTTCATTTATCGATTCTAACCCAAAACTTCTTTTTACCATCATTTTTGAATGAAATTTTATTAAACCACCGTTTTCTTATATCAATACTTGATCATCTAGTCGAACTACTCAAAAACTTAGCTTGCCGTAATGCCTTGCCATCATAGAATGGATAAAATGACAAACACCGCCTAAACAAGACAATATTGGCTTGGCCTAATTGGACAATCCGTAATTTGTGTAGAAAAAACTATTCCTTAAAAAATTCCACAGAATAAGGAAAGCAAATAATGTGAATTCCAAGAGATGTACGAGTATTTGTGCTACTGTTCCTTTTTAGTTTATTTCTTGTGCTTTTAGTTCGAACCTAAGAAGTTCTACATTTGAGAAACAAATGATGAAAAAAGTTTGTTAAAAATGTTTCTGACATTAACAAATGTTCCTAGATTTGTTGGCATCTTGCGTATTTGTAATGAATTCTATGGAGAAATCATTTTTCTTTTGAATCTGTCTTGTTGCAGAACGTCTTGTTTTTTTTTTTTTTTGATAACAGGAAATTAAATTTTTTACCATTTCATTTGTTTTTCCAAAAATATTTGTAAAAGTGGCATAATTGCAATCATCATAGCATAATATGAATTGATTAGACTGGTACTGGTACATCTTAAGTATTTATAATCTTTATATTTAGATTTTTTCCATTCCCTTTCCTTTTTGGGAGCATATGTCATCTCCGTCATGTGACACGATTTGTCGCAGTTGCTTTCACGTCTTTCGTTAATCTTGGAGTTCTTTAATCGGTTTTTATGCAAGCTAAGTGGATGATTAGTCTGCTGTAGCTGGTCCTAGAATAATAAGGCTGCCATCTGTCGTTACCTGGAACAACGCCCTCCGTGTGTTTGGTGTAGTGGTGAGAAACCCTGCTAATCATTGATTCCTACCTTTTTATTTTTTTTTTCCCAGGGGGTGGCGGCTGCCTGACCTTTTTGCCATGATATTATCCTCTATATTCTTTTAATGTGCGAGATCATTCATATCTCCTGGAGATAATAGGGAGCCTCCTAGGAATTTTGTTCTACGAGATCCCAAGGCAGGACACGCTCAAAGAACTTGCTCCGAACACGTACCTACAAATGTTGATCTCAGTTTTTCCTAATTTTAATTTTTAGTAACGAAGACTATAATGTCCTTTAAAACATCCCGTAAGTATCTTTAAGTCACTCTTGATGAGTAATAGTAGCCTTTGGGATATACATCGAGAAAACGTGAAAATAAGTTTTGCTTGTCTTTTTCAGAACCATCGGATATGCCACAGAAAGTTGTATTAATATAAATCTAAACAGTCCGCCCGCGCATTACCAACATGACCCACATGACTTGGAATCCAATTGTATGTATGTATGTATGTATGTATGTATGTATGTATGTATGTATGTATGTATGTATGTATGTATGTATGTATGTATGTATGTATGTATGTATGTATGTATGTATGTATGTATGTATGTATGTATGTATGTATGTATGTATGTATGTATGTATGTATGTATGTATGTATGTATGTATGGATGTGTGTATGTATGTATGTATGTATGTATGTATGTATGTATGTATGTATGTATGTATGTATGTATGTATGTATGTATGTATGTATGTATGTATGTATGTATGTATGTATGTATGTATGTATGTATGTATGTATGTATGTATGTATGTATGAATGTATGTATGTATGTATGTATGTATGTATGTATGTATGTATGTATGTATGTATGTATGTATGTATGTATGTATGTATGTATGTATGTATGTATGTATGTATGTATGTATGTATGTATGTATGTATGTATGTATGTATGTATGTATGTATGTATGTATGTATGTATGTATGTATATATTTGAATAAAATAAATTTTAGTGTTTTTAACAACATAACCCGAGTATAATATACAGGGTTTCGTTTTAAAACGTCGAAAATTTGGTGCGATATGAACGCTTTTTATTTAGCAAATGTTTTATCAATAATTCTTTTAACATAAAATTTTTTTTTTTTTTTTTCATAATTTATTTATTGTATCTTCAATAATTTTTGAACTAACAATAATTACTCGTATCTTAAGTCTAAAATAAAGTATTCTTTTTAAGTCCAGCCAGTGCTAGACCAAAATAATGTTTGTTTCACGGATTTTGCAATCATTTGCGGGTCATCCCTCTAATGTACGGCCAAGAAAAGCAGTATCTCTTCTTTTTAGTCGAATGTAACCAGGTTCATTCAACATGTTACGCGCCAAAGGGTTTGAATGAGATTCAAGCCTCTTTAGATATGTGACTGCATATTCCGCTATTTCTGATTTAACTGATGGCATGTTTAGGTCTTTGTAGATGTTCGAATTTTTTATATACCAGGGAGCAGATGTAATAATACGTAAAATCTTATTTTGGCGCCTTTGAATTTTTTCTACATTGCTAGCTGAGTCAGTGCCCCATAACTGAATCCCATAACACCAAATTGGTTTGAGGACCGACTTGTATAGTAGAAGTTTACAATCTAAGCTCAGGGTGGAGTTTCTGCCAATAAGCCAATTTAGTTGTACTGCTTTTAGTTTCATTTGTGTTAACTTGAAGTCAATGTGGCTTTTCCAAGTAAGGCGACGGTCAAGATGTATACCCAGGTATTTAACGTCTGAAAGCTGAGGTATCATTTGGTTATTTATGCGAATAGGAGGGCATGAGTCCCTGCGCAGTGTGAAAGTTATGTGAGTGCATTTTTGTTCATTCACTTTTATCCTCCATTTTTCTAGCCATTTTTCCAAATTGAGTATGTGGTCTTGTAAAAGTTGTGACATAAAAATGTTATAATTTTTATAACATAATAATGCTGAAAGAATTGTAGAAAACAACACATAGAAAGACCTGGTTTCGGAAAGTAGAAAGAACCGCTTTATTTAGACTCTTGCTAACAAACAGAACTATTTGGCTTTATTATAAAAACTCGCTAAGTTAACCCTCATTTAGTTCAGCCTCGGTGGGTTAGCAGGTAGTGTGCTAGAGTATAAGTCCTGGGTTGAAGGTTCGATTCCCACCAAGGACTCTGCTATTTTGCACTACTAGTTGGCAGGAGGACCAGGCGAAAGTGTTTGGATATAATCTGGGTGTCTACAAATGATTATCTGCTTTAGTGACAGGTTACGGGAACTGTGATCCATTTTGAGGTTCCCTACTTTTTTAAGGAAAAAACACAGAAAATTCAAATTTAATGGAGAATGTTTATTACCGTTTGAAGGAACATTCTTTGGCATTTATTTTTTCAAGTTTATGTCTATCAAATGTTGGCCATTGTACGTCGCAGATGGTACATCTATTGAGTCCAATTTTCGATGACTCGTTCGAGTATTTCGACTGAGAACTGGCGAAGGAGACGCGTGATTTTTTCCTCTAAGGCCTGAATCGAAGCAGGTTTGTCTGCATAAACTTTAGACTTTATACATCCCCAAAGGAAAAAGTCTAACGTGTGATTTCACACGATCTTGGTGGCCAATCGACCGGCTCAAAACGTGAAATTATGTGCTCACCGAAATGTGCTTCTCTCAATAAATCCATTGATTGATGCGATGTGTGGGAAGTCTTGCTGAAACCAAATGTTGCCGAGATCACTAGCTTCAATTTCAGGCATCAAATAGTCGGTTATCATGGCAAGATGACGGTCGCCATTGACGGTTACGTTCGCATCGGCATCATTTTTAAAGAAATATGGACCGATGATTTCATCGGCCCACAAACCACACCAAACCGGTGTTTTTTCTGGATGAAGTGGCAGCTCTTGAATCTCTTCTGGTTGCTCTTCGTCCCAAATGCGGCAATTTTGTTTGCCTCGAAAACGTTGGATCTTCTTGGAACTTTTCAAGAGCCCATAGAGCGAAGCGATTCAGGCGTAAGTCTTTCCATTATGAAATGCCAAACAATACTAAACAAAAATAACATGACAGCATGACACAACTCACACGTGATCTGTCAAAAAAGGCTATTGAAAAAAGTACCTCGAAATGGAACACATATTATAAGTATTATATAGCCAGAGGGTAGAGCAAATTTTATGTGAATGTCTAGCAGACTGGCTAACATAAAGACCTTGGAGCATGGGCAGACACGTATTAAATGTAGCTGTTATGGAGTCCTTAGTCTTAGGCAAATGTTTGCAATTACCATAGACTCTGTGATGCGGATAAATGCCGACATTTATCAGTCGCCAGTCTGAAACCACTACAGTCGTAAGTAAAATGCTACTGAGAGCAGGAAGTAAGTAGTCGTAAATTACCAGTCGGATACCAGAAATCACTGAGGATTTGAGGGGTCGAAAATGGACACATAAGGTTGGTGGTGTCCTTCAGTATCGCCCTACAAAAAATAACCCTCAGTTAAAATTAAAATTTACCTTAAAACTGTAAAAATTTAAAATACTACAACTACACATAAGAAACCAAAAATAACCTTGAAAAAAAAAACAGACAATTATCTCTCCTCATATTTGCTTATTAATCTGTTTAAACATATTTAATTTTTTATTTTTTTTTTGCTTAAACCTTCCTCACAATCCAGTTGTTTAAATATTTATATTTAATCAATCAGTTAAAAATATGTTCAATGTCAGCGGATGATACAATTTATTAATACAAAAAGCTGCATATTTAAACATACAAAAAAGTAAAAAAAAACTGACTTTTATGCCTGTTTAATAATTCATCATTGTCAAACGGAAATCAGCGGATATCTACGGGATGAAAACTTAAATGAAAATAAAGCTTATATAAAGTTTTTATGTCTGTGCGTGAACAAGTGTGAGCGTGTAAGTGATGAAACTTGCACACATTTATAAATTTTACGCAAGAAAATAGCCATGCTTTCAATTGACTATGTCTTTGAGTCTATGCCGTTGATATGGTCTAGACGTACGGTAGTTTGCACAGTGTTTATTCATACACGAACCCATTCCTTTTGTCTTTACTTATAACTTTTACTCATAACTTTCTTTCCCTTGATAGCAAAATAATAAAACTTGAAACACTAAAGCTGGATTCACCCATTTTGTCTGGACAAAATTTTTCTTCGGACAACATTTTTTATGTGAGAGAAGTGATTTTGTCTAAACAACTCTCAGCTTGATTTGGTTTAATTTTAATTTTTGTCCGGACAAAATTTAAATGAGTTGCCACAAAATTTTTTTTTTTTAGAAAAAGCTGTATTGAGTTGCCATTATATAGAAGTTAACACCACTAATATTTAAGTATGATACTAAATTAATTTTTGCGGCAACCTAAGCGCTACCTAAACGGTGTTAAGAATCATTCCTAGGAAGTTCATAGTTCTAGAAAGTTGTTTATTGAGATCTTAGGTTCATTTTTGTAGTTTATTATTTTATCTATGAACCTGAACAGGGGAAAAAAGGTAAAAAAATTGAATTTTTTAAAGTTTTTTGCGATTTTGACCTTGAAGATATAGTTTTTATGTTCACAATTTTTGTTCTTTGTGACAAGAGCTACAACTTTGCCTCAGAGAGTATATCAAAATTTCAAACGGTTTGTAAAATTTGAGCTTGAGTAAATGATCATTTTTTGCAAAAATGACATCGAGGCCCCACATCTTTGAGGGCCCATAAAAAAAAAACCTGGAGGACTTTGGGCAAGACTGGGAGACAGGGGTCTTTTTTTGGTATTTTATTACGTAGTGGTGTCCGTATATGGTTATTTTGCCATGACTTAAAAAATTACACAGTTTGTAATATGATCAGCACTTAAAATTATTAATAATACGAATTTATGTAAACCTGCAGAGTAGGCATTTTCCCATAAAAATAATTATTAATCACTTAGAAATTAAGAACTATAATTAAGCATAATTGAATCAGAGAAATTAATTCAATTCCTGGCTTGCAATAAAGAAGTCATGTATTTTAAAAATAGTTTTTTAATCAAATTGTGGTGTGAGTACACCAGCAGTCAGGAGCCTTTGGCTGCCTTGCAACCCTTTTTTTTATAACAAGGAGAACTCCTTGTTTAACTTAGATAGTGTTTGCATAGTATTAAATAGTGACACATGTTTTGTTTGTATTGATTATCAACAAAGAAATATTTTTCGATATAAAACTATTAAATAAATATTGCAATTTTTGACCTTTTTAATAATTTTAAAATTATGTTTGTTTAAGCTTAAGGTCTTTTATATAAAAATTTTAAATTTATTTTTATTTTTTTACACAATAATTCGCTACACTATTGGAAAATATCATCAGGAAAAAAATAAAAATAAATTTAAAATTTTTATAAAAAAGACCTAAAGCTTAAAGCAAATAATTATACAATAAAATTTTTTTTATAAAAATGGAGTTCAATGAAGCATTTGTCCTCAAGCTTATAATGGACACGAAAAAGCCCAGAATATAATGCATGTACGACATGAGCAATAGCTTATATAAAAATAATCATGCAAAGCAAAGCATTTGGATGACAATAGCTAACGTCATTAGAATTGAACGTTAGTAATCGTAGTGTGGTCCATGCGATGAAAATTAACAAAGGATTTTACATCATTTAAGCGCATCTCTGGAACCAATGAATAATAGTAGTCCAGTGCTGTTCTTTGCTTTAATATTTCTTTTACTGCAATTCTTCTTTTGCATCTTTTTTATTTTAGAAGCCAATAATAGAAGCAATTTTCTTTAAACATGTATTAGTTTTAATAAGCAAAATGTTAAAATAATAAAAAATAAAAAACATGCAATTTTACACCAAGATTTTATTTTTAATCACTTGCTGATTTGTTGCCACGTTGTAAAAATTAATATGAATTGTTTATTTATGTACTCATATCGTACTCATATTGTCCGGTCAAATTTTTCGAAGTGGATGAATCGTGCTATAGAAAACTCTCAGAAAAAAAATATTTGTTCTCACAAAAATTGTGTCTGGACAAAATGGGTGAATCCATACTGTATATACTGTATATAGGTAACGCTATAACGAAGACTCTCTGATATATGAAGGTACAAAAATTCCATATTTTATACAGTGCCTAACTGAATCACACACATCAATATTATGAGGCACCTTCACTTTACCTCGAGAGCTGAAATTTGGTAGCGGTTAAAAGGGTCCTAGCAAATCTCAGCATTAACAAGAATTTTAGCACTGGTCTTGAAGCAGTGCTTTTCAACGCTAGCGCGTTCTTTAGCAACCATTTTCAGCACTTTGTATCATGCTGGTAAATTTCCAATGTGTTGGAAGGTTGCTAATGTAACGCCAATCCCCAAAAAGGGTGAGGCTAACAACCCTGATAATTACCGCCCAATCGCACTCTAACAATTTGCTAAGCGACCGCCAGTATTGTTTCCGTAAGGGTTGCTCTACAGGTGACTTACTAGCTTTTCTTTCAGAAAATTGGTGTTATTCCATACACCACTTCGGCACTTCGGTGGCTCTAAGTATCTCCAAGGCATTTGATAAAGTGGGGCATGATGTACTTCTGTCAAAACTTATTGCTTTTGGTGTTGGTGACAACTTTTCTCGATTTATATCGAGCTTTCTCAGGGATCGCACTATACGAGTTTTTATAGATGGGATTTCATCAAATGAATTCAAGATTAATTCAGGGGTATCGCAAGGCTCCGTTCTTTCTCCTACCCTATTTCGTCTTTTTTTAAATAACCTTCTTAGTCAAACTTCTAACCCTATCTACTCTTTTGCAGGTGATAGCAGCATTTGTCATTCATACTCATTCAATAATAGGCCGAACCAGTTGGAGATTCGAGTCAAGAGACAAAACATGAATGATACGCTCAATCATGATCTTGCCACAATTTCTGAATGGGGTCGCATGAATAGAGTAGAATTTAATGCCCGTAAGACTCAATGTTGTATGCTTACGCACAGACGTGCGTTTGAAAATGATGCTTCATCTGTAGCTATGTGTGATGTAGATATTAAGGAATCAAAAGCTTTTGACGTTCTTGGCATGAAAATTCAGTGCGATGTCCGATGGACTAAACACATTTTTCAAGTCTCGAAAGAAGCTTTCAAGTGCCTCGGTTTCTTAAAACGGTGTAAGAGATACTTCACTCCATCTGATCTTCTTACTATTTATATCACCTATATCCGGCCTAAAATGGAATACAACTCTCATGCATGGGTCGGCGCCCCAAAGTCTATTTTGGAGCTACTCGACCGCGTGCAGGAGAGGGCGAAGAAGCTCATCGGTTACAGTAGGGAATCCAACTTTATTGACTCACTGGAGCATCGACCCACACTTTTTTGCGTACAACACGCTTCTCATCAAGGGCCTATCCATTTGTGGTCGATTTGCCAGTGAATAGCACTACTCATTATAGGGAGAATTCGTTTTTCGCCCGAACGGATCGTATGTGGAATAAAATCCCTGCCGATGTCTTTCCTATCAACTTCAATATGAGAAAGTTCAAGTCAAATGTCCACAAACACTACTCCATCCATCCTCCTTCCCATAACCAAATTTCCTAGTTCTGGCACAATGCATTGCATGTGTAGGGGTCATCCCCTGTCCAATAAAACAAACAAAATAAAAAATTATATAGATATCTTTTATATAGCTAATTTTCCAATCATGCTAATGATCAGTAAACATTAAGTTTTTCACAACTACACAGACAATTTTACATACATACATACATATATACATACATAGCTATTCATATATGTAAAAACTTATCATCATTTGTCAAAATATTTATGTTCATAAAAGTTTTTATATATTACAGGTATTTAAAAAACTTTCAACTTAAAACTATGCATATATGTATGTGTGCAGGTAAATGATTGAAATATATGTATTACGCTTTCCAGAAAAGTATGTCATGCCACGTGGTTGGTGTATTATATAAAAAAAAGTGTTTTGAAATTCATTGTCGCATCAAGTACTCATAGGTAGAAAAATATATAAACGAAGGATACATAACCAACTCTGTAACGACATGAGTCATTAAAATGTCATAAACATTTTGCATATAAAAACGTGAGCAAAGAAAAAAAAAACGAAAAACATGTTTTGCCTTCTTGTCATTTTTTCTTAATTTCTTGTTATAAAGAGAAGAATATTTTTTTTGCGTTCAAGAGCAAGAAAGTCATGTTTAATTTGTTTCCAATATAAAGACAAGCCACTGAGGAGAATAACGATATTTTTGTTAATTTGTTTGAATATAAAAAACGTGACCAACTAAGCCTTTTAGGCCATCAAAATAACTGTAAGTCAACATAATTGGTTGTGTGTATTGCAGACGTAAAAATTTTAAAATGTATAAAAAAATTTTGGTTGGTTAAATAGATGATGCCTACAGATAAAACACTACCCTAAGTAGATTAGATACAAGAGTGCTGATGAGGACGTGGCTGTCTAGAAAATGTGCATTACGCTCGTGCTGGTGTCTAAAAATTAAATTTTCCCAATTTTTTTAATATTATCACCTAATTTGTAATTTAATTAATTCTTTCTTAGAGAGAATAAAAACGAACTTAAGCTTGACTATAAAATTTCATTGTATGTAATACATAAACAGTTCGACTAATAATAATTAAATTTTCAAAAATTAAAAATTATAATTCTAAAAATTATAATTTATTATAATTTTATATAAATTTTTGAATTTTATCCAGGTATGGGTACCTTTATACGAAATAAATACGTAAAAATCATAGCTTTTAGAATTTTATATAAATTTTAGAATTTTATCCAAGGATGGCTACCTTTATACAAAAAAAAAAAAAATACGTAAGAGTCATAAAATTTGGTGTGGATTACTTTCAAAGAAAAATGAAACAAAATATTGTCAGGACGCACACAATGTGTGTCAATCATATTTTTTTTATAGAAAACCAAGCTCATTTCGGTAAATTGCATTATTTTTAAACAAAGTTGTTTGAGAGCAAAGTTCGAAGGTCGATTAAAAAAAAAAAAATTCGAACTAATATAAAAAACACTGCGATACGGGTCTTCTAATTTAGCCTCTATTTTCAACCTTCACTCTCAGAATCGACCTAACTTTTGCTAACTTGCATTTAATCCACAGTGTTATATTAGTATATTTGATATTTATGTTCATTTACACCAATTGAAAGCTTCGGAATACTGTCCCGTAAGTGCAGGGACTGGTGTAGACAATCACATAGTATCTACTCTATTATTTCTTGCTCCTACTCTTTTTGACAACTGCTGCATAAGTCATTATATAGAAGATTTAATGTACTAATATGGGCACGGATAATGTTCTGCTATCAATGTGCTATTTATCCCGGGTACCCCTATATCCAAAAGAGGATAGAATGCTTTGCCAACTTATTTTGTTGTTATTTGTCATAACTAAATCTAGATGACAAAGTTGCGATAAACTTCAGTCTTATGCTAACCAATGCTGACATTCACACACAATGTGCGCTGCCGTCTCAGCCTCTCTCCTTTCCCGTCTCCACTTCTGCCTCTCATTTTTAGGCATGAGCTGTAGAGACTCCGACTCGACGTTGAAGGAACGTTTTGAGGTGGCTGCTTCCGAAAAGTATTTGCCTAAGTCCACAGGGCAAGGTGCGTCCAATTCAATGTCATTTACCTCCATAACCGCAGAAGTATTTTCATAGACTGACCAGTCCACCCCTTGCGAGGTTTTTTTGTCTTTCTATTTCGATATCCTCCCCTGACCAGTGTCAACCGGAGTTCCTAAAGAGATTAACCTCTCCACCTCTAACGAGACTTCCTAGTCCATCTCTTCCGATTCAACGCCATAGGAGAACCTTTACAGATTAACCTGTTCACCCCTTGGAGAAAACGTTGTCCACCAGAGTTCGCATACTAAATGCCAAGCACCCTCCTGACCACGCATCCCTGGCGTATGCTGTTCCACCGTAGATTAGGGTGGGGTTCTTCCGCCCAAGGTAACTATTTATTGTATCTGGGAAACCATTGTTAATTATAAATTTTGTTAGATATTTGCCATCGACTCTGCTGAGAAAAATAACCACAATTGTGACGATTATGCAATTGAGTCGGATGATGGAGTTAAGGGTCTGGTTCCGACATCGTCATCGAAAAAACTCAAGAGGAGAGGTTGTGTGGAAAACCCTGCCTGGTTTGGGCCAAGAAATAAAAACCGGAGAGAAAGAGGTAAAGGTTATTTGGGAATACAAAAAGTAGGCAATAGATAGATTTACGATAATGGAAGAGAACGACGTGCTATAGAAAATAGATGCAAATGTAAAGGAAATGTTACTATAAGGATCACAGATGATGAAAGATAAAAGACCTCGAAATCGAGAAGTGTCCGATGAATCCAAAAGTTGTCGAACGTACTAGTACTATTTTAAAGTAGAAAACACGCGACATTTTTCATAAATACTTTGAACATTGGCAGGCAATCTCTTTTTAAGGCGATCACAAGGTAACGGATATTCGTGCAATTAAATATACACAAAAATGGTGAAATAAAGTATAAACTTCGATTCACCGAAGAGTGGAAAAATTTAACACAGAAAAGAAATAAAAATATTAAACCAACGCTTCGAGTTTGGAACCACTCTACAACGAAAGAAGGAAAATAACGGCAAGAAAATATGAATAGCTGAAATTTTTAAAACTGACTTTACCCAAAGACCATCACCGTTTTTATGATGATCTATGTATGTACCTCTTCTATGATTTCTTTTTCTAAAATTTTTTTTTTGACATAGGAAGCTTCCGCTTAAAATAAGTACGCTATTGAATTCAACATAATCGTATAATTTTAAGCAATTTGATGTTCCCTATATCGTAAAAATATACCTTTTTATTGTTATTTATATCTTTTTCTTTAAAGTAATAATTCTTGTTCTTATTTATGGTTAACCAATTAGTATTTTGTTTATCAATACCAATAAAGTCCCTACTAAAATAAAAGAGCAAATGTGCTAAGCCCAAAAAACCCTATAAATCCGCAAATGATTTCTTTTAAAATCCTACGACTACTGGTAATTTAAGAGGATGGACTAAAGGCAAAAACTGCATTTACACATTTTCAAAAAGTCTACTAAAAAATACTTAGACAGTTTTTTGTCTCTCCTAAATAATTTGGAAAAAATGGACTTAGCACTTTTCTCCGACTAAGGTAACGAGTTGGCTTTGCAGTCACTTTAATACTCACACATATCAGCGTCAAAGAATCGAACTTAAGCCTTCACAGCAATCGCAACCTTAATTTTATACTATTGCTATTATTTGCTTTAAATAAAAAGGCTCAAAAAGTCCTGATCAATAATAATAATTGAAATGTTTAACTAAATTTTTAAATTAATTATTCATAAATTAAAAAAATGTGTGTTTATTTCCAAGGATCTTCGCCGACTATGATGGTGGGCTTCTACGTTAAGTTACATTTATTAATGACTTAAATCATAAAATTATTTATGACTTAATTCAAAGTTATTATTATATTTTAAGAAAAAAACACAATTTATTGAATAACAAAAATGTTGTTGAGAACTTGTTTGATATTTATATAAAAACAAAAACTTTTAAGACGAGTTGTTAATTGGTCACGTTACATTTACGTCAGCCAAAAATCTTCTCTTGTGTAACTTCAAACTAATGTTAATGATGATGTCAAAAAATACAGAATTCTCAATGACAACCATTAAAAAATTATAAGGTATTAAGGACAAAAACCCAGTCATTTTATCATCATTTGGCAACAGCAAGACTCTTAATGACGACTTTTTTATGGGGTAACCAAAGCAACGCAAAAAAAAAAAAAAAAATACAAAATCCAAAAGATAAAAAAGTTGCTTCGATATTTTCTCAATAAAAGAGACAAAATTTTTTCCAGCAAAACCATACACACACACACACGAAAGAAGGAAAAAATAATTTTTATTAGAAAAACTGCACATGTACGAAATTTTTCTTATAAAAAGAAAAAAAAAAAATCAACAAAATAAGAAATGACATAAAAACAGCTTCCAAAGTCATTTAACAAGTGTCACTTACATACATGTGGCACACACACCGTTGACAGTGACAACACTGAGTAAGAAACAAATCATCAGCATTAAGGTGCTTTTTTACAAGTCAAACATTTATAAATAAAAAATAGAACATGAAAAAAAAAAATTCATAAAAAATGTGTAAATGTGTTTTAACGGTTTGTTTTTATTTCTTGGCATTTGTTGCTGCTAACACCTAGAGTTTGTTGGTGTTGGTTTGTTTGTTTTTGAGAGGAAATAAAACACACAACTACTCGCGCACACATACATATGATATTCATATGTATATGTATTTTGCCTTTGAATGATTCAATACAAACCAGGATTGTAAAGAAAATCTATAAAATAGAAGACCTTCATATAAACGCCATAAATATTTGTTCAATGTAGTATTTGTAGGGACTGTCTGCATAATGCTGGCAACAACCGAGTTTTGTATTCGTTAAGCTCATGTGCGACATATTTAATGTGTTTTAACAGCTGTACAATTCCAATATTGGTATGTTTTTGATTTTATATGAAAAATTACTTGAAATATGTATTTGGCTTAAGGTTTTTTTTTGAAGTTTTATATGTGGAAGTCATCTCACAAAATGACATGAAGATACACTTAGTGGCAAAACTATGCATACGATATTGTCATTTCATTTAATGTTATCAGAATTTTACTTTAGGAAAAGTTTAATTTAATTAAAATATTGGGTGATCTATTTCGAGTTACTTTTTTCAACAGCCTTTTTGAAGAGATCACGTATGTGTCGTGTCATGCTGTCATGTTATTTTTTATTAGTATTGTTTGGCATTGCATAATGGAAAAACTTACGCCTGAATCGCTTCGCTCTATGGGCTCTTGAAATTTCCAAGCAGATCCCACGTTTTCGAGGCAAATTTTGTTTAGCGATGAGGCCCATTTCTGGCTCAATGGGTATGTAAAAAAACAAAGAAGATATTCAAGAGCTGCCACTTCATCCAGAAAAAACAAAGGTTTGCTGTGGTTTGTGGGCCGGTGGAATCATCGGTCCATATTTCTTTAAAAATGATGCCCGCGTGAACGTCACCGTCAATGGCGACCGTTATCGTGACATGATAACCGACTATTTGATGCCTGAAATTGAAGGTCGTGATCTCGGCGACATTTGGTTTCAGCAAAACGGCGCCACTTCCCACACATCGCATCAATCAATGGATTTATGGAGAGAACATTTGGGCGAGCATTTAATTTCACGTTTTGGGTAGATCGATTGGCCACCAAGATCGTGTGATATCACACGGTTAGACTTTTTCCTGTGGGGATATGTAAAATCTAAAGTTTATGCGGACAAACCCGCTTCAGGTCTTGGAGGAAAAAATCACGCGTGTCATTTGCCAGTTACCAGTCGAAATGCTCGAACGAGTCATCGAAATTCGGACTCAACGGATGGACCATCAGCGACGTAGCAACGGCTAACATTGATATACATAAACTTCAAAATATAAATGCCAAATAATGTTCTTTCAAACGATTATAAACATTCTCTATTATATTTGCATTTTCTGTGTTTTTTCTTTAAAAAGGTAGGAAACCTTAAAATGGATCACTCTTTATAAATAAGGGTATACTTTATATAATACTAGCTGTGAGCACACACGCTGTGTGCGTGCTCACAATATTTTGTTCGATTTTGCTTTTAAAGTAATCCTTACCAAATTTTAAGACTTTTAAGACTTACGTATATGCTTTTATCCCTGGACAAATTTTATTCAATCGTCTATTTGGCAGTAAGTAATTTATATTTTGTCAATATTTTAAAACAGCGCCATCTGTTGCGCAGCCGTGTTTATAATATCCCGCTTTTAATTCATATTTTGTTATTTTTTAAAAACAGGTTAAAATATCCCACTTTTAAAACTAAAAGGTACCCTAAAGTCTGCAGTACCTTTAAGGCCCATTATTGCAACTTGCCAACAGATAAAGTTAGGATTTTACCGAGGTAAGGATCGCTACAATACTTGCCGTTGCAGTACGAAATATAATAAGGAAAAACTATCTATCTCTCCGATAAAATCCTAAATTTGGCTATTGGCAAGTTTGCCTAAATCGGTAAAAAATCGGCGTACTTTTACTGTTTTTTCTACACTTCCTCTTGAAAATAAGATTTTTTGCGGAAAAGCGGTATCTTATATTGTAGTAAGGATACTAAGGTACCTCCTCACAAAATTTTTTTGAAATCCATCCAGTAGTTTTTACGTGATGCGAACACAAAAAAGAAAAACCGACATACATACATACATACATACATACATACATACATACATACATACATACATACATACATACATACATACATACATACATACATACATACATACATACATACATACATACATACATACATACATACATACATACATACATACATACATACATACATACATACATACATACATACATACATACATACATACATACATACATACATACATACATACATACATACATACAGATATACATAGATACATACATACAAACATACATACATACAGGAGATAAGTTAGGTATAGATTACCAGCTATCTCCGTTGTGCTTTGCTACCCCTATCGTGAAAAATATAATAAACACTTGAATTTATGGCCATGCTTTACCCCGTAATCGCACGTTTTTTTTCAGAGAACAAACTTTTAATGTCTCTACCTACTATCTCGAAGTACTATTAAAATACAGCACGTTTTCTGACTGATTATGAGCATTAACATAAGGGTCTCCCGTGCATAATTTAAAGATTCTACCTAGAATAGTTCTATAGTTACAATATAATAACCTTTAACTTTGTGTGGGAGGTACCACGTCTGCTATTCCAATCTAGTCTAGACTATTCACATTACTATAAGAGTTACTTGTGCAAAACTTCCAGAGTATGCCTATTATACTTCTCTAGGTAGACGATATTATTTTATCACTGTATGGGAGGTACCACGCTCATTATTGCAATTTAGCCATATTTTTGCTATATAGTTTTGAAAAGAGTGGTGCTTGCACAAATGTTGAAGACTTCAAGAGTATGTCTGTTATAGGTTTCTAGATATCAGTTTTTATGCAAGCTACCACGCCCACTATTGAAAATCAGGCATATTTTTGCTATATAATATTGATAAGAGAGTTACCTGCATAAGTTTTGATTAAAGTGACATAATAATTAATATTAATTTTGTATAACAATTGATACTGTTGAATAAAAAATATTAAAAGGTGCTTAACCATCCTATAAATAATCAAAATTTTTCAAAAAAATTTAATCGTATCTAGATTTTTGCTACTAACTGTATAAGAGTATGATAATATGAGACTCAATTTAAATTCCGTTTATTGTAGTATAAAGTCAGTTCAAATGAGTGGAAATGTTATGTGTTTGTAGCATGTACTCAATTGAAATTGAAAATAATATGGTTGTTTTAAAAAATGTTAACAACCTTTAGTCGATTTTTTATAATCATTTATAGGTATGAGTTTCCCTAAGAAAACTTTAATATTCGCGAATAATTTTATTTCTGAGCTAAAGATATTGATGTACTAATGGAGTTGAAAGCTTAAAATACAAGGTATAGCGTTGTGAAATTTGAAGCATAACAGCGTAAGATTCGTCAGATCCGAATATAGCACTCTTACTTGTTTTTATCAAGCACTGGTTGAAATTTGTTAAGTAAGGGGTGATCCATTTCGAGATTCCCTACTTTTTTAAAGAAAAAAAAAAAAAAAAAAACAGAAAATTCAAATTTAATGTTGGCCGTTGCTACGTCTCGGATGGTACATCTATTGCGTCCAATTTTCGATGACTCGTCCGAGCATTTCGACTGGTAACTGGCGAATGACAAGCGTGATGTTTTCCTCCAAGGCCTGAATCTAAGCGTGTTTGTCGGCATAAACTTTAGACTTTACACATTCCCACAGGAAAAAGTCTAACGTTGTGATATCACACGATCTTGGTGGCCAATCGACCGGTCCAAAACATGAAATTATGTGCTCACCGAAATGTTCTCTCAATAAATCCATTGAATGATGAAATGTTTGGGAAATGGCCCCGTCTTGCTGGAACCATATGTCGTCGAGATCACGAGCTTCAATTTCAGGCATCAAATAGTCGGTTATCATAGCACGATAACGGTCGCCATTTTTAAAGAAATATGGACCGATGATTCCACCGGCCTACAAACGATACCAAACCGTTGTTTTTTCTGGATGATGTGGCAGCTCTTGAATCTCTTCAGGTTGCTCTTCGTCCCAAATGCGACAATTTTGTTTGTTTAGATACCCATTGAGCCAGAAATGGGCCTCATCGCTAAACAAAATTTGCCTCGAAAACGTGGGATCTTCTTGGAACTTTTCAAGAGCCCCTAGAGCGAAGCGATGTCACTTAGGAAGGTCGAGCGGCTTCACTTGTTGCACAAGCTATATTTATTATGCCTTCAATTTAAGATATGGTCGTAAAATGCGCCAAGTCGTTTCATACGTCAGTCCGAGTTGTTGCGTACGGCGCCGAATCTACTCTCCACGGTCTTCGTGTACACTCTCAGCTACGGCCGCTATATTTTCTTCACAGCGTGCTGGACGTGTTCTATTCGGTCGCATATTATCCAATAATAAATGCATGGGCTCAAAATGGGTGATGGTGTTGCGAATAGTACGCTCAGTAGGCCGATTATGTTGACCATAAGTTGAGGGAAGTGCACGAAATACATTGCTCACAGAACGTGAATTTTCTTAATAAAGTCGAACGATTTGTAAACGTTGTTCAGGCGTAAGTCTTTCTATTATGAAATTCCAAACAATACTAAACAAAAATAACATGACAGGATGACACGACTCACACGTGATCTGTCAAAAAAGGCTATTGAAAAGAGTACCTGGAAATGTATCACCCTTTAGTTTATAGCATTATTTTCGCTGGCATAAACTGGATCCCTGGGTCTAATTTTAGTATTAATTTTTCGAAACACTGATGGTTTTAGAGATTTTTTTTGGCTTTGTAATAATTCCCTTTTGTATTTTTACGTAATTTAATTTAAGTTTTTACAGCTTAATATTTATATTTATATAACTTACAAACGCAAATTTTACTTGCAAATAAAAATTTTTTTTTTTGTTGTTTAAGTGTAAAAATAAACATAAATTTTCCTACATATAAAAACTTGAATGTTGAGTTTAATTAATTCCTTATTAAGATTTTACAGAAGTGTTATGTTTGACACAGATTGTAAAAACTAAAATCAAGAAAAGTTAACAACATTTCTAATCAGAAACTATTTTGTGAAACTTTATCACTTAAGCAGTTGTTTATGGTAAGTGCTCATTTTTGAAAGCCACATACTTTACATGAATGGGTAAGTTTTCTGCAACTTTTTTTTTATTTTTTTTAACACCATAATGAGTCATTTCGAACTAGAAACCATTAATAGTCAATTATTTTACAAAAACACTTTCACTTTGTTGCCAACTTTTGAAAAATACTTGTAAATTTCATTACTTTCCAGCCATAATTTTCCAGTTTTCCTATTTGTTTAAATTCATTCAAATCAAATTTGTGTTTTGTCAAATCGAAATATGTGTGTGTGTGTGTGTGATTAAGAGTAAAAGTACAAGCAGTTACCCTCTGGCACACATTGCTCGAACACTCTATTACACTTGTAATTTTGTGCTAAAAATTTTGCACAAATGTCTTGAGTATCATTGATGTGAGAGAATTTGTAAAAGTCATTTTAACATTTGTTCACAGTAAAAATTTAACTGTTGATGAATTGCATAAATTTGTTTAGGATAAAAGTTTGTTACAGTACAAAATGGTGACTTATATCATTTAGTTTTTCTTACTTGTGTGTTTTACCAGGAAAATTGAAATGGATTTTCTGCTCAAACTTAGAACAAATTGATTTTTTTTATGGATTACATGTGAAAGGCTTTTAAAAGTATATAATCTGGTTCTGTTTTTCATTAGGTTTCGTTATTTATAAACTGTTTGTGTAAGTGTTTTATTTGAAAGTTTATGCTTACAAATGCTTTTGTAAGCATATAATATTTATTTTAGGTACTGTATGGGGAAACCCTTAAATTAAATATGTTTTTTTAAATAAAAATAATTTGTAAACATAAACTTTCAAATACAAAAAAAAAAAAAAAAATATATAAGGGTGATCCATTTCGAGGTACTTTTTTCATTAGCCCTTTTTTTGACAGATCACGTGTGAGTTCTGTAATGCTGTCATGTTATTTTTGTTTAGCATTGTTTGGCATTTCATAATGGAAAGACTTACGCCTGAATAGCTTCGCTCTATGAGCTCTTGAAAAGTTACAAGAAAATCCGACGTCTTCGAGGCAAATTTTGTTTAGCGATGAGGCCCATTTCTGGCTCAATGGGTATGTAAACAAACAAAATTGCCGCATTTGGGATGAAGAGCAACCTGAAGAAATTCAAGAGCTGCCACTTCATCCAGAAAAAACAATGGTTTAGTGTGGTTTGTGGGTTGGTGGAATCATCGATCCATATTTCTTTAAAAATGGCGACCGTTTTTGTGCCATGATAACCGTCTATTTGATGCCTGAAATGGAAGCTCCTGATCTATGCGACATTTAGATTCCGCAAGTCTAAAGTTTTTAGGACAAACCCGCTTCGATTTTGGCCTTGCAGGAAAACATCAATCGTGTTATTCGCCAGTTACCAGTCGAAATGCTCGAACGATTCATTGAAAATTGGAGTAAACGGAAGGACCATCTGCGACGTAGCAACGGCCAACATTTGATAGACATAATCTTCAAAAAATAAATTCCCAGGAATGTTCTTTCAAATGATAATAAACATTCTCCATTAAATTTGAATTTTCTGTGTTTTTTTTAAGTATGGAACTGTGCAATGGATCACCCCTTATGTATATATATATTTTTTTTCCATATATATATTTTTTTATTTGAAAGTTTATGCTTACAAATTATATATACATATATACGGGTATGTTCTGTAATCCGAAACCGAGTGAAATTGAAATCGAATAAATTTTTAAAAAAAATATAACTTAGTTGCGCCTATTATTTTAAAACATTAGCAATCAAGGATGTTATGTGAATGGTCTTTAATCAAATGTATAAAAAATAATATCAAAATGTTGTAAGATTTTAAAGTTATGACAATTTTAAATTTCATTCGGATTTAATTTCACTCGGTTTAGGATTACAGAACATACCCGATATACATATATACGATATGAGATATCGATTTTTTTTAAATATCATCGGTAGCACAAGATCGTGAATTTAAGAACGCACGAATATTAAAACAAAATTGTCACAGTGAATCGATCATATTTGAACACATAAAAAAATAATATTTTCAAAACTCTTAAAAGCCTTTAACCAAAAACAAGAAATAATTATTATTAACCCAACCAAATAATTCTCAAAAATTGCCATCTCATATTCTTGTTGTTATACAGAAAATATTTTTTCATCAATTAAGTGTTTTAATCAGTTTCAAATTAAAGTTCAATTAATTTTTTAAACGATTCAAATATATATTTCTTTAAAACAGACAAAAAAATTCCCAATTGAATAATAAATTGAATCAATTAATTATTTAATTATATTTCAATTTGAAACCAATTAAAACTTTTAATTGGTGAAAATAATTTTTTCTGTGTAGATGGACGAATAAATATGTTTTCAGGATTTTTAGTCAACACGAAGACATCGTGATAATATCAGCTGATTTGGCAAATAATTACCCATATCTATATTATATTAATGAGGGGGAAATCGAAGCAAACCGCTTCCTTAATGGGTCCATTTTTTGCTCCTCTTCATTTCTCTATGAGTATAGGCAACCAAATTGTAATTTACGTCAACCTTACTCTTCTTAGTCTTGACTTAACTGACTGTCGACTGGTAACTGTCGGCCTTCTTTCTCATCATGGAGACTTTAGAAATTGCTAGTATCTGTCACTAACGCAGTTATTATAATACAGTAATTGCTAACTTTTGTCCAGGGCAACGCAGTTATCCAGCTCATATTGCTTCCAGTATATCTAAGCACCTTACTAGCCTTCCTGCCAAAGGGCTCTTTGAGCACCATTTAAGCCTGTCTACATGTAGTAGCCTCCCTTTACCTTTTCAGGTTTAGAGAGTTTAGTCATTGTACGACCTTCTCTCGCATTAGGCAATTACCCAGTGCTACTCTGGATTTACAGCAGATCCATCTTTTCAAACGTAAAGTACAGGCATTTCAAATGTTCACAAAGTACTTAACACTATAGATCCCTATAATAGAGCGCAAGTAATAAACAAGTAAACAAGTATTATATAGTGTCCCCATATTTGATTTTTATCGTCCTAACTTTTATACTGTTATAGACAGATGCAGAGAGGGGCGTAATCAAAAAATTTTGGAAATAACTCAGCCGTTTGTAACGGGCTATGCCGCACAGAGGTGTATTTGGCCTGAAAAGCTGGCCAAAATTATTAAACGTGTTTTTTTTTTTGATAGTTTTAGGTGTAGTATGATATAAAAAAATTACACTGCGCAACAAAAGTACACTGCGCAACAAAAAAATGTATCTCTACCCTAGAAATAAAAGTATGTGGACTATATGGATTTTTATGCCCTTAATTCAAATCTGTTTTCCGTTTTTCTCTAGTACGTAAGGATTTTCTTTTAAAGGCGTGGCAACTTAACCCCCTAAATCGTTGGGTTGCCTTATATATTTTGCCATAACTTGAAAATGTGTTCTTCGATTTTAATAGCAGAAGATGCACCGGAAAATTCTGCTTAAACTAACCATACACATTTATTTTATATCTATTGCTATTTTGGAGTTATTAAAAATTTAATAGCGAAAAAAAAAAAAATTTTGCATGCAAAATGCGTCAAATTTTTTGTTTTCAAAATGCAATAAAAAAATTTAAGAACCAAAAAGTTAAAATTTTAAAGATTTTTCTAAAAGCCACATTCCTAAAGAATAAAAGACGGTATAAATCTATAAATCTCAAAACTCAATTAACAAATGTCGCTTTTAAAGGTTTAAACTCATTCTTGACAGACTGTATGTACATACATGCATACATATGATTTACAGTCTAATTAAAAAAAATTTTGTAAATTGTAAGGCATGCCGATTGATATAAATTTTAACATGAGTATAGCAGAGGAGGGTATCTGATACACATAGTGCCAGGTGTGCCGTTATATATTCCCAAAGTTGGGTACCTCGCTCCCGCAAATTCCTTTACAGGTACCAACTTCCTAAATTTTTGTCTGATTTTTGAAGTAAAAAACAATAAAAAAACATTAAAAAAACAATAAGGTAAGGGAAATCCCACAATTCACAAAATAAAGTCCAAAAATCCCCAAATTGAATTTTTAGTCTTTTTCCGATAGTCCACATATGGACTAGGGCTCATGAAATACTTTCAGCAACAATTCGGAGTATGCGGGTATATAGCTTTATTACAGCAGCCTTCTTTTCCCGATCTCAGCTTTGGAATTTTAGACCATATGTATAGGTCCTTTATAGGCGAAGATACACAAAAGTGCAATAATTTTGGATTTTTAAAATTAAAAATCGCCTAGTTTTTAACTAAGAAAAGAAACATAAAAGCTTTAAATTTTTCCAAAACATTTTAAATTTTGCTTGCTAACTACAGTAGAAAATTTAAAAAAATTTTCTAAAAATTGTAATCAATATATTGGAAAAAAAACAGGATCACGGTAACGAAAAATCTTAAAGTTTTATTTCAAAATGTTTATAACTCGATCATTTTAAAACAGCAGACACAATTTGAAGAACTGGTAAGCTGTAATAGAATTTGCAGGTGCGATATATGAGACCATATTGCGCCACCCCCTTCATTGTGTATAATATTCTGCTTCAAAACTTAATCTCAGATACGTGTCTGCTATGCTAGCCCTTTAGAAATGGCTGAGTTATTTCCAAAATAATTTGATTCTGCCCCACTGTGAGATATATTCTCGCTGAGCATTTGTCATTAAATATTTTAATTTTTTTTTCTTCCTGCCCAGGTGGCACTTCCTGAACATTCGTGTTATGTTGATCTTTCTTTGATGACAAGGGTGTGAGCTGGAACATCAGTGGGCTGTTTCTTTTCTTTTTTGTAGATTTGTCTGGAAGGGCGAGAAGCCTCTTAATTAAAACTTCGAAAAGCGCAGTGACGATATATTCTTATCTGCCGGGATTCGCTCCAGGGTCCTTATGCTCTTATTTCGTACACTAAAATAGCAAGAAGTAAATTGATTTATATAGCCCTATTTTTGAATCGTTATATGCGAGCTTGGGCTTTAGATTTGGCATCTTATGAAAAGTTAAATTGCTATCGTCTTGTATTTTTAAAATTTTTCAATTATTTTCTTTTTTTCTGTTCTGAAATCAACAAGTGCTTTAGTGAGGGCAAACTATAGCAACACATCATTGCATTTTTCTATTAAAATCTATTTCAGTTTTTATATTCTATCAATCTTGTCGTCACACTTTGTTTTTTATTAAATTTATTTGCAGAAAAAAAAAAAAAAACAGATAAATGTTAGTTGCAATTGATTGTAAAACCACTAAGCTTAATATGATGATTTCGTATTTGGCTTTCAGCCATATTATCTTCTTACAAGTTGAGGGAGTAGCTATGGCTTTGGCAAACCCATAAAGTCATGATAGTTGTTATATTGTCAAAACAATTTTGTTGACATTTTTCTACTCGACCAATCTAAGGGTTATTTTTTATTTTCTAACAAAAAAAAAAAAAAATATTTTAAAAAGTTGCAATTCTTTTTAGCGCACTTGAATTTCTCGTTACTTTTATGCATCACTAGACCGACCAAATAAAACAAAAAGGAAGAGTAAAGAACTCGACAAATTGTTAAAAAAAAAAAATACTTTGTATTGTTGTTTGTTTTCTTTGTTGAATGTATATTTATTCTACTCTTTACAACTGTCTAAATATTTTATATTGCTTGTACATACTCGTATATGTATTTTTCTACATCAAAATAAGTGTTGCTCGTTTAATTTTTATTTCTACTATGGGATGTACTTTTTGATGTTGTTGTGTTGTTGCAATTTTTTATTTGATGTTGTTTGACATTTGTTTGTTGTGCTAAGTGTTGTGTAAAGTTTACAATATCATTGTTATTTGCTTTTGTTTTGTATGAACAACTGCAGGGGAAGAGTGTGAAGCAGAAAAAGTAATGTGTAAAAATTTTTAATACGAGGACTGTTTGATGATTCCCTGACTATTTGTAGTTCCAGCGCAGTGAATTTCAATTAATCAAAATAAATGCTTCACCCCGTTAAGCTATTACCAGTCAACTGTAGAATTTTTAACTATCAGCGTCTATTCGTTTGGTTTTTACAGCCGTTGAAAGCAGACGCTGATTAAAAATAATTTTTCAAATTAGAGTCAAAGGCCTTAGTTGCTCGTACTCTGTTTTCTTTCGTTATATGATATCATTTGCTGTATTATATAATTCTAATAAAATAAAATAAAAAATTTTCAAATAAAGACTTTATAAATGCACAATGGCCCCATAGTGAGTTGGAAAGTTGTTTGCTTGTTTATTTTCGTTGTACCAGCCAGCAAAAATGTCGCCAAACGTTCACTTCGGCTTAAAAAGGTCCTAACACTAGAAATGGCCTAAAATTGGTGCTGGATGATCGAAGTGGCTTAGGTTTTTGACATCTGAACTATATTACATTACATTTTGCATGAATATTTGCATAAGGATTTAGTAACCAAGGTGATCCATGTTCGCACGTGTGTAGTCACTGTGGCAAAAGTTCATTGGATTACAAACTACTACTCCATCTAACTACCTCCGGAGGTATTCTTTGTGCTATTGACTTATAACATATTAACGCTAATCTTCCTGGGGTATATAGGGGCACCAGTCCCCGAGGCTAGCTGGGGACTGAAACTGGCAGATAAGAGTCTTCGAGATCTGATCAGTGTCAAACACAATAGGGACTAACACAAGAAGGGGCATTTAGTTCGGTGTGCTGTTGCACTACTCAACAGAGGCACCGATAGCGTGCAGTAGCTTAGATAAAGATTGGTCATGCGCGCCATGTTTAGGAGTTAGTACTTATTGCTTCAATTAATATTAATACTGCTCCCTTTAACTGTTATTTATTACTAGACCATGGTGAGAGTTGGAGCACGTTGCGTCTATTTTTAACGTTTAATCAGCTTGTATGCTAATTAAACATTATTTTTCTTTAATGAAAAAAAATCTTTATAAATTCTGTGGGGCCATTGTGAGTTGTTTACTGAGTTCCGTTGTGATTATACCGCTACAAAGAGGTTCTCTTGCCAGAAATTGTCCATAATAGTTATTGAATAGTAAGATAATGACGGTGCTTACACTGACTGAGGTTGTTGACATTTCAACCGAGCACGCCGTTGTGAGTTAAGAGATGCTGAGTTCCGTTGGGGTTATACCGCCTTAAAGAGGTTCTCGTACCAGAAATTGTCTATAATAGTTATTGGATAGTGAGATAATGAAAGTGCTTGCACTGACTGAGGTTGTTGACATTTCAACCGAGCGGGCTATTGTAAGTTAAGAAATCATTTACTGAGTTCCGTTGTGGTTATACAGCCTTAAAAAAGTACTTGTTGCAGAAATTGTCCATAATAGATATTGGATGATCCGATAATGAAAGTGCTTGTAGTTGAGGTTGTTGACATTTCAACGATGCGGGTACATTACATGTTGCGTGAATATTTGGAGGATATCGCAACCAAGACAATCCATGGGTGTACACGTGTGTAGTCACTAGAGTATCCATTTAATCGGGTTTTGAAATTATTTGAGCAAATAATTAATCGATTTTCCAATTTAAATTTTAGTAGCTTAATTAGTTTTTTTCCTTGGGAACATAGGGTTTCTACAATCAAATTTCAACTTAATCTTAATCTTAAAATTGTTCTACGCCATCTATTTTTTAGACAACCGGAGCGCCTACTTCCTTGGGGATTCCATTCTAAGGCGGCTCTCGTATGTCCTATCCATCTCCATTTTCTTCTTGCTATTTGACGAACTATTGTTTCTCCCTTTTTAGCCTTCAGAGCTCTGTGTTTGCGATTTTATTAAGTCAAAATATTTGACATATTATTCGTAGACATTTGTTTATAAATACTTGGAGTCTCTGTGCTATAGACAAGTTTCGCTTCCATATAGAATTGTAGATATTATGAACTCATTGAATATGTGGATTTTCATGTTTTGTGATATATGTGGCTCACGCAACGTTTTATTTAGGCGACGAAATGCTGATCTTGCCTATATTATTCTACTAGTCACATCTTCCTGCACACAACCATCAATTGACATCATGCATCCCAGATAATAGGAGTGTTTTATAAATTTAATTATCTGGTCTTGTATTCCAAAGTGGTTATTAGTGACGTTATTAAATTGCATTGCATGTGTCCTTTCAATGTTTATGTCTAAACCAACGGCATTTGCTAACTTGACTAAATCGTTCACTTTGCTTTGCATGTCGTTGAATTTGAAATGAGGCTGATGTTTTTTGCGAAATCCAAGCCTTCCAGATGTTTGCGAAAGACCCACACAATACCCCTTTTCTTCGCGCATAGTTTTATGATTATCTCATCAAGTACCTCGACAAAAAGCAATGGAGAAAGCGGACAACCCTGTTTTACCCCTGTGTTTGTACTGAAGGATTCACATTACAACTTGTAGTAACAATTGATGTACATAGCTTTGATGATATCTATTAATTTTGATGGGACGCTCTTAGCTCTGAACGCGTCCCATATTCCCTAACGTCATAGACTTTTCTAAAGTCGACAAAGACTAAATAAAGCGATGTACGCCACTCTACATACTATTCTATTATGACAAGAAGAGTATTTGTCTGGCCAAGACAATTCCGATGTGGCCGAAAACCAGCCTGTTCGTCTCGCAATGACTGTTCAATGCACTGCAGTCTGTTATTAATAATTAGAGCTAATATTTTATAAATAGTGTTAAGCATGGTGATGCCCCTCCGTTTATCGCTGTTAATTAAATCGTTTTTCTTGGGAAGCTTAATAATAACTCCTTATGACCATATTTTAGGAAATTGTTCATTTGCCCAATCATTGCGAATATGTGGTTGTACAATTTCTGCTGATATTGCAGGGTTCACCTGAAGGAGGTTAATTTTTACGTTGAGGAATTACATTGCTATTAAAATATTTTAAATACCTCATACAGAGATTTACTTAATTTTTAGAACTTTATTCTAAGGTGGGTACCTTTATATGAAGATTATTTGTATCTGGATGGATATTAACAAAATTTTGTGAGGAGGTACCTTAGCATCCTGATTCCAAGATAGGATACTTTTTTTCCGCAAAAATACCTTACTTACAAGAGATGTGTTCAAGATTAACCTGCCACGGTGGCTTTATCCCACGATGCTCTTAACACCGAGTGAAATAAAGAAGTAGACTAGCGCCCCCATTGTGTAGTATAACAACACTTTATGATTGCCACCAATCGCAATTTGTGTGTATACAGTCACAATGAGTAGCAATTTAGACAATATGGCAAGCCTTTCCAAGGCAAGCCTAGATCCATATTATAACCTCTTGCTTAGGGGTTTGGAGACTATCCAAACTCCTTCTGTTGAGAGTGCAACAGCACACTTGATCGATCTTGCACCACATCTGCAATAATCGATCTTAAATCACAACCACCACGTGTACCCCCGAAGGGGACCTCACTAATAACCGGTCAAAGAGAGGATAGGCTCTTTGTGGGGCCACCGATTCCCGTGGTACCAGTCCTTTGGGCACTGGTCAGGCCTCGAAGAGGACCCGTGTTAAAACAACAGACCTTTTCTTTCAGATTTAGGCTCTAGGAACCCTAGCGTCTGGTGCCCCTATTTTCCCCGAGTGAACCGCGTCAAAGCATTTGCCATTACTGCAGTGACAATTGGAACTTACAAGGGTAACTTACAAGAGATTATGTAGATTTAAGGAACTGCATACTTTAAGGCATCTTATGTTTTTGAAAGCTGGATATTTTAAACACGGTTGCGCAACAGATAGCGCTGTTTTAAAATAATGGCAAAATATTAATTACTTACTGCCAAATAGTCAATTGAATGAAATTTGCATTTGAGCTTTTCCATAATCTTTAGAACTTTAGAATTGTTTATAAATTTTAGAATTTTATCCAGGGATAGGTGCCTTTATATAAAGTTAACTGAAGCCCGTTAAAAGTAAGTGTCTTACAATTGGTGTGGAATAGTTTAAAAACAAAATTGAGCAAAATATTGTTAGAACGCCCGCGACGTGGCGGGCACAGCCAGTGCTCAATAAAGCTGTAAAGAGCCCCTTGGAAACAAACATTGATTTTAATTAATTTATTTGTATTTTAAAGTCTGTTTTAAAATACTTAATTTAGGACAAGTTTTCCATTGAGGTCGTGATATAATTTATTACAATGAAAAAAAAAAAAATCAAATCTATACAATTTCCGATTTAAAGGTACTGATATTTTTGGTTTAAAACTAGGATTTTTCGACAAGGATTTTTTTCAACACGGTTATTTTTTCAACTCACCTTTTTCTTTATGAAATTGGGATGTTTTAAGTAACTCCTACGCAACAGATGGCGCCAGTTAAATAAAATTTGTATTTAATTTGTGTTTTTACTTTGTGGAATTACATTATTATTAAAATATGTATTTTAAGCAGCTCTTATAGAGGTTTACCATAATTTTTTGAATTTTAGAATTTTTTATAATTTTATCCAAGGATGGGTACCTTTCTATAAAGTAAATACATAAACCATAACTGAAGCACTATAAAATTAAGATTCTTGCAATTGGTGTGTAGTACTTTTAAAGCAAAATTGAGCAAAATATTGTCAGGACGCCCACGACGTGGCTAGTAAATAATAAAAAAAATAATGATGTGTATTCGCAGCAGTTTAGTACTGAATCCAATTAGTTAAATTCAACACCTGCTTTGTTGCTTATCTACTTAACTACTTGAATTATGCATCCTCTAGCTCATATAGCAATATAGCAATTAAAATTTCTTTTAATAAAATGTCTTCATACCTACGGTAAAAGTTATAATAACCAAGTTTATTACCAATTAGAAGTGCCAAAAAAATGTTACCACAAGTAATTTAGTAATAAAAAATTAATATTTATATATTTTTCGACAGCAGGTTGCTTGAGTTATATTGCCTTATTACATGTCTGCATCAACATCCTTGTATGCAAGTGTTATATTTTTCTTTAATAACAACAAATTTAAAAATTTATAATATTTTTCTCAACAACATCAAGTAAGCCTGCCTTATGCTAAAGCCAGAAAACTATTTAATTAAAGTTTTTTTACCCTCTGTCTATGCTGTGCTATTTTAACACAAAAAAGAAAACAAAGTCTAAGTTGCCCTTTAAAACCCAATTTTCAACATAAAATTTTGCTTTTATTTCTAGTATTTGTGTGCACTTTTTTTTAACACTTTCGTATAACTTTTCATTTCTAATGCCACTTCATGGACTTAGTGTGTTCTCCTGCACATTACAATAAAGAAACTTGTAAATTTTTGGCAAAAAAAAAAAAAAAAAAACTACACATGACCTTTTTTGAGGGTAAAATGTTGAGAAGAACTAAGGAAAGTCATTAAAATTGTGGGCTAAAAGTAAGAGAGTTCATGCCAATGTTATAGTATCTATATCCTATAGTTTACGGTATAAAAGTCATGTCTAAAAAAAGAGCTTTAAAATGTGTTTTAATGACACCCCAAAGCCAAAGCTTATATCTACATTTCGATGCATTTATTTTGATGTGTTAATGTTGGTAGATTTGGTTATCGAATATTTTAGTTTGTACATATGGTTAGATACAATTTTTGTAAGAATAGCACAGATAAAGGTTTGTAGCTTAAGAAAAGACGATGAAATTTAGTATTATTTTTATATTAATAACACTTTTAAGTTGCATGTAAAGTTATTTTATACTTAAACAGCAATATTTTTAACAAGTTTTTGCTTTGAACAGATGGGTTAGTGGCTTAAAATGATGCAGCAATTATCGTTATTATGCAAAGAATTTTATCAAGGTAATAGCTAAAGGAATTTACTTATATTCAAAAATATATCATCATATATTTAAAGGTGTTTATGTGCTTGATAATTTGGTTGTTGTTACTTATTTGATATTTTAATCTAAGGCAAGTTATTTTTCTTGATTCGTTTTGGAACTACTCAAACTACTAAAGACTTTGTACAAGAACACTAATTAAAGTAAAGGAGAAAACGAATAAAAACAATTTAATTTTCAAATTTTTCTATATTTAAATGAAATAATTACTACATGTTGCGTATGATTAACAGGTAATTGCTATTTTATGTCAAGTATACGTAGCGTAGCTTATTACAAATTATCAGAAATAATTACTCTTCATATCGGTGTTAATTTAGCAAGAAGAAGGTTTGTGGAATTTTTTTATACCACAGAGTTATGGTAAACTTTTTTGCAAATAAAGCAGAAAATCTGTTTTTTTTTCAGAAACTACCTTAGACAAATAATTATATGTGCAATGCTTCAACTTTAATTTGAATTAAAAGAAGCAATTGAAATTGGGAACAGATATTTTTTTTCTAATTTATAGTTAAAAGAAATTAAAATATAATAAAAAAAATTGCAACAATCTATTTTTTTAACATGGAAAAAAATTAAAGCTTTAAATCTCCATAGAAAATATTTATATGTGCAAAAATTTTATTTAATAGATATACATATTATTTTAGATACAATGAAATTTATAATCAAGCTTAAGTTCGTTTTTATTCTCTCCAAGAAAGAATTAATTGGGTGATAGGTGACAATATTAAAGAAAAAATTGGGAAAATTTAATTTTTAGACACCAGCACGAGTGGAATGCACATTTTCTAGACAGCCACGTCCGTCATCACCACTACTTGTATTTAATCTAATTAGAGTAGTGTTTTAGTTGTAAGCATCATCTATTTAACCAACCAAACCCAGATAAAGGAATATGAGAAGACTTGTATTCAATTATCAATCGTCAGTTAGTGAGAACGAAGTCTACTCTACCTTACCTTAAGCTTCCCTCTTGTTGAATATTTTTACTTTAATATTTACCGCCTATATTTTGTTGTTCCTTCAGTGAACCTACGGTTAGCAATGAAGTTACTTTTTGTTTATTTGTTTTACTTCCAACATTCGTTTTTAGTTAACACAAACCAAACTTTGTTGAGTAAACAAAATTATATTATTTATTATTATTTTAGTTACAAAGTAAAAGCTTTATATATGTTAATAAGAGGTTGTGTTACTCTTGTGTATCCTGAGCAATTTGACATCACGGGGCATTGACTCCACTAGTTTTTTTTTTCAAGACTGACACATCAAACTGACCCATACAACAAATATGTCCTTTTTTAACTGTTTCCAGCTGTCATATAGCTTTAAGATGTATAAATTTTGGCAGAAGGTATTCACCACAGATCCTCGATGCGACAGAGGTCGGGGCTTAAAGCAGACACCTCGAGTAAATTAATTTTTCAAAACTTAAAAAACGCCTTTATCTTCTTCACCATGTGGATCGGTGCATTATCCTGCTGGAAAGTCCAGTTATCGTGTTGTTATTCACCAGCAAAATCAAGGTGTTCGCACTGTAACAAATCTATGTAGATTTCTGCATTAAATTTTCCTAGCACAAAGCCTATTTTGGGCTTTCCTCTTGATAAAAAAATCGCCCATACCTTGAGTGATCCTGCAACATAAATTCGATTGTGGCATGCTTCCCGTGGGCGTCTTACGTACATCTAATTTTTCTGGAGACCATCTTGTATGTCCAAATTAAACTTTTTGTGTCACTGAATATATGATATATTCAAATTTATCTTCCCAAAATTTATACTTTTCGTAAAATACCATTTGTGCATTTTTATGGCGTTGTTTTAAACATAGTTTATGCACTCAATACTCATATTTATGGTCTACATATTGCCTTATTATTTGATAAACACATTGTTTAGTCACATATAGATCAAATACCACTTTTATTTGCTTACAACTGATGTGGATTTTAGTTGCCAACTGCTGTATGCTCCGTTTGCCCCTATCATCAATAGTGCATATCCGGCCGCTACGTTTATTAATACCGTATTCATCTGGATTTTTCAAGTAATTTGTTTTCGTGCTACGCTTTTTCTTTACAGAAATTCAGTTTCACTTGCCATTTTCCTAAAAATTTCAAAATTTTGAATTGTTTTTCATATTATGCATTTGCTTATCCACTGTACAATTTTAAAGCGATTTCTCCGCTTTATGTGCTGATACGTTGGTTTGGCACCAGTTGGAAATCAAATAATTCATTTTGCACATATAAATATTTTACACCAGATTTTCGACATGCTTGATTAAAAATAGCGGTATTATGAATGCGGTGCAAAAATAAACTTAACAAATAACAACAAAAGATAAAGTAATTATATGAGAATGTGTATACCAAAAACAACCACTCTACCGTTAGTATAATATAAGGTCCAAAGAAAATTAATTATGCACATATAATTATTTGACTGGAAGTATATATTCAGATGAAATTTGAAGCCAAGCTTAAGTTCGTTTTATACCCTCTAAGATAGAATAAATTAAATTACAAATAGGTGATAACATTTTTTATAAAAAATATTTTTTTATGAATAAGGCCCATGGTATATAGTAGAAATTTTCTTGGAAGAGATATATTAATAGATGTAACCGTCTTTAGTTCATATATTAGTATTGAGTCTGTCCGAAAAGGCCTGATACGCAGCATAAATATGGTCTAATGTTCTTTTGTTCCATTTAAGCGTTTTATTAATGTTTTGGCCTCTAGACCGCATGTTATTGTAAGATCTCTTGGGTTTATGTTTGGGATATATGATGTTAATTTTTGAGAGTAAATGCAGCTGAGATAGAGTATTTCTAAAAAAAACCTCTGATTTTACTGGTTTTATTGGTTTGTGCCAAGTCCTGTTGAAGCAAGCAATGATTCCCAATGTTGCTTGCGTTTCCAATGTATTACTTTTCTTTTTCTTTTAATGTAGACGGAATATCGAAGCAGACCACTTCGCTTCCCAATGATATTTGATACTCGATTGAAACTTTAACACATCCTTCCTTTCTTACTTCCTTAGTGAAGCCTCGTTCTAACACTAGAATTTACTTCCGACTATAGTGATTTTACACTGCCGACTGATAACTGTCCACTTTCGTTCTCATTACCTCATCAGGCTTTTGTAACGGTGGTCATTTGTCTAAAGCTCAGATACTTAATGACAAGTATATTTGACATGTGTTTTGTCTTAGTTCTCTGTGGAGTTTTGGCCAGTGTATGTGTGAATATCTAACCAGTGCTAGACATAATGCAAGTATTATATTTTTCATTTTTGCCAAGTGATAATTAAAGTTTTCTTGATCGCGAACAAAAATAGCTTAACACCTATTTTGAGTACATCAAAGCAAATTTTGGACTTTATGCCAAAAGACTATTGATTCAAGAGTACCTTTTTAGAGAGGTTAGCCTGTTTAAATCTTGGGAAGGATTTATGTTCATCTCTTTTGGCTAATTAAAGCTGGTGTGCCTTGAGAGATTGAACTTATCAGCTCTTGCGATGCTTCCTTGTCTATCACTGATGGATTTTTACGAAACTGTTTGATTTTATAAAACCTTAATGAATAAAATTCCCAGTAGTAGTCAAAAGATTTACATCTACACAAAGCTGTATCAACGTAGGTAAGTGTTTATTAAGAGTGAAAGTCGATATATATCCATAGTTCGCTTTACTTAACTAAAATAGTAAAGAAAAGATCTAAATAGGAGCCTTTTATCGACCGCCACTACAATGAGGTATATGACGAACTACTAACAGTACACTCAGTTATGGAGGTCTGTTCACAAGATGGCAGCAAACCCATGTACCTGCCTATTGTAACATATTATTATTTAAAATCATTCTACGTGTGGGGTGCATCATGTAACACTAAAGCATCACTAATGCAGGTAAATGCTTTCGCAGAGTTAGTCGCTGTTCAAAATTGTCTCTTGATTTGGTTTCTAAAAATACATAATCGTTTTTTTCTTATACATATAAAGATGAAAATGTTTTACAAGTGCAAATATAAAATTTACCATCTCGTCATCAAGTTGCAGTTGCTCTTGCGAACAGTTTTTTTGTGTGTTTTTTTCTGATTTCAATGGCTATAAAAACAAACTAAGACGCAGCTTGCTTAAATCTAGACAGTAGTTCCTCAATAGATAACAGTCAGCGAAAACAGCGTTGAATTAAAAGTTACTTCACTAGTAACATTAAAGCTGAATTCATCCATTTTGTTCGGAAAAAATTTTTGTACGTATGTAGTTTGACATTTCTTACAGAGAGTGAGAGAATTTTTACAGATTTGATTTTGTTTGGTCAACTCTTAGCTGGAATTGGTTTCATTTTAATTTTTGTCTGGAGAAAAACTATTATTGAGTTAAATAAAAAATAAAATGTTTTAATAAACAAAATCTTAAATTAGTAAAAAATATGTAATTTTATTATAAACAATTTGTTGTAACAATTTACGATTTTAATTTACCGTGTACAAGTATGTGATGGTCGTCCTATATGTCGACTGACTAGCAGATTTCAGTCTAAAGCATGTTTAACAATGTCATTGGGTTGTTTACGTAATGTATGTAATTGGAATTTTCGAATTACAATTACAATGGATTTTTTCAATGACAATTACATTTAAGTATTTAAAATTACAATTGAATTTTCTTCAATTACACATTACATATTATTTGTAACTGACAAATTACAATTACTTGTAATTTGTAACTGAAAATTTTCAATTACAAATGATATTAATTGTAATTAAAAAAATCACTTATAATTACATTTAATGAAACATTTTAAGGATTATCATAAAATTTTTTTCAATTAAAAAAAAAAAAAAATAAAAATTACAATTGCTTGTAATTTGTAATTGAAAATTTCCAATTACAATTACATTTAACGCGTAATTGAAAATTATTAATTACCAATTACAAGTAGTTGTAATTGACTTTAGTCTCTGATTTAATTTATTACTTATAATGTGTAACTGAGAATATACAATTACACATTTCCAGTAATTTTAATTCTAATTGAATTGTAATTGAAATTTTCAATGTCTGGTAGTTGGTTGTATTGCTTCGAAACTTTGACTATGCACATCGGGGTATTATCACGGCAGGACTGCATAAGAACTTTGTTTGTATTGATACATTGTACTTACAGAAAAATATATAAACTGTAACAAAAACTTATTACAAATTTTCATACGAACAAAAATTGTTTTATATGTGTAATAATATAATATTTTTATTTAAAAACTAGCTCTGCCCGCCACGTCGTGGGCGTTCTGACAATATTTTGCTCGGTTTTGCTTTGAAATTATTTCACACCAATTGAAAGACTCTCACTTGTATACTTCAATTATGGTTTATGCATTTAATTTATATAAAGGTACCTATCCCTCGATAAAATTCTAAAATTTATAAAAAATTTTAAAATTCTAAAAATTATTGTAAACCTCTGTAAGGTGTGTTTAAAATATCTTAACAACAATGTAATTCCACAAAGTAAAAATACAAGTTTTAGTCAACTGGCGCCATCTGTTACGTATTAGTTTCTCAAATATCCCACTTTTAAAAATAAAAAGGTCGTGGTGGTGAAAATATAATCATGTTGAAAAAACGTGTTGAAAATATCCCAGTTTTAAACCGAAAATTTTAGCACCTTTAATCCGGAAATTGCGTTTTTCACTGCTTTTTCTCCCTTTTCTCTTGGAAAAAAGTATCTTATATTAGGACCACGATACTAAGGTACCTCGTCACAAAATATTGTTAGAATCCATCCAGTAGTTTTTACGTGATGCGAACACAAACAATGAAGGACAGATAGAGAGACAGACAGACAGACGGAAATGAGTTACTATTTTATTATATGTATAGATAAAGATTACACAATATTTTTAATAAATCATTCTTGCTCATCAATGCTACATGAGCATAAGTAGGTGTAATCGCAATTCTATAGTGAAATCATAACGCAAAAGCACACTGTCATTAAATTAACTGCAATTAAATGTTGAAATGTGCTGAAAAAAAAATAATTAACAATTTGTGCAAATCTGTAGCATTTTAATCGAGATGTCAAGGTGTATAAATATATGTATTTTATAAAGTTTTTAAAATGTACTGAAATCTACTTATTTCAAAACCGTTTAATTAATTATGGTTTACAGTGCACACTGGTACATCAGGCAATGTCCAGGCTTGTCAAGTACTTTTTACCCCTACTGACATTTATATTTTATTAAAAGTTTAAAAAATTAATATAATTGTAGTGGTGCTAGAATATTATGATGAAATAAAATTTTTTTAACATTTTTGTTTTTTTTTTGCCAGCAGGAAAAATATTACCAGCAAATAGAGACCATATTTATTTATATATTTAAATAAGAGCAAACTGTTTCCGGAAACAATTATTCATCATATTTTAAACACATGTGTTGCAGTTCAGTGTCACCTACTACACATCTACATACTTTTAAAACAACAATGTTAAATTTATTAACAATTTACTGTCATTTATATTTTTTTAATCTCACATTTCTTCTCACTCCCTCTGCTTATTTTGTTGCTGCAAAGCACTTACAGGAGTAAGTTTATCAATGTAGTTATACGAGTGTTTATATTCATTTTTTAATTAATAACACAGTACTACAAATAATAAAAACCAATTGACTAAGTGAATGCACTGTGGGTCTGTTTAGATATTTAAACAGAATTTTTAAATGCCTCTTTAAATTTTTTTTGTTGAATTTCATAAATGTGTTTGTTCGAACTACTGCAACAAAAAGTTTTACGTTATTTAGCTTCGTGACGCTTCGATAATACTTTTAGGGAAATACGTTCCTTCCATATATCTGCTTTTTAAAAGTGGTGATTCCATAAAGTCTAAGTTCACAAGAACAACGAAAATTCTCTTGAACGCATTAATCTCTTTTTATATCCTATGGCTCCCAGTGTAGCATAGGGCATCAACAAATTTTCGCCATTTATTTTGATCTCTTGCTATATTTTATACTTCATTGAATGAAAGTCCTAGCTGTTATAATGGGTGATTTTTTTGAGGTTAGGATTTTCATGCATTAATATTTGACAGATCACGTGAGATTTCAGACATGGTGCCAAAGAGAAAGATGCTCAGTATGCTTTGACATTTCATCATGAATAGACTTACTAACGAGCAACGCTTGCAAATCATTGAATTTTATTACCAAAATCAGTGTTCGGTTCGAAATGTTCAAATGTGACAAATTTTGTTCAGCGATGAGGCTCATTTCTGGTTGAATGGCTACGTAAATAAGCAAAATTGCCGCATTTGGAGTGAAGAGCAACCAGAAGCCGTTCAAGAACTGCCCATGCATCCCGAAAAATGCACTGTTTGGTGTGGTTTGTACGCTGGTGGAATCATTGGACCGTATTTTTTCAAAGATGCTGTTGGACGCAACGTTACGGTGAATGGCGATCGCTATCGTTCGATGCTAACAAACTTTTTGTTGCCAAAAATGGAACAACTGAACTTGGTTGACATGTGGTTTCAACAAGATGGCGCTACATGCCACATAGCTCGCGATTCTATGGCCATTTTGAGGGAAAACTTCGGAGAACAATTCATCTCAAGAAATGGACCGGTAAGTTGGCCACCAAGATCATGCGATTTGACGCCTTTAGACTATTTTTTGTGGGGCTACGTCAAGTCTAAAGTCTACAGAAATAAGCCAGCAACTATTCCAGCTTTGGAAGACAACATTTCCGAAGAAATTCGGGCTATTCCGGCCGAAATGCTCGAAAAAGTTGCCCAAAATTGGACTTTCCGAATGGACCACCTAAGACGCAGCCGCGGTCAACATTTAAATGAAATTATCTTCAAAAAGTAAATGTCATGGACCAATCTAACGTTTCAAATAAAGAACCGATGAGATTTTGCAAATTTTATGCGTTTTTTTAAAAAAAAAAGTTCTCAAGCTCTTAAAAAATCACTCGTTATATCTTTTTCTATAGTACATTCCCACGTATGTTTTGATCTTCCTCGGCCTCTTAAGCCTTGTGGTTTCCAATAGTGCGGCTGTCTACAAATTTCAGTTGGTTGTTTCGGCAAGGTGCGCCCTATCTAATGACTCCTCCTTTTGATATCTAGGTGGGTCGGTATTTGTTTTCATTTATTAACCTGCTCTTCGTTTGAGATTGTGTTCGGCCACCAGATATTCAGGATTTTTCTTCCTTTTCTGATTGATAAACGTTTGAAGCTTCTTCGAAAGTGTTTTCGTCATAAAACAGGTTTCGCATCTGTACAATAGAACTGGCTTTACGTTAGAAAACACGTTAATATACTTCTTGATAAATTATTATAGCGAGGGGGTTGGAAATGTTTTGTTCCCAGATCGATGAATCAATGATATTCATAAAGGGGTCAATAGTCATTAGCGGCATTAATCCTGCAAAGACAAGCATAGTTCCCTACACTTAAAAAAAAAAACGCAGCACCAATCATCAATCACGGAATGTACAGTGTGGCGATATGGATAATGGTGTGCAGATCTGTCTCAGTAAAATAGGCGCACAACAAATTTTGCAGCAGATGTTTGCAGATAGTGTTGTTTAAAATTACCCTATAGCGGCCACGGAAATTCTATGGAATTTCTACTCTGAAAGAGGCGACGATGCTGAAAGAAGTGTTTTTCAAAAAAAATATTATTTGACAGAGGTTGTTGTGTCAGAAATGAAGAACTTTAATGTCTGGCAAATGTCATACCCATACTTATACAATCCATTGATATGATGAACAAAAGATAATACTGCGATAAGAAGATAATACTGGACCGCAAAAGGGAGTGGGGAAAACACTCACGTTAGAGATGGCAACGATAAATGGTGCATGGATGGTCTGGAACGGTCCGAATCGATCCGGCCTGAGGTAATGAACTACTATCAGTCCATGGGAAAATCATCATGTCGATATTCATGATATCAATAGATATTAATTTCATATAAATAAAGGCTACGAGGAAAAGAGCATGATTATTCTCTCTAATAGTCAAGGCACTCAGCTTATTATATCACCTGTAAAATACCTTGAGAATAAGTATAATACTGAGTCAGTTAGATGACACCAAGGTGGTTACTCTTAATTGGGTTCCTGGCTACGAAGGGACAGGAGGCAACGATAAAGCAGTCGGGATGGACAGAAGCAAGCATATACCAATATTAGATCGGAACTATTCTGCGGACGCTGACGCTATTCCACAAATTGCATCTTCCATCCCTTTGTCCATTTGACAAAGGATAAAATATTATCTGGAAGTTTTTTAGAAAAAAAAATGCAATTTTGAAATTCTACAATTAAAAAAACTGAAATTTTCTTTCCAAAATTGTTATTAATTTAGAGTTCGTATAGTGCATCAAGTAAGAGAATATTTTTCTTTGGAAAGTCATTAGTTATAATGAAAAAACAGTTCTTAATCACACTGAGATAATTTTCTTTATCTTTTGTAACATCGTATAATTATTTTCTTTTTTCGATGCCTTCTTTATGTTTTCTATTAAACCATATTGCATGTGATACAATAAATCAATGTCATTGTTTGTCATAATATTTTCCTTATTGTTGGTTATTATTGCAACTGAGAGTTGAAAAAAATTCTGCTTAAAAATAACGTATTAATAAGAAAAAAATATGGATATGCTTTCCAATAGTAATCTGTTTGGATTACTATAAGATAATAAATATAAAAAAAGGAATTATGCGTAATGAGAAATAAATAATAATAAGAAAAAAATATTTAAATTTTTTTTATAATTAATGTTGAATTTGATACTGGTTGTCATATGGGTTTGTGGAAATTTGTTTAATTTTATGCTGGTTTTAAAACAAACGAAAGGAGGTTTCAAAAAAGCCTTTTTTATGATAAGGAGAATGAATTTAATATAATTTATTTATAAATTTTTTATTACATTAGTTATACGAAAAAATACAGTGGACACTCTGGGTAACTGAGTGCCATTGGATGGACGCTTCATAGTCTAAACTTATTTCTTATTAGCTGTGCTCGCCACGTCGTGGGCGTCCTGATAATATTTTGCTCGATTTTGCTTTGAAAGTATTCCACACCTATCGTAAGATTTACTTATATAGAGTAACACCTATAAGAGAAAAATGCAACTAAACTAAGAAGAAACTAACAATAACAGAATTTTACAGTCACACTCAAATCGTTGTATTGTTAGCAGCTTTTAAAAATTAACGCTAAATAACAAAAATAATGTAATCACATAATTTCACAAAATAACAAAATTATACAACACCTACGCGACTTAAAAATTTTATTCAATTGGCTATTTTGCTTATGGTTTTAGCGCCATATGTGTTGAAATATAAAAATTAAAGGTGCCGTGCCTGAGTAAGTAGTTAAAACGATCTGTGTTTTAAAATATACAACTTTAACAAATTAAACGTGCCTTCCTGTACTCAGCAGTAGTTAGTTTCTTCTTAAGATATGCTACATATCAGTTTATATATTTTTTTACTTTATAAAAAATGAAGTAGACATATCCGGTTAGTTCAACTGCGTACTTTCACTGCTTTTTCTCCACTTTCTCTTGGAAATAAGAAATTTTAGGGGAAAAAAGTATCCTATATTGGGATCAGGATACTTAGGTACTTTCCCACAAAATTTTGTTAAAATTCGTCCAGTAGTTTTTACGTGATGCGAACGTAAAGGAAAAGCAAACAGATAGACAGACGGGAATGAGTTACTACTTTATTATATGTATATGTTATTGATAGAAATAGTGTAAAAAAATATATTAAAATTTTAAGCATAGCAGTTAGGGGTTTTTCGAAGATTTGTGCCAGGACGAGTGATAAGTAAAGGGTGTTTTTTTATAGAGGTATACAACTTTAAGTTGCAATAAAACAACGATGGATTATTCGATTGACATGAATTTTATTTATTCGAAAGATAATCTTGTGGCATTACATTTTAAATATGATTTCTGGCATATGACCTCCACGGCTAGCGCGGATGTAGTCCAATCTGGACGTCCAATTTTCGATGACTTTTTCCAACATTTGTGGCCGTATATCGGCAATAACATGGCGAATTTTGTCTTCCCAATGGTCAAGCGTTTGTGACTTATCCGCATAGACCAATGACTTTACATAGCCCCACAGAAAGTAGTCTAGTCTTGTGTTAAATTAGAAGATCGTAGAGGCCAATTCACAGGTCCAAAACGTTAAATTAGGCGGTCACCAAACGTGTCTTTCAATAAATCTATTGTGGCACGAGCTGTGTGACATGTTGCGCCGTCTTGTTGAAGCCACATCTACTGGACATCATGGTTATTCAATTCAGGAATGAAAAAGTTAGTAATCATGGCTCTATACCGATCACCATTGACTGTAACTTTCTGGCCACCATCGTTTTTGCAAAAGTACGGACCAATGATTCCACTAGCCCATAAAGCGCACCAAACAGTCAGTTTTTCTGGATGTAACGGTGTTTCTACACACACTTGAGGATTACCTTCACTCAAAATGCGCCAGTTTTGTTTGTTGACGTAGCCATTCAACCAGAAGTAATCTCGTACTCGCACTATTTGCAAGCGTTGTTCAAGCGTGAGTCAATTCATGATGAATTGCCAAACCAAACTGAGAATAAATCACTTGACAGCTGTTAAATCGCTCGCCATCTTGAAAAGTTATGCCAACTTAAAGTTCTATACCTCTATAAAAGCACCCTTTATATTCGCAAATTTGCTCAACTTTAAATTACGCTAATGGAATAAGCGATGTAATTTCAAAGCATCACTTTCTTAAAAATTAACGTGTAAAATGTCGATCCACCACAATCAGACTATTCATTATGGAGTGCATGTGGAAATATTAAAAATCTTGTCAAACGTGAGCAATCCTTGTGAAACAAGAAATAAATTTTAAAAAGGCAATGTACATATTGGTTATTCACTTTGAAATTGTTTTTGTCCTTTTGACGTTGGAATAGCAGTGCTCTTTAGCTTTGACTTTGACTTTTTCATTGGCAATTGCTGATTTAAACATCAGAAAAAGTCCCTGACATTGAGCTGCCCGCTATAGCAGCTAAAATATATTTTTTTAGTTTTAATACGATATCGCCCCTTGACAACCTTCCAACCCAGTGCGGAAGGTTTTTGTTAATAACCCAGAAAAATGTCACACAAATGTCAAATAACCTGTTATACATCATATCAAAACTTTTTTAGTAACTCTTAACTAACCGGAATTCAACTTTGAGCGAGAACATAGAATACAATTGAGAATATTAGTGAAAAACCAAACATTTAAGAAAATGTCGTAAGAGCTTTCAGAGAAAAAACGATTCTGCAATTCATCGACGTTGCTCGAGCACTTCATAATATATGGGATATAAGTTTTGTTGCACAACTTCAAGAAAACTCGCCCGAAAACTGTTGCCTAACCACAAAGAAAATTGTTTATGCCAATTAATCCTTATAAAAATAAAATTTAATTTTATAATTATTAAGCTGTGCCCACATACATTGTGTGCATCCTGACAATATTTTGTTCGATATTGCTTTGAAAGTGATCTACACCAAATTTTAAACTCTTAAGTATTTACTTTATATGTATATAGAAGTACCCAACCCTGGATAAAATTCTAAAATTATAAAAATTATTGTAAAGCTCTGTAAAAGGCGTTTCAAATATTTTTATAACAATGTAATTCCACAAAGTAAAAATACAAATCAAATACAAAATTTATTCAGTTGGCTATTTGGAAGTAAGTAATTCATATTTTGACATTAATTTAAAAAAGCGCCATCTGTTGGGCAACCATGTTTAAAATATACAGATTGCAATTCATAGTTCACCATTATTTTAAAACAGCGCCATCTGTTGTACATCCGTTTTTAAAATATCCAGCTTTTAAAAATAAAAGATGCCTTAAAGTATGCAGTACTTTTAAATCGGCAAAAATCTGAGTACTTTCACTGCTTTTTCTCCACTTTCTCTCGGAAATAAGATATTTTTGAGGCAAAAAGAGTCTTATATTTGAATCAGGATACTAAGGTACCTCCTCACCTAATTTAGTTAAAATCTATCCAGTAGTTTTTACGTGATGCGAACTCAGACAGACAGGAAATTAGTTAATGTTTTATCAAATGCATTTGAAATAAATAATTAAAAATATAATTTTTACGCTCAAGATATAAATACTTATTATTTGTTCAGTTGTTTTGAAGATACAATAAATATTTGGCAAAAAACAATAATTGAACAATCGATGACTTTACATTTAAATTATGAGTCACCTTATATTTGCAAATAATTCAGCCACTTAAAATTTTCAATAAAATGCTTTTCAAAAGTCCTTGCATTTCCACATTTACTTATTTTGCTGTTTTTGGAAAACTTTTTTTTTAATTTTAAAAATTGCAATTTGTCAAACATTTGCACCACTTGCATCATTTGCTTTATTATTGCCTAACTGCTGAAGGGCTGGCATTGTTAATGATTGATTGCGATTATTTTGTATGATAAGTTTACCTTGACACTATCAAGTAAATATATATTTGTTGAGTCATCCTCACATATGCTTACCTAAGCTCATTAATCAAAAGCAGAGTTTTTCTTTTTTTAATTTTAATGAAGCACAGTGGGATATTTTAAAAACATTAATTGTCATATTGTTTGTTTGTATCCAAAAAAACACTATTTTATATTAAAAAAATCGTCAGACAAATGTGGTCTCGATTGATTGCAGGACTGTCCTAATGGAATGGCAAACTTATTAATACTGTAGAATTAAAAGCTGTGAGGGATTTTTTGGAGGTCAATGGCTTTGAACTAGGGGGTATAATGAGCTATAATTTGTTATACGGTGAATGAAGCGTTTGTGACTTATCCGCATAGACCAATGACTTTACATAGCCCCACAGAAAGTAGTCTAGTCTTGTGTTAAATTAGAAGATCGTAGAGGCCAATTCACAGGTCCAAAACGTTAAATTAGGCGGTCACCAAACGTGTCTTTCAATAAATCTATTGTGGCACGAGCTGTGTGACATGTTGCGCCGTCTTGTTGAAGCCACATCTACTGGACATCATGGTTATTCAATTCAGGAATGAAAAAGTTAGTAATCATGGCTCTATACCGATCACCATTGACTGTAACTTTCTGGCCACCATCGTTTTTGCAAAAGTACGGACCAATGATTCCACTAGCCCATAAAGCGCACCAAACAGTCAGTTTTTCTGGATGTAACGGTGTTTCTACACACACTTGAGGATTACCTTCACTCAAAATGCGCCAGTTTTGTTTGTTGACGTAGCCATTCAACCAGAAGTAATCTCGTACTCGCACTATTTGCAAGCGTTGTTCAAGCGTGAGTCAATTCATGATGAATTGCCAAACCAAACTGAGAATAAATCACTTGACAGCTGTTAAATCGCTCGCCATCTTGAAAAGTTATGCCAACTTAAAGTTCTATACCTCTATAAAAGCACCCTTTATATTCGCAAATTTGCTCAACTTTAAATTACGCTAATGGAATAAGCGATGTAATTTCAAAGCATCACTTTCTTAAAAATTAACGTGTAAAATGTCGATCCACCACAATCAGACTATTCATTATGGAGTGCATGTGGAAATATTAAAAATCTTGTCAAACGTGAGCAATCCTTGTGAAACAAGAAATAAATTTTAAAAAGGCAATGTACATATTGGTTATTCACTTTGAAATTGTTTTTGTCCTTTTGACGTTGGAATAGCAGTGCTCTTTAGCTTTGACTTTGACTTTTTCATTGGCAATTGCTGATTTAAACATCAGAAAAAGTCCCTGACATTGAGCTGCCCGCTATAGCAGCTAAAATATATTTTTTTAGTTTTAATACGATATCGCCCCTTGACAACCTTCCAACCCAGTGCGGAAGGTTTTTGTTAATAACCCAGAAAAATGTCACACAAATGTCAAATAACCTGTTATACATCATATCAAAACTTTTTTAGTAACTCTTAACTAACCGGAATTCAACTTTGAGCGAGAACATAGAATACAATTGAGAATATTAGTGAAAAACCAAACATTTAAGAAAATGTCGTAAGAGCTTTCAGAGAAAAAACGATTCTGCAATTCATCGACGTTGCTCGAGCACTTCATAATATATGGGATATAAGTTTTGTTGCACAACTTCAAGAAAACTCGCCCGAAAACTGTTGCCTAACCACAAAGAAAATTGTTTATGCCAATTAATCCTTATAAAAATAAAATTTAATTTTATAATTATTAAGCTGTGCCCACATACATTGTGTGCATCCTGACAATATTTTGTTCGATATTGCTTTGAAAGTGATCTACACCAAATTTTAAACTCTTAAGTATTTACTTTATATGTATATAGAAGTACCCAACCCTGGATAAAATTCTAAAATTATAAAAATTATTGTAAAGCTCTGTAAAAGGCGTTTCAAATATTTTTATAACAATGTAATTCCACAAAGTAAAAATACAAATCAAATACAAAATTTATTCAGTTGGCTATTTGGAAGTAAGTAATTCATATTTTGACATTAATTTAAAAAAGCGCCATCTGTTGGGCAACCATGTTTAAAATATACAGATTGCAATTCATAGTTCACCATTATTTTAAAACAGCGCCATCTGTTGTACATCCGTTTTTAAAATATCCAGCTTTTAAAAATAAAAGATGCCTTAAAGTATGCAGTACTTTTAAATCGGCAAAAATCTGAGTACTTTCACTGCTTTTTCTCCACTTTCTCTCGGAAATAAGATATTTTTGAGGCAAAAAGAGTCTTATATTTGAATCAGGATACTAAGGTACCTCCTCACCTAATTTAGTTAAAATCTATCCAGTAGTTTTTACGTGATGCGAACTCAGACAGACAGGAAATTAGTTAATGTTTTATCAAATGCATTTGAAATAAATAATTAAAAATATAATTTTTACGCTCAAGATATAAATACTTATTATTTGTTCAGTTGTTTTGAAGATACAATAAATATTTGGCAAAAAACAATAATTGAACAATCGATGACTTTACATTTAAATTATGAGTCACCTTATATTTGCAAATAATTCAGCCACTTAAAATTTTCAATAAAATGCTTTTCAAAAGTCCTTGCATTTCCACATTTACTTATTTTGCTGTTTTTGGAAAACTTTTTTTTTAATTTTAAAAATTGCAATTTGTCAAACATTTGCACCACTTGCATCATTTGCTTTATTATTGCCTAACTGCTGAAGGGCTGGCATTGTTAATGATTGATTGCGATTATTTTGTATGATAAGTTTACCTTGACACTATCAAGTAAATATATATTTGTTGAGTCATCCTCACATATGCTTACCTAAGCTCATTAATCAAAAGCAGAGTTTTTCTTTTTTTAATTTTAATGAAGCACAGTGGGATATTTTAAAAACATTAATTGTCATATTGTTTGTTTGTATCCAAAAAAACACTATTTTATATTAAAAAAATCGTCAGACAAATGTGGTCTCGATTGATTGCAGGACTGTCCTAATGGAATGGCAAACTTATTAATACTGTAGAATTAAAAGCTGTGAGGGATTTTTTGGAGGTCAATGGCTTTGAACTAGGGGGTATAATGAGCTATAATTTGTTATACGGTGAAGGTTGTCATTCCGTCTCGCTATATCGGCCCTCAGTATTTTTCGCATCTACTTTGGGTAGTCTTCTGTTGTAAGCATCATCTATTTAACCAACCAACCTCAGATAGAATACGAGTAACTTGTATCCAATCATATATAGTCAGTTGGAGAGAACGATGTCTACCACCTACCACCAAGGTGGTGAGAGCAACTCCTTTTTAACCGACTTCAAAAGAGAATGGCGAATTGATATTCGGCTGATTTTTTATGTATTTGCCCACAGAACTCAGCCATTTCTGAAACGATTTCAAAGGTTATGCTTACAGTTTGGTCTCGTTTTAAAAACATTTCATTATTTTTAAAATTAAAGGGTGTCCCCATACAACATACTTACCTGTTTTTACGTGTGTTAAGAACCGTAAAGGGCACCAATTTAAAATTTTCTTAAATTGCGTGTTGCTACAGCTCCCAACTACAGAAAGTAATAAATACAATTTTGGAAATTTAAAGGGTGTCACCCATAGGTGCCGTAATTTGACCTATATGGGCCTATCTTTTGAACAGTTTTAGACAAAACCTTGAAAATTTGACAGAATGTCGATTACTATGACCATTATAGTAAAAAGTATAAATATTCAAAATTATAAATTAAAGGGTGCTCCAATAGTTCATTTAATTTGATGTATATGGCCATACTTTTTAGCAGTTGTACACAGACGTTGAAATTTACAGAGAACCTGTATTGCAAAGTCCGCTATAACAAAAATTATAAAATTTGAATTTGGAAATAAAAGGGTGTCCCAATAGTTAATGTAATTCTATGTATGTGGCTAAACTTTTGAACTGTTATAGAGAGACAGCTGGAAATTACAAGGAACCTGTATTGCAAAGTCCAGTATAACCAGTATACAATTTGAATTTATAAATTAAAGGGTGTCCTCATAAATTATGTAATTTGATCTATACGGCCCTATCTTTTGAACTGTTAAACACAAAAACTTGAAAATTAGGCAGAATGTCCACTACTTTCTCTGGTATAACAAGTATAAATATTTGGAATTATAATGTAAAGAGTGCCCCAATAGTTCACGTAATTAGATGTACATGGCCAAACTTTTGAACCGTTTAGATAGATAGATGAAATTTACAAAGAATCTTTGTGGCCAAGTTCTCTATAACAACAGGTCTTTATTTTAAAATTGTAAATTAAGGGGTCTCCCAATAGGTAATGTTATTTGATCTATGTGGCCCTATCTTTGAAACCGTCATAGACAGAGGCTTGAATGGTGTCCCCATCAAAGACAGATGCTGGTGAAAATAGCTTAACTTTTGAACAGTAATAGGGAGAGGCTTGACATTCACATAGTCTTTCCATTTTTCACATAGTCTTTCCATTATTTGGTTTAAATCTAATTCTTACGGATCACTTCTTATATTTTTAGTTTAGAATTGGTGCCCATCTATCTGTTTTGAGGTCGGTTTTTTTGCAAGAATTATTTCTTTTATTACTTTACCATTCGTAGTATAGATAAAGTATAGTAATCGTGAACAAATCGTGAAAAAATCGATCGAAAAAATCAATCCTGAAAAAAACCTTTTGGGGTGTCCTGAATTTGGTATATGGAGATGCTGAGTTGCATAGTATTTGGGAATGGACAAGGGGTAATTTACCTGCATCCCAAACCGAAAATAATAAATTTTTCGATTTGTATATTCTTTGAACTTTTATTTTTTATGTAATATATCCCTGTTTCCATTATGTTTTCATATGGTAAAGTTGAGTGTAGGACACTCCAGATTTTTTTTATTAGTTTTGCTCCAACATTATTTTTGAATTAATACTAATCCAGTATTAAACCATATTTTGTAAACATATTTGTGAGGTGCTCTGTGAGTTTCAATATGAAAATAATAGTTACTTGCTTCTGCAACATTAGAAGACTAACGACAACTAACTTTTACAAACCATGAATACAAACCATGAAGATGTCTTCAAACCATAAGAACTTCCATTTTCAAAAAAGGCGTTAAAGCTAATTACCTTGATTGATAATTGAATACAAGTTTTCTCGTATTCCTTTATCTGGGTTTGGTTGGTTAAATAGATGATGCTTACAACTAAACATTACCCTAAGTAGATTAGATGCAAGAGTGCTGATGATAGACGTGGCTGTCTAGAAAATGTGCATTCCGCTCCTGCTGGTGTCAAAAATTAAATTTTCCCAATTTTTCTTTAATATTATCACCTAATTTGTAATTTAATTAATTCTTTCTTAGAGAGAATAAAAACGAACTTAAGCTTGATTATAAAATTTCATTGTATGTAATACATAAACAGTTCGACTAATAATAATTAAAATTTTCTAATTACCTTCATAAAAAATTCGACCTTTAAATCTTAAGGCCCAAAGTACTTAGAAGGTCAAGAGATAAAGTATTTGCTTATAAAATCCCCATTGTGCATTCAATTCATTGTCGTCACGATAGTATTTGTCATTCTTATTACAAAACCGCGCCGTATTTTTTCCCTACTTCTATATATTTTGTATTTGTTATTTTCACTAAAAACAGACTTAAGTTTCTACTTAATTTCTGTTTGATCTAAAAATAAGTTTTTAGTTGCAACTAAGTGCAGATAAGTATATAAACAGAACATGAATTACTTCAGTCATTATGAGCCATTATTTTCACAGTCATGCCACTGTGCGCAACTGCAGCTCTAAAGTAAGACCGAAATTTCTATTTAATTTGTATGATTTATGTTCAAGTTGTTACAAATTTTTTTATAATTTTATAAATGTTATATAATTTAGTCCTCTTATATGTGGGATTATCACAACAACTGTTGTGAATTAATATGCAAATTAATTTCAAAATTATTGATTATGAAAGATGTTCTTATTAAAATAAATACAATTAAAATGTATGACCTCAAACAAATCAAATACCAAAAATTAATTGAATTGCTTTGAAATATCGTGCGTACATAATCAATTGAGTTTGTATAGTTGTATATACCTTATCATTTATATATAAACATATTTATTTTAAGTATAAAATAGTTTAAATTGATAATGATGCTACAAAACATAACAATTAATAAGAAAATCCTGCTAAAGATATTTTACATTGTTGTTGTATATGATTAAAAAATTAAAGGAAAATAACATTTAAATTTTAATGTTCTTTAAGGTTATTTACGAGGGTTGCTTATGAACTACCGGAGTTGAGCAGAATTTACGAATTTAGCAGTTGTGAAAAGTTATATAACGATGTTAGATTCTCAGGCAACTTATTATATTTTCAAGAGAGCAAGATAATTAATAATGTGGGATTCACCCTCGAAAGATGCCCAGCGGTGAAAAGTTAAAGAGCTTTTTACTCTAAAGGAATTTACATTAAAAACTAAATTGCAAAAGATATAATATCAGCTATGAATGCATTTTCTAATGAAAATAATTCTTAAAGAGAGATTTCAATGTAATCTGGAATTTATCTTAAAATCTACAATTTAAGGCATTTCATAAATAGCAAATATTTGTTGTATTTGTGGTTATTGTCTTATAACCACATTCTATTATGAGAAATTTTTAATTTATTTTTTTAACAAAGAAATAGTTTTTTGTTGTCATTTTGATTTAGTGAAATAATATTTGAATTCTTATATGTACATACATATGTTCAACGCAAAAGGCAATGATATCGAGGTAGAATATCAATTTATTTATTTAAATAATTCCTGCAAAAAAAACCGACTTCAAAACAGATAGAAGGGCACCAATTCTAAACTAAAAATGTAATAAGTAATCTGTAAGAATTAGATTTGAACCAAAAAAAAGATGCGCTAAAATAAGGGTGAATGTCAAGCCTCTCCCTATTACTGTTCAAAAGTTAAGCTAGCCTCTGTCTATAACGGTTTTAAAAATAGGGTCACAAAGATCAAATAATATCACCCATTGGGACACCCTACAATTTACAATTTTAAATTAAAGACCTGTTGTTATAGAGGACTTGGCCATAAAGATTCTTTGTAAATTTCAAATATCTGTCCATAACGGTTCAAAAGTTTGGCCTTACATATCAAATGACATGAGCTGTTGGCACACCCTTTACATTATAATTTCAAATATTTATACTTGTTATTACACCAGAGAAAGTAGTGGACATTCTGCCTAATTTTTAAGAGTTTGTGTTTAACGGTTCAAAAAATAGGTCCATAGATCAAATTACATAATTTATGGAGACACCCTTTAATTTCTAAATTCAAATAGTGCACTTGCTATAGTGGACTTTGCAATACAGATTCCTTGTAAATTTCAGCTGTCTGTCTATAACAGTTCAAAAGTTTGGCCACATACATAGAATTACATTAACTATTGGGACACCCTTTTATTTCAAAATTAAAATTTTATACTTTTTGTTATAGCGGACCTAGCAATACAGCTGTTTTGTAAATTTCAGCGGTCTGTGTACAACTGTTCAAAAGTATGGCCACATACATCAGATTAAATCAACTATTGGAGTACCCTTTAATTTAAAAATTTGAATATTTATACATTTTATTATGTAGCCGACATTCTGGTTAAATATAGGTTAAATTACATCAGTTATGGGGACACCCTTTCAATTTCAATTTTAAATTTATTTTTTTAGTAATTTCAGCTGTTGGGAGCTATAGCGAAAGCAATTTTTTAAATTTTAGTTTGGTGCCATTTACGGTTTTTAATACACGTAAAAAACATCTATGTTGTATGGGGACACCCTATAACTTGTAATATAATGAACTGTTTTTAAAACGTGACCAAACGAAAAATATAACTTTTCAAATGAAGAAAAAATTGTTAAAACCGGTTCAGAAATGGCTGAGTTCTGCGTTTACATACATAAAAAAAGCAACATTTAGACGAATTGATAATCTCCTTCTTTTTTGAAGTCGGTTATGGCTCTTGTCATAAAGAACAAAAATTGTGAACATATAAAATCAAAAAACTTCATCTTCAAGGTCAAAATCGCAAAAAACTTTAAAAAATTAAATTTTTTTACCTTTTTTCCCCTGTTCAGGTCCATAGGTAGCAAACGGTTCAAAATTCAAGGAAACAATCAACTACAAAAATGAACCTAAGATCTCAGTAAACAACTCACTTACTGGAGAAGGCTTTATAGTATCTCAATGTTGAAGTAAAGAAAAAACAAATGAAATTAAAAAATTTTCGGGAAATTTTTCACTTTTGCGGCTACCTAAGCGCTACCTAAACGGTGTTAAGAATCATTCCTAGGAAGTTCATATGTTCTAGAAAAAAACCTGGAGGACTTTGTGCAAAACTGGGAGATAGGGGTCTTTTTTTGGTCTTTTATCACGTAGTGGTGTCCGTATATGGTTATTTTGCCATGACTAAAAAAATTACACAGTGTGTTATATTATATATCTCCAGCCTAAAGTGGAATACAACTCTCATGTATGAGCTGGCTCTCCAAAAATCTATTTTGGAGCTTCTCGACCACGTGCAGATCAGGGCGAAAAAGCTTACCGGTATTCAACTCCTTTGACTCATTGGAGCATCGACGCAATTGGGATATGTTTCGCCGTTACTAAAATGGTTACTACCCTCTGTCCTTCTATTCAAACCAAATTTCCCAGCTCTGACTTCTAGGTTCCTACAAAAAGGAACAGAAATGATTATTGATAACTATGATTTCTAAGACAGGAAATGATCAATACGGATAGAATATATTCCAAAAAAAAAAAAAAAAAAACACAGGAACATACTTCGGTTTAGTACATCTATAATGTCCTGAAATAATCGCTTCAAATATCACTTCATACGTAAGCAGGTTTGTAAGCGATATACAAATTCGACACTCCCCTTCAATCCTGCTTACAGCGAATCAGTGATTGTTTCTGTAAGAAAATTTTCCTTTTATGATTTATTATTGTAATTTTATAATAAAATAACCTTTAATGTCTGCTATAGATGAAATTTAAGAAAAATTAAAAAAAATATATAAATAAAAATTTTATTGGTTTAAAGTAAAACCACCTTATTCACGAACACTTAAGTATAAATCTTAGTCAGAGTTATTTTGTAATTTTTTTTCTTCATATTTTAATAAATACTTAATTTATATATATAAATATCATGCAGTTTTTTTCTTTAATTTTATAACGTGTTTTTTAAATTATTTGTTAATATTTTTTTTTATTGTTTAAAACAAAATCACAATATGACATGTACCCAGCAATTAATAGAGAGAAATCATAAAAAATTATAAAGACATTTATAAATTAAGTTTTTTATATATAAAAATAAAAAAAATATATAAAATTCTATAGACATATATAGTGATTCTTTTGCGACCATTAGTTATTGCAAATTAAGAAAATCAAATAATTATAATTAAAGGTTTGTTGGTATTTAGAATGTCCTTTTAATGAACTTAATTATAATAAAATAAAAGTAAAATCTAAACCAAAGAAGAAAAAAAAAATAGAAAATTAAAATTGCTCATCCGACAAGTCTTAGTATAACTCAGTTGCACAGTGGAGTATGATAACAAAAAAAAAAAAAAAAAATAATAACTTGGAATTATATTAGCTGGAAATGGGATTTTCTTCAAATTTTACATATCGTTGGTAGAGATGTATCTTATCAAAAGGTGTCATATATTCATATGTTTGTTTTAATAGAACCCTAAGCAATAGGAAAATACGTCTTTTTTGAACATGTTTGTAATTCTTGACAGTTTATAAATTCCTTTTTGCAAGAAATAAATTATTAATATTTTTAAAAAATATTAATAAATAATAACAATATGGTAGTGATTTTGTGGTGGCTAAGAAAAAACCCATAGTAACTAAGAAGATTGTAACTTTTTCCAAAAAAGTGGCAGTAATGGTACAAAAAGAAAAAAGCTTCGGTAGTTTTTTTTTAAGACAACACTACCTGTAAAGCTTTTAGCTTGTCTGCAGAAAACACCCAGAGTATTTGGAGGAAAACGAACCCGCAATCAAATGATAAACTGGCACTACCAAGTAGATGGATACGAAGAATACAGAAGAAAAGAAAAGTATATAGATGCTCTCTCAAATGTTTGGAGCTATATTTTAGTAGTCAAAATGAGTAAGAAAGTTTTAAGCTCAAAGAATGTACTTTGCACGGTTTAATCAAAAGAAGCTTTTACTAATCATAAATATGATCATTTAGTTTTATTTTTAATTGACTAATGGTGTTATTGGTTCATTGGCCCTGTTATTATACTGGATCTTAGTATTATGCAGAACAATGTGAGCTGAATGAGGATGAGATGTTTACTTATGCCACATCTACACGATATGATTTTTATATCTGACATGTAAAAGTTCCCACTACAAAACATATACATGTTTTGTGTGACTGTTAAACCATTGGTTCTATTAAATATATGTACGAGTTCATTTGACAAAATTTCATTTAGAATGTGCTCTATTTCGATCTGACAACCCATCTGACATCAACAGTAATTCAGTGTTGCCAAAAACCTATGCCGTGTGAAAACAATCAACCGCGGTTGACCATTGGCAGAAGCATTAGCCGGCTAAAGGTAATATTTTACAAGAGCAATATCTGAATATGTTTTTAATTAATATTTATAATTGGCAACAACTATATAAATCGTGTACTATCATTTCATGCAAACTTAACTTCTTTACATTTAGAGAAAAAACAAAAAAATAATTCTGTAGCCCATAAAAATATATTTTGCAACCGATCGGCCTGGATATTTGTATAGTAAAAAGACAAACGTAATTGTATGTGTACGTTTGTGACCAAATGTTAAAGGTCTTCTGTAAAACAACAGCTTCGAGAGACATACTGAATAATATATGACTCATACAGTTAAAAAGTCGTATGTTAATGAGGGCTGAGACATTATGCTTTTATATAGCAACAATACCACACTTGCGAATACTAGCAAACTCAAGCTATGCTGTGTGCAAAATGAGTAAGAAAATGCTTTGTTTGAATATTCTCTTTATTTATTGAATTATATGGGATGTCCCATGGGATGTTGGGGATCAAAGACCCCCAACCAAAAAAAGTGGTTAAAATGAAAATGCATTGGTTTGCTAAATATTTAGCACAGTGACACAATCTACCTTGTTGAAAGTTGGTATGCTACAGATTTAAAATTTTTACATGTTTTGTTCTCTTTGTGAGATTCTCGTTGAGATTGTGTATGTACTCACAGACCCTAAGGGGTTTGCCTTAGATTCATGAGAACTATCGATATCGATAACTATGGCTTGACAGCTGATATTGTTAAGCTGTTCAGTGAATAATGTCTTATCAGTAAGGCTTGGCAAGTCATTTGAATCGTTTAACGACAGAACATCACTTTCAAATTGTGAGAATGTGCTTTAAAGTTTGCCAAGTTTATAGGGCATTTTTATCAAAGATTTGTTTTTAATAATGAAGCTTATTTCTGGTTAAATGGTTACCAAGTCCACCAAAACGGCACAACTAGCCATACAGAGCGCTTAACAATCGATTTATTGCAAAATCAATTTGGTGACAACGTTAATTCCAACTGTGGTTCGTTCATATGATTTAAGTTAGACAATAATATGGTTTTACAATTACAATATTAATAATAATATAGTTGCCTCAAACATGTTTTTTCTATGTGTGTGGAAGGAGCAAAAATACTAGAAAGACGCGGAATGCTTCGAATTTAAAGAAGATTTTTGTACCATCAATAGCCACAGGTGGTTTCAAACCTTCTATCCGAACATATCTGTGGCAATAAGGAAAAAGTGCTTAAGTCTGATTTTTAAGTTTTATAGGAGAGCAATTTTAAACTTTAAAATAAATTTAAAAAAAAAACTTATCTTTAAAGTTTACCTATGGGAGTCAAATGTATGATTTTGAAAAATATCTTATATCTACCAAAAGTACGCAGGCGTTGCAATTAATAAGTTGTAAAAGGAGTTTCTGTGATTTTCAAAAATACCTTGTAGTTTCTTAAGCTTTTTTCCAAATACGATTCGGCATTGAATAAAGATAAGCAGAAAGTTTTTTTTGCTATAACTACCTGAAAAATAGTACAAAATGATTGAAACTTTGCACATGGGTACTTTGAAGTACGGAGATTTCAAAGGTGCCAGTAACTTAATTTTGGCATAAGTCGACTTAAGCACTTATTCCTTATTGCCACATATATAATAAGAACAGTAAACAAAACTGACAGAAAATGCACAAAGTATATCACACAAAAATTACAGGTGGTTGAACTATTTACCCTTATAACCATGTCAAAGCACTTCCTTAAAAATTTTGCTCTACGACACAACATCATCAAGAGCTCACCTTTTAGTTGAAAAAAAAAAATATATATTGTGCGAATGTGGTATCTCAAATTAAACTTGGAACCATATTCGACTTTATAAAGGAAGTAGAGCTTGATTTATATAGAGACAACCGAATGACTTATTTATTACTCTATTTGTTCTTAGGTGTTTCATGTGGCTAAATAACACACTTAAGAGAATCAGCTCACCCGAATAATTCTATTTCAATTGTAAGAATATGCTTTTCTTTTTCATCAAATAGATTAGAGGGTTTTAATTAAAAATAGCATAAAGTAAATGACTCTAAGGTAAGGGAACTGTGTTGTTTTGGGCGGGGATTCATGAGTTGATATCAAGAAAATTGCTGTAAATCTAGCACTTTTATAATTTTAAATAAAAATTAAACAAAAATAACTTAAAAACATAATTTAATGTTAATAAATTAATACAAAAGAAAAAAAATTTATAAATAAATTTTTTTAAATTTTTAAAATAGTTAAATATAAAGTTTAATACACTCACGTACACTCTTAAGTTGTTAGTATTTTAATCTTTTTCAAAAGCTTTTTACTTTTGAAAAAAGATTGATGCACTAAGTGCTATTTTACAGCATAATTTTTTACACATTTTTTTTTTTTTTTTTTAAATTTGAAATGATATTTATATGAAAGCAAAAACTAACAATCATTAATAATTATAATTGCTTGAAGCAGTTGTTTTCTGTTTTGTATTTATAGCTAGGCAAATCATGGAGATTTCAGCGGTGATAATAATTAGCAATTTTTATTTTAAACACTTGATAAATATGAGAAAAATGTTTATAAATTACAGAGAACATGTAAGTTTACATTGGACATGTAGAATATGTGTTAAATTTTTTTTTATATTAAATTCATATTAAATAATTGTTTACTTTTATGTTTTAAAAAGCAACAATTTCTGTTTATATTTGTTATTTAATATTATTTTGATATTATATTATTTATTTAATGTAATTGTTTTTTTACATATAAATTTCTGTATATTAAAAGAAAAAAACTAAATTATAATACCAAATTAGTTTATTAAATTTAGTTTTGTTTGCATAAAATTATATAAATAAATTTTTTGTTTTAAACAAATTCAAATTAAATAATATTTATATTGTGCTTTATTGCATAGAAAGGTCAGGGTAAATTTAATTCTGTGAAAATTTATGCAAAAAATTCACGTTCGTTTACTTTGCTTTAGGTTATTAAATTGATATTAAATTGAGGCTTTTAATTAAAGACACAAATTAGTTTAAATATTTTTTGGTTTTTAGTTTAATATAAAATAATAATCCATATAAATTTTTGAACATTTTGTGTTTATGAAACGATGATGTTAAACAAATTTGATAGAATTTAATTTCCAGCTTTAAAGCATTTAATGAAAAACCAAAAAGGAGCGATGTAGAGATAGAACAGGATACTTTTTTATACAGGCGGAGAAATTTAAATTGAAATAAAACAGAGAAAAATATTTTTAATATTCTTCCAATTGGCTTTATTAATTAGATGATTTTGTGGTATGGATTTCGAGCATGTGGCCGTTGCGACTAGCGTGTACTTGGCGTAATTTGCAGGTCCAACTTTAACAAATCCTTTGCAAAAAATCAGGTTGGACCTCGGCTTTATTACTACGAAAATTATTTTCCAACTGCTCGATCGTTTCGGGTTTATCTGCATAGACCTGGGACTTAACACATAGCACGCTAAATACAAAAGGGTCACAACTCAAAATACTTAAGTTTTCAGGAGAGACAAAATACCGTTTATGTGCAGAAGCAACGCACATAAAAATAGACGTAACTGTATTTTTTCCAGTTAAAGAAGATAGTGATGTGAAAGAAATTTTTGCAGTAGTTAGATATATGTACTCTAAATAAATTTATGGAAAAATATCAGTTTTGGAAAATTTTGAGTTGTGACCCTTTTGTATTTAGGGTGCGATATCCCCATAGAAGATAGTCTATTAGCATAGAATCAGATGCAGGATAATATTCTTTCGCCACATGTTTCTCTCAGTAAATTGATCGAACGTTCACAGAAAAAACTTTTCGCACCAATTAAAGGTTTTAATTAGTTTTAGATTAAGATATAATTTAATTTTTAATTAATTCAATTATTTTTTTAATTGAAAAATTATTTTATTTAGTATTAATTAAATATATAATTAAGTCAATTAAAAAATTAACTAAATTTTTTCCTAACAGTAATTAAAACATTTAATTGATGCAAACGTTTTTTTTTTCTGAGTTGTGTTACATGAGGCACCATCCTGCTGAAATCACATGTCTGCAATGCTAATGACTTTCAATGCCTCGATAGACCGATTGGTAGCGCACTAGTCTATCAGTCTAGAGGTTGCGGGTTCGATTCCCGCCGAAGACTCTGGGTGTTTTCTGCAGACATGCAAAAAAGCTTCGCAGATTTAATGATGTCTTTAAAAAAAAAATAAAAAAAATCGAACGACGAATAAGACAGTAACCATATCGCTATACTGTGTTGATTATTATCTTTAAGCTAATAAGGCCTAACTCTTTCTTGTTAATAAAAATGCAGAATTTTTATTACATTTTTTCCCGACGTTTCGTGAATTGTATGTTCACTTTATTAAGGGATTCGTCTAATTACATATACGTTGACAGTCAACGTTCTAAACATTCTTAGGTTAGGTTGCACAGGGTTTCAGTGGGTAAAATTCAAGAACCGACTTATTTGGATCCTTCTGATCACTTGAGGACTCCTGAAAGAGAGGTGGGAAGAAATATTGTTATGGCTCCTTCATATCCATAATTTGTCTGGTGCTAAACCATCCCGACGTCCGGATAAAGGAATTTATCCTAGTTACAGCGCAGCGCTATAGGTCTGCATCGTTATTTGTGAAGATAGAAGGACCAATAATTCCAAGGGCCCATGAAATGCACCAACCTGTGACATTTTCTACATATCATGGTATTTCGAAAATGCCTTAAGGATTGTCATCGCCTCAGATGCGGCAATTCTGTTTATTGGTACAACCCTTTAACTAAAAGCGTAATTAATGATTAAACTAAATTTTCATATAAAATTGTGGGTCAATGGCCCAATTTACCAAATGTACGGTAAAACCGATGATGAAGGTGGTGCTTCAAGTTCTGTACGAGTTTAATCTTATAATCACGAAAATCAAGATCAGTATGCAAATATTTCACTAGGTGAATGGACACAGGCTTAGTTGTTTAGCAAGGGTGTTTTTTTGTTAAAAAAGAGAAGTAACACTCCGCCTGTTATGTCTACCACTTAATTGTGTTACTTCCTTTTGGGAAAGGGATATAATATAGGTAAGACAGTTGGTGAAATATATGAGTAGAAAAGATCTTTACTTTTGGCAACACTAAAGTTAAACGTCTGATTTTTTTTTAACAGTATTGTATCTCTTCTGATTTCAAATACTTAGTTTGAAGCTGTAAAGCCATTTCATTAATATTTAACCTTGCCAACGATTTAGTACTATAGAGTAACATAGGCAAAGGAGGACTCTGTATATGTATTTATCTGATAAGAATCTGTGCTTAGATTTTTTCTCTCATGTTAAGTTTCTTTGGGACTTATGTGGAATCATCGTTACGACCGGTCCCTCACTCAGAAAATTTATCAGTGAAGGACTCACCGGCCAAGATTCAAAAATTAATCAAGAATGTTAGAATTAAGGATTTGGAAACTCGAAGGATCCAAATTTCGGATCTACTACATCTGATTTTATTATTCAAGATCTGGTCCAAAAAGCAGTGTAAAATCTTAGGATCACGATAAAAGGGTTGGAAATTTTGTATCGATCTCTCCATGACGAATTTAAATTATTTCTTTCTCACAAAGACAATATTTTTTTTTCAATGATGTCCGTTTTCAGCCTTTGGTCGATCTAAAAATGTTCTTTTACCACCTCTATATATTGAATTAGGACTTTTTAAAAGTTTGGTGAAAGACATCTTTGGTCGATCTAAAAATGTTCTTTTACCACCTCTATATATTGAATTAGGACTTTTTAAAATTTTTGTGAAAAACATGGACAAAAATGATTATTAATAAAATTTTTGGGAATTCAAATATTAATTATTTAATATTATGCTAATTACCCATAACGTTTTATAATAAAAATGCAATTTATTTGTTGGGGGAAAGAGCTAGTCCCTATACGTATTTCACTGGTTGCTTAGGCCAGATCATCAGGAAACCTTTTTCCTAATTTTAGAGAAGCCAAAAATACTCTATAAGTAATAAAATTCTACAAAACACAATGAGAATTATGCATGTTAATAGAATAATATTACAGAATATTAAAGCTTCAACAAAACACCAACAAACAAACCACGTTTTTATTTTTCCTTACTGTCCTTCTACAATTGGATGGTTTTTTGCCATCACTGAATGCAGACGTAAGGTGTGATGAAAAACATACACAAGTTAATTTTGTTCTCGCAAGAGAATCGAAAATGATGTTGGTTTAAAAAAAAAATCCTTAAAATCAATGAGGCAAAGATTAAAGAAGGAAGAAGATTAGGGAAACACTCAAGGCTTTATAATTTCAACAGCATTTGAGTTTAGGGTACAAAGGACTGTTCAGCAGTTAGCAGATTTCTGCTAGACACTTAAAAAGGGCTTGCTAGATACCAAACGTGCGAGTAAATCCTAGAAAGGAAAAATTTTTTGCACCAATTAAAGGTTTTAATTAGTGTCAGATATAAATTTAATAATTTTTTTAATTGCCTCAATTATATATTTAATTAGGCATAAATAAAACATATTACAATTAAATAAGTAATTGAATGAATTAAAAATTTAATTAAAGTTGTATCTCATACTTACTAAAACTTTTAATTGGTGCAAACATTTTTTACTGTGCAAATTTAATTTAATTTAATTTTTTTTAATTTTCGATTTATGTGCTGAAACTCCCGTGATTCCCAATTTAAGCCACTTGTCCTGTGGTAACTAAACGTGATAGAAAAAATCGGAGCCCAGCAAATACTTCTAGGATCATCCCACAACATGTCTAAAACAGAGTTTTTTTGTTGACTAGTGTTTTCACACTTACCTCATACTTACCTCACAATATATTTTTTATCTTCTTCACATGAGATTGAGAAGATTGAAGATGAAATTATTAATAAATCTTTATTTGTGGAATCCAACTGCGAGATTGCTTAGGAAAGGTTTGTAAAATTGTTCTTCATGCGGCTTATTGCAGCCAGTCAGTTTTTCAAATGGTTCGAATAATAAAATACGATATTTAGTATTATTTTTGTTTCCTTTTAGCGTTAAAATAGTTTTCATATTTTTTTCCTATTTTTTTTTTGTAATTTTTTTTCTAAACGGCAAAATTCATGTGACCGTAAAAAGGCCATGTGCCAAAACTAAGATTAACGATATTTACCTATTCAAGTGCAAGCAGAAAAACAAAGTGAAAAGGAAGCTAGTGAATTTTCCAAACAAAATAAATAATAAAAAACTGCCATAAATTTAAAAAAAGAGATGGTTAGTTGATATTTTTTTTTTTAAATTGCCAGTAGTGGTCTTCGTACTAAAAACGGTGGCTGGTGTGTGTATTGACGAGATTGTAAAAAAAATAAAGATGAAGTTATAAATATATAATAAAAAATCTATACATATAATAAAACTGTAACGGGACCATTTCTATACATGAAATATTTCTTGAAAATTTTGTTGTAGTTGGTAATTGAAATGGAATACAAAACAGCAATTTTTAGAATTTCCGGCTGTCCATCTGTGTTCGCATTACGTAAAAACTACTGGATAAGTTTTAATAAAATGTGGTGAGGAGGTACCTTAGCATCTCGGTTCAAATATAGGATTACTTTTAAAGCAAAATCGAATAAAATGATAATAAGACGCCTAAACATGGCGGGTACAGCTGGTAAATAAATTAATATAGACTAAAACCAAATTGACAAATAATTTTATTTGCGAAAACAAATAATTTTTGAGTACTTTCTTGACGTAAATCCCTTCGGGGGTACCAATTGTCATTGCAGTACATGCACAAGCTTCGACGCGTTTCTCTTGGAGAAAATAATAGGGGCACCAGACGCTAGGGTTTCTGGAGCCCAAATTTGGAAGAAAATATCTGTTGTTTTATAACACGGGTTCTCTTCGAGGCCCGACCAGTGCCCAAACGACTGTTGCCACGGAAATCGGTAGCCCCACAGAGACCCTCTCGTCTCTGTGACCGGTTTTTGGTGAGGTCCCCTTCGATGGAACACTTAGTGGCTGTGGTTTAAAATCGATGTATGCAGAGTAGGTGCATTGTGGATCAAAATATGCTGTTGCATTCTCAACAGAAAGAGTTGGATAGTCTCCAACCCCTAAGCAATAGGTTAGAACGTGGGTCCATGGCTTGCCATGTTCTAAGAAGTGCTACCCACTGTGACTGGAAACTCACATCAATTGATTATCGTGCCTCTAATACAGGGCATCTTATCGGAGGGTGTGCCGTGTAGTACACAGTGGGGGCGCTAGTCTACGCCTTTGTTTCACTCGGTGTAAGACCACCCGTCGAATAAGGGCCCACGGCTAGGTATCGACGTAAATCTTGACCACATCTGTGTTGACGTAAAATAAACGTAAAAGTACGTAGGCTGATGTACTTATAGAAGGTGGTAAGAGCCATAGCAGTGCTCTTTTTCTTTAATTTCTACGTTAATCGCTAAAGATTAACACAATAGAACCAAATTTGATGCAAATTAAATACTAAGATAAACAAATGAAATGGCATTTTAGCATAAGTTTGAAGCTCTGGCTTTTGCTCAGATTTCAAGCTGCTGGTTTGTAAACAGATCTTTTAGTTTATGTTACGGAAATATGTTTTGAACTTAGGAAAGACTGAAAGTCAGCTAATTTGAATATTCATAAAGATTTAAAGGCTAAAACAGATATTGAAAATTATGTGTAAACGATGTTTTTAGTTGAAATGCATTCTTGCAGTTTGCAAGTAATATCATCAGCGATAGTATTTACGTTGGACTAATAAGTATGATTACAGCACTTCTAAGCCGATAAACAGATAGGCCGGTAATATATCTTCTAGTTAGATCATGTCTTTACTAGGAGGCTGGCTAAATTAAATTTGTATACCTGCCTACTTCCAGTTTTTTAATATAGGTTTACCTGCTTATATGGAAATCTGTGTACTTAGGCATTGCTGAGAATTTTATGAATTTTAACATTTATAACATCAATGTGAGAACAAAACGGCAATGAATAAGGAAACCTCGCAAGTGTTCTAGAAGTCTGTCTTAGAAAGAACTTCGGCTTTAATTCAACGAAAGATATGGGAGGATTAAACCGTTCTTCTCACAAGAAAACGGGTAAATCTCCTGATAAGAGAGGTAAGGGTTAATTTTTAAAGGCTTATACCTTTCGAGGCCAATTCCGGAAAGTTACTTAGAGATAATCAAAGAACCTTAAGCTGGATAAATGTATTAAGGACAGGTCATGTAAACGTCACGTACCTATCAACTGGACTCGATTAAAATCAAAGAAGGCGCTAATTGTTGACTGTGCTAGCAAACATAATGCTAAGCACCACTGGTAGTCACAAGATAACAATGGAGATCTAAACCATAGACAACCGCTAGTATTTATAAGAGACCTCGTTATGAAGAAGACTGTTGCCAGTCTGAAATCACTACACCCGAAAGTAAGAAAGCAAGAGACTCAATCAAAGTTAGGTAGTCGTAAATTACCAATCGGGAACTTGAAATAATTTTGAGCCAAAGGGTGTCAATAAATTAACAAAAAAGTTGTTGGTGCCCCCATATCTATCTACATATATAAGGCATAAAATATATCGGGCCGATCTTCTTTAAATTTACAGTTTGTTACCAGATGTGATATTTCACGTGATATTTCACGTGACACTTCCTATACAAACTAAATATTTATCATCGTGTTACTTGGTAACTTTAATAAGTAGAACCTTGAAATTTTGTTTAAATAACTTCCTTATTAATATGTATAATATAGCGCTTGGAATAGTGGGCGAGACACCTCCCATATAAATTATTCCCGTATATTTAGCTAGAGAACTGTATTAGGTAGACTGTTGAAATATTGCATTAATAACTCCTATATGAACATACATAAAGCAAACTGAATTGAAAAAGTGGGCGTGGTATCTACCATACAAAGTGAAACATTATTATCATAATATTGTGCATAGTCTAGAAAAACTCGTGGTACATTATATACAAAATAAAAAATTAATATGTAGAGTATAGCAAGAAACAGACATACATGTTAATCCACATAGTCGATATTGGACGGGAACAGTGGGCATCGTATCTCACATATAAACTGAAAAATGTTTGTCATGAAACTATTAAGTTATAATAGGTAAAGTGTTTAAATTCTTTACTCTGACAAAGATCTTAACGATCTAAACTTTCTTTCTTTTCTTGCAGACAGTTAGATTAATAAATCCCTAGATTTTCAACAGGTCAGTCTGTTCCAGGAAGTGAGACAGAGTAGTAGCTAGCATCTGAGTAATTAAAGTGCCCATTTAGAGGTTTCTGACAGAAGATTGACTTCTTGCAGGTTTAACTAAACCTAGATGATGGTGTTCTATAATCGCACTGGAAACACCTAACAGAGAGAGTATATCCAAACTGAAATGTGACTTCTGCTATCTAACAACTGAAACGAACGATGAGAAAGTTTTTCTAATTGAAGGTTGAATTCTTCCTGACTGTTATCTCCTTAAAAGCTGACAAAATTAGATGAAATGAAAAATGTTTCTTATAAATCTTCAGCAATACGTCGTATTATATGATGGTAGCCAATCGCTACGTGGGAACCAGTGGACACGTGTTGTAAACAAATCTACAATAGAGAAGTAAGAATCTGTGAAAGGGGCCTCATTTAAAGGCCTGCAACTTTAATTTGAGGTGAACAGATTTTTGTTACCCATTTCATAGGCCTGTTCTGAAGCTGAATATATACGTTTTAGTTTTTTTTTATACATTGGTATCTACGTAGCCAATTAGCAAATTTTGCTTAAGAAACTTCCTAAATAAAGCACAATATAAACACAGAAATTCAAAACAAATTTATATATTTAAAAATAAAAGTTTTTTTTTTCTTTCTAAAACTAAAAATGTTTTTAAATAAATTGCTTTTTTCATTAAACGTGATACTGGATACACCTAACAGAGAGAGTATATCCAAACTGAAATGTGACTTCTGCTATCTAACAACTGAAACGAATGATGAGAAAGTTTTACTAATTGAAGGTTGAATTCTTCCTGATTGTTCTCTCCTTAAGAGCTGACAAAATTAGGTGAAATAATAAATGTTTCATATAAATCTTCAGCAATACGTCGTACCTTATATAATGGTAGCTAATCGCTACGTGGGAACCAGTGGAGACGTGTTGTAAACAAATCTACAATAGAGAAGTAACAATCTGTGAAAGGGCCTCATTTAAAGGCCTGCAGCTTTAATTTGAGGTGAACAGATTTTTTGTTACCCATTTCATACGCCTGTTCTGAAGCTGAATATATACGTTTTAGTTTTTTTTTTATACATTTGTATCTACGTAGCCAATTAGCAAATTTTGCTTAAGAAACTTCCTAAATAAAGCACAATATAAACACAGAATTTCAAAACAAATTTATGTATTTAAAAATAAAAGTTTTTTTTTTTCTTTCTAAAACTAAAAATGTTTTTAAATAAATTGCTTTTTTCATTAAACGTTTTATAATTGATTTTAAATATCCTGTTTAACACCAACATTTAGTCTTGTTTTAGTTTATTTATTAGTTTTATATGAAAATGCCTCTAAAGACAACAAAACATTTAAATTGTTTTCACAACAAAAGAAACACAAATACAAAACACACATTTGAAACTAAACTCAACAAATATTTAAAACATTTATTTAAACAAAAACACAAATAAAACATAAAATTGGGAAATGATAAAAATTAATATTAAAGTCGCTTTTCATTTTTTTTTATAATATTTTTATATTAAATTAAAAATATGCTCATAAATTGAAGTGTATTTTGTTTTTTTTATAAAAATGAGATTTTTACATTAATGAAATTAATGAGAAAATCTCAACGGGTACATGTCACTTACCAAATTTAACCACGCATTTGTGGTCAGAATCTGATTCTTTTCATCCTACAATGAAATATTTTTTAAATTGAATTATTAAAGTTAAAATAACTCTAAAGCGAATAATTAAGCGCGTTTCTTTTTTTGTAGTTGAAAAAAAAAATCAAACTTAAATTTTATTTAGGAAAGAAAAAAAAAATTGTTTTGTTGAAATTAATTGGAACATGCTGCAACTTACCACATCAATTATTTGCTGTAACGTCAGTCCAAACTTAACTTCTAAAGGTTCTGACTCATTTGCCACTGGTCTCTCTAAGGTATTGTAGGTGGATAAAAGGTGGTTCAGTAAACGTTTTTCGTGTGGTCCTTGGCAGCTTTCTGAAAAGATACAAAATTGCGAAAAAAAATAAATCATTATTTAAATTGACTTTTCTATGATAACAACAAAGTATATATTTAATAGAAGTAAAGCCAGATCATTACAAAATATAGGAAAGCGCAAAAAGATTTAAAATTTTAAGAATAATATAATATTATTCCATGTAGCTACCTCTAGTTCAGACAATGATATCAATTATATGCAGAAAGGCTTCCGATTATGCAGTAATGAGGCCCATATTTTGTACTATTCTAAGCGATAAACGATATCCATAAGAATTGTAATGACTTTTGTTTTGAACAAATAAAGCTGGAAACTTTTCTTGTAAAACGTTAAAACCTAAAGAAACTTAAATTTGTAATCACCATAAATTTGTTAATTTCTCTTTACATTTCAATGAAAATACGTGGTGGGCGAGCAAGAAACTTCTCTTCACTAATTTAGGCGCTTGCTCACGCGTTTGATTGGTTTCCTTGGCAGCTCGCTATGTCCAATATATAAAATTCATTCCAGTTTAACACCACTCCACTAGTGTGGGAAATTTGTGTTGAAGATTAAGGTCAGCAACTAGCCGTGTTGGGCCTTATCTGACGGTGTTCTTACCACCCGTTGAATTTTTAAAGTGTTCATCAGCACCCGTAATATATACCGCACTCTACACAATACAAGCACAATGAAGAGACAATAGCACCACCTTTAAATGCCACTGTCCCATCGTCGTTCAATATCGCACAGTGCACAATACGTACGCTATGAGTAGCAATTTACAAAACATAGAAATGTGGACATATGGAGACCATCGAACTCCTTATGTTGAAAACAGCACACTTGATCAACCATACACCAATTTCATCTATTGATCCAAACCACAGCCACCTCGAAGGGGACCTCTCCAACAACAGGCCACAAAGAGGGTTTTAATCGGTTAAAGTGCCGAATTATCTAATCCTTTAGCTCGTGTATTGTTGCTGGCTTATCGACGTACACCTTTTATTTTAAATAACCCCCAAAAAAAAGTCCAACGGTGTAAAATCACATGGTCTTGGCGGCTAATTGGCATCGCCAGCCATGGAATTTGTCGCGCAAAAAGCCTTTGTTTCGTTAGCTGTTTGGCAAGTGGCACCGTCCTGTTGAAACCGCATATCGTCCACATCCGTATCTTCCAATTCGGGCCATAAAAAGTTCATTATCATTTCATGATAGCGAACACCATTCACAGTAACTGCCTAACCGGCCTCATTTTGGAAAAAATACGGCCCGATGATGCCGCCAGCCAGTAAACTGCACCAAACAGTCACTCTTTGTGCGTGCATTGGTTTTCGACAATCACTCTTGGATTATTACACAGTGCAACACAGAAAAAATAACCATATACGAACACCACTACGTGATAAAAGTCCAAAAAAAGACCCCTGTCTCCCAGTTTTGCCCAAAGTCCTCCATGTTTTTTTATGGGCCCTCAAAGATGTGGGGCCTCGATGTCATTTTTGCAAAAAAATTTTCATTTACTCAAGCTCATATTTTGCAAACTGTTTGAAATTTTGATATACTCTCTGAGGCAAAGTTGTAGCTCTTGTCATAAAGAACAAATTGTTAACATATAAAATCAAAAAACTTCATCTTTAAGGTCAAAATCGCAAAAAACTTAAAAAAATTCAATTTTTTTTACCTTTTTTCCCCTGTTCAGGTCCATAGATAGCAAACCGATCAAAATTCAAGGAAACAGACAACTACAAAAATAAACCTAAGATCTCAATAAACAACTTTCTAGAACATATGAACTTCCTACGAATGATTCTAAGAGCTACAACTTTGCCGCAGAGAGTATATCAAAATTTCAAACGGTTTGTAAAATATGAGCTTGAGGAATTGATAATTTGTTTGCAAAAATGACATCGAGGCCCCACATCTTTGAGGGCCCATAAAAAAAACTATGAGGACTTTGGGCAAAACTGGGAGACAGTGGTCTTTTTTTTGGTCTTTTATGACGTAGTGGTGTCCGTATATGGTTATTTTGCCATGACTTAAAAAATTACACAGTGTGTTATCATTCACCCAAATGCGGCAAATCTGCTTATTGACAAATCCACTGAGATGAAAATGTGTCTCATCACTGAAGATGCCTTTCATCCAACGTTGCCATTTCTTGCCACCATTCTGACCGTTGCTCGATTGTGTATGTTTCCATGTTTCGGCCCTTAAAATTTAACCATTTAATATAATATAAAATAAAATGTCATTATGATAAGGTCATATTATATTATATTATACAATGTTATTTTTAGACAATAATATGATTCTAACATAACAATATTATTATGTTAATAATAATGTGGTTTGGCTACAATCATACAATTCAATCGTTGTATGTTGCTATTAGATTATGGTAAATTCAACCATAGTTAGTCATCGCGTATTTGCATTTAATAGTGTAAAATTTGCGGTGATATATTTATTTAAAATAATAAATATATCAGTCTCACACCGAGACGACAAAAATTGCGGGATTACAGAGAACATTTTTGCCACGCGCTCAATACAACAGCGAAAAAGAAATAATAAAACATCTATATAAATTCCCGCAAAAATTGTTTATAAAAATATTTGTTTTTATAAATAATATTTTTGATTTTAACACTGTTTTGGTTACGTACGAAAAAACTTAGGTTGTAGAGAGAAAAAGAAAAAAAAAAAATAAATACCTAAAAACAAACATTTTGATTTTGTGTACGTAGTAACCGTTTAATGATACAATTTTAAACAAAGCTTGTTTATTGGGACCATACTAATCTTACAAACAATTGAAATTTGTTTATCGCCACAATATATTGTTACAAAGAACATAATGTGGGTCCTGTGACTACTACCATAACCATGGCTTTTCTTTGCGTGTAGACATCACCCTAATGAACAATTGACTAAACCTACTACTATTTATACTAAAATGGATAATACATCTCTACTACTATTTATACTAAAATGGATAATACATCTCTTCAGTATTATCCAAAACGTGGCTTGATAATGAATGATGTCTGCGCATCGATAACACTGACCAATAGTACCAAACCAACAGCCAGTGATGACGGTCGTCAACGAAAGGTAATACAGCAATTCAAAAGCAAGTTTTTTAAGAAGTTTAGGTTACTGTGTATAAAATAAGATATTCCCAAACTTACAAAAATAAGCCACTGCTACTAGTTTCCTACAGGGAAAAATATAAGTTGCATTTCGCAGAGAAAGTACAGCATTTTACTAATTTAAGCTTTTTTATATTCTTTGAACTTGATGAAACCATATTTACTGCATAAATTCAGCTAATTCCAGGTTAGAAATTACGAATGATAGAGAAAAAACGAATTTGAATTACATTTGCGTACAGCTTTCTATCCCTTCTTCAAAGTAAGAAATAAAACTTGGTGACGTATACTTAATATTTAATTGGTGCATAAAGCTTGTGACAAAATATTAATACGCCCCATTGTACTCACTTAAAATAGCAAAAAACAAATAAAAGAAAAAGCCACCTGAAAAGTTTATTTCCTTAATAATGTCCTTCGGGTACTCAACTTAAACATCCTTGTAAATATCAAAAGTACTTAAATTTTCTGCATCTAATGCTAAACAAATACCAGTTGTCATTAGTTTAGGCGAAAAATATTTGACACTAAATCATTTGTTTAAATCTCATTTAAATATTTACTTTCTTATTGAAAGAAAATTATGTTTTTTATATTTTTACGCCACACTTAAGCAACTAACCAATCATAAAGCTACAAATATTTAACAATCAACTATAAAAATATTTATACACTTTTATGCATTTGTACTGCTAAGGAAGAGGATGCTGTTGTGTGCTTAATGTGTATGTGTGTGTGTGTGAGAGTGTGTTTGTACAATAATATTATTTGTGTTTGTGTGTAATTACCGTAAGAATTGTGAAATCATTATTTTAACTGTCAATTGTTTGTTTGTCTTTTGTTTAAAATATGCTCACTAAACAGCAGTTTATTCATCCACCTATACACACACACCCACATACATAAATTACTAAACTACAATTATAACAGCAGCAACAACAAGTGACAATAATTATAATGACAAAACATTCACAGAGAAAGAAATATTTGCTCAACAATTGTAAATACAGTTATTTAACATGTTTTTTCCCCTTTGTTTCTAAAGAGTGCTTGTGTTGTTGTATTGTTATAAACAAAAATTTATTATTTTGTTAGCTTAACATTAGGCTAATGAGTCCTTTCGTAGGAGAGGGTAATCATGAAAGAGCAAACCTAAGACAGATACATATATAGACAAGAATACAGTTTTATTTAGGGATATTATGGAGAAATACTAATGATTTTGAAGTGGTAGTACAACAGTAATTATAACCAATTTTTTCTTATGATTTGTAATTGTTGTTGCCTGTTTGTTGTTTAAAACGGTTGTAGTTTGTATACGGAAGGCAAAATAAATGAATTTTAATGGCTTTTTAAACTGTCCAAAACAAGCAGCTGTGATTAATGATAAAATATATCTTATCTAGAGGAGAAGTTTGCAATGAATATAGCAATTTAAGTAGAAAAAAACTTGAAATTTGCATATATGTAAGTAGGAGGAGGTTTTCGTGTAAGATAAGCCTATTGTCTACATTGCACAGTGGGTAAGAATTAAAATATTTTGAAAAAAACTCAGCCATTTGTAAAGGGCAAAAATGATTCATTCAAAATTTGACATTAGCATAGCAGAGGAATATCTGAGCTAGGTACCATACATCTTGAGATGATGGAGGTATTAGCATTTTATAATTAAAGGTACAATTTTTAGAAAATTTTTAATAAACTTCAATTGTAGTTAGCGAGCAAAATTTAAAATATTAAAAAAAAAATCCAAACTCATTGCATTTTTGAGTATTTTAGCTTAAAAAGGGTCATAAACGTTTTCAAAATTTTCTTAGGGAATATATACAAATTTTATATTCTTGTGCGTGCGTGTACGTTAAAACCAAATTTCGTGTAAGATAGAGCTCCTTCAATTTAACGTATTTTACATCAAAATTTTTATTTAAGACTATATGTTCTAAAATCCCAAAGCTAGGATCGCAAAAAGAAGTATTGTAATAAAGCTAAATACTCCCAATTATTGCTGAAAGAATTTAATGACCAACAGTCTGTAATGAGACTTTATGGGCAAAAGCCAAAAAAATCCAATTTTGGTATTTTTGGTCTTTATTTTCGGAATTGTGGGATTTCCCTTACATTAATCTTGTAGACTTTTTACTACTTGATTTTAACTTATGAAAATTGTATTGCATTTTTTACTTTACTTTTACTTTCCTCAAATCAGACCATTTTTAAAAAATTTTCCAAATTTAAATATAACAGCAACAAGTTTTACAATTTTGTTCTAATATTTAATTTTTGTTGTTTATATAAACGTAGATTATATAATTGTCTAACAAACAAAAAAAGGCTAATCTCAATAGCTTGCAAAACTATGTGCTTTAAAATTTGATTATTCGCATATTTTGCACACTTTTATCAGTTTATGGAGAGCGTCGAGAAGAAAAGAAACACATAACTCGAATCATCAGAGGATGCAGAAATCCCAACGGAAATATAAGTCAACCATTTCACACAAATGCTGCAGTTTAACAAGGATGCCCCTATTACTCCTGCTAATCACCATAGTGCTGGATGACATCATGAGCCAAGTCTGTTCAAAAAGAAGAGGAATTACATGGAACCTCTTACGCCAATTCGAAGTTTTGGATTATTCAGATGATATTTGTCTACTCCCGCATAATATCTTCAACAAGCAAGCAAAATTAAAAGATTTGGAAAGATTAGCAAACAATGTTGGACTTGAGTTATATAAAGGGTCCGCTGAGCGAATATGGTTGTGTATACGCTTGAACAACGCTGGGAAATATTGACTTACAGAAGATGCTGATTTTGCCAAAAATCATCTTTTCAGATGAAGCTCATTTTGATCTTGGCGAGTATGTAAACAAGCAAAATTGTCGCATTTGGGGCACAGATAATCCGCACCCATACATTGGATTTTGGTGCAGAGGTATAATTGGGCTATTTTTCTTCGAAAATGAGCAAGGAGTGGCCGTTACAGTCAATGGAGATCGTTATCGGGCCATGTTGAACAAATTTTTGTTAAGAAAAATTGAAGAGGAGCATATTGGCAACATTTGGTGTCAACAGGACGGCGCTACGTGCCACTCAGCCGAAGCTAGACTCGATGTTTTGCGACCTGTTTTTGAAGATCGCAATGTCAGCCGCAGAGCTGATGTTCTTTGGCCAGCTCGGAACTGCGATTTGACACCGTTGGATTATTATTTGTTAAAGATAAGTGTTACGCCGACAATCCAGAGACAATTGACGTTTTAAAGGACAATATTCGTTAAACCATTGGTTTAATACAGCTGAACATAATAGATAATGTGCTTAAAAATTGGACGGATCGTGTAAGCTACTGTATGGCCAGCAGAGGCAGCCATTTGAATGAAATTATTTTCCATTAGTAACCGGAAGGATTGTACTTTCAAATAAAAAAAGAAATTTGAGAAAATATTCATAATTTTTTTTATAGCATTTCAAAAAAAGTTATTTCGCAGACCCGTTATTAAGATAACCAAAGTTATGAGAATTAACAACCTTAGCACCGATAACATCATGCTACATGGCCAACCAGTTGATTATGTAGAAAGCTTCTGCTATCTATACATTATAGTATCAACGAAAGGCGGCTCCGAAGCAAACGAAAATAAAGGTCCATAAAGCGAGAGCGGAACAACTCAGCCAATATGGAGAAGCTCAGAAATATTGAGACGAACCAAGCTTAGAATATTCAACTCGTATGTAAAGTCCACCCTGTCATATTGAATCGAAACCTGGTTAGTATCGCACACCAGCACTGGTATTCAGTTTTTGGCATTCATCAACAAGTACCTCAGAATCATATGCAGATTATTCTGGTCTAACAACACCAGCAACGCGGATCTCTGGAACTTTACAACGAGGAACTTATACTGAAGTAAATTAAATGTAGAAAGTGAAAATGGATCGGTTATATTTCCAGAAAGAGTCATGATAGTATAAGCAGAATGGCACTTGAGTGGAATACTTAGGGCGCAAGAAGACGTGGTCGGCCAAAAATATATGGAGACACACGATAGTACAATAAATAGAACACTGCAATCTCACATGGGAAGACGCGAAAACAACTGCGACATATCGTGAAAAATAGAGCTGCTTTGTGAAAGCCATTTGCTTATAAGAGGGGTAATGAAAAAAATGCTGGGCAGTCTTTGGCACTGCCGGTAAAAGTGAAAACTAATAACACTTATAATGTAAATAATATATTTACAATATAATAGTTGAACCATCACATTGATAAGTTAATTTTATGGCTCAATATTTTCTGGTAGTCAAATTAAAAGAATCAAAAGAAATTGTGAAAACATTTAGTCTACAAAATAGAACGGATGATTTTGCATAAGCAGATGAAACAGTTGGTTAAACATTTCTTGGAAAAGAATGTTTAGTATAGTTTATCTTATGTTAATCAGTTGATACTAGGGTATGCATTTAATCGGGATTTGATTTTACTTTAGCAAACAGTTAATCGATCTTGCAAATAAAATGTTCGTCCATTAATCGCTTAAGTTTCTTAAATTACCCGAATAACTAGAATTAAAAGCGCATATTTCAATAATGTGTATCCAATGAGAAAAGACAACCATACAAAATGGATAAATAATATATTTTATTAATGGAGCAATTTCACGTCAAATCAACAAAGCACTCAAAATGACTACTTCGGATTTTATTGAAACTTTTTTAATTAATTTAATATAATTTTAATATATTCTGATTCCAGTTATGTTAGCCCCAGGAGTAATAGCTCATTTTAAAGGGGATTTCGTACGCTTTAATTTGATATCAATCATGAAAAAAATAAATTTTTAAAAAATATATTCTGATATTTAAAAAATGTTTTATTAAAATTTTGAAAATAGTGTTCTTTAATTTTTTAAAATTTACGTATGTTTTTTTAATATGGCTTGGTGAGTAAACCATACAAATTTCAAAGTGGGACCATGGTGGGATCAGAAGTTATGTAAAAAAAAATTCAATAAAATTGGCATTGATAAATTTGAAAACATTTTTATACACTTCACACTGTGGAAAGGGTGTATATATAAGTTTATCATTCCGTGTGTAATTTCTACAGTATTCATTTCCGACCCCGTAAAGTATGTATGTATTCTGGATCCTTATAAAGGGTGTTTTTTATAGAGGTGTAGAACTTTAAGTTGGCATTACTTTTCAAGATGGCGACCGATTTAACAGCTGTCAAGTGACTTATTCTCAGTTTGGTTTGGCAATTCATCATGAATAGCCTCACGCCTGAACAACGCTTGCAAATAGTGCAATTTTATTTCGAAAATAATGGTTCTGTGTGGAAACGAGATTATCGTTGTTCCCGATTTTTATAAACGATTTTTTTTAGCGATGCAGCGCACTTCTGGTTGAATGACTACGTCAACAAACAAAACTGCCGCATTTGGAGTGAAGGTAGTCCTCAAGTGTATGTCGAAACACCGTTACATACAGAAAAACTGACTGTTTGGTGCGCTTTATGGGCTGGTAGCATCATTGGTCCGTACTTTTTCAAAAATGATGGTGGCCAGAACGTTACAGTCAATGGTGATCGGTATAGAGCCATGATTACTAACTTTTTCATTCCTGAATTGAATAACCATGATGTCCAGGAGATGTGGTTTCAACAAGACGGCGCAACATGTCACACAGCTCGTGCCACAATAGATTTATTGAAAGACACGTTTGGTGACCGCCTAATTTCACGTTTTGGACCTGTGAATTGGCTTTCAAGATCTTGTGATTTAACACCGCTAGACCACTTTCTGTGGGGATATGTAAAGTCATTGGTCTATGCGAATAAGCCACAAACGCTTGACCATTTGGAAGACAACATTCGTCGTGTTATTGCCGATATACGGCCACAAATGTTAGAAAAAGTCATCGAAAATTGGACGTCCAGATTGGACTACATCCTCGCCAGCCGTGGCGATCATATGCCAGAAATCATATTTAAAATGTAATGCCACAACACTATCTTTCGGATAAATAAAATTCATGTCAATCGAATAATCCATCGTTGTTTTATTGCAACTTAAAGTTCTATACCTCTATAAAAAATACCCTTTACATAGAAAAGTTGATTGAGTGATGTCCGTCTGTCCATATATCCTTCTGTCCGTACTGACGTTGAAATGCCATTCAAATGCCACGATTGCAGACAGTTCCTAAATTACGAAAAAAATTTTCAATAAAATTTAAAAAAATTTTTTTAAAAAGTTTACAAAACATTTTCAAAAAGACGCTTTTACAGAAAATTTTGTGAAGAAAATTTTCCAAAACATTTTCGAATAAAATTTTACAAAAAATTAAAAAAAAAATATATTTGCCAACAATTTTTACAAACAATTTTCTAAATATTAATAATATTTTTTATATTTCTTCATAACTAAACATGTCTAGTTCGGCATTATTCTTTCAAATAAGAAGTAAAAAATCTGTAAAAAATTCTTAACCATTATAATTTGTTCGCGTTATTTTTAATCTGTATTTAAAATTTTTTTTTATCCGAACAATTAATCGACTTAAAATTCTACGATTAATCGAGCGAGGATTGAATTTAAAGTGTATACTCCAGGGATTAAAAAATAGTAGTTGCCCCATAATGACCTACTTTTAATATTGCCAAATTCTAACAAAAACAAAACACAGAACATTAAACTTTAAAAAAAGTAATTAGTACTTGAACTTGTTCTTGTAGATTCAAAGAGAATATGTTGTAAAAATTTAATCAATACTGAAGAACTAGTTAGTATATTCTCATGGCTTGTTAAAATCTCTAAGTTGGTAATCCAGTTAGGAAATCATTTACCTAAAAATTATTATATTCACACTCCATTACATTTTTCAAAATTTTTTGCTGGACTTGTCTTCCGTTGGTGCATAACGTTTTCGGTAACCTATTCGTAGCTCTTATCAATTAGCACTCGGTCTTTAGAAAAATACAAAAATAATTCGCGATCATTTTGCACTCAAAACAACTGGACATTTATATCGCTGTTCATTTTTGATTCTAATTCTATTGAGTGAACAAAAATATAAATTGTTTGTTGCAGATTACTTTTAATGTGTAGTGATTTAAATTTTTATTAAAATTTAAAATACAAAAAAAAGAATATAAAAAATATATATTTTTAAATCGAAAATTTGAGGACAAGGTTATATATTTATTACAATTCAATGAATAATTCACACAAAACAAAAAGTAAATTTTAACACAAAATACTCTCACACACACATACACATCCATGTTATTCATATACAAGTACATGCACATAATCCAGAAATATTTTTGACTGTAAATAATGAAACAAATCAGTTGAGTGCGCTTAATTCAATTTAAAATGCTTTGTACTTACTTATAATTTTATGAAACCATATTTAGTAATCTTTTATTCTATTTTTTTCTTTGAAAAAAATATTTAATAAAATTATTAATTATTAATAAAAATATTAAAAAGAAAATCAAAAAAAAAAAAACAAAAAAAAATTCTGTGGCATTTTATCAAAACGATGTGAATTACACAGAACGTAAACAGAACGTAAACAATGCGCGTTTTATGTGTAGATACGTTGATACAGGTCTTTGAATTGTTTGGCAAACACCTTTATTTCTGGGGTAGTGCTTTCGATAGAAAATTATTCATAATTAAATCACGACTTTATAAACATGAGGCATACTTTTCTCCAATACAAGTAATGAAAATAAAACTAATTGCAGCCAAATGCATGGTCAAGAGAAACTTGGTCGTTAAAATGCGGTTTTGCCTATCAGTCGTATTCCAATAGTAATAAAAATTAATAATTTTTGCAAGTTATTATTAAAGGATGAGGCGGAAAAAACTTTCCTCGAACAAACTGAAGGTTTTTTTGTAGGTGGAAGGACTGATCCCTCAATGCTTTCTGGTATCCGATTAGAGACTTATGAATACCTCATTTTCATCGAGTTCCGTGCATTCATTAGCCCAACAAAATATAGGTGGTAAATATTAAAAAAAAAGTAAAAATATTCAACAATAGGGAAGCTTAAGGTAGTAGTAGACTTCGTTCTCACCAACTGACGATTGATAATTGAATACAAGTTTTCTCGTATTCCTTTATCTGGGTTTGGTTGGTTAAATAGATGATGCTTACAACTAAAACACTACCCTAAGTAGATTAGATACAAGTAGTGCTGATGACGGACGTGGCTGTCTAGAAAATGTGCATTCCACTCGTGCTGGTGTCTAAAAATTAAATTTTCCCAATTTTTCTTTAATATTATCACCTAAATTGTAATTTAATTAATTCCTTTCTTAGAGAGAATAAAAAGGAACTTAAGCTTGATTATAAATTTCATTGTATGTAATTAGCCCTTTACTCTCGACTGTAGTGATTTCAGACTGGTGACTTATACATGTCGACAAGGATTAATATGAAATAGTCTATGGTAATGTCTTACATTTGCTTAAAGCTAAGGTCTCCTTAGCATCTCTATTTAATATGTAACTGACTATGGTCCAAATCCTTTTTTATGTTTTACGAGTTCGTGACCTGTCACTAACGCAGTTAACCATTTGGAGTCACCCTGATTATATCCAAGCTCCTTCTTGGTCTTCCTGTCAACTTGTAGTGAAAAATTTCTTGTGGACAATAAAAATCGAAGTTCTTTCATAGATTGATATCTTCACCTCTTGCAAATTTTTCTTGCCCAACGCTGTCGGATACTCATGATCCTTTTTTGAATTTTGTCAAAATTTGAATTATTTAATTGCCGTAATAAAAAAAATATGTCCAACCACACCAAGCTCCATATGTGTAGGTAGTTCCAGAGTTCGCTCGACTTAATTTGTTCTGCTTCCTAGCAGAGACAATGGCTAACTAGGATCCTGCTACCGATCGGTATTAGTTGAGGAGGTATTAGTTAACTAACTAACGGGAGTGCAGTCGGTTATGGCTAGTAATATACGAGTTAGTAGAAATTAATTTTTACTTTCATTTAGTCTCTTTACCAAACGACAAACAAACACATATGCTAATTTTTAGTTTGTCACTTAAACTTCTAACCAGCAAGACTGTAAAAAGGATCCAATGATATTAAACATTTTTTAAAGTAGATGTAATCAAAAGATCCATAAGTTTTAATTTTTAAGTGGAAAAATCATTCTGAATTAACTCCAGGTAAAAAATAGTGAAGACCATTTATATACGGTCTTGCCGTTTGGCATGTAATAAAACATCACAGGTAAATATATTGTACAAAAAAGTTTTATTTCAAGAAGGGAGCAAAAAAGTTAATATATGCCCGGAAAGGCTTATTGAGATTTTGGGCAAATGGTCACCCTATAGAAAGTTTATTTTTAAAGGAAAACAAGTCCAGAGGAAAACAATGGATCATACATCGAGTTACTTTTCTTCTTTAGGTATCATTCATCTTGAATTGATAAATATTTCTTGAGGGCATAAAACCGTTTGGAAGCAATACACCTCTGTATTGAAGGAATGCATTTTCCCCTATTTATCAGTATACCATTTTCATAATTTAATGCTAACAGCATTTACACTCGTAAAAACGTTGAAGAAATGGTAAACTTTAAACGGCTTTCCTGTAAAATGTACTTTTTTACCCTAATGTAATGTAGGGGGAATATCGAAGCAGACCCTTTCCATAATGGGTCCCTTTTCGACCCCTTCCGTCCTCTATGATTACAGGAAACCTAAAATGTAATTTACGACAACCTACTGACATTGAGTCATGTGCTACAACCAGCCCTTAATCTTTACTTTAGTGATTTGAGACTGTAGACTGGTAACTGTCGGCCTTCTTTCTCATCACGCAGTCTCTAGTAGTTGCTAGCATTTGTTCAAGGCTCAGGTCCCCCATGGCATCCACCAGTGGTCCTGAGTCTTATGCTAGCCAGTGCTGGACATTCACACACAATGTGCGCTGCCGTCTCAGCTTCTTTCCTTTCCCCGTCTCCTCTTCTGCCTCTGCCAATCACTTTTAGGCATGAGCTGTAGAGACTCCGACTCGACGTTGAAGGAACGTTTTGAGGTGCCTGCTTCCGAAAAGGATTTGCCTAAGCCCAAAAGGCCAGGTGGGTCCAATTCAACTACATTTACCTCCATAGCCGCAGGAGTATCTTCATAGACTGACCAGTCCACCCCTTGCGAGGATTCTTTGTCATTCTATTTCGATATCCTCCCCTGGCCAGTGGCAACCGGAGTTCCTAAAGGGATTAACCTCTCCACCTCTAACGAGGCTTCCTTGTCCATCCCTATCGAAATATCCCGGTTCAACGCCATAGGAGAACCTTTAGAAATTAACCTGTTCACCCCTTGTGAGGAATTCCTGTCCATCCCTTCTGAATTCTTTCTAGGCCATTATTGGAGAAAACGTTGTCCACCCACACAGAGCTCCTTATGCATGGGTAAGTCTACATTGAAACTGGAGGTCGACTGGTATCCAGAGTTCTCATATTATCGGCCAAGCACCCTCTTGACCACGCATCCCAGGCGTATGCTGTTCCACCTTGGATTAGGGTGGGGTTCTTCCAGATTAAGGTTCAAGGAACATTGGCGTCTGGTGCCCCCATTTTCCCCGATAGCACTGCCTCAAAGCTTTGAGAATAAACCGCAATGAAAATAAGTGCCCCGGGGGTCCCTTTCTATTTGCGCGGTCACAGACGTTGTTAAGTAGTTTCTTCAATTTTTGCTAAAATATTCGTGCAAAGTAAAATATGATATTTATGCCTCTACCCAAATTAAAATCCAGTTTTTAAATCACCTTGCATATGCAAAATTAAACACATCACAATCACTAACAATAACACATACAAAACACACAAATATAAACTCACACATACAACACCAATATCAACTGAAAAACAGAGTCGAAAATTTATGAAAAGTGAATTTGAATTTGACTTTGAATTGTTGTTTTATTGTCAATGTTAATGGAAAGTGTGGGTGATAATGGGCGAGGTAGAGGTGGTGGTGGAAGCATGGTATTAACTTACAATGACCCACACCTCGTTCGTGCATGTATTTTATAGCAAGAGAAGAAAAGAGAAATGAAGCAGTGGTAGTATTGAAATTAAATGTCAATCTAATGCAGTTTTGCAAATGTGTGTTTAGTTTATAGTTGGCGCTTAGATGCTTGTTATTTTGGAGAGGAAACTAGGTCAAAACAATATCAACAAAATACCTGCGTGTTTATTGTATTCCGTGCTCACATATATACTCTTGAATATGTAGTAGGATACATGTATTGGGTTTTACAATAAAGTTAGGTTGCTGTTGACCTGCCCATCTGCAACAGCCTGCGAAAAATCTGTTGAGTGTGAAAAAAGTCGGAAGTAGTTTCAATTTAATTTTTTTTTAATTTAATTTTTTTAGTATTGCATTAAACACATAGACGACATCAGCCCTGAAGATAACGTGACTAGTCCATTCACGCATGTAAATTATATTCCATAAGGGACTAGGACTAGTCCAAAGGTAACCCAGGTGTATAAAGAAAATATGATCCATTTAACATTGCGATGTCCTAGGGCTGGACCATATAACCCAACTTTGCATTATATGGGAGTAGTTTCAAAACTACTCTATGTCACTACACGATGGAACACACTGCACGAACTGTACAGCTCTTGGCAACACTTTATGCAATCGTTAAAACGCGAACACTTGTCGTTTATCAACAAATTCTTGTTGGAAAATAACATGGTCCATGACTGCATTACATAGGACCATGTTGTAGCTAGTCCATTTCAGTTACAATGGACCAAGTAGCCCAATATTATTTGCAGGGAGACTAGCTACTATAACCTTTCAAAACTCAATTACATACGTTTATATGAAGTCGATTATATTGACGACATCATAGGTTAGGTTAGGTTAGAGAGGATCACATATGACCCTATGATGACGACATCATAGCTGCATGGCTACATGGCCAACGTTGTGGCTGTAGCCAACGTTGTGGCTGTAGCCAACTTAGGCTAATTTCAATTTTGGTAAGCGACAATGAACATTGGTAGCTAAAAAGAGGGCAGTATTTTTTGAAAAAAATTATTTTATTTGTATAAAAGTTAAGTATGTATTTCTGCAACAATGTCAGAGTTTTCTTCAAAATAATTAAAAATCTGACTACATAGCGACGATTGTAGCCATCGACGTTTGTGGTTATGTGCAGCCGCTCTCATCTATATGTTTAAACACTTAAAATTTTAACCCTTAGAGCAGATAATAACACCAAATCTGTTTGAGAACACTTCATAGGCTGATCTGATGTGGTCTAGTGTTATTTGCTCTCATTTTCGAGGAAGAGTTATATTAAATCTTCTCTCTCAATGTTATATTATTATATTCCCAGCCGCTTCTCTCTGTGACTGGTTGTTGGTGAGGTCCTCTTCGGGGTTTACGTGGTGGTTGCGGTTTGGATCGATGTATTGTTGATCAAGTGTGCTGTTGCACTCTTAACAGAAGGAGTTGGATGGTCTGCAACGCCTAAACAAGAGGTTGGGACATGGGTCACGGCTTGCCATATTCTATAAATTGACACTGTTTAATGCGGTATAAGTGCCCTTACTCAGGCATTGTGTATTGTGGCTTTACTATGCCATTAGGGTGCTAGTGTACAGATTATTTTCACTCTTCAGAAAAGAGCTAACACAGCCAGATGCCGACGTCAATCTCGATCATATTATCCCATTCCAGTTTTTTAAATAAAGGTTTGAACATTTTTTTGTTAAAAGCTTTTAATTCTACAGGATTTACCGGATGATGCAGTTAACGGCCATGCGACTATTTTGGGATGTGTGCGCATATCGACTATCCCGGAAAATAATGACTATTGTGCATCCTCAGCCATGCCGACCAAAAGGTTCGGAGTATCAACTTCAGGCACGTCATCTATGATGACACATGATCGTCATCAAGAAGACGTGCTTGAGGTCTATACAGACGGATCTAAATCGGAAAATGGAGTGGGGGCAGGCGTCTTCATTCCTCATTTTCAAATAAGGATGAGGTTTGGGCTGCAAAACCAATGCAGCAATGTTCAGGCTGAAATTTCTAACATAAAAAGAGGGGCAAACTGGCTTAGGTATCACAGGGTATATGGTAAGGATATCCAGTTTCGTACCGATAGCTAAGCTGCGATACACACCTTATCGGGCGTTTATACAACGTCCAGTTTGGTTCGTGAATGCCGGACATCTCTAGATGAGATGGCGAGACATTCCAACCTAGAACTCTTTTGGATGCCGGGGCATGCGGGAATGCCCGAAAATGAAACTGCGGACGAACTGGCTAGATCTGGAACCAGGAGATATCAACTAGTTGGCGTTCCGCTAAATTGCTGTAAAGATAATTTCCAGCAGGAACTACTGGGGGCTGCGCAGGTGGTGGAACGAGCACACCTGTATGATCTCGAGGCTTTTATGGTCTCAGTATGATTGCAAACGTACTGCAACCCTACTGAGAACCCCTCAAGGACAAATTGGCACACTAGTGGCTGTGCTGACAGGGCACTGCACTATAGGTGCACATGCTAGGAGATTAAATCTGCAGAAGTTGTCAGGACGAGGAGGAAGAAGAGACGGTGAAGCACCTCCTCTATCGCTATCCGGCCCTATCTACGGAAAGGGCGGCGCTGCTTGGCAGCCCGTTACTACAAGACCTTGCAGACTTATCGGGTTGCGATATTAACAGGATAAATTCATTTATCCGGCTTTCTGGATGGTTTTTGCACCAAACCTAAAGTGTGGATCAGCAGGTATCTTCCTGCTCATCCCTCTTTCGGGCGTCACAACGGGTCCAAAGGGACACAAGTGAGTCGGTTTTTCCCTCTACACGGAGCCGGCGACCCGTGGAACCTAACCTAACTGCCAAAGAAAACGAAGCATCGCTTTTAAACTTCTAATTAAAAATTTGTTTACTGATTTCTACTCCCTGATTAGTGAAGATGAGTGGTGCGCCTCCTGTGGAGATTAACACCCGCCATATCTCACCAAAACTTGCGTTTGTTTTTGCCGAGTAATTTGCTGGACTACATTGTGTCTGTTCGTTACTATACACGGTCAGTTTGTTTACATACTTCTAAACTGTAAGTCATTAGAAAATTCCATATTGTTACGGATCGATTGGACTGCCAAGGTTTCGGTCTAGCTCTTTTATTTTCCAACTCAGGAGGTTACAACTCTACTCGCCAGCCGCTTTTCAGAACATAAAAAAAAAACATTAAATAAAACTGAGAGAAAATACACAAAGCATACCACACAAAGAATCTAGAGATAGATAGTCTTTTTATTTGCCTTCCCAACTATGTCTAGCACTTCCTTTAAGTTATTGTTCTACTACCCAGTAATTAAATTGAGTACTTTTGATCTTACCACTCCATCATTGCCTTTTGTAAGAGTATTAATTATTGTATTTTTGTAGGGCTTCTATCGGAGTTAAATCTTTTTTAAATGCGCCTCACGCTATGAGCAAATACGTAGAGATTTTTCGCCAATTGAATTTCGCTATGTAGTGGATTATATTAATGTAGGGGAAATATTTACTGTTGTGGATTAAATTTTAATCTTAATCATTTAAACCATCACTGCCTATGTTGCTGTTTTTCGGATGTCTGCCCTAATGGCGTTTTTTGATACACACAACAGCATCATTGTTACGTGTAATGATCCGGTACATAAATTTTTTTTTTTACATTTAAATGTTGTAGTTCATTAACTATGGCTGGTGGCGATTTTTCATCTTAGTATAAAGCTATAAGCTATACGGGTTTTTAACTGCGATTTTAAAGAAAATGTTTCCTGTAGCTAATAAGCAACGTGGCAGCCTTACGTTTGCCAAAATTTATGGCATTTGGTTTTTACAGCAGGGTAAAAATGCTAACCCTTCGAGTGCCGAGCTTCGTGTTGAAAAATTAAACAAAAAATCATATTCAATGGGATTTCAAATCACCACAACCTAATCTTCACTGTCGAAACCACCTTATTGCAAAATCCTTTACATTGCAGAGTACATATGGAGGAATTCAAACCCAAGCAATTATTAAAGCATACCAACATTTCTAAGCGTACATTCGGCCGCAAATCAAAAATGTATTAGTGTACATTTCAACATAAGTGAGGACGAAGATCAGGCGAATTGTGTAATAATTCTTGGCTATTACTGAAAATTTTAGGGGTTAACTATAAAACAGGAAAAGAGAAAAGAGTACGGAATTCATGAAACAAATATGAGCCTATGATGACACTGTGTAATAAGTTTTAAAGCCTTTTTTAAATATTTTATGTCCGTCAAATTCAGCCTGATCTATGCGCCAGATTCATAGGATGTTGGACATTTTGGCTGCGTGGCTGTAAGCGGTGGTGTTTTTCTTATTCGAATAGGCTTTCGTTTCAATAAAATTTTACAGGAAAAAGTCTAACGGGCCAAATCGCACAAAATCGGAATTGATTGTCGTTTCTTTTTATTTTGATAATATTGGTATGGCTCAATTATGTTTTTTTTTTGTAATTTATTTATTGAATCTTCAAGGTACTTGAACTAACAATAAGTACTCATATCCTTAATCTAAGGTAAAATAAACTTGAACAGCCAATGTCTGATAAAATTATATGTTATACGGTTGCTTTTGTTTAATGTGAGCTATTATTCTTTATATATGGAACAAAATATAGGACCTATATCCGATGCTCCAAATTTTCGATGATGCTGAGGGATAACTAAGGTTGTTTGCCGTTAAAGTGCCAAATTATCTCATCATTTAGCTCTTGAATTGTTGCTGTATTATCGGCGTACACCTTTTCTTTCAAATAACCCCAAAGAAAGAAGTCCAACGGTGTCAAATCACGTGATCTTGCCGGCCAATTGACATCGCCACCACGTAAGATAACACGGCCATTGAATTTGTCGCTTAAAAGAGCCATTGTTTCGTTAGCTGTGTGGCAAGTGGCACCGTCCTGTTGAAACTACGTATCGTCCACATCCATATCTTCTAATTTCAGTCATAAAAAGTTCGTTATCATCTCACAATAGAGAAAACCATTCACAGTACCCACCTGACCGGCCTCATTTTGGAAAAAATGCAGCCCGATTATACCGCCGGCCCATAATCCGTACCAAACAGTTACTCTTTAGGTGCTTTGATTTTTCGACAATCACTCTTGGATTACCATTCGCCCAAATGCCGCAATTCTGCTTATTGACGCATCCACTGAGGTGAAAATGTGCCTCATCACTGAAGATGATTTTCTTCGAAAATTGATCATCCACTGTTGCCTTTTCTACAGTACGAGCATGCACTGATGTTTACACATCTCTTACAGACCCGGTATGTTCAAATTTTTGCACGATTTTGCTGATTGTACGCACATTTGGACGATTAAGTTGAACGAAAAAAATCCCGAAGTGCACGATATGCATTTTGATTTAAACGCCATTTTTCATAATAAGTCTGAATAACTTTAACGCGTTGGTCGATTGTGTATCTTTTCATGGTTCAAATTAAGTTAGTCTTAAATTGAGAAATGTCAAATTAAATGCAGAAAAAAACTTGACGTTTAGTTGTGGTTCACATTCAAAATCGGCCCTAAAAATTTAACCTCCCGATATTTAGTCGTTATTTGCGTTCTTTTTTATGTTTTAACGAAACTATGAATTTTTAAATACTGTTTCGATAAATAAAGTTATTTTCTTTAAGAGCTGTTTTCCCGGGAATCTCGCGAATGCAAATATTTTTTTCCGTTTTCCGGGAAATCGCAAATTCTAGTAACTATTGTTAGTTTAAATATATTGCAGATATAATAAATGGTAAATGAACACCAAAATTTTTTTTTATTCTGACTATTTCTTTCTACTACGTACTATTTCTATGAAAAATAAAAAAAGGTTACCTCTTTTTTGGAATTCTTAGGTGGTTTTCTGAAATTTTTATGAATTACTATTATTTTTTCTGTTTAATGTGAACAGTACCAGTAAACGTGGTATAAAAAATCATTATCTTGCTTTACCTAAGAGTTCCATATTTTAATTTTAAATCCAGGGCATTTTAGTTGATATTAAAACGACCTTGCTCGTTCTGTCTATGTCATTTGCAAATTCAAATTTAAATCATGTGCGACTTGTTTAGTACATAAGTCGTTTGTACATTCATCTCTCTGATTTAAATCATTTCAGCATAATCTTTTTTTCGTTGTTCCACCTGATAGTCTGATTTGGCTTCAACTAAATTTACATTCCCTTGTTTCATGTTTGTTAACTTTTATTTAGCAGGTCAAAATGTTGTATTGTGTACTATAGTGTTTGTAGTTTTGCCTGTGTTTTAGTAGAAAATAGTTTATGTGTATGACGTCGTATGTTGAAGTATAATTGGTCAAATGAATGTATGCTTCAATAATTTATAAATATCAACTCAAAAATGACCTTCAGTGTTTGAAAATATGTACAAAGTTTATTTCAAAGACAATAAAAATGCAAACGAGTTTACATTGGAAACATTTTGTAATTTTAGAATTAAATATACAATTTTTTAATTTCATTCACTTTAATAGGGATTATATAATTGGGGGATTTGAATAGATAAAATGTGGATAAATTGTGTAAAACATAAAAGCTATAAAATACTAATTACCTTGTTTAAGTTCTAAGTGTATACCTAATTGACGTTGTGCCACGTCAAGTGACACAGGATAATAGATGACTCTGCTGACGTTCTCCATTAGATATTTGGCGGACAGTTCTACTTTGGCCCTCTTTGGTCAAGAAATCTACTGCTTTGTTTTTCTTTGCCGTTCCATCGGCATTTTTAGCTTCCCTAACCTCCTAACTAACTAGTTCCAGAATAGTTTTATGTTCGATCTAAAGCTATATTAAATGGCATAGCTCTTTATATGCAAATCGGGGTGCCTCGGTGGCCTAGTAGGTAATGTCCTAGCCTATCATTCTGGAGTTGTGCGTTCGATTCGCTCCAAAGACTCTGGAATTTTTCACTACAAGTTGGCAGGAAGACCAAGAAGGAGTTTGCATATAATTTGGGTGTCTAAAAAGGGTTAGCTGCGTTAGTGACTGGTCATGGGCTCTCAAGTATTATCTGGCCAAGTTAAAGATCGAGGTAAGACGATACTTTCAGGAGAATGTGCCTGGAAAAAGGCTATCATGAAAAGGCTTTGGATCATGGGAGGGACATTTTATGTATATGGAGATGCTGTGGAGGCTTAGGCTTAAGCAAAGGTTAGCAATTACTAATAATAATTACTATACGCAAAGAAAAACCATCGTTGTGGTATGGTCACCGGAACCACATTATGTTCTCTGTAACAATATATGGTTGCGATGAACAAATTTTTGTTGTTTGTCACATTACTTAGGTCCGGGTAAAAAAGTTTTGTTTAAAATTTTATAATTAAATGGTTACTACGTACAAAAAATTCAACATGGGTGGTTTTAAGTATTTAATGCTGAATTTACAACCAAAGTTTTTCGTAGTAGCCAAAAGATTTTTAAAAATAAAAATTATTTGTTTGTTTATGTCATCGGAGTTTATTGGTTTGTGCTTTAAAAAATTAATAAAAAGTGTATAAACAATTGTTTCGCGAATTCAATTTAAAATTTAAAATTAAATATTTAATTATTTCTTTTTCGCTGATGAATTGAGCGCGCGGCAATCGTCTTCTCTGGATACCCGCAATTCGAGTCATTTCGACCAGAAAAATTAATAAAACCTCGAAATCATGAAACAGGGATATCATTACTGATGATGAAATGTTAGCAAATACAAAACGCAATTGGTCGGTGATGTAATTTACCAGGTGACAATAAAAGTGAAGATTTCTATACCTGAGCTGAAGAAGCTGATGAGGATACAAACTCAACCGTTGAGACCGGCGTTGATGTTGTTCTCAATCACAGTTTACAAGAATGTTTTCGGAGACAAGAAAGACTTTACTTTGTACATGAAAGACTACATGAAAAAGGTGTTGGCTGAATTGGAAAAGAACTCCCCGGAAATTGTTGTCTTCAAGAACAATTCTCTACTGGTTAATCCATGAACTGCGATGGTATGGACTATTGACGAATACCGGCCAATCGATGGCCAAAGTGTTCCCTTGTTTCCTCGAAACACGGTTTGGAAGAAGAAAAATGCTAATAAAATTTTTTTATCTATGTATTAATAAAATCATCTGTTTTTTATATAAAATCATTAATAAAAAATAATAAATAATTTTGTATTTTAAAATGTAAAAAAACTGGCATATCCATTTCATATGTTATTTCATATTTTTTAACCATACTATAATCGTTAATTTAACCATAATATTATAATGTTCAACAATAATATGGTTTCACTACAACCATAATATGTTGTTCTTAGTTTATGGTTACCGCAACCATGTTTTTTCTTTGCGTATAGTAGACTCTTTCATGAGAAAGAATGTTGAAATGTATCAATCGCCAGTGGAGAGTAAAAGCTAGTGACAGCACGAGACTCGATAAAAGTAAGTAAAGGTAAAGTATTCGTAAATTTCCAATCGGATACCAGAAATCATTAAAGAACAAAGGGGTTCGAAGAGGGGACCCTTGAAGTTAGTGGTCTGCTTCGGTGTCCCCCTATAAAAGAACAATATATGTAGAGCTGATATTGAGGCGGTCGCCAATTGCTAATAATTTAACATAATGATTTCTAACGCAGCTTTCAGACTTAAAAATGTGTAGTTTCCATTCTGGTATCAAAATTAATGTTTTTTAGGGACATTCTCCTCTACTGCACGTTAAGAAAAAAAATGGCTGAGGTAACCATAATCTAAGAGCAACATATTGATTAAATTAAATGGTTGTTGTCAAACCATATTATTATTAACATAATCATGATATTGTTATGTTAGAACCATATTATGGTCTTACTTAAAAATAACATTGTAAAATATATAACATTGTAAATATAAATATAGTGAGATATAAAAATAAAGGGTTTTTCAATAACAGCGCTACAAAGCGCCCAATTCACGAATATACGACGCTTCTGGTGGTCAAGCGGCTTCAGTACTTGCGTCAATTTGATCTTGTAAGGATGTAGGCCAAGATCTTTCCGAAAAATTTGCCACAACGATGTCACAGAGATGCTTAACGCATTTCGGCTTTTTTCAACTGAAGCCTCAGCGGCAGAAATATTCTCGACACTACGGGAACTTGCTTGTCTCACGGTAACATTTTTTACTGTGCCTGTAGATTTAAATTTTTCACTAGGCGCTCAATTGTTGATCTGCTAAGACGATTATGACGACCATAAATTGGACGTAGCGCTGTCAACGTTGAGGCCACTGACTCCGAATTTCGGTACTAAATCTTCGAATCGTTATTGGCTCGTATATCTTTCCATCATGGCAAACCTTACCGAAGAGAAATATCAAAAGAGCGGCAAGAAATATGGTATCGTCTGCTGTCCCTGTCTCTCTACTTTTGTAGCGTCCCTTGTTGAAAACCCTTTATAAAACATTCCTAATAATAAAACACAGTAATATTTATTAGTTTATTTTTTTAAGCATTCGGTATCGTAAGCGAATCAATTCTTAATTATAATTTTTTGAAAGAAATAGGAAATATTAGATTCTAATAATTATACAAATCTAAACACAAAACATTCAAAAAAACAAACGTTATTTGATTGTTTTTAGTCATACTGTGGTTATATACTAGCTAACTTATCATAATTTGTTTACTTATAATATATTATGGTTACAAATACAATGTTATTATGGAGAACTAATAAAGCTTTGGTTGTGGTGTGTGTGTGTGTGTGTTGAAAATTGTATAGTTCAAACCAATCATGTTGTAGTGTTTAAGTGTGGTAACTATTTAATGATGAAATGGTAACAAAAACTTGTTTGTCGTGACCATAGTAATCATTAAAACAACTATAAGTTGTACATAGCAACAATATATTGTTACAGAGAACATAGGATGGTTCTTGTGATCATACCATAACCATGTTTTTTCTCTGCGTGTAGGATATATGTACATACAGTGATGTGCTATAAAATAGAGCCAGTTTCACTTTCTACATTTTACTGTGCTAAATTCACTTGAAGAAACTTTGTGGTCTGACGAATCAAAACTAATTTTATTTAACTCTGACAAGCAGCGATTGTGTACGATGGCCACCAAACACCAAACGTCTTCCTCAATACACCATAAAGACCATTAAAAACGGTGCCGGAAATATTATGGTGTGGGGGTGTTTTCATATATTGGAACTGGGTCTACCGTACGAGTGGAAGAAAGAATTGATGCTATTTTTTACACAAATCTGCTTAACAGATATGTGATGGCTGCCGCTTCGATTTGTGTTTCAGCAAGACAATGACCTGAAAGACACATCGAAGTGGACAAAAGATTGGTTTAAAAAATATGGGGTATTTGTTTTAAGCAGGCCTGCTCCGTTGTTAGTCTTAAATGATTTAACTATTCGCCACAGTTAAATCAGCTCTCAAGGGAAAACATGCAACTAATAAAGATCACTTGTGGGTATTAGTTAAAGGAGCATGGAGTAATATTCGAATTGAGACATGCAAAAAACTCGTTGACCCTATGCCAAAACGGTGCTTACCTGTTATCAAAAATAAATTATATTCCACTTATTACTAAGGTAATAAATATAATTAAAGTATATTATTCTATTCATCTTTTGGAATTTTGTGTTTTTTAGATAATTGAAGTGGATGGCTCTATTTTTTTGCACAACTAAAATCTTGAATTTTGAATGTTTTTACGTATATATTTCATTTTAAGTTTTTTTTATCAAAACCGGTCTATAGTAATTTAGTTGGGCAGTTGTTCGGTCTCATAAAAATAAAAACCTTAAAATTTTTTATGAAGATTTAGTGTGTTTTTTTTCTTTTTCGAAATATGTAGTAAAAGGTGTCTCTATTTTATGGAACACCACTGTATATGACGTCACAGGTGCTACATGAACTGCATAAACTTCGTGGTATCACAGTGAAGCACTAGGTGGGGCTAATGTTTTTTCTTCTAGTACCCATACCTATGACATAAACTGATTTTAAAGTACTTAATATGTTATGTTCCGAGTAAGAAATCTAGCAAATATTTCGTTTAATTTCCTTCTTTAGTTTAAACAAACTTTCAAATTATTTTGTTTTACATTTTCTTTGTTTAACAAGATGTCATTTAATTTAGGCTACAATCCCTCAAGACTTTATTATAGTTTCTTTATTGTACTTTAGATAAATATTTAAGTTTTTGTTAAGCAAACTCTAGCAAACCACACAGTTTGACAAAAAAAAAAAAAAAACTTGTATTAAAAGCAGCTAAAAATGAATAATGAACCTACATACACTTCTAACAAAAGACAGGATACAAAGATTGGTATCGTTTTAAATACAGATCTATGAAAGATGGTGAAAAGGGTCAGCCGCAGCATCTGTAGAGAATTGTGTGGGTTCTCTTTTTAAATATTCATATATTGTGGACAATTGTCACGTTATTTAATATGGATGCATAATAAATGTTATATAAGACCATAGAGCTTATGAGATGATGTTAGTTTTGACAGTGATGGCGATGATGGTGATGACGATGACGATGATGGTGATGATGATGACTATGTAGACAGTTACTATTCATATTCATGTTACTAAAAATTTTGCTGTCTCTGATAGGGCTATGAAAAATTCACTATGTGATTTGAGATTTACTATTGTTCTTCTTGTTTGATTGTTGGTTATATTTACATATACATACATAGATAATATCATAAATATCTATACTATAAACCTTCATTTCTCTGTAGAGTATTATGATGACAGGCATACATACATTAGATCTATAAAAACAGATACATGAACAGATGCATACAACACAAGCATTCACACATTAATTATGAATTTTCATTTTCTATTCAAATACACACACACACACACACACACAAAATCTGTAGTTAATATAAAATGCAAAATCTCATATATCTTATAGCATAAATAATAACCCAGTTAACATTTTAAAGGGGAAATATTTGTTTTTAACTATCTATTACACTTATTACTTCCGCCTTGCGATAACCACAATGTTTGTTGTGTGTATATATATATGTGTCCTTTTAAATACATATTTATACGAGTACATCACATATTTATCATTTGAACCTCAACAAACCAGTACACCATGTGTTGGTTGTCTCATTCATAAATACAATCACACTCTACTGACCATTATTACTACGATTATAAAATTGTTTTAGTTCCATAAAACTCCCACTGGGTCTAATGTGTGATGACTACAGCAGAACATTTGAGTTATTGCACATACATACATCTGTAGATATGTTTTAAAGAACTGCTCACGATCTTATTAATTTATTCAAACAAAATGATTGGCCTGCTCCACAGCAAATATGTGGGTATAAAAATTGTACTTAAGATTCATAGTTAAATATATATTGTAAATGCAAGCATGTAGCAAAGTAAATAGTAAAGGAAAAGCAAACTCTTTTTTAGATTAAATTATAAAGTAGCTATGCTCACAAACGTTGTGTGCTTCCTGACAATATTTTGTTCGATTTTGTTTTGACAGTAATCCAAGTATAGTGCACCAAGTATACGTCTTTACTTTATATTTGTCTTTGGATAAAATTCTAAAATTTATATAAAACTAGCTGTGTCCGCCACTTCGTCAGCATCCTTCAATAATTTGTTCGATTTTGCTTTGAAAGCAATCCACACCAAAGACCCTTACGTTTTAAGTTTTTTTTTTTTTTAAGAGAACACTCAGGCAATTAATGCCTATATTAACTGTGTTACTTCCTTTAGAAAGGGATAGTAAATAGTAGATAAGACAGATGGTTAGTGTAAAGTAAAGTAAAGTTTCGCAAGCGCTTCTGGTGTTCTTTAGGCGAATTAGTTTGAAGCTAGCATAGCCAATTAATAATTATTTTACTTCGCCGGCGATTTAGTGCTATGTGGTAATAATATAAAAAGTAAAGTTTTCATACCCGGTTAGTTCAACTGCGTACTTTTACTGCTTTTTCTCTACTTTCTAAGATATTTTTGCGGAAAAGATGTATTCAATATTGGGACCAAGATATCTAGGTACCTCCTCACAAAATTTTGTTAACATCCATCCAGTATTTTTTACGTGATGCAAACGTAAATGAAAAGCAGACAGATAGACGGATATGAGTTACTATTTTATTATATTTATAAATTCTAAAATTAAAAAAATTTTGTAAAGTTGTGTAAAAGGTGTTTAATATTTTAATAACAATGTAATTCCACAAAGTAAAAACACAAATTTTATTTATCTGGCTATTTGGCTATAAGTAATTTATATTTTGTCATTATTTTAAAACAACGCCATCTGTTGCGCAACCCGCTTTCAAAACTAACAAAAATCCCTTAAAGTGTGCAGAATCTTCAAATCGGTAAAAAATCGGCGTACTTTTACGGATTTTTCTTCACTTTGTTTTGGAATTAAGATATTACGGAAAAGAAGTATCCTATATGGGAATCAGGATACTATGGTACCTTCTCACAATATTTTGTTAAAATCCATCCAAAAGTTTTTCCGTGATGCGATCGCAGACAGAAAGGAAATGAGTAACTGTTTTATTATATGTATAGATTTTGATATTTTAATATATAAATTTATATTGTCGAAATATTTATTAACATACATTTTTTAAGTAAGACTTAAGTTTGAGAGACTGTATCGCACAATCATTGTGGAAGACCTTATATATAATGAGTATATGAAGAAAGACAGCAGCATTTGCACAGAGCTAAAGCTGTCTTGTAGTCTGGGTTGAGTAGTTGTAACATTACTGTTATTTTGGTTAAGTTTAATTTCACCTCCAACTAATTTCTAAATTAGTTCTTTGAAAATGTGTTTTAAAACATAATGATGAACCCAGCAAAAATAGAGTTTTTGTAAGCAGCATACTCTTTTCCTGCGATGAAAAAATGCTGCATAAATGTTGCCTAAATAAATGCAATTTTGTATGACAAAAATGCCGAGTTTTCAAAAAACAGCGAATTTTTATATTTCCCACTACAGTACTGCATACTAAAAAGCATAACTGTATGGGCCGAACATCGGTCATAATAGAATCCTGGACCATATTAGTAAGGAGGTTAGGGAAGCTCAAATGCCGATGGAACGCATCAGTAGAAGAAAGGTAGTCGAAAGACTGCATCGGACACTAATTGCGGACGGCGTTATACACAATGAGTGAATGGAGAATAACATCAGAAATTTCACTGATGGTTCTCTTATGGACGGTAGAGCAGGAGCAGGTGTACACTCAGTTGAGCTAAACTTGTCCTGTAGTCTCCGTTTGGGGAAGCATGTCTCCGTTTACCAGGCAGATTTGTTTCGGTTGCTGTGTGAATTGGATCACCTGCTGGAAAGTGCATGAAAGAAAGGTTCTCATTGCACTTGACAACCAGTATAAAACGCATGAAGTATGCGTCGGTTAATGAGGTAACGTTAATGTAGGTTAAATAACACATCTCGGAATGTAACAGCAGAGCAATAGAGCAAAAAGGGGATTTGCAATGAATTTCTGTGGACCAGAACCCAGAGTACCATTTTGAAAGTGGAGGGAGGCTACTACATGTAGACAGTGTCGAATGATAAGTCCCTCTGGTAGGGAGGCCAGTAAGGTTCGCAAATATAAAAGAAGCTCAGTAAGCTGAATAACTGTGTTAGGGACAGGTCATGGAAACTTCAAGTATCATTTAGCAAAGATGAAAATCGAAGAAAATGATGACTGGCACACTATGCCTGGATGAGGCTAAGATGATAGCGCACATTGTGTGTGAATGTCCAGCACTGGCTAGCGTAAGACTTAGGACCACGGCCAGAAGCTTGTTAAATATGGATGCCATGGGGGAACTAGGCCTTGGACAAATGCTAGCAATGACTAGAGACGACGTGATGAAAAAGAATGCCGATAGTTACCAGTCGACAACACGTGACTCAATGGCAATAGGGTTGCCTCAAAGTACAAGACGGTTGCCACAATCATTGAGGACGGTAGAGGGTCGAAAAGGGACCCATTTAAGAAATGGTCTGCTTCGATATTCCCCCTATATTAATATATAATATCCTGTATTTTTCCAGAGGGTCAGGGAGCTTCTTTAATGGATTGTCTGGAAGTAACGGGTTTTAACTCTGTTTAGCCTAAAAATGGACCTAACTCTTTGTTGCTGCAATTGTTGTTTTTTAAATGCGTTAAATAAATTAATTGATTGCTCATGCACAATATTAACCAGACTTTATACCTTGAAATTATTTTAACCTTTCAAATGTATTGAGAACAAAGACTTAGAATTTGTATTCAAAGGCCATTCAAGTGGCATTAAAATATCAAATCAATAATTTTTGTTCATCTTTATTGAATATAACTTTGGCAAAATTAAGCTAATAAATGACTTCTGACGTAAATTACTCATACAAAAATTAAATCGTACTGCAACAATAAGAACGATTACACAGTGCAACAAATAAAACCTTTTCAGAAAATACAAGGTCTTGACATAAAATGTGTATAGAATTTTTTAACCGACTTAAAAAAGAAGGAGGTTATCAATTCGTCTGAATGTTGATTGTTTTATGTATGTAACCATAGAACTCAGCAATTTCTGAACCGATTTTAAAATTTTCTTTATTTGAAAGGTACTTTGCGTGTCGCTATAGCTCCCAACAGTTGAAATTAATAAAAAAATAACTTTAAAATTTAAAGGGTGTCCCCATAGCTGACGTAATTTAACCTATACGGGCCTATCTTTTGAACCGTTAAAGACGAAACCTTAAAAATTTCACAGAATGTCGGTTACTATGAACGTTATAATAAAATGTATAAATATTAAAAATTATAAATTAAAGGGTGCTCCAATAGATCATTTATTTTTATGTATATGGCCATACTTTTGAGCAGTTGTACACAGACCGCTGAAATTTACAAATAAGCTGTATTGCTAAGTCCGCTATAAAAAAAGTATAAAATTTGAATTTGGAAATAAAAGGGTGTCCCAATAGTTAATGTAATTCTATGTATGTGTCCAAACTTTTGAACTGTTATAGACACTCAGCTGCAATTTACCAGCAACCTGTATTGCTAAGTCCCCTATAACAAGTATACGATTTGAATTTAGAAATTAAAGGGTTCCCCATAAAATATATAATTTGATCTATATGGCCCTATCTTTTGAACCGTTAAACACAAACACTTGAAAATTAAGCAGAGTGTCCACTAGTTTCTCAGGTATAATAACAAGTATAAATATTTGGAATTATAATATAAAGGGTGTCCCAATAGTTCATGTAATTGGTTATATATGGCCAAACTTTTGAACCGTTATAGACAGATAGCTGAAATTTATAAAGAATTTTTGTGGCCAAGTCCTCTATAACAACAGGTCTTTAATTTAAAATTGTACATTAAAGGGTGTCCCAATAGGTAATGTTGTTTGATCTCTGTGACCCTATCTTTGAAACCGTTATAGACAGAGGCTTGAATGGTATCCCCAGAAGAGACGGATGCTGGTGAAAATAGCTTAACTTTTGAACAGTAATAGGGAGAGGCTTGACATTCACATAGTCTTTACTTTTTTCCCTCTAATTTTGGCGCATCTTTTATTTGGTTCTTAAAGATTACTTCTTACATTTTTAGGTTAGAATTGGTGCCCTTCTATCTGTTTTGAAGTCGGTTTTTTTTGCAAAAATTATTAAACAAATTCTCGGCCTCCTTATTGCAGAACAATGTTAAGAGCTATCACCTAGTAGGAATAAGATATTAGACAAAACTGATATTTGGAAAAAAAAAATATTTCGAGACCCATAAATAAAAGCTGGCTATCAAATTCGCCAAACTCAGTATAAGTAAACCCTTCGTTAGTAGAACCAAACCTATACTTTCAAGTCCGTGTATTTTTTTTTCACTGTTGCACTATGTTATTATTACTTAAATATTTCTTTAAAGTTGTAGTGTAAAATCTTATTATAATTTAATCGCTATTTACTTATGTGAACATAACGTGCTTACGCTCCTTTATTTCCATACTTATACACCTACACGGCCACACATACTAAATACCATAGTCAAACAATACCTTGGAAGTTAAGACTAATAGTTAAGAAATATTCTACTCCTTCTCCTTTACACAGGTGTTTATGTTTCTGCAAGTCTTGTATATCATATTTTACAGTAAATTCCTGAAAAATACTGAAGTGTTGAAGCACAAAATATGACCTAGAAATAATGTGTAAAATAACGCCAGCTAAAATGGGAAAGGCTAAAAGAAATTAAAAAAAACTTAGTTTTCATATTATATAAAGCATAACTTGTTAAATTAAGAAAATATTCACTCATTTTATTTCAAAAGCTATTTATTTTTATTTGTAAAAAAACTGTGTTAAAATTGTTTTAAGATATTTGCATTCTGCGTCACTTTAAGTATGAGGTTTAGTGCGAGTGTGTGACAAGCACGTTTTTGCATAAAAACCTACATTTATGGAATAATTTTGTGTGAGATGAATGTGTAAATAAACATTTGAAAATATTTTATAGTTGAATAAATTTTGAGTTCCACAGTGAAGGCTATAATTATAGATAAACCTACAAAAGATTAATTCCTCAATCAAACTTATATTAGCAAAAATCCTCTCAATATACATAGCTTCAGCTGGGAATGAACAGCAGTCTAATTAGCAAAAGCAAGATCTGCTGTAAATTTCTGAGGAGCGGGAATAGCACTGGGTACTGGGTACTAATGCAAGCGACGGTCCTACAATGGCTGAATTCACATTGTTTTGAATGTCTAGCACTGGCATAAAACCACGGGCATAACCTTGTGAAATGTGGATGCCATGGGGGAACAACTGCTAGTAGTTACTAGTCGATAGTCTGAAATTACTAAAGTCAAGAATAAAGGCTGTTTGAAGCACGTTTTTTTTTCTTCATAATTTATTTATTGTATCATCAATATTTTTGAACTAACAATAATTACTCATATCTTAAGTCTAAAATAAAAATATACTTTTTAAGTCCAGCCAGAGCTAGACAAAAATAATGTTTATTTCAAGGATTTTGCAATCATTTGTGGGTCATCCCTCTAATGTAAGGCCAAGAAAAGCAGTATCTCTTCTTTTTAGTCGAATGTAATTAGGTTAGTGCAACATGTTACGCGCCAAAGGGTTTGGATGATATTCAAGCCTCTTTAGATAAGTGACTGCATGTTTCGCTATTTCTGCTTTAACTGATGGCATGTTTAGGTCTTTGTGGATGTTCGAGCAGATCATACGTAGTATCTTATTTTAGCGCCTTTGAATTTTTCCTACATTGCTAGCTGAGGCAGTGCCCCATAACTGAATCCCATAACACCAAATTGGTTTGAGGATCGACTTGTACAGTAGAAGTTTACAATCTAAGCTCAGGGTAGAGTTTCTACCAATAAGCCAATTTAGTTGTACTGCTTTTAGTTTCATTTGTGTTAACTTGAAGTCAATGTGGCTTTTCCAAGTAAGGCGACGGTCAAGATGTATACCCAGGTATTTGATGTCTGAAAGCTGCGGTATTATTTGGTTATTTATGCGAAGAGGAGGGCATGAGTCTCTACGCAGTGTGAAATTAATGTGAGTACATTTTTGTTCATTCACTTTTATTCTCCATTTTTCTAACCATTTTTCCAAATTAAGTATGTGGTCTTGTAAAAGTAGTGATGCTACTTGGGCGCTTTCACGACTACTTAAAAAAGCTGTATGATCTGCAAATGTTGATGTGTGGACTAGGGTGCTAATTGTCATATATCTTGTATACAGTAAAAAATTGGTTTGAAGCACGTGACTCAATAAAAATAAGATTGCCGTAAACTACAAGTCTGTTGTTATTTGAGAACGGAAGGAGGTCGAAAAGTACCCATTAGGGTTAAAACATATGAAATCAACCGAAAATATTAACATTTCTGACCTTATCACCTCCAAATTTGATAAGATTTTGTACACATGATCTATGGATCGGCACAATAATATTTGCCAACTTTCAGACATATAGCCTTCCTTTCAGAATTATGGCCATTCCAAGTTGGCAAAAATCAATAAAAATGCACTCAGATGCCTTAACACAATTTTTAATATCTCGAAAAGTATTCATTCTACGTTAATAATGAAGGGCTCATTTTACAGACAAAAACATGCGCCATTCAAAAAAATTGTTTTTGGAATTTTCGATCAAGGATAATGTAAGTAAAAAAAGGACTAAAATTTCCGAAGGATATATCTCGAAAATCAATATTTTTAAAAATCTCAAAAAAATACATGTTAATTTTTATTATGTTTTGTACAAGTCTGCCAAATTTCAATGTGGAGTCTTTATTACAACATGAGTTATTAAGAAAAAAGCAGACGAAGGGAATCCACAAAAACGTCAGCTTGGCTAATCATGGTCTCCAAATTATCCCTATCTACACTTACCCATTGTTTATATGTTATTTCATCAATATCATTTTGCTCTAGTAATTGATTTAGTTTTGCTTTTAAATTTTCAATTCCTGGACACTTGTTACATTTACGTAGGTGACACTTTGAAGAAGATGGAATGCATGTCATTTGTTTCAAACAATCTTTGTAACATTCAAGCTGATAATTCAGAACACCAGCAGTTAATTTTTTTAAATTTATAGCGTCAACCATCAGCTTCACATTTTGATGCTTTGTACAAACACACACGTTATGAGATCCACTCGCATTTGCTAGAATTATATTCCTCGGACGAAGTTGGCAAAACTTGGAAATACCTATTTTTATTCCATCATGTCGTTCCTTGAATAAGGCGTACATTTCTCTTAAGTTTCCAAGCAAAAGTCTTTTATTTTTCCTCACTTTAGTACCATTTTCAAAAACAGACACGAAATCTTTCTGCCCGGGCATACACCTGCTGACGTCATCGGATTCATAAAAGGATGTTACGAAACTGCTTGTCACTGGTGAAATTGGACTTCCCAGTTTTGGGTTAGGCGTACTCATCACACCCTTTGTTTCAACCAAATGCTTAACTTTTCGCGCGGTATAGTTTGTAACCAGGAATTCTTCCTCAATTTTATGTATTGTCCAGCTTTTTGGTAAAATTGTTAGCAGTTGGATTTCTCACTATTTTTTGTTAATGTTTTAAACTTTTCTTTTAATTGTTCTATTATTTCGGATTGTGGACACATATGCGAAGTTGATTGTGCTGAACGGTGGAAAATTTTATCTTGAATCGAAGCAGTTATTTTCCTGCATTTTGCATCTCTGTACCGTTTTTGATATAACTTCTTCTTTTTTATCGGAGATTGTTCCAGATACAGTAAAGATTGGTTTAATTTTGAAATAGCAACTTCTTCCGTGCCTGACGCAATGTCATCGAAAGTATCTACATTTTCGTTTATGTCTGAACCTTCTTCCAAATTAGATTTTTTAGAATTTTTCAGATGCGAAAATTTTATTCTACATGTCCCACAAATTTTATTTGAGATCGTAATGTTTTTATCCTTAGTATACTGTCGCATCCATTCTTGGACTTGTCTTAAACTTTTATTGCACCCAGTGTGACCGGATTTTTTAAAAGGATTACAGCAAAATGTTGAATTAAATGGCATATTTTTTATTTAAATAACGAATGAATTGTGCACGACTTTTTTGTATTCTTTCAATTTTATTATTTCAAAACATAAACCTTAGCCTGCTTTTTTCTTAATAACTCATGTTGTAATAAAGACTCCACAAGAAATTTGGCAGACTTGTACAAAACATAATAAAAATTAACATGTATTTTTTTGAGATTTTTAAAAATATTGATTTTCGAGATATATCCTTTGGAAACTTTAGTCCTTTTTTTATTTACATTATCCTTGATCGAAAATTCCAAAAATATTTTTTTTGAATGGCGCATGTTTTTGTCTGTAAAATGAGCCCTTCATTATTAACGTAGAATGAATACTTTTCGAGATATTAAAAATTGTGTTAAGGCATCTGAGTGCATTTTTATTGATTTTTGCCAAATTGGAATGACCATAATTCTGAAAGTACGAGAGCTAGGACACTGAAAGTTGGCAAACGCTATTATTGTGGATAACTTTCCCTTCTTACCAAATTTCATCCAATTCGAAATCAGTGCGGTCAACTCATTGGTTGATTGCATATGATTTACCCATTAGAATCTTAAATAATAAATAAATATGATTAAATCTTATTAATAACTAGCTGTGCCCGCCACGTAGTGGGCCTTCTGACAATATGTTGCTCGGTTTTGCTTTGAAAGTATTCCACACCAATTGAAAGACTCTTAATTTTATAGTGCTTCAGTTATGGTTTATTTACTTAATTTATATAAAGGTACCTATCGCTCGATAAAATTCTAAAATTTATAAAAAATTCTAAAATTCTAAAAATTATTTTAAACTTCTGTAAGTGGTGTTTAAAATATTTTAATAACAATGTAATTCCACAAAGTAAAAAATACAAACTTTAATCAACTGGCGCCATGTGTTGCGTAATAGTTTTTTAAATATCCCACTTTCAAAAATAAAAATGTGTGTGGTGAAAATATAACCGTGTTGAAAAAAACGTGTTGAAAATATCCCAGTTTTAAACCGAAAATTTTAGCACCTTTAATCCGGACATTGCGTTTTTCACAGCTTTTTCTCCACTTTCTCTTTGAAATAAGATATTTTTGAGGAAAAAAAGTACCCTATATTGGTACCAGAATATTAAGGAACCTCCTCACAAAATTTTGTTAAAAGCGATCCAGTAGTTTTTACGTGATGGGAACACAAACAATGAAGGACAGACAGACAGAGGGATATGAGTTACTTATAGTATATTCTTATTAATAATAAATAAATAAGGTTTATCGGCACTCGAGAAAGGTAAATAATAATGCTGGCGCAGGACTGTACCTTAGTGGCTTTCTGTTGCCTACAAAGACATACCGAAAACAGAGATACCGTAAAGATCCTAATTGCTAAAAGCAATGATAAAGAAAACCACAATGAAGAAGGTGAGAGGAACCTACATTAGATTGTATAAGAATAAGCAGATGTCTCGCAAAAAATTACGTGTATTACGAGAGCACATTAAACCTCTTCTTTATAACCTTTTGTACTTCCACCGCAGTAACTTTAAATGCAACAGTGGGCTACTGCCTAATTTTAAATAAGGTCCGTCTATTAGTTTGTTTTTTTCACAGGTATTAACAGGAGACAATGTCTTCCCAAAGCAGACAATGTGAACTTCGTGTGCCTATTAAACATTATTTTTTTTATATAAAAAGAACTATTACCGACACCAGAAGAAGGATTCATAAATACAAGAAGATTCTGCACCATCAATTTCGATAGTTAAAAACTGGTTTACTGGTTTCTATAGCGGTCGTATTAGCACAAATGACGCCAAACTTTCAGTTGTCCGAAAGAGGTAGTCACGGAAAAATGGCTGGTAAAATTTATTAATTCATATTTAAAATTGTGTAGGGTGCGAGAGACATTGCAATCGAGTGAATATATCACATTTTCCATTAATATGTGTGTATGTGAACAAGATACTCGCGCGGTGAGTGCTGCAATCAAGAATCAAATTCATCGAATTGGCTATGTCCTGCTACCCCACTTATATCCTGTTTCCTGTTTTTATTTAAGTAAATATCTGGGGGTAAGAAATAATACACCTACTAAATGTAGAAAAATTTCTATATCAAAAAAATCTAGCAATTGTAATGCTGCCCTTGTATCCCGATTCAATCGAAAAACCGAAAATTGGTTACACATTTTGATGAAAAAGTTGCAGCTGTTTTCAATATTGTAAGAATTCTATTAAGAAGCAGCATTTAAAGACAATGTTAATGTAGATCGTTCAGGGCAAATAGGAGCGTCCCAAGTTCCAAATAAAAAAAGCCTACCCAATTTAGTTCTAGCCAAGGCACATTCATCAGGTAACCTCACTAAGAAGGGGAAATAATAAGGCGAAAATTTTAAATTTTTTTTATATGGAATTTGATTGTTCAACTTCCATTTAAGGGGAAAAATTGTAAGTTTAAGTGTCAAAATCAATATAAAAAAATTGATTTTTTTCGCCCTAATATTTCCCCTCAGTAGTGAGGCTACCTCATTAATATGCCTTGGTTCTAGCTATATTTAGGTAGGGGAAATATGGCGGCCAATTAGGAAGGCGAAAATTTGTAATAAATTCACAGCAGCATTATCTTTTTGTAAGTCAACGGAATAACTCAAAAGCATCAAGACTAATGATAAAAAAAAATTTGAAAGTTTGTACTGTCATTTTGTCACTTAGAAATTCTTTTTCCTTTTCTCTCGCCGCTTAGCATCAGAGTATGCCGATCAATCATTAACATGACCCCTTACTTGAATGTGTTATCGATTTCTTATGTTTTGCCAATGGAAAAAAAATGTAGCTTACAAGCTGATAAACTTGGCATAACATATATCTTAATGGATTTAAAAAGTCCATTCTGTAGGAAAATAAGTTTTTTTTTTGGCACACTGAGTTGTTGTTCTGCCTAATATTTATTTAAACTATTTTGTTTTATGAAATAAGTTTTTTTCAATTAAGAGAAATTGAAAAATACCTTTCAAATGCTACGTATGCAAAAAATAATAATAATAATAAAAGTAATGAGGTCATGCTGCTAAAACCTTATGTTCATAATTAATTAATTTTTGTCCTTATAGCTTTAACATACTTATAGGTTTTAAATACGCAGTTGAATGCATAAATCCATCTTTAATTTGTCATTGAAAAAGTTTCATAACAAGAAATGCAAAGTTTAAACAAAAAAATTTAAATTTAATATGTCATGTTATGTTAATAATTTGCTGTGGTTCACATCAACTCTTATGGTAAAATTTCATTAAAACATTTATATGCAAACAACAATCGAAGAAAATGTTTTTGAAGCACTTAAAAAATAATGTGTTTTTATATAACATACTCGTACAAAGCCTGGCAGTCATTATGACCAACCTTGTGTTTTTCTCTTTTTCTATGTCTCACTTTTATTATGTTTTTCAAATAAGGAAACTTAAGTTTCAATATGTAATGCAACTTCAGGTTGTTAACATTCTGGGATTTCTTTATTGTCAATAACGAGGGTTGAGTAGTTGTAACATGTTTGGTTAAGTTTTGGTTAAGTTTAATTTCACCTCCAATTAATTTCTAAATTAGTTTTTTGAAAATGTGTTTTAAATCATAATGATTGAACGCAGCAAAAATAGAGTTTTTGTAAGCAGCATACTCTTTTCCTGCGATGAAAAAATGCTGAATAAATGTTGCCTAAATAAATGCAATTTTGTATAACCAAAATGCCGAGTTTTCAAAAAACAGCGAATTTTTATATTTCCCATTACAGTACTGCATACTAAAAAGCATAACTGTATGGGCCGAACATCGGTCATAATAGAATCCTGGACCATATTAGTAAGGAGGTTAGCGAAGCTCAAATGCCGATGAAACGCATCAGTATAAGAAAGGACACTAATTTCGGACGGCGTTATACACAATGAGTGAGTGTATGGAGAATGGCATCAGCATTTTCACTGATGGTTCTCTTATGGACGGTAGAGCAGAAGCAGATGTACACTCAGTTGAGCTAAACTTGTCCTGTAGTCTCCGTTTGGGGGAGTACGTCTCCGTTTACCAGGCAGAATTGCTTGGGCTGCTACATGCGTTGGATCATCGCCTGCTGGAATGTCGGGTGCAGGGAAGAAAGGTTCTCATTGCACTTGACAACCAATCGGTTATAAAACGCATGAAGCAGGTGGACGTGTACTCCAAAATAGTGCTGGAATGTGTTTTAAAGCTTAACAGATGTTCCTCGGTTAGCGAGGTAACATTGATGTGGGTTAAAGGACACATTGGCACTGCTGGGAATGAAGCAGCAGATATACTAGCAAAAAGGGGATCTGCTGAGAATTTCTGTGGACCAGAACCCAGAGTATCACTGGGTAATGGCCTAATACGAGCAAAAGTCCTACAATGGCTGAACTCACTAAAAGAGAAAAGGTGGAGGCAGGCTACTACATGTAGACATGCGCGAATGGTGCTCAAAGAGCCCCTCGGCAGGAGAGCCAGCAAGGTTCTTAGATACAATAGAAGTATCTTAAGCTGGATAACTGCAAACTTCAAGTATCATCTAGCCAAGATGAAAATCGAAGAAGATGATACTTGCAGACTATGCCTGGAACACGCTGATACGGTCGCGCACATTGTGTGTGTGAATGTCCAGCACTGGCTAGCGTAAGACTTAGGACTACGGGCAGAAGCTTGTTAAATGTGGATGCCATGGGGGAACTAAGCCTTAGACAAATGCTAGCAATCACTAAAGATACCGTGATTAGAAAGAATGCCGATAATTTCCAGTCGACACTCTGAAATTACTAGAGTCTAGATTAAAGGCTGGTTGTAGCACGAGACTCAATGATAGTAAGATTGCCGCATGTTATGTCGGTTGTCTATAGTTATTGAGGACGGAAGGGGGTCGAAAAGGGACCCATTTAGTAGTGGTCTGCTTCGTTATTCCCCCTACATTAATAATAACTGTATGGCAGAGATAAAAAATTGTACATTTACGATGATTTAAGAACATATTTCTGCATGGTTTTAGTACATCTATACTGCGCTGAGATAATCGTTTAAAAGGATATGGCTTGCCCTAATTGAGTGTACTGTAAGTAGTTGAACTTATACCCCGTGGAAATGGCGGTGGGTAACATCCTTCTAGTTAGTAGTCCTTGTTTGGCTGGAGGCTGGATAAACTAAGTCGAGTGTTCTTTGGATACCTGTCGATCACTAGTTTTAATATAGACTAGCTGTGCCCGCCACTTCGTCAGCGTCCTTGCAATATTTTGTTCGATTTTGCTTTGAAAATAGTCCACAATAAAGTTTTTTTAAAGAGAAGTAACGCTCAGGCAATTAAAGTAGTTTATATGACAGATGGTTAGTGTGTTAGTAAAGCTTCGCTTATAGCAACACTGTAATAGCACGTTGTGTCTATGGTCTTATTTAGGCGAATTAGTTTAAAGCTAGTAGAGCCAATTTATAATTGCTTTATTTCGCCGGCGATTTAGTGCTATGTGGTAATACCGGCGTTTTTAGTTCCGCCTTAAACTATGCTGCGTATCATTTTATGTATTTTTTACTTTATAAAAAATAAAGTAGGCATATCCGGTTAGTTCAACTGCGTACTTTCATAGCTTTTTTCGACTTTCTCTTGGAAATAAGATATTTCCATTACTGAGAGTCTTATGAATTCTAACTTCTGAGGCAACGACCTCCCCGCAATAAGTACAGAGAGTAACTTTTATATAATAAAAGTACCTTAAGATGGATAGGTACATTAGTCACAGTTCATGGAAGCTTCAAGTATCATCTGTACAAAATGAAAATCGTAGGTGATATTTGCAGACGGTTTCTGAAAGAGGCTGATACGGTTGCTATGTGAATGTCCAGCATTTGTTAAATGTGCATGCAATAGGGTATCTAAACCTTAGCCACTATTCATTACAAGAAGCTGATGAGATGAAGAGACAGGAAATTTTACCAAAAATCTAAACACTACAAAACAAAACAAATTTTGCGAAACTCAATTTCGTAAAATAAAAACACCCCAAATAATGATTCTCACATTTTAACCTCACATTAAAACCATAATTTAAAAAAATCGAAAATTCATAAAATCTTAATTATAGGTTTACGGTAAACATCATAGAAGATCTTAAAAAAAATAAATAAAATTCTAAAAATTATTGTAAAGCTCTGTAAAAGGTGTTTAAAATGTTATTTAATTGGCTATTTGGCAGTAAGGCGTTCATATTTTGTCATTACTTTAAAAGAGCGCCATCTGTTGCGCAACCAGCTTTCACTGCTTTTTCTCCACTTTCTCTTTGAAATAAGATATCTTTGCAGAAAAAAATATCCTATATTAAGACTAAGATACTAGCGTAGGTCCTCAAAAAATTTTGTTAAAATCCATCCAGTAGTTTTTACGTGATGCGAACACAAACAGAAAGACAGACAGACGTGAAATGAGTTTTATTATAATGGGTGATTTTTTTGAGGTTAGGATTTTCATGCATTAGTATTTGACAGATCACGTGAGATTTCAGACATGGTGCCAAAGAGAAAGATGCTCAGTATGCTTTGACATTTCATCATGAATAGACTTACTAACGAGCAACGCTTGCAAATCATTGAATTTTATTACCAAAATCAGTGTTCGGTTCGAAATGTTCAAATGTGACAAATTTTGTTCAGCGATGAGGCTCATTTCTGGTTGAATGGCTACGTAAATAAGCAAAATTGCCGCATTTGGAGTGAAGAGCAACCAGAAGCCGTTCAAGAACTGCCCATGCATCCCGAAAAATGCACTGTTTGGTGTGGTTTGTACGCTGGTGGAATCATTGGACCGTATTTTTTCAAAGATGCTGTTGGACGCAACGTTACGGTGAATGGCGATCGCTATCGTTCGATGCTAACAAACTTTTTGTTGCCAAAAATGGAACAACTGAACTTGGTTGACATGTGGTTTCAACAAGATGGCGCTACATGCCACACAGCTCGCGATTCTATGGCCATTTTGAGGGAAAACTTCGGAGAACAATTCATCTCAAGAAATGGACCGGTAAGTTGGCCACCAAGATCATACGATTTGACGCCTTTAGACTATTTTTTGTGGGGCTACGTCAAGTCTAAAGTCTACAGAAATAAGCCAGCAACTATTTCAGCTTTGGAAGACAACATTTCCGAAGAAATTCGGGCTATTCCGAGCGAAATGCTCGAAAAAGTTGCCCAAAATTGGACTTTCCGAATGGACCACCTAAGACGCAGCCGCGGTCAACATTTAAATGAAATTATCTTCAAAAAGTAAATGTCATGGACCAATCTAACGTTTCAAATAAAGAACCGATGAGATTTTGCAAATTTTATGCGTTTTTTTTTAAAAAAAAGTTCTCAAGCTCTTAAAAAATCACTCGTTATGTATATAGTTTTATGGGAAAATTTAAATAAAAACATAAAAAAGATTTAAAACACGACTTGAATCAATTTCTACTACGTTAATTTAAACGTTATGTTTAATTTTCGTAAGCTACTATTAGCAAGGGTTATTTAGCATTCGCCACAGCCTTTAAATGTTGTATTTATTTTTGTTTATTTACTTGTATATAAACTTAATCATAAAGTGTACTTGCGTTGGTATAAACGTTTTGCATGTGTTTATACATTTACGTTTTTTTTTTTCTCTCTCTCTCTCTCTCTCCCTCTTTCAATTGAAAGTGCTAAATACTTGTTACCACAAAGTGTTGCCTTAATGTGCTTTTCAAGTATCCATTCGTGCTTAATAGAAGCTAAATAAATTTGCGTTTTTTAATCTGTAGTATTTTTTTTCTCGTATACATACTCGTATATACATTTATGTATATGGATTTGTAAACGTTTTCTCTAATTGTGTGGATGTTTGTACAAATAAATGGGTGTGTTACTGTAAAACTGTTGTACCGGGTGTTAGAAATAAAAGAAACTCTTTAAAAAGTAAATAAAATGAAATATAATAAAATAAAATTAAATAAAATTAAATAAAATAAAACTAGATAAAACTAAATAAAATAAAATAAAATAAAATAAAATAAAATAAAATTAAATTAAATAAAATTAAACTGGATAAAACTGAATAAAATAAAACTAAATATAATAAAATAAAATTAAATAAAATAAAATAAAATAAAATTAAATTAAATTAAATTAAATTAAATTAAATTAAATTAAATTAAATTAAATTAAATTAAATTAAATTAAATTAAATTAAATTAAATTAAATTAAATTAAATTAAATTAAATTAAATTAAATTAAATTAAATTAAATTAAATTAAATTAAATTAAATTAAATTAAATTAAATTAAATTAAATTAAATTAAATTAAATTAAATTAAATTAAATTAAATTAAATTAAATTAAATTAAATTAAATTAAATTAAATTAAATAAAATTAAATAAAATAAAATTAAATAAAATTAAATAAAATAAAACTAGATAAAACTAAATGAAATAAAATAAATTAAAATAAAATAAAATTAAATAAAATTAAATTAAATAAAATAAAACTAGATAAAACTAAATAAAATAAAATTAAATAAAATAGAAAAACTAGATAAAACTGAATAAAATAAAATAAAACTAAATAAAATAAAATAAAATTAAACAAAATTATATTAAATAAAATTAAATTAAATAAAAATATATTAAATTAAATAAAATTGAATTAAATTAAATAAAATAAACTAAACTTAATTTCTTTATGGAACACTACTGCATTGAGCTCCTATTACACACAGAAAAAGAAGAAGATAGAGCTTTTTGAAATTGTTTTACACTTGTAAACTCTATTTATTTTTCATATTATACTACCAAGCTAATATTTTTCTTTATTTTAATTCTCTTTATATATTTTTCTTTTATTTGAAAATCGTATATATCTGTCTTCTATGAAATAGAATGTAAAATTAAAATTTCTCAGATTCTATTTCTTTGATAAGTTTGTTTAAATAGAAAATTAATAACAATTGAAACTACCGGGTAGATTGATACAAAGAGTACTGATGACGGACGTAGCTGATGACGGAAAATGCATTCTGCTTTGCTGGTATCTAATTTTTCTTTATCTCTTTATAATTAAGAACTTAAGCCTAAATAATTAATTTATTAATTCAAAAATAGTTCAAATAATATTCATATAATTTCATAAAAAACATGGTTATTTTATTGTCACGGCAGCCGCACTGTGATCTCTGTAACAATACTTGATTGCTGTGAACAAATTATAGTTATTTTAAACAATACTTCTGTCACGATAAACAAGGTTTTGTTAACAGTTAATCATTCAATGGTTATACGTACCGAAAAAACAAAGCAACATGGTTGATTTGAATCATATTAAAATTTAAACCACAACCAAATGTTTTTTAATATTTAAAAATAAAATTCTACTTATAACCATAATATATTACTATTAAACATAGTATGTTAGGTATGACTAAAAAAAAACAAATAATGTTTGGTTTTAAAAATACGTATTTTTGGCCTTTTTTCAGTTCAGCATTAAATACACATTTGTTGTCAACATTTAAATTTGTTTTTTAAATCTTTTAAAACAAAAAACTTATAGGCATTTAAATATTTAAATTTACTAAAATTTTTTTAATTTTAGCAAAATACAGTGAAAGACCATTTTGGACCACCCTGTTCTTTGTGAAAATCTTAAAATAGAGCAGCAATATGTTGGCTCTCGAAGAACTCTAGCGTTTACTTTTAAATCGGTAACCATAAAAATTATCTATATCAAATTGTTGGCCCCCGCACTGTGGTACATATTTGGTAATTTTCTGACAAAAATTCAGTTAAGAGCTTATTACTAAGTACTAGTTATAATGTAACTGATTATTTAAGACATAAAAACCTTTTGTAACACATTTTATCACTTCACTATCATAATAAACTTAAATAAACCCTCCATAAATTTCTTTGTTATCAGTCGATTTTTACATTTTTACATTTATTTATATTTATAGAACAGAAAAAAAAAACCGTAAAAAATTTGAATCAAAATCAAAAGTTATGGATTTTTGACCGCATTCTTTGTGCTCGGTAGGTGCTTTTTTCGAGAAAATCATAAAGTTAGCAAAATCATAGTTTGGGCAACATAGATTTTTTTTTTTGTAAATAAGTTTCCAATATTTCCCATTATTGTTTAAGATAAAAGCGAATAAATTTCGCTTGCAGATATATGATACAAACCGATAGTCAATATTTGGAAGAGAAAAGAGTTTATCAGTGTCAAAATAATGTAGGATTTAAAAAGTGTTTGAAGCACTCGGTACTTTATTTTCTTAAATAATTTTTTATTTAAATAGAGTAAATTCAAAAAATACCATTTTAACAGTAAAGCTGGTTTCATACATTTTGTCCGGACAACATTTTTTTTAATCGTTATAGAAAATGAAAAACGCTCTAAATAAATAAGTGGGTAATGTTAGATAGGACATTTTATTTTCTATGACGTTATGTAGTTTGACATTTCTCTCAGAGAGTGAGAGAAATGTGAGATTAATTCATCTCTTTCCAGACAACTATCTGCTTGAATTGGTTTAATTTCAATTTTGTCCGTACCAAATATAACGGAGTTGCCACCAAATATAATTCGTTAAGAAAAACCTGAATTGAGTTGCCACATCATATAGTGTTTGCTTAGCATGCAATTGGGCATTTGTTTTGTTTGTGTTGATTACTTAAAAATAAATAAAAAAATAATATGTTGTAACATGTATCAATAAACAAAATGTTAAATTAATAAAAAATAAAAAAAATATAAGTAATTTTACACAAAATTTTTTGTAGTCAGTTGTTGCTTTGTTGTCACGTTGTAAAATTAATATGACTTGTTTACTTATGTATTTCGTATGGCAGCTTTGTTTGTCTGGACAAATTTTTCGAAATGAGTTAATGGTGCTGCAAAATAATCTCAGTGTCCGGACAAAATGGTTGAATCCAGCTTAAATGGAGGTTGAGTTACAAAATAAATTTTCTACCAAAATGGAAACGAAAGGAAATTAAAAGACTGTTGTTTGTGTTTCTTCTTTGTTTTGTTATTATTTTTTTTTTTAAATATGCAAGACTTTCTTATTAATTCAATAATCATTTTACGTCTATATTTTTCTGCTTTTCACACCTCTACCAATATCACTACTCTTCTTTCAAATTTATTCTTTTATTTAGCATTTTTATGGTCAACAATACTTTACGTTTGGAGAAATAAACTTTTATTATAATTGGAATATAACATGTAAATTTTATTAACAACATTTTCGATGCCCTATCAAATAACTAAATATATTAAGACTGACACAGCACCAAGAGAAACGGAAAAGAAAGGATACAAAAAACAAGAAGAAAAAAAGAAACATGACATACCTTGTTAAAGAACATGAAAATAAAACCTTAAGGAATTTGAAATGGAAATATGGTCGAAGAAAATAAAACGTAAGTGGAACAAGTAAAGGAATCAATAACAAATTCCACATTTTTCTCACTTCTTTCAAAAACGTTAGTCACGTTTTTATTTTTTTTTTTGTTTGTGGTACAGCCTTTTCTTAGAATTCTGCTGTGGTATAGTCATGGCCTTGTTGCCCAAAAAAAAGACTTGAATAACAGAAGTTGTCCTAATAAAACTGAGAATAGAGATACAATTTTACCTAATTTATTTGGGTGTGTTTTCTTTTTAAACGTTTTTTTTTTGTTGTGGGTTTTTTTTATAAAATTAGCTTTGGGTTATTTACAGTAAATTTCAGAACAAAATTTACAAAGCTTAAACTTTAATTTGTTTTCTTTTTATTTTGTTTGCTCTATCTGTGTCATATGTATATTTTTAATTTCTTTTATGAGTATGTGAAAACAGTTCACAAAAAAAAATTCTTAAATAAATTCTTTAACTAATACCACGAAAAGTACTTAGAGAAAAAGTAAAGATGCCAGGGCTGTCAAATTTTATATTATATGGATTGGCGTAATGTCATAAAATAATTGTGCCTTAAGTTTAGCAAATTTCATTGTAAATAGGCATCTAGGCATTACATAACAATAAGCTTTGCAATGTAACACAACTAAAGAATGGGGAAGTATTATTGTACTTATTTCATCAATTTCCGGAACGAGTGATCTTTCATTTTAAAGAGGGTACCAGACTCTTTCTTTGTGATTTTTTTTTTTAACACGCATTTATCACAACAGCCCACACACCTTGCAAGCCTTGAAAGAACTTTGAACATTGATGGAGAAATCGCCTTTTGGAATCAAGAAAACAAATGTGCATTACCTCGGTCATTTGACAGATATCATTTTTAGGGTTCCGTACCAAATATGTAAAAACGTAGCCCTATTATTTAAGCTACAATGTCTGACCGTCTGTCTATCTCAGGAACCGTAAAAAGTAGACTCATGAAATTTTCACACACGTTACATTACCATGGTTGTTATAAAAACAAATACTAAAACTTAAAGGGTGTTCGGAAAGTGACTTGTTGTTCACGTATATGTCTTTAATTCTTGAACCGTAAGAGGCAGAAACTTGAAAGTTACACACAGTACTGAAAACTATGTCCACTAAATAAACAATTATAAAAATAAAACTAAAAATTAATAAATGATCCGACAGTGACGTGTTTTTTTATGTATATGGCCTTATTTTGAACTCTTGAAATTTTTCACTGAAGGTATATTACTATGACTTCTATAACGAATAATAAAAATTAAAGAGTATTCCGACATTAACGTGTTTTGCAAGAATATTAACAATAATAGATAGAAGGTGCATTACCATGGTCTCTAAGCAAATACTAAAAATTAAAGGGTGCTCTGACGGTGACGTGTTTTTTACAATTATGGTCTTATTTTTTTAACCGAAAGTGTATTTTCATGGCCGTTATAAAAATTAAATAATAATTTTTAAAGGGTGTTCCGATTGTGACGCGGTTTTCGCAAATACCATTTTTTTAACCTTAAATTTATTCAGAGTGCTGTACCGAAAAAATAAAAAATTTAAATTAAAAGGGAACAAAATTTACGTATGAAGCCTTATTTTTGAACTGGAATGGATGAAGAACACTTTAAGCCTAAATAGAGTATGTATAAATTTGTCCTCTATAATAAGTACAAAAAATAAAACCAAAAATTAATGAGTATTTCGATAGTGGGTCCTTATGACCTTATATTTGAACAGTAAAGGGATTAAGCTTAAAATTTACACAGATTATGTTTTAAAAATAAAAATTAAAGATTGTCCCCTCAATGTCCCGAATTCGAGAAATTTGGCCTTCTCTTGAAAACGTTGTGGAAGACACTTGATATTTACACAGGGTATTTTATACTATGCTCTAGTATAAAAAATAATTAAAAATTAAAGGGTGAACAAATTTTTTAACTTTTACTTTTAAACTTATATATTGAAGGTAGTACGGAACCCTACGTGTGTGAATCTGACTCGCACTTGACTGATTTATTTCAACTTGTCATCAATTTTGAAACTTCAAACAAACTATTTGTAAGAGCATGGCTCATTTCCAAATAATGGTAGACATCACGAAATTATACAGGAAAATGAAATTTATTTGTTGGTCATTTGAAAAAGATTTTTACTCCAAATGTATTGACTGATAAACTTGTAATGTCATCTGTCGATGACATTAATTTGGCTACATAATACTTAAGAGTCCGTGACCTGTCTTTAACGAAGTTAACCATTTGTAGGCACACAAATTATATTCAAGCTCATTATTGGTCTTCCTGCCAACTTGTAGTAAAAAATTCGAGATTCTTTAGTGGGAATAGAACCCACAACCTCGAACAGACTAGCATACTATCAATTCAATTCGTTATTCCAGGCCCGGAATCACTATCCTACACAATCGTATGATTCAATCACAAAAAAAAAAAATGACAGAATTCTATTCTACTCAAAAATTGGTTTCATAATGGCGTTGCAGGTGCCTTAATTTTATACAAGAAGAGATTTTGCAAATCTGATCGCAGGGAAGAAATATTTTATGAATTTTTTTTCAAAATGTTAAATTGTACACACCTGTCAAAAAGTTTGTCACACAAATACCCTACTACTAGTCCACACTATTTTTGACAGATCGAACGACTGACTATGATAGCAAATGGCCTTCAAAAATAAAATTGTACTGTTCGAGTTTACTACATTTTAAACCGTTCGAAATGTAACAAATGTTCAAAAGTGTCACAAATGGCCCAATTGTGCTACATTTTGCATCACTGGCTTGAACCATCGAAATACCTTGTTTTGAGACAACGCTATCTGCAAAGGTTGTCTGCTAGTGTTTAAAAAACCCCTGATTCTTTGGCGGTATTGAAACCCGCAACCCCCAGACTGAGAGACTAGCATACTATGAAACAGCCTATGAAGGCTATCAAACTTAATTTTTCAAGTTAGGCTATATTTTAAAAACATATGTATTTTAATACTTAATTTAACAGAGACTTTATTACTTGTGTCCGTGCACAGTGGGGCAGAATTTAAGTATTTTGAAAATAACTCAGCCTTTTGTAAAGGGCTAGGCGATTGATTTAAAATTTAGCATGAGCATAGCAGAAGAGTAAATCAGCTTAAATTTTGACAGTGGGTACCATCCACGTGCCAGAGAAATTGTTGAATTGAAAATTTTTAATACCTATAAAATTATGGTTTAATCGTTAATTATGTTTTAAAATAAGCGTGTTGTAAGCATTTTAAAATTAAAATTTTTGATTTTTCGTTACCCTGGTATAGTTTTTTTTTAAATATTTTAAACAATTTTTGGCAATTTTTTTTAATTTTTTAGTAAGCGAAATTTTAAATATTGAGCTAAAAATTTCAAGATTATCTTTTGACAATTTGAGACGATTTTGAAAACTAGACGATTTTTAATTAAAAACTAAATCTGAGATACTCCTCTGCTCATGCAAAATTTTGGATCAACCGGCCTAGCCCTTTTCAAATGGATGAGTTATTTTTAAAATATTTTGATTGTATCGCCCTGTGCAGTGAAATTTAATAATTTTGTAACAATTTAAGAAAAATACCAAACTTACATCTTAATTAAACATTTATATTCCAACTAAATTAACCACAATATTTACGTAAGTATCTCGTTTACTTAAATCCACAGTCAACATATAAAAATTTATTAGTCTATAGCAAATTTATTATTAGTTAAGTTATACTTTATATGCAGGTCTTTTTTAGGACCGAAGAAAAACAGATCCTTATCACCCACCACATACGAGTACATGTGTGTGTTCACAACATAAATATTTTATTCTATTATTCTATTATTTTTTGTCTTTTCTACTTTAAAATTTATTACATATTTGCATAGTCATCTCATACTTGTTTGTGGTCATATATTATAACATTTTTATTTTAGTCCGTAAAAATTTTTAGTGCAAATATTTGTCATATTTTTAGGATATTGAAAAAAATAGTTTTCCTTTTCGCATTTTTAGTTTCAAGCAGATACATGATTTATTTTATTATGATTTGTTTTTTATTTATTGCTTACGTTTTTATATTTTTAAACGTTTATGTCTGCAAATTGCACTAAAAACATAAAACAAAAAAATTAAAAAAAAATAAAAGTAAAAAAAGAGAAAGTGAAAAATCCTAAACTAAAGCTGAATAAATAATTAATCGGAGTTAAAAAAGTCTAGAGATTCAATAATCTTTGTCTGAATATAGATCAAATAAGAACTGCTTCAGAATGAAGTTGGCCCTAAATAAGGAATGGTCTTCATTCAAACTAAACTAGAACTGAACTAAAAGTCGACGAATACAGTAATAGCCCACCAAACCAAATGTTCCGATTTCCTAAAGAATTCGTAATGACAGTTCGATAAAATGTTCCGATTTCGGAATCGAAATATTACCGAAATCGTAACGATTTTTATCTGAAAGGGTTAACACGACTTCGTAACGATAAGTAGTTACGAAATCGTTACGATATATAGTTACGACTTCGCAACGATAAGTAGTTTTGAAATCGTTACGAAATATAGTTACGAAATCGTATCGACATATATGTAGGTACAAAATCGCAACATGTTTTCTAACGGTACCTCTGGATAAGCTGGAACTTCGTTCTCTGAAAGTTAAGTGAATATAATGATTAGTTAATGATTTGGTATTCAATTCAATTTCAAATGCCCATCCTACATATATTTATAAAATTTTTTTGTATTTACTATTATTCTTTTCTGTGTAATACAATTTTGGTTTTTATTTTCTTACATATAAATCAAAGTTTTATATATTTTTTTTATTTGTTCAGACAAACAACCGAAATGTCTTAACAAATTCGTTATTTTTTCAGTTTTTAGACAAACTCCCGAAATATCTTACCGAATTCGTTATGAAAAGTCTGATTTCCGACAGACTACCGAAATGTCTTAACGAATTCCTTACGACAAGTGTGACTTCAGAAAAAATCGAAAGCTGTGGTTTAGTGGGAGATTTGAATGGAACTGGTTTTGAACTATCCCATAATGAATATAAAATATTGCTGGCAATTAATATTTATTTTTTAAAGACAACACTACCAGCGAAGCTTTTTGCTTGTTTGTAGAATACACCCAGAGTCTTTGGCGGGAATCGAACCCGCAAACCTCAGACTGATACATTAGCGCTCTACCAATCTGTCTATAGAAATACTCACTTCCTTCAATTACTGGAATACTCATACTCCCGTTTATATAATAGCAACGGAAATTTGTCGTCGTAGTCGTAAAAGATTATATTTAATTTATCTATAATAATTCTTGCAAAAAAACCGACTTCAAAACAGACAAATTTAAAATCATGTTTCTTTAAGACGGTAACTATTGCGACACCCTGTAATTTCCGAATTCAAATTTTATACTAGTTATAGCGGTCGTAGCAATACAGGTTCGTTGTAAATTTCAACCATTTGTCTGTAACGGTTTAAAAGTTTGGTACTATATATCAAATTACATAAACTATGGCGACACCCTGTAATTTATAATTTTAAATAATTATACTTATTTTAACAGATATAGTAATGGACATTCTGTCTAATTGTTAAGTGTTTATCAATAACTGTTTAAAAGATAGGGTCATATATATCAAATGACGTCACCTATTGGGACACCTTTTAAATTCAAATTTTAATATAAATACTTTTTAAAGAACACTTTGTAATATATATTCTTTTTAAATTTTAACTTTGTGTCCATATACATCAAAATACATCAACTATTGGGACACCCTATAATTTCCAATTTTAAATATTTATACTTGTTGTTATTCGAGACATAGTAGTGAACATTTTGTCTATTTTTCAAGTGTTTGTCTATAACGGTTCCAAAGATGAGGACATAATGGTCAAATAACATCAATAATGGGGACACCCTTTAATTTATAGACCCAAGTTTTATACTTGTTTTAATAGCGGACTAAGCAATATAGGTTCTTTGTAAATTTCAACTGTCTATCTATAACAGTTGAAAAGTTTGGCCATATATATTACATTTACACTAACTATTGGGACACCTTTTAATTTCCAAATTCATATTTTACACTTGTTATTTTAGCGGACTTAGCAATACAAGTACTTTGTAAATTTCAACTGTCTGTCTATAAAGGTTCAAAAGTTTGGCCATATATACATATATCAAAATAAACCAACTAATGGGACACCCTTTAATTTCTAATTTTAAATATTTATACTTATTATAACAGACATAGTAACGAACATTCTGTGCAACTTTCAAGTGTTTGTCTATAACGGTTCAAAAGATAGGAGAATAAAGGTGAAATTAAGTCACCTCTGGGGTCACCCTTTAATTTTTAATTTTATTTTTTAATTACTTTTTGTTGTTGGGAGCCAAATTTTTTAAATTTTAAATTGGTGACCTATAATGTTCATAATACACGTAAAAAACATGTATGTTGTATGGGGACACCCTTAAATTTTTAAAATTTTGAACTTCTTTTAAAATGGGACCAATCTGTAGCCATAACCTTTCTAATAGTGCAAAAGTTTTTAAAATCGGTTCAGAAATGACCGAGTTCTGAAGGCACAAACATACAAAAAAAAAAGCAACACACACACGAATTGATAACCTCCTTCTTTTTCGAAGTCGGTTAAAAATACTAAGAGATTCGATTAACTTTTTTTGTGTATTGAGTATTTAAAAAAATGATCAAATATTCGATACTCGGTACCCACGCACTAATAAAGAATTAAACCAGAACTTAATACCAGTTAAACTTGAACTCAACTAAAATAGAGTTGGAACTGAACTAGAAATAAATAACAACTGAACTGGATTTAATATAGAACTGAACTATCGCATCATCCATCCAGTTACGAACAAGGTCAGCCGTGTTGTTCAAGCGTCTTTCATAAAATCTATCGCTTATTATTTAGTCACTATGGCAAGTTATGCAGTTGAGTAACATGTCCAAATAAGTAAATTATGTTTGAGTAGCTGAGACACAGATTTACGTGTACATGCCTTAAGGCTTAAAACTGACGGTAGTCCTACAAATATTGTGGCTCTATACGCCCTCAATAAGTAGTAATTTTTGAACATGATATGCAAGAGCTTGCTCATACCTCTTGTTCAGAAGTTGGATTCCACCACACCATTGCCGACTCCTATTGCAAAACTACTGTATATCGACCTAGAAATCTCTCTGTCTGCGATTTAGATCCAAACAACAGTCTCCATGGTACTTGCTGAAGGTCATTAACAATAACAGGAGGGGGGAACCCAGGGTTCCCATGGGGCCACCTGTTCCTCTTGTAACTGTAATTGGAACTCGAAGATTCTTATCTCCAATTTCAGGCCTCGGGGGTACCCCTAGATATCCCAGAAGTGTACCCCTAGAAATATTGAGGCGCTACACATCCTGAATCGGTAGTAATTTTTGAACATGGTATACAAGAGCTTGCTCATACCTCTTGCTCAGAAGTTGGAGACAATTTAAAATTTAACAAACCATTACCGACTCCTACTGCAATACAATGGTACATCGAGCTAAAGATCTCTCTGCCTGTGATTTAGATCCAAAGAACAGTATCCACGTTACCTGCCCTAGGTCCTTAACAATAACGACATAGGGTCCGTTCCCGTTGTAACTATTCGAACTCGAAGGTTCTTATCTTCTAGTTTCAGTTCCCGACAAGCCTCGGGGATGGAACACCTAGATAACCCGGAAACGAACACAAAAAAAATGAAAAATTCTAAGACAACAGCCCCCGGAGGACTATGTTAGCGAAAATTGTTACCACAGGAAACTTGAGTACATGAGATATTAATATTGCCTGTGCACGTGATTTTTACCTTAATGCTAACCAGTGCTCGATATTCAAAAAGAAAGTGCATAACAGTGTCAGCCTCTTTCAGGAACAGTTTGCAATAGTCGAATTCCTCAATTTTTATATTGGACAGACGCAGCTATCCAGATTAATATACCTCGATTAACCAGTCCACTGTTTGTAAGGTATTCGTGTCCATCTCTGCCGACCTATAAAAAACGGAACTCTATCACAAATGGACTTGTTCACCTATTTCTTTCGAGTCCTGTTTGAATATATCAAAATTACTAGCTATACCCGGTGTGCTTCGTTAAACCGTCCACAAAAAATAAAATAAACACTTGAAAGAAAAGTATGGCTAACTTTAAACTAGAAAACGCACGCTATTCTCTTGACAGTTTCAGTTTATATGCAAGGTAAGACGTCCACTGTTGCCATAAAGTCTATTTTTTTCTATGCTATGCGTAATAATATTTAACTTTTTATTGGAGGTACCACTCCCACTATCATTATCCATTCTCTATTTTTCTAGATTGTGCGCATTAGTATAAGGGATACTTGTGAAAATTTTTATATTGTAGTTGTATAGGTACACAATAATAATTTTTCAAATTGTATGGGAGCTTACACGCCCACTGCCCCAATCCAGTGTAAATTTTGCTTAACTATACACATTAATTTGAAGGTTACTTGAGCTAATATTCAAGACTTTACTTCTTGTGGTGCTCTAACTACACGATAATAATTTTTCACTTTGTATGTGAGGTACCACGCCCACCGTCCCAATTCAGTCTGTGTTTTGTAAAACTATATACATTAGTATAAGGGTTAGTTGTGCAAAGTTTCAAGACTCTACCTATTGCAGATCTCCAGGTAGATGATAATAATTGTTTATGGGAGGTTCCACGCCCACTACTCTAATCCAGCTTGTGTTATGCTAAACTATGTATGCATATTAATAAGGGCGTTACTGTTGAAAAATTTCTAAGATTTACCTATAGATTTCTTTAGCTTTTTAAAAAGTGAGCGTAAAAGAGGGCGTGATCAATTTTTATTTCCTTAAAAACCTAAGTTAGGTTATGATAATGATTTAAAAACAATTGGCCAAATCAGTGCAGCCATTCTTAAGTGATGCGATTACGACATTTCATTTTATTTTTATATATAAAATAATCATAAAATTTCCAGTAATGCGCAGGTAGGTCTATATTAAAACTAGAGGTCGAGAATCTTCCAGCAGAAGGCTGTTACAGGCTTCCATTGCGAGGCATATAAGTCGATCAACTGACAGTACTTTCAGGTACTAAAAGCCATAAACTTGTTTTAGCGATTGACATTGGCAATTTCATTGCTAATGAGATTTAGGATAAAGTCTCGTGAGACAAATGAATCATTGGGTTAAGATAATTCGCCAATTCCCAGATATTTAAAAGCTTTTGACATCACCCAGAGGCTAGGAAATTTGTTGCCATACGAACTAAGCTCAAATAACTTCAAAAGGCAACTTGTCATGTCTGAATATAAAGCCGAATATAAGCGAACAGATTTGATCCGTTTGAAAAAAAGCATTGATAGACAAATTTAACAGCATATGTGGTCGTATACCCCAGACAATAATTTTCTATCATGATAAAGCTTGGCCTCATATTTTTCCTACACCAATTAAACTTTTAATAAGTTTTAAATTACAGTTCTATTACTTTTTTAATTGACTCAAATATATATTTATTTAAAACAGAACAAAATAATTTCCTAATTATACATATAATTGAATAAAATAACATTTTAATTAAATTTTAATCTGAAACCAATTAAAACCTTTATACTCCGTATAGTCCAGATATTTTCCCCGCTGACTACTATGTATTTGTTTCCTGCGATGTAGGGTAAAGTATCAAACATTGCTTTTAAACGCTTTTGACCTTAAAAACTGAGAAGTGGGTTTGGAATGGAATCAATAAACTGCCACGAAAATTAGAAAACTTCACAGCTTCCGATGGACAATACATTAAATAAAATATACACTTCCTTTGTTTTAAAATTAACATTAATGTTTCATTGAAAAACGATTTAATTTTTAATTCCATTCGAATAATTGCTATAATTTTTATTTTATTTTTATTTTATTTTATGTATGTCATGTATAGCTTGTATTTCCTTGCAGCTACAAATATCAATTAGTTTTATTCTCCGCATTTGTTTCTTTATTCTTGTGTTCCTTTATGTTCGTGTTTATTGCAAAAAGAAGTTTCTATAATTTCATTTTTAACGTTTACGTTAATTAAACAAAATTAAAAACTTTATTTGCCAAAAAAGTATTGAAAATTAAACAAAGAAAATATCCACTCCCAAAAATATCTATAAGAGATATGTATAATATATACACAGTCAAAACAGATACAATAGAAAGGACGTCAGTTAAACTGAAGTTTATATATTTTTTTATACCCTTCACCACAGGTGGAAAGAGTATATTTTATATATTCTGGATCCTTATACATAGAAAAGTTGATGCGAGTGGTAATGTTATTTACCCAGGCAGCAGACGAGATACAGAAGATTTAAGCCAAGTTTCGAAAATGTTCGGATACCAAATCAGAAACATCAGATCATTCCTTTGGGGACTGCGGGTAAAAAACTACGCCGACCTATATATTTTCCTGGTTTTTTTCGGTTTTATTGATTCTCTCTTTTTTTTTGTTAAATAAATATTAGACTGCGACAGGTAGATTGCAAGGAGTGCATACGGAACTCTGGGGTTCAATAACCCCCTGTGATTGCCGATTTTGTATTCATTTTTAGGTTGATAAGGTTTTTCTGCTTTGATTTGTATTAAAGGCCTTTATAGAAAGCAATAAATATATAGATAGCCAATAGACCACAGGGTGCCCACTGGTAACCAGGAGCAGTCAATAGGCCCATTTCGGGAAACAATATGAGGAAATTTCTTTTTATGGATTTTTTGCTTTTCTCTGACTATTCTAGCGCAATATAGATTGCAGGATGTTCCTAATTTTTACACAAAAAAATTTAAATTTATGAAAAAAATGTAAATAATAAATAATAAATAAATAAATAAATAAATATTAATAATATGAAAAAATTAAACAATTATTGTAGTTTTTGACCTTTTTAATAATTTTATAATGAAGTTTTTAAGCTCTAGGTTTTTTTTATAAAAATGTTTTCAATTTATTTTTATTTTTATATTCAATTTTCCGCTACACCATTGGGTAGTTTCGTCAGGAAATAAAAATAGTTTTATATTATTTAATTGAATGAAATTATTTGAAATGAATGAAAACATTCAAAAACAAAATTTAAAAAAAAAATAATATTAAAAATGTTTTTATCTGTTTTAGTAACATTTTATTTGTTTTTGAAATTTAGTTTTTTAAATTTGATTGAGAAAAAATATTTTCATTCAATTTAAACATTTTTATAAAAAAGACCTAGAGCTTAAAAACTTAATTAAAAAATATAAAAAAATTTTAAATAATTTTTATAAAAAAAAAAATTTGTTAAAAAATTTTAAAAAAATTTTCAAACAATTTTTACAAAAAATATTTAAAAAAAATTTTACAAAAAATTTTCGAAAAATATTACAAAAAAATGTTTTTCCAAAAAATTTTTACAAAAAATTTCCAAAAAAATTTTTACAAAAAATTTTTCAAACAAGTTTTTAAAAAATATTTACACAAAGATTTTCAATAAAAAATTAAAAAAAAACATTTTTAAAAATTTTTACAAAAAAAAAATTCTCAAAAAATATTTCAAAGAAACATTAAGTGTAACTAAATATCTAGCATTACTATGGTGAAGGGTGTATATAGGATCAGCATGGCCAAATGTTACCCTCTTGTTTATTTTAAAATTCGTTTAATCAGCCAAAATAAAAAATAACACAAGAAAACCTCATTGGCGAATATTTTATTTGAAAATTAACCCAACAAAATTTAAACTTTAACAAATCAATAGAAAAACTCACAAGAAGTTAAAAAATGTAGTTTGGTGGTCTCCAAACCGCTTAAGGGTTTAAACTTGGCTATAGTCTTTCATTGTTCCATAAATTGCTACGTATTATGATTGGCACACAATAGGGGCGCTAGTCTACGCTTAAATTTCACTCAGTGGTAAGACCAACGTCTGATATGAGCATCATGCTCTAGGTACAGCCGAGAATCTTGATTGTATTTTTCAAGAAATAACTTAAGGGTAAGTATACAATAAAAATAGTAACCGGAGGCCTTGTATTGCAATGATGGTAATAAAAGTGAAGTTAGAATTATAAAAAGCTAAATGCCCAAAGCTGGACAGGTAAAAATCATTCTTTATTTAGAGCCCGTATCTCATCAGTAGCTTAAGTCGCTGTCACAGCCTCCAGGTGAATTTAAAAAAGCAAAGAAAGAAAATTGAAGTCAAGATGGGTTTAGTTGATTCATCAGAAATCCAATTTCTAAGCGGTTGGTCATGGGAAATTCGAAAATTACCTGGCTAAGATGAATATCTTAGAGAAGAATATTATGCCTGGAATAAGCTGAGAATGAATGTCTAGCAATGGCTATTATTAGCCGTAGAAACATGCACAGGTACATATTAAATATAAATCCTATTGGTGAACTTAATTTAAGGCAACACTATTAAAATTTCGATAGGCTCTGTGATGAGATAGGAGGTCAACAATCCGAAATCCACTTATAATAACTCTCACATATTTCATTGCATCCACGATCCGAACTTCTTGGAAGATCATTTGGTTTTTGTCAATGCTACACAATTGAAATATAAAATATTTTCCGGTTTAATTTAGGTCTTTCCTTATACTTATATCTTGCTTTCCTTTTGAGCAATAACCAATTTAAAGTGTATAAGTTCGAAAATAAAGAAATAATTGAATTAAACAATCGTACTGGTGTGCGAGTAAAAGCAATAAAAGCAACACCAAAATTAAATCCTTAATATGTTTTTCCTTTTGGCTGGCATTTGTGCTTTGCTGCATTTTTTCTTTCCAAAACAAAGAGTCAAATAACTAATGATGCTTAAAGTGCAGGGAAATATTTAAGTGGAAAAAGAAATCAAAAATAAATTGAAATTAAAAAAAAAAAATATTCTATATGAAAAAAACAACTACGGAATATTACACAAGAAATGAAAGGAAAAATTACCAACTCTTAAACGTCAGCAATTTCCCATGTTGAAAATGACAAAATGGTTTAACACTTAAATGCATTTTTGGCTAAAAGGGTAGTAATGCTTTATTTTGTTGGTGACTTACAATTATTTATAATGCAATGATTAATTTTTTGCAAACAAAAGGATATGTTTTCCACACTAAGAAATTTTTGTTGAGTCAAGCGAAAATCTTAAGCGAATAATGAACAATATTTTAGCTACAAATATAAAAAAATGTAATACAATTAACTTAAAGGTACCTTGTAGTAGAGTATACTGTTAGAAATGCTATTTATATTGAGCATTAATATTATTTATATTTTTATCTTATATAAAATTTATATACACCACATACCCTAAAAATATATCTTTTAGCTAAGTTGTGAGACAATGTTTTTGTAAATTAAATTAATTTAACGAAGACCCAGTTTTTTAAGTTGTGTTATATTTTTTGGATATAGATGTGTTGCAGACAAAACTTTATATTTTACTAGATGTGCCTGCCACTTCGTCAGCTTCCTTCAATATTTTGTTGGATTTTGATTTGAAAGCAATCCACACCAAAGAGCCTTGCGTTTTTAGTTTTTTTTTTCAAGAGAAGCAACACTCCGGCAATTAATACCTACATTAACAGTCTTACTTACTTTAGAAAGGGATAGTAGTAGATAAGATGGATAGTGCGATAGTAAAGCTTCGCAAGCACTTCTGGTGTTATTTAGGCGAATTAGTTTGAAGCTAGCATAGCCAATTAATAATTATTTTACCTCGCCGGCGATTTAGTGATATGTGGTAATACCGGCGTTTTTAGTTCCGCCTTAGTATATGCTACGTAGTCCCGAATTACATTATACAACTTTTGTCGCTGCAATCTTTCTCGTTTCTTCTTTAATATTGCATTTGTGTTTATAACGTGCAATTTTTATTGCAGCAACTTGTATGGATGTATACATTTGTTTACGTTTTAAACTTCAAAATTAAAACTATGAATGAGAGTACAAAACGAATTTCAAGAGTACATGCATATGTGTACCCTTTTCAATTCCTCTCTCCCCTCTCGCCAACTAATGAGGAATGTCAGCGACAAAAGTTGCATAATGTAACTCGGAACGTACCAGTTTATGTATTTCTTTACTTTATAAAAAGTAAAGTATTCATATCCGGTTAGTTCAATGGCGTACTTTCACTGCTTTTTCTCCACTTTCTAAGATATTTTTGCGGAAAAAAAGTATCCTAAATTGGGACCAGGATACTTGGTATCTCCTCACAAAATTTTGTTAAAATCCATCTAGTACTTTTTACGTGATGAGAACGCAAACAAAAGCAGACAGACAGACAGACTGATATGAGTTACTATTTTATTATATGTACAGATTACTTACAAATCATATATTTTTAGAATCAACCGCGTGTTGTAAAGTCATATTTAATAATTTTTTCTGACTTAAGGAATAATGTGCATCATATATAAATCTATGTTATGACTTATTAAATTTTATTATTTACTCCCACTTTTTTTGCTTTATGTCTTTATTCCATATTCATTTTAAGTAGCATAAAAAATGGGTGGTAAAGGGTGTTTTTATAAGAGCGTCCGAAGTTTAACTTGAATTAAAACTACAATAAATTAATGAATTAAATAAAACTTTTATTCTGTTTAAAGAGAGATTCCATGGCATGACTTATGGACCGATGATACCGTATAAATAAAATTCACACTAAACAGTAAATTTTTGTGTATGAACTAATGTCTTATTTAATTGTTTTGCATTGTTTTCGCTCTATATTTGGAAATCCTGTTTGATGACGTATTAATTCAACTAATAAATCGGTAAAGTGCGAGTTAGACTCAGACACCTAGGGATCCGAACTATGTTCATTACATCTTAAAAATTCAAGTTGCTAATTTGCTTTAATTTTAAAATTAAAGTCATATAGTCATATTCAAATTGCATGATTATAGGAACACCCTTTACATTTTAGTAATTGTTGTTATAGCGGCCATAATAATACACTTTCTATAAAAATATCAGGAGCCTAACTATTGCAGTGAAAGAAATAAGGTAATATTCGTGAAAAACATGTCACTAACGGACACCCTTCAATTTTTAGTAATTGTTATAGCGGCCGAAGTAACACATCTACTGTAAACATTTCAAGAGTCTACCTATTACGGTTTATAAAATAAGACTATTTACGTAAAAATCGTGTTACTATCGAACACCCTTTAATTTTATTATTTGTTATAGCGGCCAGGGAAATTCCCTTTCTATAAATATAGCAACAGTCTACCTGCTACGATCAAAACAATAAGTCACTATGCATGAAAAACATGTCACTGTCGCAACACCCTTTATTTTTTAGTAATTGTCATATCGGCCGTGGCAGCACCTCTTCTGTACAAAATTTCAAGAGTCTACCTATTACGGTTCAGTAAAGAAATCATGTCACTGCCGGAAACCCCTTTAATTTTTATTGTTTTTATAGGGCTCATAGTAATACTCCATCTGTGAAAAATTCAAGAGTCCACCGATTATGGTTAAAAAATTAGGTCATATTCATACTAGTCACGTCACTTTCGGAATACCCTTTAATTTTTATTTCTTATAGAGGCAATAGTAATTCACATAAAAATTATAAGATTCTACCTATTATCGATCAAAACTTAGGCCATATACATGCAACTCACGTCACTATCGGAAAACCTTTTAATATTTATGTTCAATTTTGTATACTTGTTTATAAAACGAACATAGTTGTAATTACTATCTGAAAGCTTGTCAGTCTTTACAACATTGTAGGAAATAAAGCTGCAGACGAGTTGGCTAGAGCGACAGTTGATTTGAAAATATATACCCTGGTCTTGATTCTGTGTATGGGAGGTTAAGAGGCAAGTTAAGACGTGATACTGAAATAACGTAAATTAGCTCATTGAGTGGAATATCTCATTTCTGGTGGAGCAGAGAAGTAACGGAGATCGGAAAAAGCTATTTTATATGAGTAAGTTTGAACTGGAAAAGTGTGTAGGACAGGACACAAAGTTCTCAGAAATTTCTGAAACAAAAATAATCTTTGTGTGGATGATATCTACAATTGGTGTGGCGCAAAAGAGGAAAATGCTAAATAGCATCACAGCTAAAGCGGAGAATGCAGGTCTGATTATAAATACCTCAAAAACAAAATCAATGCATTTCAGCTATCTCTTTTCACTGTTGGGGAAACAGCTTGAAGATATCACAACCTTTTGCTACTTGGGCAGCATTATTGCTACTTCCGGTCGCTGTAGCGAAGATATTCAATTCCGACTGACTAAGGCTACGCAAGCGTTTGGATTCGTGAATAAGTTCTGGATATCAGCTAAAAGTATTCAATAGCAATGTAAAGTTAGTACTGCTTTATGGCTCCGAGACCTGGAATTTAACCATACATACAAAAATTAAAGGTCTTTGTCAATAAATGCCTTCGCCGAATACACAAATTATATTGGCCGCAAACTATAACAAATTCTGAGCTATGGTTTAAACGAAACAACCTTCAATTCATCATAACATCAAAATACGTAAATATAGGTGGTTGGGTCTACGTAAGCCAGCCAATGACATCAATAGGAAATCCTTTAAATACAACCCACAGGGAGCAAGAAGTAGGAGGGAGGCCCTAAAAATTCATGGAGACGCCAAGTTCAAGCCGCATTACAAACTGCTGGATTAACCTGGAATGAAGTCAAAAGAGCAGTATCAAACAGAACTCGATGAAGATCACTTACTTAGCCTCTATATTCCTTATAGGAGTTTTAAGGATTATATACTAGAAGAGGAAAATGCATTTCAAAATTTCTATAAAGGACTTAAATAAGGACTTAAATAATGGTCTTAAAATTGAAAATTCCCTTTATATATGTGAATACTTACTACGTTTGGCATAATGTAGCCAATGCAAACAATTATAATGAAAACCAATAAATGTATAAAAAAAGAAACAAATTGGTGTGAGTGTAAGAAGTCCGGAAAGAGAGATTTTAGTAAATCAAACTTGAAACTGCAAAAAAATAACTCGCAGCTAGTGACCATAAAAATGCGATTTAGACATGGTTAAACTGTAAAAAACAAAACTATAAAAAATTAGTAGAAATTATAAGCTAAAGCAGTATAAAGAATTGTCATTAGGTTTCGCATGATTTGTCGTAAATCATAAACCAGTAATTATTTTATAATTTAAAGGCATATTGGCTATCATTTGTACAAACATGTGGTTATTCGATGAACTCATTCAGGACCAACGTGCCTGTTTTGCCATATAAACGTAGATAGATATAGCTGTAAACGATATGTATACGATATGGATATGATATGGATACGATATGGATACGATATGGATATGATATGGATACGATGTGGATGGTATAGATACCAACGGCATGTGATTTCAACGGGACGACACACTACGTACAACACAGCTTATATCTCATTAGACATTCTGCACGAATGAGTGACGAGTTCACCTCGTTAGACTATTACTTGTGGAGTTATCTTGAGTCAAATTATTAGTCAAATTTGGTTTGATTTATGCTCCAGAATCATAGATTATTGGACATATTGGAATTTCTTGTCGCTTCACTAACAAAATTAAGTCACAGCTGCGAATTTGATCCAGAAGTTCGAACAAACTTAATCAGACTGTGACATGAATAAACATTACACATCATATCATCAAGAGCAATATGTGTTTGTCGAATGGAGGCGTAAAAACATTTAAAGAAAAAAATTATTCATTGATTAGACATATTTTTATCTCTAATGATTTTTTTTTTTATTTTATTAGAACTATATAATATAGTGAATGATATCATATAATGAAAGAAAGAGAGTACGAGCAACTGAGGCCTTCGAGTCATACTCTAATGATTTGTAAACAAGTAATTTGCTGCAATGTCCATATGAAATTTGAAAAAAAGGATCCTCATAAAATCTTAGGCCAGATGGTCCAATGAGTCGACTTGCTCGACAATCTGGCCCTCGATGGACCAAAAGAAAACGGTCTCGCTATTTCGGCTGCAGAAAGTGCAGATACGAGACTTAATAGCAATCGTCACTGGGCATTGCTTATTTGGAGCCCATGCAAGCAGGATGGGTATCCCCTATAATGACTTCTATAGAAGTTGCCAGGATGAAGAAGAGGAGGAAACGGTTGAACACCTTCTCTGTCATTGCCCTGCATTAGAACACTGTCGCCTACAATACTTGGGACGATGATGTTTTGAAAGCCTCTCGTGTGTTTCATCTCTGGAACCAATCAGGATTAACTCCTTTTTAAGGAACTGTGGTTGGTTTTCTAACCCTCTTCCAACTGAAGTGACATAGTTGCTCATCAACATATGTCACGTCCAATAGTGCCTTCACGGCTAGCACCTTCCCTGTCTATTTCCCTGTCTATGACCTTCTACCCACTTCTCTCTCTAATTTCTCAGTCTAACTTTGTTTTCTATTTTCTCTGTCTATCCCTCCTCTTATCTGCAGGTATCACAAAGGGACCAACATAATGGACCCAAGTGAGCTATTTCATTCTCTTTCTCCTCCTCTATACAAGCTGCCTGCTTAACCTAACCTAACCTATCCTCATAAAATAATTGTTGATATTCTCTTTACTCGAAGGCGTAATTTTGTCGTAGCGTTTTGAAAACAATGGTACATACTAGCGGAAAGTGGCAACTAATATTTGGTGGGACCGGTTGGAAGATGGCCTTCCTCTAGTTTTTTTTACATGACATCAAAACAAAAAAAAAAAATCCGGCTACAACTAGGTTCAGGTCATAATAATTGCCCTCTATAAGTTGATTATTTTCCGTATATAAGGATTTAAAAATTAGAAAAATAAAAAATTTTCATTAAATTAATTTTTAGTATATGTATAGATGAAGTGGCCTATCCTGAATTAATGTGGGGTCTACTTTCAGAGTTCATAACACTTAGCTGTAACTCTTCTATTGCTCTGAGAATTTCATTAGAACCAGTCTACCTAAAATCCCCCAGTGTGCTATTATTAAGGTATAAAAGAAATATTATTTCTTCATTTGAAACACATAGATTTGAGTTTTAAGGCTTTTTGTTGAACGCGTTTATTGGAGAAAATGAAACAGAATTTTTTGTACAATATTTTTTATAGCCCTTTACCTTTTTACGATTGTGTCCATATTTTTTTCAGCATTCATATTGTCAGTTATGGCAATTTACACTATAAAGTATAAACGATATGTAGTTTGTTGTTCTTTCATTTTCCCATAAAAAAGCCGTAAAATAATATTTCCATGAGCGGTGATGACTATTTTTATAGTGTCAAATCATGTTTAAATCATAAAAATGTTTTGATATGGAGTGAAGCAAAACTAAGAAAGTGATTTAAAATAGTAAGAAGACTTTAGTTGGATAAGAAAAAAATAAAAAAAAAAAATAAGAAAAAATGCAACCACATCGAGAATACTTAATCTTCAACGGAACAATAGAGTTGAAAATTGCAGCAGAATGGCTTTACGGAATGCTGATTGCTCATAGTAATAAACGTAACGATTGAACAGAGAATAACATTGGTGTTTTTACTCTTTCAACATTTATGTACTGTTTTAGTACACTCAGAGAAAAACGTGGTGAGCAACATCATAGTGGTAAAACTGAAATATCCTTCTCACTTCAAGCATTCCATTAGGCATTCTTAAACCTTTTCTCGCTACGACCCTCATTTGTCTGGGCCTTCCAAAGAAGGGCTTTTAGAATAAAATAAAATATCTGAATGCACTTCCATTTAAATGCTAGTGTGCTAGTCTATCAGTCTGAGAGCGTAGATTCGAATTACAAAAAATTAAGAAAAAATTAAAATATTTAAATCTATTCATATAATAAAAAAGTAACTCATTTTCTGTCTGTCTGTCTTTCTGTCTGTGTTCGCATTACTTACAAACTACTGGATGGTTTTTAACAAATTTTGTGAGGAGGTACTTTTGTATCCTGATTCAAATATAGGATACATTTTTTTTCGCAAAATTATCTTAGATCCAAGATAAAGTGGAGAAAAAGCAATGAAAGTACGAAATTTTTTTTACCGATTTAAAGATACTGCATACTTTAGGGCATCTTTTACGTTTAAAAGCGGGATGTTTTCAATACGGTTGCGCAACAGAGGGCACTATTTTAAAATAATAGTTAATTAAATAAAATTTGTATTTAATTTGTATTTTTTCCTTATGGAATTACATTGTTATTAATATATTTTAAACACTTTTTACAGAGCTTTACAATAGTTTTTAGAATTTGGGAATAGGTACCTTTTACATTAGTGCTGGCACTGCTACTACTTTCAATTACTTGATACAACTCAATACTTTTCAATTGGGTACTCAATAGTACTCAGTACTTTCGTTTACATACTAGCAGAGAAAAGCTATCGTCGTAGTTGAAAAATATTTTTATAAATTTATTTCTAAAAATACTATGGTAAAAGTATCGATTAACCACTTTTGAGTAATGAGTACCCAAAAAAAAAATCATCGAGTATCGAGTACTCGGTACCCACTACTCAATACTTTGCCAGCACTACTTTATATAAAGTAAATACGTAAGAGTGTTAAAATTTCGTGTTGATTACTTTCAAAGCAAAATCGTAAAAAATATTGTCAGGACGCTCACTATGTGTATGGGTACAGCTAGTCGCTTCTAAAAAACAAAAGTTTACTTAATTGGTATTTATTTAATTGAATGATGATTGGTCTTTAAATGCCTTGATATACTAATTGGTACTGCGCTAGTCTTGCAGACTGCGGGAACGCTTGCCGTCAAAAGTGGAAAGAGAGTGGAAGGGGTAATTCGCAAGGACAACCTGTGTAAAAAATATATGAGAATAGAAGGCCTTGTGCAACGCAAAGAAGTTGTAAAGAGGATTTCATACACTTTCCTGTTACTACTAGGATATTGTAATTGATATTAAGTTAATTGGATTTTTTCCTCCAGTAAATGAAGTACTGTTGTCATAACTTCTAGTGAAGATCGTCTGTTTGGTACGATCAAGATCACCAAAATAAGGAGGATTTTTTCCATTGACATTAAGGATCTATATACTTCAATACTTGCAGCAGAAACTTTAATTATTCTAAGCAACAAATAAAGACGAGTAAAGCAATATTAAAACAAAACTACTTTCGATTTAATAACATATTTTATAAATTTCCTGACGGACTCGGCTAAGGAAACCTAACATCCATAATATTTACGTATGTTATGAAAATTTCTACATAACTTTTATTCTCATAAAAGTACATCCATCCAATTCTGTTTTTACACGGTTTGAAAAATAAAAAACTTATTTTTTTTACACGATTTTATTCCATTTAGCACGATTCAAAATCCTTTGGGCTTAGATTTTATTTGTAAAATTTAAGTTTTGCGAAATATTTTTATATCAAAAATTTGGAGGAACTCCCTTTTTGTGCAAACAAGCATTTTTACTTGTTGGAGCAATTGAAATGTGTTAATATTTTGTGAACTATCAATGCAATTTGTAAAAGAAGACGTCGAAAACTACAAATAAAAAAATTCAACGTCAAGCCATTTCTTTAGAAAACAAAATTGTAATTTTAGATCGCCTCGAAATGGAGAAGGCTCACCATTTCTTGACAAAATGTTCAGTTTAAAAGCAGTCATAGTAAGTCTTCATCATACACTAAAGATGCAAATAAACGGTGCAAATACACATATTATTATGTGTAAAAATTAACATGATTTCTTGTTATTAAAAAAATTCACGTTTTTCACCAATTTTAGGTTTTAGAGATAAGGAACAAATCTGCTATTTTTGAATATGATCAATGACTTTTTTTACGCGGTTTTTTTTACACGGATTTTTCTGGAACCAATCTACCATGTACAAACAGAATTAGGTGTAATAGGTTTTGGTGGAACTTTGTTTTAAAGACAATTTTGAAAGGGGAACCATATTTTGTGGGGTTTCTGTAAATAAGCCAAATTTTTTGTCAATAAGCTGGATACAAACAATAGCAATAATTTTCGCTTTAAGTGCTCTTTAAATGCATACAAATGGAGTTGGATAGATATCAACCTAGGCAAAAATTTATGACTTAAGTTTAAAATATAAGCTACTTCCGGTTGACCATGTGCATTTTGAAATAAAACCAATCTGTTCGCAGATTATTCTATAAGTAATATGAATTACCCACCTTAACAGCTTAATTGTTTATTTTACCAGTTTTAAGCATACCTGCAATGAAAATAAGAAATGAACAAAAAATTATATATTAGATTTTCGTTTAAACAAGCTGGCATTTAATTTATTCGTACAGTCTACATTTTAGTTTTTATTGAAAAATTACAAATGAACATAAATTTTCTTTTAAACATATATTGACCTCCCTCTGTTTAGTAATTTGCTAATGTTTTAATTGAAATAATGTATTCATAAACACACTTGCATAAGTTCATATTTGCTCTTAATTACAAACAGTATTAAAGTAATAAATTTTATAAAAACTTTTGTGAAAACAATTCTTTGCTCAATTGCATGCAGTTAAGTAAAACTATACTCGTAAAGTGCGCGTAATAGTGATAGAACAACATAGTTAAAGGAATGAATAAAAAAACAGGTAATAGTGCTGTGTTCGGCCGTGACAAATCTTCTACACTTTTCACCATGGTGATTTTATTTTTACAGGCATAGGTACAAAATTGATTTAATTTAAGAGACAAATGCATTAAAAAAAAGAACTGCGTTTTTTCCTCTAATCAGCAATATTACGTTTGCGATATATATCGTCACCTAAAATGTCTAACTATGTAAAAATTTTATAAAGATTTTTTAAAATTTTATAGACATTTTTTTTGGAAAAATTTTTTAGTAAATATTTTTGTAAAAAATTTTATAGAAAGTTTTCTATAAATATTTTATAATTTTTTTTTTTTGATTTATTTTAAATATTTGTATAAATATACTTTTAGTAACATTTTTTTTTTTTAATTGAAATTTTATTGAAATTTTTTCGTAAAAAGTTTATAGATAATATTATGGAATTTTTTTCTTTATATTTTTTGCAAAAATTTTTTCAACTTTTTTTTGAAGAAATTTTTTTGAAAATTTGTTGGAAATTATAAAGATTTTTTTTTTAATTTTTAGTAAAAATATTTTTAAATTTTTTTTTAATATTTTGTAAAACTATTTTTTTAAATATTTGTAAATTTTTTTTAAATGTTTTGTGAAATTTGTTTTTAAAAATTTTTGGTTAAAATTTTTTAAAAATTTTTTCTAAATGTTTTCGGTAAAATTTTTTTAAAAAATTTTTGTAAAAATTAGGACCTTCCTGCAATCTAAATTGCATTAGAATGTTCATACAATAGCAAAAAAATCCTTAAAAACAATTTTATCATTTTGACCTCCCCTCCACCAATGTGTCTTTTGATAGCTCCTGGTTACCAGTGGGCACTCTGTGGCTCTATTGGCTACCTCTATGTGAATTGCTTTTTATAAAGGCCTTTAATACAAATCAAAGCAGAAAAACCCTACCAACCTAAAAACAACCAAAAATCGCCCGTCACAGGGTGTTATTGATCCCCCGAGATTTATATGCACTCAATGCAGAAAAGAGAATCATTGCAACCGAAAAAAATTAAAACAACGTGAAAAAATATAGGTAGGCGTGGTTTGTTTGCCCATAGCCTCGAATGGAAGGGTCTGATGTTGCTAAATTCCAGTAGTGAAATTTTCGAAATTATACCTGGCAGATCGATTTTCTGTATCTCTTTCTTATATATACCCTTTTCCACCTTTGGTGAAGGGTATAACAATATGATACCATTAGGGAAATCACAGATTTTGGTTGCATCTGGTTTTATTTTTCGATATATTTTTATTCCCTCAAAATAAGGGAATCGTACGATTACTCAAGACCCTCAAAATAAGGGTATGTTTCAAATATTACCTCTTCGTTTGACCCAAATCTTTTACCGCCCAGCTATTTCTTCTAAATTGGAAACAGGAAATAATCGCAAGGGCCTAAATCTGGGAAGTATGCGGGTTGGGGTAGCAGTCGTGACCAAACTTATAAAATGTTGCCATAGTGCAGTCGTACATTTTCTAGATAAAACATCGCTTTTAACTTGGTTTGGCGAAGTCTTTCTTCAATATAATTTTTTATAAATCAGCCTTTTTAAGGTAATTAAGGTGACTGATTGAAGCCATGACCTTGAATGCTGATAGACCCATCTTTCCACTGTTAAAATTGTTCTGTTGTGATGGATACATATTTTGTCGACAGTTTCATAAAGAAGCAACCAGTATTGTTTGGATTGCTCCTAAACATCGCAAAACCCTCCTTTGAAGTAGTCACACGGTTGTGCTTATAGTCGATTGTGAGTAATCATGTCACTTATTACGTGGAGAGGTTTTTCATATCCAAATATTCATATGTATTGATCCGCTGCGTTGAGATGCCCACTTCCTCAGCCATCCCTCGCACTTTCACAGTCCTATCGTTCAATATCATTGCATGGACTTTATCGACTATTTCTGACGAAATGATCTCTTTTGGGCATCAGAAGACAGTAAGACTCTTTTTAACAATTGAAGTGGTGTGGTGGTGCATAGAATTTATCAAGCCTTTGGATTCGATGTTGGTTTTTTTATTCAGAAAATATTCCAAACCACAACATTAGGAATAAATTTGTACAACTTTGAAAGAGTTTTTCTAATAGAAGTCTATCGATAAGTACAATAGCAAACCAAACGGGGCACATGAGTGTGACCAGATCTGATAACCGCATGCCACTTTTATCATTGTGAGATTATGAAACCTTCAAAAAACCCCTTAAAACTACTTTTTCTAAATATTTTCATAGCCTGCGCTCAACATTTAGAAAGGGAATATATAAGTTTGTTATTCCATTTTAAATTTCCACGATATTGCTTTCCAACCTCCCTAGAAATAAATTTCCAACTAGAAGAGAAATATAAATATAAATAAATCAAATAAAACATAAATTACAGTTTGTGACAGAAAACAATACATGGGTAGTGATAGTTTTTTTTTCTTATCAGAAAGAGGTTATCAATTCGTCTGAATGTTGCTTTTTTATATATGTAACCGCAGAACTCAGCCATTTCTGAAGCGCTTTAAATTTGTTTCTTTATTTGAAAGGCTACGCTTTGGTCCCGTTATAAAAAAAGTTCATTATATTAAAAATCAAAGGGTATCCCCATACAACATACATGTTTTTTTATGTGTATTAAGAACCGTAAAGAGCACCAAATTAAAATTTAAAAAAAATTGAGTTTCGCTATAGCTCCCAACAGCAGAAATTAATAAAAAAAAAAATAAATTAAAAAAAGGGTATCCCCATAGGTGACGTAATTTGACCTATATGGGCCTATCTTTTGAACCCTTATAGACAAAACGTTGAAAATATGACAGAATGTCGATTAATATGACCGTTAAAATAAAATGTTTAAATATTCAAAATTTTAAATTAAAGGGTGCTCCAATAGTTCATTTAATTTGATGTATATGGCCATACTTTTGTACAGTTATAGAAGGTCCGCTGAAATTTACAAAGAAACTGTATTGCTAAGTCCGCTATAACAAGAAGTTTAAATTTTGAATTTGGAGAAAAAAGGGTGTCCCAATAGTTAATGTAATTCTATGTATGTGGCCAAACTTTTGAACTGTTATAGACAGACAGTTGAAATTTACAAGGAACCTGTATTGCAAAGTTCACTATAGCAAGTATACAATTTAGAAATTAAAGGGTGTCGCCATAAATTATGGAATATGTGGCCCTATCTTTTGAACCGTTAAACACAAACATTTGAAAATTAGGCAGAATGTCCACTACTTTCTCTGGTAGAATAACAATTATAAATATTTGGAATTATAATGTAAAGGGTGTCCCAATAGTTCATGTAATTTTATATATATGGCCAAACTTTTGAACCGTTATAGATAGATAGTTGAAATTTACGAAGAATCTTTGTGGCCAAGAAAATTTTTACAAGTTTTTACAAAACAACAGCCTGAATTTCAGGTTTGAAAATCTTTAGTCAACTTTCCGTTTGGCAGTACGCAGCTAAAAAGAAAACTAAACGGAATTTTCGACTATTACAGGGATGTTCTAACAAAAAGTGTAGACTTTTTTTCTTCAGCCGAAACAAAAATTAATGTTCAGGCAATTGTTTGGTAACGGAATTTATGACATTTCATGTTTTTTATACATTTAAAATATTTTTTGTTCATTTCTGTGTTGATATAATGTTATTGTGTACAATAAACAATAAAATTTAAAAAACATGACTACATGATTTTTATTTCTACAAACGACCACATGATGAATTTTACTTTTGTAGAAATAAAGGCAAAAAAATCAAAACTGAAATTTCGTTGAGCTGCGTACTGGGCTTTAAAATTGTAAATTAAAGACTGTCCCAATAGTTCATGTTATTTGAGCTATGTGACCCTATATTTGAAACCGTTATAGACAAAGGCTTGAATGGTGTCCCCATAAAAGACGGATGTTGGTGAAAATAGCTTAACTTTTAAACAGTAGTAGGGGGAGGCATTGTCTTTACTTTTTTTCCGTCTAATTTCGGCGCAACTTTTATTTGGTTTAAATTTAATCCTTACAGATTACTTCTGACATTTTTAGTTTAGAATTCTATGTTTTAAAGTCGGTTTTTTTGCAAGAATTATTTAATTTTTTACTTTTTTTTTAAATTTGCCAAACAGCTTCCAAATATCGAGTTACAGGTTAAAAACCTGGTTTTCTTAAGCCAGTAACTTCCTTTAATATCTCCAGATTTTAAGCTTTATTCAGCAGATCGCTTAAGAAGAAATAGGGCTATTCAGAAGGATGTTGTTGCATTATTTAAGATCATTTAGAAATTCGAGTATATTTTTCCAGCAAAAACATTTTTTTTTCAATTACTGCGGAGATAGATTATATACAGAGACAAATTATATACAGTAGCACTCCTAATATTTTTGAATAAAAGTTATAAAAAATTAAGTAACCTTATTACTTTAACTCGCACTATAAGTGTGCATTTTGAAAAGTATATTTAGTTTATGTTTAAAATTTAAATGCCTCAGTACGAGTATTTACATTTCGCTGGCAAATAATTTAATTTTAATTGTTGCAACAAAATTTCTGTTGTTTTGCTTGAATAGTTTTATGCCTGCACCACTACGTTCAAAGCAGTTGAGCGAAAAATATGGCTCCAAACAACTTTTGACATATTGAAACTTAATTTTTGAAATATGCGTATATTTTGCTTTTACAAATACAAACACACACTCACACACTCACACTCAAACATTGTTATAATTTATTTTGTAACATATTATTGGTTGCTGTATAAAAATTTGCAATTTTGTGAATGGCTAAAACAATTTATTTTTCCAAATAAAGTCTTTATTTAATGTTTAATGTTGTAGTTAGTTTGGGAAAATTTATGGTTAAACTATTTCATGAAATAATATGTGCAATGGAAAATGGACTTTTACGAAATAAAGAAGACCAAAGAAATTTATCTACATAAAGAATTATTTGTTTTAAATCGGAACCCATTATGCAGTTGTGCAAAATTTGGTGGATTGAGGAATTATGGAGTAATATTATGAACTTTATATCAGTTCACGGACATATTTAAGTAGTACAAAAATACGAACCTGTATAAAATCTAATAAAAAAGAATCATTTCTATAAACGGTATTACCTTACAATCTCTCTCTATTATTTTCATTTTTTCAATATTATTAAAACGAAGATAGTAAAAGCAACGCCAATATCCTAATAATATCACTCATATTTCCCCAATAAACATACAATTTCGATAACAAATTTTCTAATGTTTTGTGTTATAAAGGCGCGTGAGGGAAAACATTAGTACAGATCACCTCTCGATGGCACTAATTGTCTTTGCAATCTGCCTTCTTACTGCCTTCAATCTGCTTTTACGTAAAGCTTCCGGGGATATGGGGGCACCAGACCCCCTAAAACCTGAATCTGAACAAACAGGTCTGCGTAATATAGGTCTTTAGAGGCCCGACCAGTGTCCACACAACTGATACCACGGGAAGCGGTAGCCCCATAGATAACTCTGTGACAGATTATTGGTAAGGTCCCTGCGGGGTACACGTAGTGGCTATGGCTTGGACCAAGGTTTTGCAGAGATGGAGCAAGATTAGTCAAGTGTGGTGTTGTACTCTCAACAGAAGGCATCAATAGAGTGTCAGGAGTTTGATGGTATCAAAAAACCCCAAAACAAGGAGATAGAATACGGATCCAGGATCTTCATTTTTATTGAAATGCTACTCATTGTACACTCAAAATTTCACTCAATTATAATACCAGCATCTGGTTATGACAACATGGCAGGTACTGGCGATAAATATTGAACACATTTTGAGCACAGATCATGGAGAGATGTCATCGGGGGTAGTAGGACTGAGAATCAACTACTATGAGTCTGTGCAAAAAAAGCTTTAAAGCGTAGATTTATACCAATGAGTGATGGAGATATCTCAGTTTTTAGTAGCCAAACTGCCAACAACGCACTTAACTCATATGACTTAACCTTCAAGTAGCACCAACACTGCACGAGGACACTTTAGAGTATATTTTGAAGGATTGTAATGTCTTATGACACAGCAGATGCAACCAGCTGAGCAAGCACCTACCGGAGGATGAGGATCTACCAACACTAGAAACAACTGCGATTCTGATATTCCTCTGGAAAGCAGATCTAGATTCTGCGAATATTGCGACAAGTCTTGTTTCTTTCCCTTATTGGTATTACATTTTTTTTAGTCCTGTTTTAATTTAGAATTATTTTAATTCGAGAACAGAAAAAAAAAACTGATTTGTTTTTGGCTGGAACATGGAATTCGAACGTAATTTTTTGGAGAACTGAACTGAGTACGCAACGTCAACACTACCTAAATATTCTTCAAGAACAAATCTCTTGTTGTATTGAAAAGTTATTAAGGTAATATTTGTCCGAGTGTTTTTGTGCATGATGATTTAAAACTTTTCCGGTATAGACTGGTTCTTGAAGTGGATAATACGTATTTTTAAATTATACGTCTAGCAGAGTTTGATATGGTATTTAGCTGTCTTAGAAGGCATAGATGTGATCGATCCTGAAATCTGAATAATGACTTATTCATGGTAATTCATTTAAAGTCGTAACTAATAGATTCATGTTTACTTCTTGTATTCGAGCCGCTCTTAAAATTATTACGACATGTTTGCTCGATACAGTGGATATGAATTTTTCTGTGAATGCTGTGCAAGATGCTATTGGCAGAATTTCTCAAAAATGCTAATAATTTCTTATTTGTTCAGATCCTCATTCGATAGTCCGAATGATCGGTGGGTGAACAGTTCATGAAATTTGGCCAATGAATTGGGGATGAGAAAAATTTGTGCAAATATGGTTTCGAAAAATCTTTCGCAAGAGTAAATGGAACCGAGTTTTTGGCCAGTAAAAACATTCCTTTAGCTCCTCAGCCTCCTTATTCACCCGACTTGAGTCCGTGAGTTTTTTTTTCTTCTATTCCCAAAATTGGAAATCATCTGAAAGGACGTCATTTTGGGACAGCCGTAACCAATGACCAACTGAAATCTATTTCAGTATCCGAGTTCCAGTACTGCTATGAGGAATGGAAGAATCGTCTGCAGCGCTGTGTGCCTTCCCAAGGTAGTTACTTAAAGGGAGACAATGTGAATTTGTAATTTAATTTTAATAAAAAAATTAAAAAAAAGAGTCTCTTAGTTAATGTTCAATCGATAAATTACTGTAGCCCTCTGTTATCTGTCTTAAGTAAAATGTTCATTCAGGCTGATTTCACGGGCACCAGATTTCATTGCATGTTTTAATAAATTTAATTGAATACAATCGATTACTGAAAAATTTATGATTTATGACAAATTGTATTTTACCTTATCTAGAGAAAGATTAATTATCAAAAAATTAAACTGCATAACAGCAAGTCTACACTTCCCTGTAGAGAAACCCCAATATATTTCTAATATTTTTTATCTTTTTTTTATTAAAAATAGTTTTACTATTGAACAGTAAAAATTTTTTTTTATAAATTTTAATAAAATTCGTACGCAAAAAAATTATTTTTATTGCAATTCAGCGTTATTGCCTTCAGTCGGTCAATGGTAAAACATTTTATTAGATTTTTTATTTGGAATTTAGTTTACTAACCAAAAATCACTAGTAAAAATTTAGTCCTATTTTTTAGGCTTTCAAGTTTATTTTCTAAATATATTTATTTAAAATTAGAAATATACAAAAAAACACATACACACAAACAAATGAAGAATCAAGTGTGTATTTAGTGTTTTTTGAGAGAGAAATAAAAAAAAATGATTGAAATGCAATAAAATTTACCATCAACTTTAGAAGTGCTTCAATGCCATCCTACACTATTTGGAATATTTGGACCAATTTAGTCTATTCATTTATTTCTTTCAATCTAAAATGCATTTTTACAGTTTTAACCTCAAATTTTATTGGAAACCAATTTTTATCTCTTAAACGTTCCTGCACCACTTTAATGCAATTGTAGCAGTTTCTTTAACGTCAATTGCACCCAAATTCATACAAGGCTATGGATTTGATAGAGAAATAAAAAGGAAAAAGAATTTTAAATTAAAAATGTTTTGTAATTTGAATAAATGAGCAAACAATGAGCTGAATGTATAGTTAAACTAGTGGAAATTGTTAAAAAAAATTAAATTAAATAAAATAAAATATTGGAAGTGAGTACAAAATTCGGAATTTTTTTAAAACAGAAACAAAAAATGGATAAAAAAAAGTAAAAACAAACAAGGCGATACGAAATTTAAAATGTTTATAAATGTAAATATTCTTTTTATTATTATTTTTTTATTTTATTTTTATTATTATTATTCTTATTATTTTTTTAATTTTTTTTTTTAAGGGCAAGTTTTAAGCTTTTTTGAATGCAAATTTCCGTAATTCAAATAATTTCAGAATTCTAAAAGATCTTTGCCTAAAATAAGTATTGTTGATTTACTCTTCAATAGGTTAAACATTGGGCATAAGAGTATTCTGGCGCTAGCCAGTAACGACCTTAAAGGGTCCAATATTACGATCGAACGTATGAGCGAAAGAAAAGTAGTCCAAAGGCTGCACTTATTGCAGAAGACGTTTGTTTTGTTTTTACCTGCGGAGAACTATCGATATCAATAACTATGAGAGAATGTCAAACTGTGTTGACATTTTTAAGGGTTTGACAAGTCATTATGAATGATTAAGCATCCGAACAAATTGTGGAAATTTACTTGGAAAAAAGAGTAGGATCACTGAAAAACTATCTGGAAGAGCTAGACCCAACTTCTCAATCAGATTATTCATTATGGCGTCCATGCAGAAACCTTCAAAGATGAGTCATACGTAAGACTCCCTTGCCAATTTCTTCTGGAGGCTAGGCAAGGAATGATACCGAAAAAGGCAAAATATTTGTTGGACATTTTTTACTTCAAATATATCGACTGATATAGTGGAGTTGCCAACTGTCGCGGATAGTGCTGTAGTACCGCTAATATTTAAATTTGGTAATATTAAAAGGGCAATAACTGATTTAAGCACTAAGAAAGCCCCTTGCTACCTTTAAGAGAAAACCAGTAAAAAAATGTTATTGGAGGTGTTCCGTATGGCCCGCAAAATTATTCTTTTTATTTTTAACGCCATTTTACGCCTTGAGTACTTTCCTCAAGATTGAAAAGTTTTCTTAATAAGCATGATTCTTAAACCAGGCAATGACCATACAAAAGTATAATCATATAGGCCTTTAAGCCTTTTATCAAATATATCAAAGCTAAAGAGGATGTTAATAACTATGCTGAACCCCATTCTAAGCGACAAAGAATCCTCAATTCGCCTTTAGGAAAAAATAAATTCACAGTTTAGTCAATGTTGTTAAGAAGGTCGTTTAAAAAAAAATCGAACTAACATAAACAAACGCCGCGATACGGGTATTCTAATTTAGCCTCTATTTTCGCCCCTCACTCTCAGAATCGACCTAACTCTTGCTAACTTGAATGTTTCACAGTGTAATTATAGGGCTTAAGACAACGTATAAGGCTTAAGTCTTTTGCTAGCAATAACAAGAGACCTTCTAAGGAAGGAAGAGAAGAAGGTCGTCATTCACCAGTGGACAGTTTGAAATTACTACAGTAAATAGTAAAAGCCAGTGTCAGCACCAGACTTACACGTAAAACTAAATTATACGTAAATTACAAATCGGTGTGCGTGAAATTAATTCAAGGAATGAACGGGGTTCGAAAAGAAAGTATACATCCCAGCAAACAATTATTGGGTTTTGGTAAGCAGTAACATAAAACTCATGTCTTTCAAAAGCGGTTCTCATAGGCGCATCCAATAAGCGCATTCGAAAATGCTATAATTGTAAGACAATAATAAGAAACTACATCCTCTCTAGCTTACGAGGATGCACCTATGTAAGCGAATAAGTTTTCTCTCATAAAAGTTATTGAAACAAACAGATCTCTCTAACTTACCCGGATGTAGGTATGTAAGCGAATAAGTTTTAATACAGAATTTGGTGAAGCAAAGAGACCTACCAAGTGGGACACATCGCAAACAAACAACATGCCTTGCTGTTGAAAGAGAGAGTCTATTCCGCTCTCCCTTACAAACATGCTTCCAAGTAAACTTATTTTTTGGATTTATTTTGCATTAGTTAATACAGTAAATACCCTCTCAAACACTGTTATGAATTATTTATAAAACATACTCTCTGCATGTTAAGCAACTCTGTTTATAACGAGTGATTTTTTAAGAGCTTGAGAACTTTTTTTTAAAAAAAAACGCATAAAATTTGCAAAATCTCATCGGTTCTTTATTTGAAACGTTGGATTGGTCCATGACATTTACTTTTTGAAGATAATTTCATTTAAATGTTGACCGCGGCTGCGTCTTAGGTGGTCCATTCGGAAAGTCCAATTTTGGGCAACTTTTTCGAGCATTTCGGCCGGAATAGCCCGAATTTCTTCGGAAATGTTGTCTTCCAAAGCTGGAATAGTTGCTGGCTTATTTCTGTAGACTTTAGACTTGACGTAGCCCCACAAAAAATAGTCTAAAGGCGTCAAATCGCATGTTCTTGGTGGCCAACTTACCGGTCCATTTCTTGAGATGAATTGTTCTCCGAAGTTTTCCCTCAAAATGGCCATAGAATCGCGAGCTGTGTGGCATGTAGCGCCATCTTGTTGAAACCACATGTCAACCAAGTTCAGTTGTTCCATTTTTGGCAACAAAAAGTTTGTTAGCATCGAACGATAGCGATCGCCATTCACCGTAACGTTGCGTCCAACAGCATCTTTGAAAAAATACGGTCCAATGATTCCACCAGCGTACAAACCACACCAAACAGTGCATTTTTCGGGATGCATGGGCAGTTCTTGAACGGCTTCTGGTTGCTCTTCACTCCAAATGCGGCAATTTTGCTTATTTACGTAGCCATTCAACCAGAAATGAGCCTCATCGCTGAACAAAATTTGTCACATTTGAACATTTCGAACCGAACACTGATTTTGGTAATAAAATTCAATGATTTGCAAGCGTTGCTCGTTAGTAAGTCTATTCATGATGAAATGTCAAAGCATACTGAGCATCTTTCTCTTTGGCACCATGTCTGAAATCTCACGTGATCTGTCAAATACTAATGCATGAAAATCCTAACCTCAAAAAAATCACCCATTATTACCGTCTTAATTTATTTATTCATTTCTTGTAGCACGCACTTCAACCAATACTCAATTGCAAATTGGTAATTGATATTCTTGTTGTGTAAAAATAACTAACTCCTTGCATTTTGCTTCAATCGCAAATTTTATTGTTCTGTGGTTGCAGCTGTTTGTTTTTCTGTTGGCTTTTTTTTGGGAGTGTATTGTAAGTAATTTCAGATTAGTTTTATTATATTTTTGTTTATTTAAATGTGCCTTGTTTAGAAGTGTATTCCAAATGCTTTCTAAATTCTTCTCACGTTTGTACAAGTACTTCGTTTTATTATTTTTTATTTTTTTTTATTTTAGTTTGGCTGTTCTGTCCTGCATAATTAAAGTTCTTTTTTATTATTATAATTATTAAGCAGTCACTTGACTGTACGAGCTGCTCTTTTTTTCTTTATTTTTTTTTCACAAGTAGAAAATCCCTTAACAATTTGAAAAGTATACATATTTTATTGCCCTTTATGTTTTTGTGCTTTTGTGTTAACTTTTGACTTTTTTCAACTTTAATTTTAACTGCTGGGGTTTATTGCTGTACAGTTTTGTGCCGGCATTATTTTTATTGCAACATTGTAAATTGTGTTTCATACATAAACAGATATTATTAACTTTTTAAGTTTATGTTGAATTCAGCTTTAAATAAAAAAATATCAAATAATTGTTTAATTATGCCAATTATCTCCTTAATGTTTTTTAATATAAAATTAAAATTTATTTATTAGGGGATAAACTGTTCACTATGCTCATTTCGCTGGTTAATTTAATGATGAGCTGTCATAAGTATGCGGATAAATGCTCATAGAGAGCTATTTATTCCCCCAAAAAATTAATTTTACTTTTATTATAACAAATAATGAGTCATTATATAAATTAAATTAAATTTAATTTATGTAAGATAATTTTGAATATAGGACTACACATAAATCTATAACATATAATAAAATAAATCAGTCAAGTGCGAGTTTGTCTCACACACGTAGGTTTCCGTACTATGTTTAGTAGGACTTTAAAAAATTCAAGTTTTTAATTTTTTTTTTTAATGTCTTATGGGGCATCCTTTAATTTTAAAATTAAAGTAATTGTCGCGAAAATTGCATCATTATGGGAACACCCTTTACATTTTGGTAATTGTTATTATAGCGGCCATGGTATTACACTTTCTATAAAAATATCAGGAGGCTACCCAATGCGGTTCAAAAAATAAGGTAATATTCGTGAAAAACATGTCACTGATGGAAACCCTTACATTTGTAGTAATTGTTATAGTTACCGAAGTAACGCATCTACTGTAAACATTTCAAGAGTCTACCTATTAGGGTTTATAAAATATCACTGTCATATCATAAGGAAAAAACACTACATACAACCCTAAATTTCGGGTTTTTTGGGTATTTGGAAATTTTATTTAAATCAAATAAAAGCTATTTGGTAAAGAGTCAACAAAGAATTATATTTATTTAAAACAAAGCCAATTCAAAGGCATAAAAACAATAAAAATAACAAAAACATATAATATTCACAAGCAAAAGTTCAACATACAGCTATAAAAGCTATAAGTTATTAAAGCTTTTGAACTAAAACAAAGGTCAATTTTATTTTTTTAATATTTAGTAGGACCACCTTAAGCATCTTTTACTGCCTGAAGCCGGCTGGGTATTGACAACACTAAATTTTCAGTGATATCTGGAGTAATTTTGACCCATGCACCAATTAATGCGTTTTTGAGAGTCTCTCGATTTGTAATGTCATATTTTCGCACTAATCGTTCCAAAACATCCCAAACCTGCTCGATCGTTTTAAGATCTGGTGACTGAGGTGGGGAATTCAGCTATGGTGGAGCATAATAAAGAAGCCAGTCTCGAAATATGTGAGCGGTGTGCTTGGGCTCGTTGTCTTGTTGAAAAATCCAACGATTTCCAAGACCCAAGCTTTCAACGGATGGTTTCAAATTTTGTTCCAGTATACTTTTATATTGATGTCTGTACATATTAAAATCGAAGAAAACCAAACGACCCACTCCAGATGATGTTATAGCTCCCCAAACCATAATACTACCACCACCATGTTTCACCATAGGTATTATATTGTTACGAAAGAAGAATTTATTCATTATAGGCTCTGAACCACAATACACTCGAACAGCAACATCATTAATGGTTTGTTTTCTTACAATGATGAAAGAAAGCAACAAACAATAAAGAGTAACGCCTTAAACGAACATTCGCATATACACACACACATTAAATAAACGCTCATCAGTTAAATACACAGCCACATACATAAATAGAAGCATAAACAAATAAACAGTCACACATACAGGTATAAAGAAATAAACAACCACACAAACAGGTATAAAGAAATAAACAAACATATAAACAGAAAACAAGAGTAGTAACAATCAAACCTGCCAGATCTGTCTGGAATAGAACATTCTGGTGCTTTTAAATCACCTATATAAGTGAATCGTGCTGGCGAGTAGTATGGCAGTATTCATTTTAAAGTCAAAGAGTTAAGTTGTCGAATTTTTTAAGAGTGTTTAACAGTTTGCTATATTTTTGAACAGTGGTGTTAAATAAATAAAGTGACTTACAGTAAAAGTAATAACAGTGTGTATTTATTTTGCAATTAAAAGAACCACACATAAAGTAAAAACGTAACAATATGCTATGGTTCCAGTGCAGTAATGGGTTTTCTCCACACATTTGGTCGGCTGTCGCTTCCAAAAATATTGTACTGGCTCTCATCGGTAAATAAGACAGTTTTACCGAAATTCAAATCCTTATTTAGATAAGTTTTTGCAAATTCGACGTAGGTGCCGATTCTTAGCAGAAATTAGTTGTTTCTTTCGCGGCGTTCTACTTCTAAAGCTGTTTTCAGGCAAAACAATTATAGTTGTTCGTGACGTCACAGAAACATTAGAACATTTCTCCATGTGTTCCGCTAATTTCGGAGCACTTCTTCGTGGATTATGATGCATTTCTTTAAGAATAACTCGCACATTCCGAATTGAAAACTTCCTTGGCCTGCCAGATCTTGGCTTATTTTCGGTGCTATTTGTGCTTTCGTAGTTTTTTAAAATAGTTTGGATAGTAGCACGACTTAAGCTCACTATTTTTGAAATTTCACCGAAAGATTTGTTTTCATTTCGGTGTTTTACCACTAAATTGCGAACGCAAAGTTGTATTTCTTTTCATTTTTCCATTTTTTATATTTCAAAATATTTTAGTTTTGACTTTTTGTTCCTGAATGATAATATCGTTTGTCAAAGAAGTCAAATATGCGAAAATAACCGCATTTTTATGTTTACGCTGTATATTCTGACAGAAAACTATAGGGGATGCTACACTGTATGTAGACTTTTTTTAACACTGATTTGTGTTATATTCGAGAATATCTTTGTTGACATGAATATATTTGTAAATTTTTATTTATAAATAACTTTAACTATTAAAGTAAGAATTAAGCTCATACTAAGTTGTTTTCAAATATCACTGTAAAAGTTGAAATCTAAAAATATTGGGCTGTATGTAGAGTTTTTTCCTAGACTGTATATCATATCGCTGTCCGAACACCCTTTAATTTTTACTATTTGTTATAGTGGCCAAAATTATGGTTCAAAACTTAGGCCTTTTACATGCAAATCACACCACTATCGGAATACCCCTTTATTTTTAGGTTTGTCTTTTTATACTTCTATATATAGCGAAATAAGTTTTAATTACTGTTTGGAAATCTTTAGTCTATACCCCCTACAGTTCAAGAAGTATGGATGGATTTTAGCAAAATTTTTTGAGGAGGTACCTTAGTATTCTGATCCCAATATAGTATAATTTTTTTCCGCTAAAATACCTTATTTTCAGGAGAAAGTGGCGAAAAGGCAGTGAAAGTTCGTATTGCATGCTTTAGGGCATCTTTTATTATTGAAAGCGGTTTATTTTAAACACGGTTGCGCAACAGATGGCGCTGTTTTAAAATAATGACAAAATATAAATTACTTACTGTCAAATAGCCAATTGAGCTTTACAGAGCTTTACAATAATTTTTAGAATTTTAGAATTTAATATAAATTTTAGAATTTTTCTTAGGGATGGCTACCTTTATATAAAGTAAATACGTAAGATTATTAAAATTTGTTTTTGATTACTTTCAATGCAGAGTGAGTGGGCACAGCTAGTACTGAATAATTTATGGCATATTGGAATATGAGAGCTTCGATGTCAAACACTTTATATATAAAACTTAATTGATAAAGTATATTTCGGACTTCAAGAATATTTTAAATCCGACATATGTTCCTTTAAAGTTTTCGTTATAAAAAAAAAATAATTTTATTTTAATAAAATATATCACCCATAATGCCATAATATATGATGCACTTATTTAATAAAAATTATCTTAATCCACCTAATTTCATGCATAAATGTTATAAATTTAATTCCTTTGACTCATTAATTACATGAATGCAACACACAAACAAAAAAAAAAAATAAAAATTAAATGCATAATTGCAAAACAAAATGAATGTGCAAGAATGAACAAACCAAATAAGAAAAAAAAAACAAATTGCAAAATTGTTTGCCCAACTTGTTGCATTCATTCATATATAAAAAAAGAACGTTAAGCATCAAGTCATTAAATAAACAGAAAAAGACCCTACACAAACATGAATGCAATGAATGAATAGAACCAGCAAAATGGCTCAATGAATGAGTGAAAACATGCATATAATTTGTATGCCAAATGTTAACAAATATATATACACAGCTACACTTACACTCACACTCACACTCATACACATACATCCTCCTCTCTGTTAAAAAAAAAAACTTATTCAAATACATATATAGAAATTATAATGTCTGTTTCATTGGATGAGCAATTTGTTTGCCAGGTCTGCTGTTTATACACTAGATACATACACTAACGTTGACAAAAAAGATGCGCGTAATAATAATAAGATCATGTTCTTATAAGAAGAATAATTACCAAATAAGGCCGATATTATGTCGATGCTCTTCATACCCCTTATATTCGTTTCCCTCACGCGGAAAAAAACCATGATTGTGATATAGTCACAAGAACCACATTATATTTACTGTAACTATATGTGGTTGCAATGAACACAACATTGGTAACGGTAAATAAATGTTGTTAAAATTTTATTATTATTTATCACCTAGTTTGAATGAGATATTAAACAAAAAGTGATGACACCTTTTTTGAAGGTCCTACTGATTTCCCGAATCTTTCGAGGCACATAAATAAAAATTGGTCACCAATTTGACGAAACTGAGTATAGGATTTTACCACCCTTTGATAACAGAATCGCACCTTTACTTCCAATTCCTTTTAACACCTTTTTTCACTGTTGTACTGTGTTGTTACACTGGTCAACACAATTCCGGTTTCCTTAAATTTTTTTTCTGGTTTTCTGGCTTTACTTTTGAAAATATACAACTGTATTGTTTTTTTTTTATTTCTTATTACTATTATTACTTATTACTATTAAACACTATCAAATGATATTTTACAAGTTTTTCTTAAATAAACGACTTGAGATAGATCTTGTTGCAATCGTCAGCAGTAGTCCCACCCAGTAAATGGTGCTGTCATGTTTGCAGTAAATTTTCCTACTTTCACTTATTTTTCTCTATTTTCTATGGTAATAAGACCTGGGAAAAGTTATTCTATATATGAATTAATATACTAAGGTATGTCCTCACAAAATGTTATTAAAATTCATCCAGTAGTTCTTGCATTACGGGAACACAGACATGCAGACTGATAAATTCAATTCGATTAATAACTGCACCAGGAACAAAATTTTAAAAAAATATTTTATGTGCAGAAAGGTTTTATTATATGTATAGATATGCGTGCCTCATACACATTACTTTTAAATTTATTGTTTCTAAACAACAACAATATTTCAAGAATGCTTGTGGTACATATGCACGCATTCAAAATATTCTATAGAAGGTAAATGAGGTATGTACTCCAAACATAACCCATATTTATAGTGTAAAAAAGTCACATTATTTTTCATACTGAAGATACAATGAAAGCGCATTTGCCGTTTAGGTTCAAAACAGAGTAAGTATTTGCTCACCACTTTTGCTCATGTTCACTCGTTCTTGTATCATTGCTTTTTATTTTTTAATCATGTGCGAGTGTGTTTGCTCTGTTTCATTTTCATGAAATAATATTTTTTACTTTTGCACACATATAATTCTTCCTGAATGAAACCGCTTATTGTATGTTTTCTTTCACAGCACATGAATGAGAAATGTGCACATTTCACTTTATTCATAAAAAAAGAAAAATTTTTAATAAGACATTAAATTTTCTCACGCATGTAGAAAATGAAAATCTTTCATTTCTCACTCAAGAAAAAGTGAAATGTGCACATTTCTCATTCGTGTGCAGTGAAAGAAAACATCCAATACGCGGTTTAATTTTTTGTTTATTGCTCACTTATGAAATTTGCTAATAAACGAAGTGAAATGTGCATATTTCTTATTCATGTGCTGTGAAAGAAAACATACAAAAAGCGGTTTCATTCATAAAGAATGATGTGTGTGCGAAACTAAAAAATATAATTTCACGAAAATGAAGAAAAGCACACACATCCGCACATGAGCGGTGGAAAAATTAAAAGCAAAGCAGATGATCTCTCATGTGCAGTGAAAATGAGTAAGTCCGCAAATACCTAGTCAAATATTTATTGCATAAATAAAGTGAATAGTTACAAGATAAAGCATTCACTTCATTAGAAGGGATGGACCTCTTCCCTTTCAAACATATAAAATTAACATTTATAAATAGTATTAGAGCAAATGATATAAACAAGTACACAAACCATATCCTTTCTACGCGCGCGCCTTTAATATTCCTTTAAAATGCCCAATGCAGACTTCATGGGTTTGAAAGGAAGATGGAAGGTATAAAAACAGCAAAAGAAATTCTTTTTATATTTGCACGATTGCCTGCATAGTATATGTGTGAATGCAATTTAAGTGTAAATATATTTCTGTTTTTTATTTTCAGTTGTCTTTGTTGCAATTTTCTTAGTATTTAATTTTTTGCACTGCTTCTTAAATGATTCTCGTGGTGTTTTTATATTCATTTTAACATTCATTGAGGTTGTTACATGAAATACTAAAACAAAAGAAGCTAAGGGGAACGATCAAATAAGAAACCAAAGAGTAAAAGGCTAAAAGAAAACTTTACTGTCAGTTTTAGACCTACTTTAGCTTTGGCACAAGAATGCATACGAAACTAAAAATGAAGTTAAACAAATACATACAAGGCCAGAATAAAAGCGCAGTTTCAAAAACTTTAATGAAATCAGGTATATAGATAGCATTTGTTATTCTCTATATAAGTTTTCAAAGCTTTTTTATGGTCTGTTTTAAAGACCACGCAAGCTGCAAAGCTCCTGGCCTGTCTGATGAAAACGTTCAGAGTCTTTGGGTGGAATCGAATCCGTAATTCCAAGACTGATAGCCTAGCACACAATTTATCAGTATATGGATGCACTGCAAAAAGAACAGGTAAGAAGGTTAAACACCTAAGCTCTCCATGCTAAATTATTAAAATTTTTTGTGTCAGAGGGTTGATAGATTAGATCCGATAGGTGATCTACACATAAGCGATATTTTCATAATTTCCGTTTTAATTCTAAAAAGGATAAGGGCTAAAAGTGGGCTTAAACAGGGACCGAAAAATTTAAAATAAAATTTTACATTGACTTCCAAGTGGATCCAACCAAACTTAACGGAATATTTACCAACATCGCTGTGATCCCATTTAAAATTTATCATCTGCGTTAAAAACATTTATCGGAACTTGGGCAAACGGTAATAATTTAATATATGATATTATTTCAAGCAGTTAAATGCAGAAAATAGGTCAATGGCTATTTCTCCCCAACAATGCATTTTTATTAAAGAACGTTATGGGTAATAAGCATAATATTAAATAATGGCTATATGGTGTATTCTGTCGAAAGTTCTACAAATATTTCTGTATAAACAAATATTTCAATATTTTATTAGTTAATAAATAAACTTATTTATTTATTGTTACAATACAATTACAAATTATATTTTGTCTTAATTTGCCGAGAATCTTAATTGTTGTAGTGAAACAACCAGAGTCTTTTGGTGAGACTGCTAGTGCATCAGTCTGGGGGTGGTGGGTTCGATACTACTAGCCTACTGGTATACTAATATTGAATACAATAACTTTCTTTTCAACAAGCAGTGTGGTTTTTGCCATAGCTGCGTTATGGCTCTTGAAGAAGTTAAAAAAATATACTACAAGCATTGGAAAATGGAAATATCAAATTTTTACTGCACCAAAATTATTCCATGTAGACGATAATATGCTAACTAAAACAACGAAACACTTTCTTAGGTGTGCCGCCACATCAACCAATACCATGTTTATTGCTTTTTTATTAAAATTTATGTTTACAAATTACAGCCTCTTATTCTCTTAAATAGGGCAAGGACACTACGCTGCTGGTGAGTAATCCGATAGAACAATATAGTGATAGAACTTGTATCAAGGTTCAAATAGTAGTCAATCTGGATTCTAAGCAGCTACACCGAAAGATTTTTTGTAAAGATTAATTAATTTAAAACAATGTTCAATTATTTTTTTGTTTTTGATTCAAATATATATTTGTTTAAAACAGAACAAACAAATTGTTAATTAAACAAATAATTAAATCAATTGAGTATTTAATTAAATTATAATCTGAAATCAATTAGGTTAGGTTAGGTTTTGAAGGGTTGTGCAAAACATGGCACATCCACTCGGAGACCTGTTGGTCCATTGTGATTCCCTTCAGCTAAACTTCAAACTAAGAAAACTATGGGGTAAATAAAGACTTATTATGCTTCCTGCCACCTATCACTCAGCCACCCGATTTCCTTGATGAAGCCGACGACATCCTAGATTTTACACCGCGCGATGTCAAAGAGCCCCTCGAGAATTAAAATTAAAACCTTTAATTGTTGATAATATTTTTTTTCTGTATAAGGAAACGGCATATAGAGACAATTGTCGAAAATGAAACGAGGGCAATAATGGTGTGTACATCAGTCGCAGAGAAATCTTGGGGCGGCATACCCAAAATATTGTGATTAGTATAACTCAGGTTGGCTGGTTGTCTGGAGAAATTTCAGGGGCTACCGAGCATCTTAACAAGAGGGGCTATGAAGACTTATCCTACGGAAACGGCGTGTAGAGACAACTGTCGATAATTAAATCAGGGCAATAATGGCGTGCATATCAGTCGCAGGGAAATCTTGGGGCGGGCTGCATACCCAAAATATTGCAATCAGGTTAACTCAGGTTACGCCAGGTTAACTGCGACTATTCATCGTATGGAGAAACTGCATCTCAACAAAAGGAGCTATGAAGACTTTTCCTACGCCTGCCACGTGAGGCCTTTTTTTACTTACACCTCTGGCCTATAGAAGCGGCTGTCATACATTTCGAAAAAAATTTGTACTGTTTAAAGTAATAAAAGGATGATGTGATCAAAATTAACGTCGGCACCTAGCCGTGTTGGCCCGGGTGGTAATAAAAGGGATAGGGCAAACTTCTGCACAGTAACCTTTAGACATGGTACCATTAAATGGTAAATGGATGAATGCAGAACACTGGAAGCATTCGCAGCGGAGGTAGTAGGATCTCCGAGTGAACTACAATGAGTATAAGGCCGGTATAAATTTTGTGATTGTGTCGATGAAACTTCAGAGCATATTCTGAAGGATTGTCAAAGGGTGGTTAAGTTTGTAAGGGCCTATGTTGAATTTTGAATAAAACACAAATTATTTAGGAAATTATTGCAATTTCTTTTTATTTTGTTAATATTGGTATGGTCCAATTATGTGTAGAACAAAATATCGCGTGGAACAAAATATGGATTGCCGAGGTCGCGGCGGCGCACTTCCATCCGATGCTCCAAATTTTCGATGATGCTGAGGCATAATTGAAATTCTATGCCGTTAATGTGCTGAATTATCTCATCCTTTAGCTCTTGAATTGTTGGTGGCTTATCGACGTACACCTTTTCTTTCAAATAAACCCAAAGAAAGAAGTACAACGGTGTCAAATCACATGATCTTGGAGGCCAATTATTATCGCCATCTCGTGAGATAACACGGCCATTGAATTTGTCGCGCAAAAGAGCCATTGTTTCGTTAGCTGTGTAGCAAGTGATACCGTCCTGTCGAAACCACATATCGGCCACATCCATATTTTCCAATTCGGGCCATAAAAAGTTATCATCTAACGATAGCGAAGACCATTCACAGTAACTGCCTGATCCGCCTCATTTTGGAAAAAACACGGCCCGATGATGCAGCCAGCCCATAAACCGCACAGTCACTCTTTGTGGGTGCATTGGTTTTTCGACAATCGCTCTTGGATTATCATTCGCCCAAATGCGGTAATTCTGCTTATTGACGAATCCACTGAGGTGAAAATATGCCTCATCACTGAAGATGATTTTCTTCGAAAATGGATCATCCAAAGTTGCCATTTATTGCCACCATTCTGACCATTCCTCGATTGTGTAGCTTTTCATGGTTGGTCTAAAATTGAGAAATGTCCACTTAAATGCAAAAAAAACTTGACGTTTAGGTGTGGTTCACATTAAACATCGGCCCTTAAAATTTAACAACCCATTACAACTAGCTGAGCCAGCACCTACTGAAAGATGCGGTCATGAGTTTCACTAGGAGAAGCTCCAGTTAAGGTGCTTTAGCACCTAAAAGGGAATACGATAGATCTTCTTGGTCACAATGTCCTGTGTCTCCCCCTTACCATTATTCTATTTAACTTCTCTTTAAGTGTTTTGAAGCCAGTTTTTGTTTCTGCCATAATTCTTTCAAATATTTAAAGTGTGCTATTTAACTGATCAATGCTATTTTAAAATAAAAGCAACCTCGGGAAATTACTTTTCAGCTTAAATTTGTGCTATAGAAAAAAAGAAACAATAAACTTTCAACAGAATTCTCTAAAGCCTTAAAGGCGTTAACAAAACAGTTAACTTTTTGTTAACATTTATTTCCGTTCAAAATCTTTAAAATGCATTACCATGTCAACAGTTTCAACAGTTAAAACTGTAAACAAAAAATCTTTAAAAACTTTTACACTACTGTACAGGCCTATTATTTTGGAGAGAAATAAAAGAAAATATTTATTAATACATGTTTTGCATGCAATATGTAGCCGTACATTGAGGCAGCTAAAGAATTTCATCCATTAAGATATTTGCGGTTGTTTAAATATTTAAAGGTTTATTTAAAGCCATTATCGTATCGTATTGCTGTGGTGTGGCGGTTAGGCAGCTTGTTTATTTTAAAGGTTAAGGCAACAAGTGGCATATAAAGGCTTTAGCTAGTTGAAGATTGGTGTAAAAAAATATAAGTAATTGGAGGTTTAAGGAGTTTATTGTTTATACCTCATTTAAATGCCGAAACTCAGCATAAAATAACAATCTAATGAAGAGGATTCCCATTAGGCATCGCTGTAAATAAATTTATTATTAATATCATAATAGTATTAAGTTTAAAAAAATGAAATATTTGTGGAATTTTTTTGTTAACAGAAAAACAAATTGTTATTAGAAACCTTCATATCGTTAACTAAAATGTAAAAAGGCATAACTAACAAAAAATCCAAAATCGTGTTTTTGATTGATTATTATGCATGCCGTTAAAATATTGTATGTCCTTAAAGAATGATACGCTTTTACAATAAAAATGACGATTGATTTACCAAAAACAAAGTTTTCTGCTTCTCCTGTGAAATTATTTTTTTTATTAGTTACGCCTTTTTACATTTTAGCTGAAGATATGTATATATTACATACATTAGTTAAAACTACACAGAAAAAAATATCTTTACCAATTAAAGGTTTTAATTGTTTTCAGATTAAAATTTAATTAAATAAATTATTGAATCAAATAATTATTAATTAGTATTTGTTTTGCTCTGTTATAAACAAATATATATTTGAATCAATTAAAAAATTAATTGATCTTTAATTTAAAACCTTTAATTAGTGTGTATGTTCGCTGTACAAACAAGTGTAAAAAATAAACCTAAAACTTAAAGGGTGTTCCGATAGTGAAGTGATTTGCATGTATATGGCCCAAGGTAAACTCTTGAAATTTTACAGATAGTGTGTAACTCTGACCGCTATAGCAACAAATATTAAAACTTATAGGATGTTCCGAAAGTGTCGATGTATTCGCGTATATGTCTTTATTTCTTATACTGTGGTAGGCAGATACTTAAAATTTACACACATCAATTAATACTATGTTCGTTAAACAAACAAGTTTAAAAAATAAACCCAAACATTAAAGGGTATTCCGTTAGTGATTTGATTTTCCTTTTTATGGCCTAAGTTTTGAAATATAAAAGGTAGACTCTTGCATTTTTCACAATAGGTGTATTACATGGCCTCTATAATAAATAGTAAAAAGGGTGTTGCGACATTACCATGATTAGCACGTATATGACCATATTTTTTTAACCACAATAGGTTGACTTTTAAAATTTTTACAGAAGGTTGTTGCCATGCCCGCTAGAACAAATACTAAATGTTAAAGGGTGTTTTTATAGTGACTTGTTTTTTATGAATATTATCTTATTTTTTTAATCATAATAGGTAAACTTTTGATATTTTCACGGAAGTGTTTATTATGGCCGCTAAAAAAAAATAATAATAATTTTAAAGGGTGTTCCGATATTGACATTATTTACACGTATATGGCCTTATTTTTTGAACCGTAGTAGGTAAACTCTTGAAATGTTTACAGAAGTTGTGTTACCGCGGCCGCTATAACAGATACTAAATATTAAAGGGTGTTCCGACAGTGACATATTTTTCATGTATATTGCCTTATTTTTTAAATCGTAATAGCTAGACTCTTGATATATTCATAGAAAGTGTATTACCATGGCTGCTATAAAAAATAATAATAATTTTAAAAAGGTGTTCCGACAGTGACATTATATGCATGTATATTACATTAATTTTTTTAACCTATTGCGGTATGCCCTTGATATTTTTATTATTATTTTTATATTGATGTACCATGGCCGCTATAATAACAATTACTAAAATTTAAAGGATGTTCCGATAGTAATGCGATTTTCGTGAATGTGAGTATAATTATTTGAACCTAAAAAATTTAAAAAATTATAGGGTTTTGCGAAAGTGACACAAATTAACGTATGTATGTAGCCTTTTTTGAACCGGGATGAGAAGACACTTTAAATCTACACAAAGTATGTATGGTTACGCCTTTATAATAAGTCCAAAAATTAAAGGTATTTTGCGCTGATCTTATATTTGGACAGTAATAGGCTGACACTTATATAACAAAAAGAATGAAAATAAAATTAATAAAAATAAAATGTTGTTCCCTAGATATCGCGAATTTTAGGAATTTGTCCCTCTCTTCTAAACGTTAAAAGCAGACAATTGATTATTACACAGTGTGCCCTATAAGAATGACAAAATTAACAACTTGTACTTTTAAAGTTGTATTGAACATAGTATGGCACCCTACGTATGTGATTCTGACTTACAGTTGACTGATTTTTAGTTTATTACCCTCTAAGGCTGCATTATGTGTTGGAAGAAAAAGCACTTATTGCAGACGGGAAACTAGAAAAGTACAGCCTGCTTGTTGATGTTTTGTTAAAGCTCAAATATTTCTAACATTCTGTATTTGAATTGTAATAACAAATATTTTATTGTGTTTTAATATCTTTAGTTTTTATACAAGGTGGCGCAAAATTAATCTTTGTATTACAAGATGTTATCAATTTTGGCATCTTTCGTCAATCATATTTGTCATTTGTGATCTAAAAAGCTGCAGTATACCAACGGAAAAGCAATGGAAAGCTATACTTCGCAAGGGCGTGAAATAATTGTGTAATTGTTTTTACCAATAATTATTGATTATAATCGGTCGAGCGTTTAGCGTACCGTGAATTTTTACATCGATTTCCTAATCGTGTCGCGCCAATTAGGCAAACATTCTACCGTTTAGCTGCTCGACTCGAACACCACCAAAAAACTTTGTGGTCGTCTTGGCACTGGTCGTTATATCGGAAATATCGCGGCTGTAGCTGCCGATGTCACTCTGAACTGCTACTGGCGAACGCTACAGGGCCATGATATATGAACTTCTACTACCGGAATTGAATTAGCTTCGTTTGGCTGAGAATTGGATTCAACAAACCGGCGCAATTGGAGTCACAGCAGAAGCCGTAATGGATATTGTAAAGGAATCGTTTCCTGGTCGCTTAATCTCCCGTTTTTTGGGATTTGCCATGGCCAGCAAAATCGCCTGATTTAGCAATCCCCGTTTACTTGCTTTGGGGATACTTGAAGTCGCGCGTTTATGCCAACAAGTCCTAGAAAATCACGGCCCTTAAGAAGAATATTCGACAGGAATGCGAATAGTTATCACCGGAGAGCACATAGAAAAAAATATTTTCATCAATTAAAAATTTTAATTAGTTCCAGTTTAAAATTGAATTAAATAATTAATTGATTCAATTGTTTGTTTAATTCAGATTTTTCTTGTGTTCTGTTTTAAACAAATATATATTTAAGTCAATTAAAAAAATTAATTGAACTTTAATTTAAAACTAATTAAAATCTTTAATTGGTGCAAAAAATTTTTTCTGTGCAGGCGGAAAGTCATGGAAAAAGCGCTAAAATGAGCAAAAATGTGTATGACTACAGGCGACAGTCATTTAGTGGATATCATCTTATACACTTAACAGATACAATTCTAAAGCTCCCAAAAAGGATTTCTAAGTTAGAGCGTCCCCAGTAATTTAATTAAAACTTTTGTTTTTGATTTAAAAACTTCCTTGTTAACGATACTTTTGATGCCACAAGGAATTTAGTTAAATAGTTTATAGTAAAATTATTATTTTCTATTTACTGCATTCAAAATAGGATGATGTACATTTGGATTCCTTTGAGACTTTTTAAATTAAACTTAAAAATCATTAGATATTTACAGTTTTTTGCTGCTATCTGACCGAGTAACTTCATTTAACGTTTCAATGCCTCTTAAACTTCGTTCTTGTTCAGTTATTTATTACATCTCAAAGATACAAATAATATTAGTAATTTAATTTTCGTTTGCCTAATACATATTCGGTAAAGACTTCGACATGCTTTAATATAATTGCTTGCTGTGTGATTGTGTCTGCTGCTACTACTACTGCTACAAATTAAGACACTTTAAACATTGCATGTCAAACGAGATTAAAGTCAACAACAAGCCAATTTTCCTTTATCCAAATAGAATAGAATTCATTTGAGAGTTTGCCTTCGGTACTGAATTTGGTAAATGATTACAAAATTGGAAGGTTTAAGTAGAAATGTGGTAAATGCATGTACACAAAATTTCAAAGCAAATCAATTGTTATCTGCAACCAATGTAACAGAAAAAATAACAACAATTTTTAAAACTTCGGTTTTAGGATTGAAACTAATTTACATATGATGGAGTCTACTGGATGATTAAACGATAAGCCTGTGAAAGGCCAGATCTTTTGAAAACATTACCATAATAAATGAGAGTGTGGAGAAGAATCTCAGGCAGTAACTTTGAGTCGGGATCACCAGAAGTAAATGTTAACAACAGTGGTTCTAGTTAAATGAACTTAAGTGTTGAAGAAATTTAAGGTTATTTCGCGAAGAGACAGTGGTAAACCTATTTAAAGCAGCTCCTGCAATGCCATCTCTGATGTGAGCTAAGCGAATTTGACTTCTAGTGTACTAGTGAACTTATTAAGGTATCACCTAAAGCTTGAAGTCCATACATCCATTGCAAATTTAAGCTCGGTTGTGGATTAGCCAAAATGATTCGTGGGTTATGTTAAAAATGTCATATTTGATTTATTATTTCATTAATCTCTCTTCTATATTTATACATTTAATAAAACAGTAACTCCTGTCTGTCTGGGTTTGCGGCACGTAAAAACTACTAGATTGATTTTAATATAATTTTGATACCTTAGTACCTCGTTTCAAATATGGGATACTTTTTCCACAACAAATATAAAAAAAGTCGAGAAAAAGCAACAAAAGTACTTAATTCTACCGATATGCTTAATTTTGTTTTTGAAAGCGCGATGTATCAAAGGTACTGCATACTTTACATCACCTTTTATTTTTGAAACCGGGATATTTTAAACACCTGCTACACAGCTTTACAATAGCTTTTAGCAAGAATGATAGAAGACATGATTACGCCATGGGCATGTTTTTACCCGTTAGATGCCGTCGTTTGGCCAATTTAAAGTTGCCAAGTCTGTAATCAACAAATTGTTTCAAATAAATACGTACAAGAAAATCGAAGTAATAGGCAATAATTGACAACACTTCAATTAACCTCAACATTTTTATTAAAAACTCTCATAGTTTATCGATGTACTCTCAGTCATAATTATTAGTCAATAGGAACACATTTTCGTGACGTCATTTGGCCGACATGCTCAGAAAAGTTCAATTTTACTTTTGCGATGGCGTAACCTTCTATCATCCTTGGTTTTTAGAATTTTATAATTTTAATCAGGGATGGGTACCTTTATACAAAGAAAATATGTATAAGTGAAGCACTATAAAAGTAAGAGTATTAAAATTTTGTGCGGTTTAGTTTCAAAGCAAAATCAACCAAAATATTGTCAGGACGCACACAACGTGTGTGAGCACAGCTAGTATATATATAAAGCGCAAAATTAGTTTTTTCTTTATTTGTTTGTCGGAAAGCTATAGCTGACTGCATCAGTTGACCGATCTTCAAGGAATTTTCAAAGTTTTTTCTCAGATAAACGGTTGGACGTGGGCGTGGCACTTCTCACACAAAGTAAATATTTATCATCGTATTACCTGGTAGCTGTAGCAGGTAGTACCTTTAAATTTTGTTAAAATAGCTCTATTGTTAATATGCCAAACGTAGCAAAAACCTGGCTGCATTGGAATAATGGACGTGGTGCCTCCCATACAAAGTGAAAAATAATTACTGTGTAGATGAAGAACTGTAACAGGTAGACTACCAGTAACCAGTAGCACCATAAAATCCAACATTAATATATATAGCTTAGCTAAACACAGACTCGATTGGAATAGTGGGCGTGGTACCTCCCATACAAAGTGAGTAAATATAAGCGTCTACCTAGTGAACTACAGTAGGTATCTAGAGTCTTCAAGTTTTGCACAAGTAACCCTCATACTAATGTGTATAGACTATCAGCGCACCTCCCATAAAAAGTAAAAAAAAAATTATTATTAAAACTACAACAGGTAGAGTCTTTAAATTTTGTGCAAGTATCCCTCACACTAATACACATAGTCCAGAAAAATACAGTCTGGATTGAGACAGTAGGGGTGGATACCTTCCATGTAAAGTGAAAAATTTTTAACGTGTTTTTGAGAACTACAACAGCTAGAGACTCGAAACTATGTGCAAAATCTAAGAAAAAAAGAAAACAGATTGGATGGGCATTGTACCTGGCATACAAACTGAAAAACTTTTGCCGTAAAACTAGGAAACTGTAAGAGGTAAAGTATTGAAATTTTTACTCTAAGAATAACGTATGTTTTCGAGTAACAGCTTAGTGATTAGGACATGAGGACGGGGTGCCCTAATACTAAATAATTATCCTACATCTAGACAAGTGCAATAGTGACCACTCTAAATTTGACTATTAGTCAAAGAAAAACATAACCATAATCTAAAAGCAACATATTTTATTTGAATTATATGGTTGTAGTCAAATAGTATTGCAGTAATAATAATAATAGTATTGTTATGTTCGAAACAATATTACTGTTTAACTTGAAAACAATATAACTTTAATATAAAATAAATATAATGAGATATAATATATATATATATACACATATTTTATAAAAAAAGACGCAATTAAATCAATTATGTGAATTAATTCATATGTAATTATTTCTCCAAAGAAACGTGCAAAATTAGATTCTAATAATTTTAAAAAACTAAACATCAAACTTCAAAAAACCAAACATTATTTGTTTGTATACGTGGGTTACATACGAGTAATCTTATTATATTATAGTTATAAAAACAATATTATAATTATAAAAACAATATTATAGTTATAAAAACAATATTGTTTTGGAATACTAATAATACTTTGGTTGTAGTTGGAAAATTATATGGTTCCAAGCCAACCATGTTGCATTTTTGGACGTAGTATTCATTTTATGATGAAATTTTTATAAAAACTTGTTTGTCGTGAACATAGTAATGACTAAATCAACTATAAGTTGTTCATCGCAACCATATATTGTTACAGAGAATGGTTCTTGTGATCATACGCTAACTATGTTTTTTCTCTGCGTGTAGGCTTCCCCGAAAAGAACGTAAGTTTTTGAGCTGAAGTTTTGCCATACTTTTACTTCCAAGTGCTTGTTGTAGTTTTTGTGAATGGGTGAAGAAGAGAAGCTCAGTGATCTAATCTATACATATAATAAAATAGTAACTCATATCGGTCTGTCTGCTTTTATTCACGTTCGCATCACGTAAAAACTACTGGATGGATTTTAACAAAATTTTGTGAGGAGATACCTAAGTATCCTGGCCCCAATATAGGATCCTTTTTTTTCGCAAAAATATTTTAGCAAGTGGAGAAAAAGCAGTGAAAGTACACAGTTGAACTAATGGGATATGAATACTTAACTTTTTATAAAGTAAAAAAATACATAAACTGATACGTACAATATCTTAAGGCGGAACTAAAAGCGCCGGTATTACCGTATAGCACTAAATCGCCGGCAAAGTAAAATAATTATTAATTGGCTGTTCTAGCTTCAAACTCATTCGCCTAAAGAACACTAGAAGCGCTTGCGAAGCTTTACTATCGCACTAACCATCTGTCTTATATACTACCCAGCAAAAAATTATGCTTCTTCGGAAGCAGATTTGTCAGGCTAAGTACGGTAATGCAGCGCTTCCACTTGTTATGAAAGAAAACATGATATTCGTATAGGATTCATCGTGCAGAAGCAGTGATTTTATTAGATTCCGCAAAGCAATAATTAGACAGCGCACCAAGTAATAAGTGAATGCATGTCTACTACGCGTGTTGGATATTAGATAATAATTTTAAGGAGCAATAGAGGAAGCAGTAGGGAAGCAGTACTCGTATTTATTGCTTCCAAATCAAGAAAAGTTTTTGCTACGTACTATCCCTTTTCAAATGAATTAACACAGTTAATATAGTCAATAATTGCCTGAGTGTTACTTCTCTTAAAAAAAGAAAACTAAAAACGTAACTGTCTTTGGTGTGGATTGCTCTCAAAGCAAAACCGAACAAAATATTGTAAGGACGCTGACGAAGTGGAGGGCACAGCTAGTTGTAAATAAAACAAAAATAGTTTTAGTCAATTTATCAACCCATTCCTATAGAAATTTTGAAATTCCTAAGTTGCAACAAAAGAGAACAACATACATAATTATATGTTCACAGAAATATACATACGGGAATGTATGTGTTTTTATAAGTTTCTTAAAGAATTTGAAATGCTGTCAAGTGTTTGGGGCTTTTGGAAGATAAATACAATTTAAGAATTATTTTCGAGCTGCTTAAAAAATAAATAATTTAAAACGTTTTCGCAAGCCCGTAAATATACTGATAATGATGACGGCCAAATAGGTGTGAATGAAAAAATTTATATCTATATGCACTTACACATGTGTACTAGTGAGTCCGTTTTGTTTTATTAAGTATAATAGTGGTAGTGAAATTACATGTTTGTGGCTTTTAGCTCTGTTATAGGCACATCAACAATGTTATAATTGTAACAGCTTTTGTATGTGTTGGTAGCTGTATATAGATAGATGCCTATAAAGGAATATGTAAAAGTATATGTGTATGGTGGATGTATTTGAATGTGTTGCCACATGCTGTTTGTTTTTGTTTTAATATATGGTTGATCACTGTGGTTTTATAATGTTGGTTTTGGTTTTCTTGTTTCTGTCGTTATTATTGCAGTTGTGCGCTAAAAATGTAGTTGATAATAATGATGTTACTGCCAGCTTAGTATCGTTTGAATGTTTGTCTGTTGTAGCATGTGAAAGCATATCAATGCAACAATTATTAAGGGAAAACAAAAGAATTGTACTTTTTGCCTGCACAATTGTTGCATGATTCTTTGTTATTTGTATGGTGCTGATATCAATGTTTTTTTATTTTTTTTATTTTGTGTCGTTTGAGGGTCTACTATAACTCTCCACAAGTTCAGTACTACGATTGTAAGTATTTAACTACAATCATTATTTGTTAGGGTTGGTTTTTGAGGATTGCACTTGTAGTTTGCATAGTAACCAGTTTAGCTTTGTTGCTAGGAGTCAAGTGCCAAGATTTTAATTACTTACAGTGAATGAGTAGTCATTCGAAATAAAGTCAGTATGCTTTGTGTACTAGCAAGAATTTTATTTATGACTTAAAAAAATAGTTTTTCTAACAAAATCTGTTTTTAAAGAAAGAGTTCTCGCCCCAAAATATATATAATTTATATTTATAAAACTTTACCCGCCTTTGTTGCTTACTGTTAATACGGCTTTAATTAGTCTATACGTTTGTGGTTTTTAGTTCTATTTAATATTATTTTTTCATTTGGTTTTATCTGTACATACACTGGTTTTACAATCCAATGTAAAACAGATTTTGTTGTTGGATTTTTAAATTGTCTATTAAGTTTCTTTTTTATATTTAATACAAAATTGCAAATTTATAATGACAGGAGCAATGAGAAACATTTAAATTTATATTGGATTTAATTTAATTTTTTTTGCTATGTTAAATAGACATTTAAAATATTTTTTATTCAATTAAAAGACATATTGTTAACAAATAAAAACTAAAATTAACTAAAAGTAACTTTATATAACACTGTGCATCACGGAAAAAAATAACCATATTCGGACACCACTACGTGATAAAAGACCAAAAAAAAAAAGACCCCTGTTTCCCAGTTTTGCCCAAAGTCCTCCAGGTTTTTTTTTATGGGCCCTCAAAGATGTGGGGCGTCGATGTCATTTTTGCAAAAAAATGATAATTTACCCAAGCTCATATTTTGCAAACCGTTTGAAATTTTGATATACTCTCTGAGGCGAAGTTGTAGCTCTTGTCATAAAGAACAAAAATTGTTAACATATAAAATCAAAAAAAACTTCATCTTCTAGGTCAAAATCGCAAAAAAAATTTAAAAATTTCAAGTTTTTTTTACATTTTTTCACCTGTTCAGTGTGTAATACTAGCGGTGCCCACCACGTCGTCGGCTTACTGACAATATTTTGCTCGGTTTTGCTTAGAAAGTATTCCACACAAATTGAAAGACTCTTACTTTTATACTGCTTCAGTTATGGTTTATTTACTCAATTTATATAAAGGTACCTATCCCTCTATAAAATTCCAAAATTTATAAAAAGTTTTAAAATTTATAAAAAATTCTAAATAATTATTGTAAGTGGTGTTTAAAATATTTTAATAACAATGTAATTCCACAAAGTAAAAAATATAAATTTTAATCAACTGGCGCCATCTGTTGCGTAATAGTTTCTCAAATATCCCACTTTCAAAAATAAAAAGGTGTGTAGTGAAAATGTAACCGCGTTGAAAAAACTGTTTTGAAAATATCCTAGTTTTAAACCGAAAATTTTAGCACCTTTAATCCGGAAATTGCGTTTTTCACTGCTTTTTCTACACTTTCCCTCGAAAATAAGATATTTTTGAGGATAAAAGGTATCCTATATTGGGACCAGGATACTTAGGTACCTCCTCACAAAATTTTTTTTTAAATCCATTCAGTAGTTTTTACGTGATGCGAACACAAACAATGAAGGACACACAGACAGACAGACAGACGGAAATGAGTTACTATTTTATTATATGTATAGATATTTTGTTTAATCGTGATTATTAAGGAAGAATTATTGTAGGAAAATATTACCACTTCAAATGAAAAGACATAGACTAGAATTTGCTTATATTATTTTTTTTTTGAATCGTTTTGTTTTAGAGAGTATAGAACTAAAAAAAACTTTATTTATCTGTTGCTTAATCGCCATAAAATAAATGTAGAATGTGCAACAGATGTACAGCCGCGCATTGTCTTGATAGAAAAGCATGCTTTTCCTCGCTAGAGGAGGTAATTTTTTAAAATTCGTGCACCAGAGAAAGATACAAATTTAATTAATTTTGAATTGATTCGATTGTTTATAAAATAAAATTAGTAGTATTATCTTTCTTAATTGGGTATGTAATTGAGTTATTTAAAAACTTAATTAAATTTGTAACTGTAGCTAATTAAAGCCTTTCAAAATTTTTTTTGTGCCCCGGTGCTACTCTTTCAAGGTAATCGATGGGAAGGACAAGAAACTCTTGCCATGAACTTGTTGGGCGACAAACCTAACCTTTTTGGTGCATCTTCATCTGAAGAAATCCTGGGTGGTCACACACACGGTTGTAATGTCCAAATATTTATTCTTTTATTACATTCTAAAATATATATTATATTAGCTGTGCCCGCCACTTCGTCAGCGTCCTTCAATATTTTGTTCGATTTTGCTTTGAAAGCTATCCACACCAAAGACCCTTACGTTTTTAGTTTTTTTTCACAGAAATAACACTCAGGCATTTAATGCCTATATTAACTGTGTTAATTCCTTTAGAAAGGGATAGTAGTAGATAAGACAGATGGTTAGTGCGATAGTAAAGCTTCGCAAGCGCTTCTGGTATTCTTTAGGCGAATTGGTTTGAAGCTAGCATAGCCAATTAATACTTATTTTACTTTGCCGACGATATATTGCTATGTGGTAATACTGGAGTTTTTACTTTATAAAAAGTAAAGTATTCATATCCGGTTAGTTAAACTGCGTACTTTAACTGCTTTTTCTCCACTTTCTAAGATAGTTTTGCGGAAAAAAAGTATCCTTTATTGGGACAAAGATACTTAGGTAAGCAAAATCGAACAAAATATAGAAGGACGCTGACGAAGTGGCGGGCACAGCTAGTCTTAAATATTTTACTTGTTCTTATAGCGGATATAGTAATTGACATTTTATCCAATTTTCAAGTGTTTGTCTATAAAAGGTCAAAAGATAGTGCCAAATAAAACCAATGACGTAACCTATGGGAACTGTTGGAGAGTATCAGTACATTTTGATCTTTTCCTTATTATTATTAATAATGCATAGTACTTTAAAATGCAACTGTGTTTGCTTTGGTTTGTTAACTTTCATTTTTTTTACCAGAGTTAGTTGCTTTGCTGTCTTTGAAATAAGAACCATGAGAACGAACAATATTTTGTTAAACAAACTCTAAATAAACATTAATCAATAAAAAGTGAATTTATCTAATACAATAAAATAATCAGTTTGATAATTATTTACAAAACTACAGTCCATTTCGTGAGATTCGAACATTATTTTTGGTCCAATTCGACCCGGATGGCATGAGGAAGTGAGTGCATAATCGGTAACATACATACGTGACACGCGGTTTACGTAGTTTCGATTACATACAAACTTTTAAAAAGCGGCTTCGGTAAAATTGCCTAAAAATTTATTGTACAAGATCTTAAATTTACTGAAAGTGATTAAAGTGACATACATATATTTCTGAATAATAAATCTTAAAAAGTGTTTGTATAATTCAATAAGATTTACATATGAAAATTTTGTGCATATTCAGATTATTCAGATTAATAAGCATATGGCAAATAGTACAGCACTTCTGCATAAATAAAAACGTACATACATATATACATAAATGTATGTGCACGTCTAGAAATTTCTCAAAGAAGTCTGTTAATTTAAAATCAACTAACATACATATGTATATCAAAGCAACTAGTGACCATTCAATTGAAATATTACAGCGAGTGAAAAGCTAAAAGTCAAAGTAAAGAATTAGACGCGTTGCATTTCAATAATAAGCAATTAAACAAACTTAACGCGGTCAATAACCTGGTTTGTGACATTAATAAGATCGTTATAACCATCAAAGGTGACTGTCAAACTCTTATAAGTTGTGTCAAGGTCAACCAAACAGTTTGAAGACAATTTTTGGACAATTATATAGGTCAGTGTGTCAAGGACAAGCTCTAGTTTGCAAAGGCCTGGAAAATTCATATTATATTATAACACAGTAAACATTTTCATATTAATCTTAATATAAATTAACTTTGAACAGTGAAACTAAGTTTTTTGTAATATTCAATGAAAATTCATAATATTTACTTCTATTATTTATTAAAATAAAATCGTTACCTAAATAAAATCTAAAGTTGAATAATTTGATAAGAAAGGTAACTAAAATGGAATCATTAAAAAGAAAACGCACACAAGTAAAGCGATCCATAACGAAAATTCATAATTTTGTAAATAGTCCTGGTGTGTCCAACAATGAAATCAAGGTACGTATTATGGAACTTGAAAATATATATTGCAAATTTAAAGATCTTCAAGAGGAAATCGATGCTTTATGTACAACTGAGGAGGAAAGTGAAGTTGAGGGTGCATACAGGGATGAAATTAACGATATATATTTTGCTGTAAAGACACTTTGGTGTAGAATATCTGAAGATACTGCAGACGAATCAGTTGGAACAGGTGCTCAAGCCGGCACACCGAATATAGTAGATGACCTAAATAATTCAATTCGAGCTATAGTTCACCAGCAATCAACAACCACATCAATTCTTGAGACTGTGTCTGCTACGTTGTCTGCAGTTGTTAGTAATCAATCAGATAATACTCATGCGGACTTGCGTCTACCTCCTATACAAATTCCTGACTTTGATGGTAATATGACCAACTGGATCAGATTTCATGATTTATTCAAAGCTATGGTTGATTCCAGAACAAACTTATCTGACATCGAGAAATTAGAATACTTACAAACAAAATTAAAAGGTGAAGCTTCTTCCATTATAAAGCATCTTCCTCCAACAAACGATAACTATAGAGTAGCTTGGAATTTAATACTTGAAAATTACAATAGACCAGACTTATTAGAAAAACAATATTTTGATTCACTTTTTAAACAAAAACCATTAAGAAACCCAACTTATTCAGAATTTAAGAGATTTTACAATAGTACAATAGAAAACTATAATGCACTTAGAGTTGTTAATAACTCCATAGATACTTGGGATCCTATATTTTTATATCATATTGAAGATAAACTAGATTCAGAATCAATAGTTCTTTGGTGCAGAGAAAAGAAAGAAGGTGAAAAACAAACATTTTCACAACTAATCAAGTTTTTGAAGAAACGTCTACTAGAATTAGAGGAAACTCAGCAACCTAAGAACACTTTACGACAAGTACAAGGCAAAACATTGGCTACGACAACTGTTGATCAAAACTGTCCGTTATGTAAAGGTGATCATTTCTTGTATAAATGTCGCCAGTTTATATCGTTGAACGTAATTGAACGCAGAAAGATAGTCTCGTCTAATAAGCTTTGTTTTAATTGCCTTAAGGAAAAACATTTTTCAAAAGATTGTAAATCAGGTTCATGCCGAACATGTAATTTGAAACATAACACCTTATTACACATAGATGAACAAAGTTATCGCAAGTCACAAAATAACAACAGAGTTCCGGTAAGCATAAATTCAAGTCAACAAACAGAGCAACATACAACGATTTTACCAACTGCAATTATAATGGTTCGTGATAAGAATAATGCTTTACAACCTTGTCGTGCTTTGATAGATTCCGGTGCACAATCAACTCTTATAGCGGAGGCTTGTGTTCAACGTTTACGCCTAACACGTATATTTGACCAAACCGTATTTTATTGTGTTGGTAGGAACAATCCTAACCATTCGAAAGGAAAGGTTCATCTTGAAATATTTGTACCTAAGTTATATAAAACTTTAATTGCGCAGTCATATTGTCTTTCAAATTTAACACAATGTTTGCCTTCAAAAACTATCGGTAATACAGATCTAGAATTTTTTAACAATTTAGAACTTGCTGATCCTGCATTCTTCAAAAAAAATCGCATTGATGTAATTATTGGAGCTGATCTATTTCCCCAATGTATATTAGATGGCAAAATCCGACATCCAACAGGATCACCAACAGCTATAAATACCATATTCGGATGGATAGTAATGGGAAATGTGACAGAGTCGCAACAATCAACTTTCATCGCCCACATATATCCCGATATTGATGTTCAACTACAGAAATTTTGGGAAATTGAAGATTGTCAACATCAAACAAGGTTTTTGAGTCCAGATGAAGAAAAGGCTGAAAACCATTATTCTGAAAACGTCCAACGTCTGCAAAATGGAAAGTACATGGTTAGACTTCCATTTAAGTCAAATTTAGTTGAACTTGGTGAATCCAAATCTCAAGCTTTAAAAAGATTACAATCAATGGAAAGAAAATTCATCAAAAACTACGATCTTAAAACAGGAATTCACGGCTTTATGGAAGAATATGAAAATCTTCAGCACATGCAGATTGCACAAGATAATGCAAAATATTATATGCCATATCATGCGGTTTTCAAACCTTCAAGCACTACAACAAAACTACGGGTGGTATTTGATGCCTCATGTAAAAGCTCAAATAACATGTCGTTGAATGATCATTTACTAATTGGACCTACAGTACAAAATGATTTATATACAATTTTACTCAGATTTAGAAAACATGAAATTGGTTTTACAGCAGATATAGAAAAAATGTACCGGCAGGTGATAATGCATCCTGCAGACCGAGCATATCAGACAATATTATGGCGTAAAACAACAGAAGTAGAACCAAAAGAATACCAACTATCTACGGTGACGTATGGCACAGCAGCAGCACCATTTTTGGCAACGCGTACTTTACAACAAGTAGCCTTTGATAATAAGGACAAATACCCGCAGGAAGCACATGAGATAATGAATAATTTTTATGTCGATGATTATATGTCAAGTCTGGCAGATTTAACATCCGCAAATGCTCTTCGGGATTCATTGTGTGGTATACTATCCCAGTCAGGTTTCAACTTACGTAAATGGTCATCAAATTCGTCACAATTTCTACAAAATATTAACGCAACAGATAAATCTTCTTCACCAGATACCATGATTAATTGTTCGGAGACTATTAAGACCTTAGGTTTGTTATGGAACACTGCATCCGATTGCTTTCAGTATAGCATATCGTTTTTTGAATCACCTGATCAGCTTACTAAACGGTCCATTTTGTCTGAAATATCTAAAATATACGACCCCATAGGATGGCTTGCTCCAGTTGTAGTTTCCTTTAAGTTATATATGCAGAAGCTCTGGTTAAAGGGAGTGACCTGGGACCAGGAAGTACCTACTGACTTGGCTGACGAATGGTTGCGTTTGAGAAAAAATATGTATCATATCAAAGATCTTAAAATACCAAGATGGTTTCAATTTTCTGATGGTGATCAAGTAGAACTACATGGATTTTCAGATGCGTCGGAGCTCGCTTATGCTGCAGCTATTTATATACGTATTGTAACAAAAAATCGCTCAGTTTCCACATTCCTATTGACAGCGAAAACAAGAGTAGCTCCTTTAAAACAAATCACACTTCCACGTTTAGAGCTCTGTGCAGCTCATCTTATGGTCAAACTCATGCTTAAAGTAAAGGACGCTTTACGTTTCAGTGACATGTTGACATATGGTTGGACTGATTCTACGGTTGTATTGTCATGGATTAGCGATCATCCTCGCAAATGGAAAACATTTATCGCAAATCGCTCTTCGTATATAATACAACATTTACCGTCAACACAATGGCATCATGTTGCATCTCAACAAAATCCAGCTGATTTAGCTACAAGGGGTATCTCATCGATTGACGTTATTAACCATTCATTATGGTGGAAAGGACCTCAGATCCTACAAGATCAGCAATTAAAATTTCAATTATCACCTCAAGTCCCAAAGAGTATTGATCTAGAGGAGAAAAAATCTGTAATTTCAACTTTGGCTACTTGTATTATGGACAACGTAAATGTAACAGAAAGATATTCCGATTTTACCAAACTTTGCCGTATAACAGCTCTTTTATTACGTTTTGTCCACAACTGTAAATCAACATCATGCAAAGACAATAAGAAGATTGGCGTCATTACATCCACAGAATTGGAGGAAGCAAGAAGATCGTTGATAAAATATTCTCAACAAAGATGTTACAAAAGTGAAATACATTTATTGACTTGTAACAAACCATTGCCCATGACAAGTAAGCTATCGTCATTAATTCCATTGTTAGATGTCAAAGGTATGCTTAGAGTTGGTGGTCGACTAGAGAATGCAAACATAAGTTACGATCAAAAGCATCCATATATACTTCATAAGGATGATTCAGTAACCCAATTAATAGTACAACATTATCATAAGAAATATCTTCATGCTGGAGTTAGACAACTACAATATCTATTGGGTTTACAATATTGGATTCCTAACGTTACTTACCTAATCAAACGAACTGTCTACAAGTGTACAACGTGTATGAGATATCGTCAATTGCCTTATCAACAACGCATGGGTGATCTTCCTTCTCACCGCGTAAAAGCAGTGTCAACATTTTTGTATATCGGCATCGATTTTGCAGGTCCAATATTCATTCGTTCATGGAAAGGCCGTGGTTCTAAAACGTATAAATGCTGGGTTGCAGTATTCGTTTGCTTAAACACGAAAGCAATTCATCTCGAGGCAGTTACAGAACTGACTACCGCAGCATTTTTGGCATCACTACGTCGATTCACTTCGAGACGAGGCAAACCATCTCACATTTACACCGATAATGGCACAAATTTTATTGGATGCGACAGGAGACTTAAGGAATTATATGAATTCCTGCAAAACCACTATGATGTCATCTATCAAGATTTAGCAACCCAGAAGATTCAATGGCACTTTAGTCCACCGTCAGCACCACACTTCGGAGGCATCTGGGAGGCAGGTGTCAAGTCTATGAAATTCCACCTAACTCGTGTGCTTGGTAACTCTCTTGTGACATATGAAGAACTAAACACATTGTTATGCCAGATTGAATGCTGTCTTAACTCACGTCCGTTAAGTCTGAAGTTTGTTGGTGACCCAGATCCATTGACACCAGGTCATTTTTTGATTCTTCGTCCATTCACCACATTGCCTGACGAAGACTTCAATCATGTCAACGCAAATCGTTTAACTAGATGGCAATATATACAGCAGTTGATTGGTCAATTTTGGTCAAAGTGGTCAAACGAGTATCTTAGTCAACTACAGAAAAGGCCAAAATGGGTGAGAAAGCTACAAAATCTACAACAAAATGATATGGTGCTCATTAAAGACGAAAATCTACCGCCAGCGCAATGGTTGATGGGCAGGGTCATTGAGACTCATCCGGGTAAGGACAGCCTAGTCCGTGTGGTGACAGTTAGGACAAAGCGAGGAGAGCTCAGACGCCCTATTACCAAGCTATGTCCTCTGTTCATTGACTGTTGAAAGGACTCCTTTCAACGTGGGCCGGTATGTTGGAGAGTATCAGTACATTTTGATCTTTTCCTTATTATTATTAATAATGCATAGTACTTTAAAATGCAACTGTGTTTGCTTTGGTTTGTTAACTTTCATTTTTTTTACCAGAGTTAGTTGCTTTGCTGTCTTTGAAATAAGAACCATGAGAACGAACAATATTTTGTTAAACAAACTCTAAATAAACATTAATCAATAAAAAGTGAATTTATCTAATACAATAAAATAATCAGTTTGATAATTATTTACAAAACTACAGTCCATTTCGTGAGATTCGAACAGGAACACTCGTTAATTGTTAAGTTTAGTTTGGTATTACTTTTTTTATTGGGAGCTTTAGTGGTGCGTACTTTTTAAAATTATAAATTAGTGCTCTTTCTTATTCACAATACACGAAGAAAACATGTATTTTGTATAGGGAAACCCTTTAATTTCTAAATTTATGAACTTAATCTGTAAGCATGACCTTTCGAATAAAGAAATTTATAAATAAGCTTCAAAATGACTGAGTTCTACGGGCTCAAACCACCTACATATCTATAGAAACCAATGTTTAGTGACGACTGATGCGATTTCAATGATTTTTGTTCACTCAAGATATACTAAGAAGTATATCATTTAATGTTCCACATCGGCCGACACGTTACTTTCAACCTCAGGCAATTAAATGTTTTCGTATGAACTATGCTTATGCTGATTCACTGAGAAGAATATGTGCCAATTTTAATGAACTGTATTAATTTATTGATTACTCTTTAAGCTTAAACGTTATAAAACGCAATATTATAATTTTCCTTAATTGTTAAATATTTTTCTTTTGTCTTTGAAAATTATTATTACAAATAATTATTAAATTTGCTACTAAAGTCTGTATGAAATTATTATGTAGACTTTTATATATTTAAATAAATAGGCGCTATTTTCGCTTCATTGCGCTTGTATTGTAAAAAAAAAAAAAAAATGTGCTCAAAGCTCCTAAAGAAATTTTCACTACACAAAATTATTATTGTATACCTAGAGAAGTATTAGGTTGAGTCTTGAAATTTTGATTTCAATAATTATTATCATGTACCAAAGGAATGATAGCAACTAGAGTCTTAACCAGAGACCCCCAATCAAAAAAGTGGTTAAAATTAAAATGCATTGGCTTGCTAAATATTTAGCAATGTGACACAAACCTACCTTGTTGAAAACTGGTATGCTGCTGATTTAAAATTTTTACATGTTTTGTTCTCTATGTGAGATTCTCCTTGATATTGTGTATGTGCTCACAGACCCTTAGGGGTTTGCGTGGGGGCTCTTGGTCTTAACATTTAGGTAGGCCTCATCTTAAAGTAATTATACTATAACTGCAATAAATAAATTTGACACATACTACTCTAAGAAAATGGTGACTCAGAAATGTTTAATTTATTTTTTGATGATGGGTGTAGTGAAGCACACCAGGGATCGCTTATATTAATTATAGCAATAGAATGTATAATAGTTAGATACTTTTGGGAGTGTTTAAATATTTTTTTTTTTGGAATTGCGAAATTTACAAGCAATCTATACATAGAGATAATAAAACCGTAACTAATTCCCTGTCTGTCTGTCTTTCTGTCTGTGTTTGTACCACGTAAAACCTACCGGATGGATTTTAAGATTTTCAGCATTTTGATTCCAACTTAGGGTACTTTTTTTCACGAAAATATCTTATTTCCAATAGAAAGTGGAGAAAAAGCAGTTAAAGTACGTCGATTTTTTTTTACCGATTTGAAGGTACCTTCGGCACTTTTAAAGGTATTTTTGAATAAAATATGTGCAATAGACGGGTCTGTTTTAAAATAATGACAAAATATGAATTAAAAGCGGGATATTATAAACACGCTTGCGCAACAGATGGCACTGTTTTAAAATAATGACAAATACGAATTACTACCAAATAGACAATTGAATAAAATTTGTATTTGATTTGTAGTTTCACTTTGAGGAATTACACCCAATTCTGTTTTTACACGGTTATGACTTAACACGGTTTTACACGATTTTATTTCATTTAGCACGATTATAAATCTTTTGAGCTTATATTTTATTTGTAAAATTTAAATTTTGCGAAATATTTTCATATCAAAAATTTAGAGGAATTCTCTTTTTGTGCATACAAGCAATTTTACTTGTTAGAGCAATTGAAATGTGTTAATATTTTGTGAACTATCAATGCATCTCTAAAAGAAGACGTCGAAAATTACAAATAAAAAACTACAACGTAAAGCCATTTGTTTAGAAAACAAAATTGAAATTTCAGATCGCCTTCGAAATGGAGAAGGCTTAACTTTTCTTGGTAAAATGTTCGGTTTAAATGAAGTGACAGTAAAAACTATAAAAAAATTAAAATTCAATTAGGCAATCGTTGATTTATGAGACGAAACTATCTGTTTAGTTTTCAACATACACTAAAGATGCAAATAAACGGTGGAAATACACATTATATATACATGCATATATGTGTAAAAATAAAATCTATCTATCAAACACCTTTTACAGAGCTTTAAAAAAATTTGTAGAATTTTATCCAGGTATGGGTACCTTTATATAAAGAAAGTATGTGAGTCTTAAAATTTGGTGTGGATTACTTTCAAATGAAAAGCGAACAAAACATTATCAGGACGCACACAGCTAGTGTTTATATTTTTTTTAAGTTGCTACATAAAGACAAAAAAAAAATTAATTATAAAAAAATACTCTTTTTGCACCTAAATCAATTTAAAATTTTGTTTTCCCCTTTTCTGATAAAAGTCTTTTACAAATATTATTAAAAATGTTATATTAATAATTAAGGTAGTTATTTCATTAAAAAAATGTCATAGTTCATATGCAATTTATTTAAACATTTTAAACCGGACCCTTCGTTTTCTCGCAGAATATATTTTCAAACTCTTTGCAACGATTTGTGTTTGCGGTAGCATATTAAAATAAATTTATAATTTTTTGCTACAGTACAAAAAAAAATTAACTTTGCTTAATAAATGCAGTAGTGTTTGGCTAAAATGGCAAAAGTTTTCGAATTATAAAAAAATAATAATAAGAAAACCTGTTATAATAAAACACTTATATTCCCTTCACAACTTAACCAATGCTGTGGAAGTAAAGTAAAAATAACTTTTGCTAATAATAAGCCGGACAAAAACGCAACATCTTCATTCTTAAGAAATTGTTTATTTTGTAGAAAAGCTTTTTAATAACAAATATACTTTTTTGTTTGGATATTCTTATCTTTATTCTATTGCTGTTATTTTTATTAAAGCCTACAAAGGCGAACAAGATAAGACTTTTCTAGACAGCAAACAAGTGCTGCTCTTAAGGATGCTAAAGCGCCAAGTGCACTTCTATACAGGTTAAGGAAGATAAAAATGAAACAAAAATTAAACAATCCTACACACACTTACACAGAGCAGTGGGAAACGTTAAGATAGGAAAAAGAAAAGGAAAAATTAAAAAATAAAACGCTATTAATATAATTTGCTCTTGCGTTTTAGTAAAATATACTTGCGTATGTAATACAATTTAATTTGTTAACGAATAAAAACTGCCTAAAGTATTATTGAAAAATGTGTTTTATAATATAGAATGAGTTTTTTCTATTTAGTTGATATGTTACTATAAAATTATATAATACTAGCTGTGCCCACCACTCTAGTGGTTTGCAAAAAATATAAGGAGTGCCTGTAGAAACTTAAAATTTCGCTCTGAGCCTTTGGTTAGCTCAATTAAGAAAAATGTAAAGTTTCATCAAAATGGGCCACGCCGATTACCCACCGCTCGTAGAACCCAAAATGTATTTTTGGCCAAAGTTTTTCAAATTTGGCACAGAGCCTTTTATTACCTCAATTTAGAATAAAAAAAAGTTTGATCAAAATTGCCTACGCCCACTACCCACCGCCCATATAACCCATATTATATTTTTTCCCACAACTTTTTGTTTCTTTACCAAAACTAATTATTTTATAAATAAATTTCAATACATGTAATTCAATATAGACTTTTATTCATCATCTATCATTTCATCAACTTACAGAACCTGTTAACGGGGTTGACATCTAATGCTACTTATAATAGGATATGAGGATACTAGAAGTCGATGAAAAAAATCTGTATTTGTTGCAACTCTATCATACTTTCTGGAGAACCTTAATCAATAATAATCTTTATTTCTGGCTTCTTCAGAAATCATTCCAATAGGAAGTATTGCCTATTGCATCCATTATATCCTTTCCGTGTATCAGTACCAACTATATTTTTCAACAAAAAGTTTTGCTGTATCTAAAGCAAAATTCTTGAACTTCAAGGAATTAACTTTTTTTTTGCACTTGCCTTTTTATATATATATATTATTCATTGCAATTAGTAAGTTCGTTCACTAGATAACACAGAAAATAAACTCATTTTAATAATACCTTTTTCACATCTCTATTTGCTTTTTTCACAAATTGTAATTTAATTTTGTAATTTTTTAAAATTAAAAATTTCATGTATTTGGAGACAAATTTTATGATTTTATAAAAGATAATTAATTATTTAAATTTTTTTTTTAATTGATAGTATGGAGTCTTACCTTTCATTTTATTATAGCGGGAGTACCGAACACGACCGAGCAACTTTTTTTTTCTTCCAAGGAAGTTTGTAATCACGGCACGTTATAAAACAAATTTTATTCTATCATATCTTTTAAACCATATGAGCGAACTTTATAATTTTCTTTAAATACGCAGAAAGGATATATTTGAAAAAAAATCACTATTTGAATCAGAGCAATAAAATTATCTACGTACAAACACTATAGAAGTAAACAGTTTTCAATATTTTGGACCAACATATACATGTAACTTTACTTCGTTATTTCAAAGACAAATGAACGTTTTTTTGGCATACAATTTATGGATTCTTCATACTGAATCAATTTTCTACAAAACTGCATCATTACATTTTTAATTTTTATGTTTCGAAAAAACTACTTATTGCACAAATAATCCCTCTGTGCCACATCGTGGGCGTCCTGACAATATTTTGCTCTATTTTGCTTTTAAGGTAATCTATACTAAAAGACTCTTATGTATTTAGGATTAAGGTAACCATCCCCGGATAAAATTGTACCTTTGAATTGGTCAAAAAAAGTGGCGTACTTTCACTGATTTTTCTCCACTTTCTCTTGGATATAAGATACTCAGGTATCTCCTTACAGACAGGAAATGAGTTACTTTTTAGGGTTCCGTACCCAAAGGGTAAAAACGCAACCCTATTCCCTTCGCTACAATGTCTGTCCGTCCGTCTGTCAGCGCCTTTTATATCTGCAACAGTAATAGGTAGACTCTTGAAGTTGTAGATGTATAACTGTTGCCGCTATACCTAGAAATACTAAAACTTATAGGGCGTTCCGATAGAAACAGGTTATTCACGTATATGTGTTCGCTATATAAACTAGTATAAAAAAATTATCCTAACAATTAAAGAGTGTTCCGATAGTGACGTCATTTACATGTACATTGACTAAGTTTTATACTAAAACATATAGGGTATTCTGAAAGTAACGTGTTATTTACGTTTATTTCTTCATTTCTTGAGCTGTAGGAGGCAACCACTTACAATTTACAATGTTCACTTTATGATAGGAGGACAGTGACGTGATTTGCATGAATATGACGTAACTTTTAACCATAATAGATAGACTTTTGCAATTTTCACAAATGGTGTAGAAACGGATAGAAACGTATTTAGAAAAGCTTGAAAAGCATCAAAATCTGCCGATCCCTTACACCCTGAATGATCGTGGTTAAAGTCGACTAAAAAAGAGGGATATTGCTTCTCTTGTCTGAACATAAGAGGGATGAAACATAAATGATACCAGGGAACCGTGAAGTATACAATTTTGTATCTAGAACTGGCTAAACTTAATTTTACTTTTATTTTGTTTTATTTTTTACTTTTAGGAATATTGATTATCTTGTACAAGCATCAGAGGGATGGCCTGCAAATGATAATATCAACCGTGAAAAATAAAATTTGACTGTAAGAATATGTATTTTTCTTTTAGACTTAATGTTCCAGTATTTATTGTTAGTTCAAATAAATTGATTTGCTGTATACCTACGCAAAACTAGTTATAAGAGGTAGAAGTAGTTGTATAACAAGCCGTTTCCTGACTTCAGAAGGTGTATAAATTGCGGTTAATCGTAAATTGAGCAATGTTAGGTACATACTGCGTACTATATTATTTATGTGATCACTAGATGATAAGGACGAGTTGATATGAAAACCTAAAAATTTAACCTTTTCAACATAAACAAGCCTGGTGTCACCCAACCTGGTGTCACCGAACCTAACCTAAGCTGGTTAAAATGTAGTTTGATCCTGCTAATGGGTAATAATACCAAATTGACTTTGGATTGAGCATAAGCCCGTTTGCCTTAGCCCATGTGCAGACAGCCTTTAGGTCCTCACCAAGTTTATAACATATATCGTTAACAAGACCAATACGGCTAATATTGTACCATTGCACATCATCAGCATATGCACAGAAAAAATTAGTTGCTCCTATTAAAGGTTTTAATTAGATTTAGATACAAATTTAATTTAATATTTTACTAATTCAATTATTTATTTAATTCTAATTTTATTTTGTTCTTTCTTAATTAAATATATAATTGTAAAAATTAAAAAATTAATTAAAATTATATCTCAAACTAATTAAAAGCCTTGTTAGGAGAAAAAAAAAATTTTCTGTGAGCATGAACACTAACAAAATTGACTACACTAAATATATCATTTAAATAATTGCTGAAGAGCAAAGGTCCCAAAACTGAGCCTTGTGGAACTCCAGAGGTTACAACTTTAAAGCATGACTCTCTTGAACCAACAACTACCACCTTCTCATCTCGCTGAGATAAGTAGTTGCTTATTAGGAACACTGCGCTGCGATCAAAGCCAAAAAACATTTTAGTTTTCTGCAAAGAAGTAAATGATCAACTTTGTCAAAGACCTTTGAAAAATCAAACAATATATCACCCCTATCATACGCTGGTCTTATATCATAAAGTGCTCTTAGTACTGCGGTTGTACAACGATGGCTAGAACGAAACTCTGATTGTAGGGGAGACAGCAGACCATTCACATTTATGAAATCAAACATTTGACGAGACATTTGTGGAACAAGATTAACGTGAGTACCTGCCATACTCGGCCTAACCTCACGGTGGTCTTACCACCGAGTGAAACTTAGGCGTAGACTAGCGCCCCCATTGTGTAGTATAACAACACTTTACGATTGCCACCAATCGCAATTTGTGTGTATACAGTCACAATGAGTAGCAATTTATACAATATGGCAAGCCTTTCCAAGGCAAGCCTAGATCCATATTATAACCTCTTGCTTAGGGGTTTGGAGACTATCCAAACTCCGTCTGTTGAGAGTGCAACAGCACACTTGATCGACCATGCACCATATCTACTTTAATCGATCTTAAACCACAACCACCACGTGTACCCCCGAAGGGGACCTCACCAATAACCGGTCACAGAGAGGATAGGCTCTCTGTGGGGCTACCGATTCCCGTGGTACCAGTCCTTTGGGCACTGGTCAGGCCTCGAAGAGGACCCGTGTTAAAACAACAGACCTTTTCTTCCAGATTCAGGCTCTAGGAACCCTAGCGTCTGGTGCCCCTATTTTCCCCGAGTGGACCGCGTCAAAGCATTTGCCATTACTGCAGTGACATTTGGAACCCCCGGGGGGTAAACGAGACATAATTGTTTCAAACACTTCTCCAAGAACAGAAAGTATACTATGGGCCTGAAATCACTTGAGTCATTCGCAGTGTGTGTTTTTGCCGCTGGTATAATTTGACCTATTTTCCACACTTATCAGCATTCGAAAAACGATCTATTCCAATTAAAATAAGTTTCAATTTTTGTTTTGCTCATGCAAGTTTGTATCTTTGCATGAAACGTTTGCGATAAGTTTTCTTTAATTTCTAACTCTGCTATAAAGTCTTCAAGACCGTTTGGTTTGCTCAAGCTTATAATCTTATTTGTCATCTTAATATCAAATAAATTCTTAATCATTTGTACAAACATATTTATAATTTTAGACATACGACTCAATAAATATTTGTTGCCGCTGCATCGGTTTAATAAAAATTTCCATAATTTTCGCCATCGTTATACGTTTTCATAATTTTCGCAATCACAATTTCTTTTCAAAACTATTATTTAACTTTATTTTATGAGTTTTATAGTACATATAATTTTTATTATTTGGTCAACACATTTTGTTTCTTCATTCTCTTTTTTTGTTAAAAAAAAAAAAAAAAATAATAAATCCATTTTACGTTGCTGCATGAGTGTTTTCTTGCTTCTTTACGATGCCTTTAACACTTAAACATGTTTTATGTGAACATTGAACTTTTTTGTTTGTTTTTGTTTTGGTTTTTTTTTTTTTGTTGTGTTGCATGCAGCAAGTGAATCGTTTCAATTATGACTATTTGTTTCTTCTTATTTGTTGCATAACACTGGTTGTGCTATAAAAATTATATATTTTTGTGGATATTTTTTGGTTTTGTTTCAAAAAGTGTATGCTTACCGAGAGTCAAGATGTGTATTTTTAATTGCATGTGCTGCTATGTGTGTACACACACGTATTTGCAAAACAAGACAACAATTGAATTAATATTTTAAACTGTTGGGGTTTGTTGGGGCAGAAGAATTTAATAACGTTAAAGAAATATGTTTACGTTTATTATGCAAGACTTTAGTTTGGTTTCACTGTTGTTATTTTATAGGAAATATAAACTTGAATTAACGATATTATCATAACGACAAAATGACAATAAATCGAAAATAAATATTAAGTAAAACTTAAAACAACCGAGCCAATGTATTATCGAGATATTTTGTTATGCTTATTTCTGTTAGTGCACAGACAAAAATCTTTGTTCTTATCATGGAAAAAAGATACTCATTGCACATGACAACCAGTCGGTTAAAAATCGCATTAGGCACTATTTATTTCGTAGGGAGGTTACCGAATCAGAACACTTAATTCAAAGGTCACTTTTGGACCCCCTTCGTTTCTCAATGTTTTCTGGTATTCGACTGGTAATGTACGAATATCTCACTTTTATTGAGTCTCGTGCTGTCACTGGCCTTTTACTCTCGACTGTAGTGATTTTAGACTGGCGACTGATACATGTCGACATTCTTCCTCATCACAGTGTATGCTAACATTTGCTTTAAGGCTAAAATCTCCACAGCATCTTTATATGATATGTGTCTGCCCGTGATCCAAAGCCTTTTTTATGTTTTTCCAAACACAGTCTGTAAATATCGCCTTAACATGATTTTTAACTTGGCCAGATATTATTTGAGAATTCGTGACCTGTCACTAATGCAGTTAACCATTTGTAAGCATGCAGATTATATCCAAGCTCCTTCTTGGTCTTCCTGTCAACTTGTATTGAAAAAGTAGAGAGTCTTTGGTGGGAATCGAACCCACAACCCCTACAAGCCCAAACGCAATAGGCAAGTGATCGTGTAGATAATTTAATCTATTTTTGGAATGCGATTTAAAACTTAACAGGTATGCCTCGATTAGTGAGGTAACGTTGATGTGGATTAAAGAACACATAGGCACAGCTTGGAACGACGCAGCAGACCAACTAGCAAAAAAGGTAGCTGCTGTAAATTTCTGTATATCAGAACCCAAAGTAGCACTGGAAAATTTCCTCTAGCAGCTGAACTCATTAAACCTGAAAAGGCGATGAAGGCTACTGCATGTGTAGGACAGATAGAAAGGTGCCCAAAGAGCCCCTAGGCAGTAAGGCCACTAAAGTTCTTAGACATAATAGAAGTACCTTGAGCTGGGAAACTGCGTTAGTAACAGGCCATGGAAACTTCAGGTATCACCTCGCCAAAATGAAAATCGGAAAAGATGATACTTGCAGGCTATGGCTGGAAGACGCTGAGACGACAGCGCTCATTGTGTGTGAATGTCCAGTACTGGCTAATATAAGAGTAAGGACCACTAGCAGAAATTTGGTAAATGTGCATACCATAGGGAATCTAAGCCTTGGCAAAATGCTACCATTTACTGGAGAGACCGTGATGAGAATGAAAACCGACAGAGTAAAGTAGCATATGACTCAATGAAAGTTAATTATATGTTGTTTGCCTATAATCATTGAGAAAGGAAGAAGGTCGAGAAGGGATCCGTTAAAGAAGTGTTTTGTTTCATGATCAGCTTCCATAGTCTTCATGATTAGGAGTTTGGTCGATCGTGTTAAGGATCGTCCTGGAAGAGGGTTCCAGTGAAATATTTGTACTTAAGACATCGTGGAAACTGTACGTCAGTGTGTTGCTCTGACTCAACTAATTAGGTCGTTTCAGACAGAATGACATTGCGTAAAATTTTAAAGTTTAGTCTTAAAATGTACCAATAAAAAAAATAATAAAATTGGGCACACACAACTACCGCAAGACCACTAACAACGACTACAACATGCAATTCGTTTGAGTTTGTTGGTCTTATTTGGCCTACCCAGTATTTATTTAAAGCAATTATAGTTTTAGACGCGGATAAATTTATATTGGCAGCACTGTTTACTGTGACAGTTATCGGTGGTTTGGAAACTATTTTAGGTTTAGTAATTTATCATGAATCGACTCACGTCAGAGCAGCATTATTCAAATTTAATTTGAAAATTATACTTTATTTCGAAAAAATTCAGTGTTTAGTGATGAACCGGATTTTTGCTTAAAAAAATAGTTTTGGATTATCTGGAGCAATGATAAGTGTTTTTTTTAAACACCCAGAGTCTTTGGCAGGAATGGAAGCCGCAACCTCTAGACTGATAGACCAGCGCTCTACTAATCAGTCTATCCAAGCACATCCACATCTCCGTTTGGTGAGCTTAATAGATCGGTGTCGGAATCACTGTCCCATATATTTTTACAAATAGCGACGGATAGAACACTATAGTCAACGGTGCGCGCTATACAGTCATGCCTACTAGTTTTTTCGTGACTCAGTTGAAATGCCTAATATCTAATGCAAGTTAGCATGTGGTTTCAGCAGGATTGCGCCACATATCGTACAACGCAATTTAGTGAGATAAGTTGTTGGGGTCCTATTAACCGACCACCTCCCTCATGTGATTTAATGCTAGAATATTTTTTCTGGGGATATCTAAAGTCTCAGCAGTGAATATTTGACGAATTATTTCTGAAACATAGCGTTAATTACTGGAAAGGGTTTGTGAAAATTGGACATCTAGGTTACGCATGTGCGGTGGCCACATGGTAGCAATCATATTTCAACATTAATGCTAAATAAATATTTAATTATCAAAGTCACTTGGATGGATCTTAAAAATGTTTTTCTCTGTTTTGACTTAATTTTCCATTCTTTATTAAAAAACACTTTTAATCTAAAAACTTTAATTGGAGCAAATATTTGTTCCTGTGTAGGTGTATATTTTTTTATTCTTAAATAAGTTAATTAAAATTAAACAATTTTGTGGCCAACTGGGAATAGTTAACAATAGAAAATCCTAATTATTGTTAAATAAAAAACAATCAGAAAATGAGATACAAAAAAATCTTATTTCCGACATTGACCAAAGTTTCACGGAAAGACAAACACAAGAAGAAAAATTAAATTTAAATTATATTAAAAAATTCTAGCAAAATGAAAACATTAACGAAAAACTTCTTCAAAAGAAAAGCTAAACTCATATTTCAAATAAATTTTATTAAAACCACCAGCAGCTTAAAATCCTTAAATAAAAAAAACCTTTATATTGTGCTAAGACAACATTTTATCCATTTGAAAGAAAAACTTTCACAAAAACCATTTACCAATTAAAGCTGACAGCATCAGCAGTACTAAATTTAAATTAAAATATTGAGAATGGCATGAAAAAAAGTTTTTTTTTATATTTTTCATTCCATAAAGTTTTGTAGCGCTAAATGGAGAGAAATCACAAATAATTTGCCAGCGCCAAATTGTTGTGCAAAAATAAAAGCCATGTTAGGGTGAAATGCAGTAAATGTCAGAATTTGCCAAGGATTTGTATATTAATCATTGCAAGCATAATTGCAGAGAAATAAAAAATCATAATAAAAATGCGACAAAAAAGTACAGCGAAAATAATCCAAATAAAATTCAACAAAAATTACAACGAATTGAATCAGAAATAGGAATTAAACTACAACTGAGAAGTGATCCAGAAGTAAATCGTTCTAGAGCTGAACTTTAATTGAAAAAAAACTTGCACGTTAAATATTATTTTGTAATACTACGATTTGTGATAGTCCTGCTCGCCAGACCCGGCGAGTTCAATTACATTTCTATTACAATTATTATTACAGATAATGTGTAATTGCATATTCTCAATTACACATTGAAAGTAATGGCAATTTAAAACAGGGACTATAATCAAGTACAACTACTTGTAGTTAGTAATTAAACATTTTCAATTACACATTACATGTATAATTAGGCAATAATCATTACTTCAATTACATTCTTAACAATTTTTAATTACATGTAATTATATTTGAATTTTTTCCACTACAATTACCTATAATTGTAATTGGAGTTGTAATTGGGCAATAATCATTAGTTGAAATTGAACAAAATTCAATTATATTCTTAATAATTTTCCATTACATGTAGTTATAATTAAATTTTTTCAATTACTATTACCTGTAATTGGAATTTTTAATTACAAATTACAAGAAATTGTAATTAGGCAATAATCACTACTTCAATTACATTCTTAACAATTTTTAATTACATGTAATTATAATTGATTTTTTTCCATTACAATTACCTGTAATTGGAATTGTAATTGTAATTAGGCAATAATCATTACTTGAAATTGAACAAAATTCAATTATATTCTTAACTAGCTATGCCCACCACGTCGTGGTCGTCCTGATAATATTTTGCTCGATTTTGCTTTGAAAGTATTCCACACCTATTGTAAGACTTACTTATATAGAGTAGCATCTATAAGAGAAAAATGCAACTAAACTAAGAAGAAACTAGCAATAATAGAATTTTATAGCCACACTCAAGTCGTAGTCTCCTTACCAAATTTTAAAAATTAATGCACAATTACCTAAGTATGTATTTCACAAAATAACCAAATTATACAGCACGTATGCGACTTAAAACACATACAAATTTTATTCAATTGGCTATTTGGCATATGTTTTTAGCGCCATCTGTGATAAAACAAATACAAATTTTATGCAATTTGCTATTTGGCATATTTTATTAATGCCATATGTGATAAAATATCAAAATTAAAGGTGCCGAGCCGTACTAATTAGTTAAAACGATCTGTGTTTTAAAATATACAATTTTCAAAAATTAAAGGTGCCGTGTTGTACTAAGCAGTATTTAGTTCCTCCTTAAGATATGCTATATCATTAAAAAATACAGTATTCATATCCGGTTTGTTCAACTGCGTACTTTCACTGCTTTTTCTCCACTTTCTCATAGAAATAAGATATTTTTGCGGAAAAAAGTATCCTATATTGGGACCAGGTTACTTAGGTACCTCCTCGCAAAATTTTGTTAAAATCCAGTACTTTTTACGTATTACGAACGTAAATGAAAAGCAGACAGACATACAGACGGAAATAAGTTACTACTTTTTTATAGGTATAGATAATTTTCCATTACATATAGTTATAATTAAATTTTTTCAATTACTATTACCTGTAATTGGAATTTTTAATTACAAATTATAAGTAATTGTAATTAGGAAAAAATCATTACTTGTAATTGAACAAATTTCAATTATATTCTTAAAAATTTATCATTGTAAGTAATTATATTTGAATTTTACATTACATTACATTACATGTAATTATAATTAAATTTTTTCAATTATAATTACCTGTAATTGTAATTGGAATTTTTTATTTACAAATCACAATTAATTGTAATTGTTATTTTTCAATTACAAATTACATGTAATGTGTAATTGAAAAAATCTACAAATAGTTGAATATAATTGTAATTGAAAAATTCCAATTACAACTATACATAATTATTATGTATAATTGCTCGATTGCATGTATAAGTAATTACAAACTGTATTTAACATTCCCCAAGTCTTTTTCCCGCCAAGTTTATGTTGAGTAACTTGGGATATTGTGGAATAGGCTGGTAATGTGGAACACAAACCATACATTATTTACAAGCTCCTTTTGTTTTTAAACCTAGCTTAGAAATTTTTTTTAATAAGCTTTGGGTATGAATTTAGTAGTACCATTAACTTGCAGTTGGCCTATGGCAGCAATTAGCTTTTTAAAATCAATGGTTATATATATTGCATGATACTAAGGATGCGCGTGGTAGAGCAATGGATCGTCAATACTGATAAGGATCCAAATCGAATTGATTCGTAAGTTTATACTTAAAGAACGAAATATTTTAAGCTCGCGCCTGTTAATAAAAGACCGAGTTCCACAAAGAAGTGTATTGGGATCCCTTTTATAATTGTTTTACATATCAGATATGCCAACTCACAACAGAGTTCACATAGCGACACTGCTTTTCTAAGCATTAACTAAAATCGCTAAGTATTATATTAGTAGCAAATTTTTTTTGGAAATGTGGTTGAAAATACAGACAGAGACAGTAGAGACACATGCCCGCTTATTTGAATAGATAACCATATTATACCTCAACACTCGGAGTTTTAATACCTTGGCATACATCTCAATAGACGCTAAACCTGTTAAAATCATATTGAAGCAAAATTGACGCAAATAAAGCAAAGAAATATGCAAATAAATTGTTTTATTAGCTGACTAAGCTTAGACTGCAAGTTCTAGTGCAATGGCCTGAGCGTGAGCTTTAAAAACTCCAATATACACAAAGACCACCAGCTAAAGCAGAAATATGGAAATATGAAGCAACATATTTTGTCAAATAAATAAGGTAGATCACAAGGGGTGCATACAGATCTCGGGGGTCAATAACCCCCTACGAATGGCGACTTTTGTTTGTTTTTAGCTTGGTATGCTTTTTCTGCTTTGATTTTAATTAAAGACCTTTATAGAAAGCAATAGACATAGAGGTAGTGAATTGACCCACAGGGTACCCACTAATAAAAAGGATCAGTTAAAGGGCACATAGGAGGTGAATATGAGGAAGTTTTTTTTAAAGCTATTTTGCTTTAGTCTGACCATTCTAACATGACATAGATTGCAGGAAGGTCATAAATTTAAAAAATAATTCAATAAAATTAAAAAAAAAAAATTTAATTTAAAAAAAAAATTAAATTTTTTAAAATTTTTTTTTTAAATTTAAAAAAAAAATTAATTTTTTTTAAATATTTACAAAAAAACTTTACAAACCGATATTTTTACAGAAAAATGTAGGAAAAAAATTTTGTTAAAAATGTTCCAAAAAATTTTCGAATAAATTTTACAAAAAATTTTCAAAAAAATAGTTTTCCAAAAAATTTTCGAAAAATCAAAAAGAAAATTCAAATATTTCTGTGAAAACGAAAATCATGACTGTAACATAAATTATTTTTAATATTAAGGGTATATATATGTACATACATATGTATGTATATAGAGTAACATATTTTTTTAAATAGATCTCATCTATTTAAAAAAATAAATCTCATCTATTTTTTTAAATAGATGAGATCTCTGTTTTAGAACCTAGAGGCATTAAACACATAGACAACATCAGGATACCGACTACAAACTGTCAAAAATAAAATACACGCATTTAAAAGTAAACGATTATTTTGAAGCCAGTGCTTCAGCCATGGCTACACGACCACCGTTGTGGCTGTCGTCAACTTAGGCTAATTTATATTTTATTCAACAAAAGAAAATGACACAAAATTGTAAATTCTACATTCGTATACAAACAAAAAGTTTTGGAGGAAATATTTATAATTTTGTGAAAAAGTTATTTAATTTTATAAAAGCAAAATAAGTATTTCTGCAACAATGTCAGAGTTTACGATGTAGCTGTCGTCTTCAATATCACTAAGTAGCTGACAACACGGCGACAATTGTAGCCAACGGAATTTGTTTTCATTTAGCTGCGTCGCCGCTGTCTTCTACTTCTTTAAAGCATGAATAATGAGTTTTTTCTCATACGACTTATTTTAATTTATGTAAAGAGTTAACAATACGGATAATCGTGTATATGTCACCGTGGTGAAGGGTATGGAAGATTCGACACATCCGAGTAGAGCACTTTTACTTGTTTATAATAAAATCATACTTTTACTAATTGCATGTGTTAAAAATTTGTTGTAAAGGATTATATTAGAATAAAAAAAATTATAGAATAAAAACTTTTAGCAACGGCAACGTTGTTCAGAATAATAAAATGAAATTGAATCATGCACGGGAAGTAGTAATTACAAATATAGTACAAAATAGTTTTTACACAATTTGTAATTTTGATATAGATTGAATAAATTTGCGGTGTAAAAGCACGTTTATAACATATAACAATAAATATAAAATAAAATAAGGACACCGATGATTATATATTAAGAAGATTTTCATAATGTATTCAAATAAAAAACTTAGTCCGAGGCCTGGTCTCGATACGATATTTCCAAAACATATGAAATGAAATTGTATATTTATAACAAATATTTCAAAGCAAATTACCAACAACAAACATAAACTATTGTCAAATAAGTTGACGATAAACATTATAACATGATAACAGGGTCTTGTGAATTGAACAATTGTTTTATCACTCTTCTTGATATGAAAATTTTAAAATTTTAAGTTGAATCTCTTTAGAGGAACAAGTGCGATATGTTTTGCGGATCACAATTAATTACCCTGAAGGTTCGTATCTTGTTTCTCCAGATTTCAAAACTGTGCCTATCAGGCATGTCACAAATTCCGTTCGGAATTATGGAACGCTTTTGTAATTTCTATTTCTAGTGTTAGGTTAGGTTAGGTTAAGCAGGCAGCTTGTATAGAGGAGGAGAAAGAGAAGTGGAATAAAATAGCTCCCTTGGGTCCATTATGTTGGTCCCTTTGTGATACCTACAGATAAGAGGAGGGATAGACAGAGAAGATAGAAAACAAAGTTCATTATAGAATGATAAATTAGAGAAAGAGGTGGGTAGAAGGTCATAGACAGGGAAGGCGTTAGCCGTGAAGGCACGTGAAGAACGTGACATATCTTGATGAGCAACTATGTCACTTCAGTTGGAAGAGGGTTAGAAAACCAACCACAGTTCCTTAAAAAGGAGTTAATCCTGATTGGTTCCAGAGATGAAACACACGAAAGGCTTTCAAAACATCGTCGTCCCAAGTATTGTAGGCGACAGTGTTCTAATGCAGGGCAATGACAGAGAAGGTGTTCAACCGTTTCCTCCTCTTCTTCATCCTGGCAACTTCTACAGAAATCATTATAAGGGATACCCATCCTGCTTGCATGGGCTCCAAATAAGCAATGACCAGTGACTATTGCTATTAAGTCGCGTATCTGCATTTTCTGCAGCCGAAATAGCGAGACCGTTTTCTTTTGGTCCATCGAGGGCCAGATTGTCCTTGCGATCGAGAAAGTCGACATTGGACCATCTGGCCTGAGCTATGTTGTGAAGGGCAAAGTTGATGCGGTGTAAACAGGCCGAGAGGGGAATGCCACAATAGATGTCTATGGCATCATCGTGCAATAGTGTTCCCTTCTTGGCTAGTTCATCGGCAGCACAGTTGCCTTGATTAGTCCCATGTCCCCTCACCCATTTAAGGGTGACTGTCGAATTATCCACCATCTCATTTAAGGATGTCCGGCATTCAAGGACAAGATTTGATGTGCTATACACACCTATAAGGGACATAATAGCGGCTTTACTATCAGTAAAAATCCAGATATCTCTGTCTGATATCCTGTGGTACTTTAGACAGTTAGCCGCCTTTTTAATAGCAGATATTTCTGCTTGTATGACATTGCAGTCATAATATTGCAGTCATAATATAGTGTTTAAAGTATTAAATAATATGACTTAATTTAGTCGATGGAGCTTTGAATGTCTCTTCTTGACAGAGACCCCGGAATTTATTCATTAAGTTTATCGACCTTATTTTCAAAAAAAAGTGTTTGCATGGAGGGAGCTGAAATTTGGCATATAGCTCGTGGGAGTAAGTTACCAGAAAAATCTATAAATGAGAAATTGTTATTCTTTACTATCCCACCAGGCCATAATTATAGCGCAGGCACTTCAAAACATTAATGTTGACCTAAACGATGTGGATAAAGAGAACCCAGAAAAGGGTAATCGACACAAAAACATAAATGAGGCCAAACATTTTTGTGGCTTTAAAAGTAGTGAGACAATAACTTTCACCATGAGTGTATTGTACCAAGTAAGGGGTTTACTCCCAGTTTGATATTAGTTACTTTAACGACCGAAATTTTTGGATAGAAATTTGGCCTTATTTTTTTATTTTTTGTTTTCATATAAAACTTAAATAACTTTTGTGCGCATAACTTTTACGTGGGTGGAGTCAAAAAGTACAAACAATTGATCTATAGTTTTCTTTTTCATTTAATTTTTTAGTTTATTTTATATCACATAATCTATAAGATTTATTATTTAATTGTGGTATTTATCATACATGTTGTTAATTTGAATTAGATTTAATTAACATTTAAATGGTAAAATAAAAAAATAATTTTTCAAGTTAAGTTTCTTACCATTTCATTGTATTCTAATATTATGGTGGCTTAAACGTACCTGAAAAAAAAAAGAAAAATATTTAATTTAAGACAAGTGTAATATTTTCTTTAAAAATATAATTTAATTCAATTTACTGTAATTGTGTAGATTTTATTTATTTATTTATTTATTTATTTATTTATTTATTTTAGTGGAATTTTTTTTAGATTTATTAGAATTATTTTAGATTTTAGTGGAATATTTTTATTTGTCATTGCTGAAACTTATTTCTAAGAATGTTTACTCATTTTTCGTTTACCATTCGGAAATTGTAGCATCTGTTTGAATTAATTTAATTAAATACTCAATATTGGTTAAACATTTGACACGTTGGGTAACACAATTGATTCTAAAGCAATTTATAATTAAATCTACTTAATACTAGTCGTTTGTAAGTACATATCTCTCTGAAAAATATTTATTGCTTTTTTAAATAGGCCTTTTGTAATTTGTGTTTGTTTGTTTTTTTAATTTTTTTTCTCTTAACAAATGGCTCTCAAATGTCACATTATATATATTAGGAATAGCAATAAATATTCCTAAACACAAATGTTGCACTCATTTATTTTGGACTAAAATCATAGAAAATTAATTATAAATTTTTATAATTTTTTTTTATTTTTATATTTATTTTTGTTCAAAAAAAGATTTATTTAGATTTATTAGAAAAAAAAAAAGAATTTAATTTTACTCAGGGGAAAGAAAATCCCTATACATACATATATAGACATGCGAATGTAAGTGTAATATATTTTAAAGGAAATAAATTTATTTTGTTTAATATTCATGCTCATGCAACCTAAATGTTATTATAGTTTTAAACATTTGTATGTTTATATTTATTTTAAAGATTTACATGACAAGACAATTAAATTACAATATTTAAAATTTTAATTAACATTATTTGAAGTTTAACATAAATAACCAGAGGCATATTCGTACGCAATTACATTTATTTTACTAGGTAGTGGTGTCCCTACAACAAATACAACAATACAAGAACAACATGGCATTTTGTTGTTGCTTTGTAGTTCAAAATGTCAAAAAAAAAAACATAGAAGAAAATTGAGAAGGCGTGTAAGTGTTTTATTGCTTTCTCACTTCTACACTAAAAAATTTCTGAACACATACATCTTTTAACATGTCGAACTACTAAATCAGCTGGGCGGTCGACACTACCTAGTAAGATAAATATACCTTGTTCGTACGTTTGTGTGGTTTCGAATCTTTGGTGCGTATAAGTTTTCTAGCATTACGTATACGCCAAGCTATATCTGTCTTACAAATCTAACAAATACTTTAACAAAATAAGACAAATAATTGTCTTATTTTGATATTATTAAAATTTCAAATCAAATTTTTAAAATCAGGCTTAGGTCCATTATATTCTCTCTAAGTTGAAAGAATAATAAATAAAACTTAGGTGATTAAATAAAAAAAAAAAAATGGGAAAATATTATTTTATACACGAACAGATTGTAATACATGTAATACTTTGGGTGGCGTTCAGTTGTGTACATCATCTATTTAACCAACCAAGCTCAGATAAAGGAATACCAGAAAAACCGTATTCGTTTATCTATCGTCAGTTGATGGGAAAGAAGTCTACCACCTCCCACCTGTTTGCTATTTTTCTTTTATTATTTAATCTTAAAGTTATTACAAATTTTCCTTTCAACATTTACTCGACTAAAGCCCTGTATTCTTTAAATGCTTAATAGAAAATTAGTGTTTGAAAAAGTCGAATAATCGATTTCCGTAATTATTCATAAATCAAAAATAATCACAAAATCCATATGACAATATTTTTTGTTCGATTTTGCTTTGAAAGTAATCCACACCTAATTTTAAGATTTTTGAAAAAATACGGTAATTGATTACTCGACTCTTTTTAAAATCCGATTTTCGATAAATCATTTAAAAAATAGACGGTTTTATTCAAATAAGTAATAACAGAGGACATAGAATATTTGAATATGAAAAGAGGAGAATACATATATGAGGGTTTTTATTGAAACCATTTTTATTAAAGAGGATCCATATACAACAAGCATGAACCGTAAAGTTTACGAATTTTTGAACCGTGAACAAATTTTTTAATTTTAACAAATTACATCTAACTATAGCTCTCAAAAGTAAAAAGTACTAAAAATAAAAACATAAATCAAAACGGGTCCCTTAGGTGACATAATTTAACTTATATGTATCTATCTTTTAAGAATGGTCTAAAGACATATTTAATAATTCTTGCAAAAAAACCAACTTCAAAACTGACAAACTTATATAATTATACAAGGATTATAATATATTCGAGAAAGATTGTAGTGAGATTTTTTAAATGTAGTAGCACAAAATGTCAATTCAGATAAAAAAAATTGGAATTCAATAATCTAAAGCAAATATTGGTCTATTTTCTACCGGGGGAGTAGTGCTTCCGGTGTATATAGGGGCACAACACCCCAGGTCAGACAGACAGACTGCAGGTCAAACCAATGCCAGCAGTCTGTCTGTCTGTAACGGGTTAAAAGTTTGGCCGAATACATCAAACTACATAATGTAATTTGGACATTCTGTCTACTTGTTAAGTTTTTGTCAATAACTGTTCAAAAGGTAGGGCCATATATATCAAATGAGGTCACCTATTGGGACACCCTTTAAATTAAAATTTTAAATTAAATACTTGTTATAGAGAACTTTGTTATACTGATTCTTTGTAAATTTAGACTGTGTGTCCACATAAATCAAATTACTTCAACTATTGGGACACCCTTTAATTTAAAATTTTTTATAATTATACTTGTTATACCAGACATGGTAGTGAACATTCTGTCTAATTTTCAAGTGTTTATCAATAACGGTACCAAGGATGGGAACATAAAGATCTAATTACATCAATAATGCGGACACCCTTTAATTAATAAATTCAAATGTTATACTCGTTTTTATAGCGCAATAAGCAATCTATAACAGTTCAAAAGTTTGGCCATATACATATTTCAATTTACATTAACTATTGAAACACCCTTTAATTTTCAAATTCATATTTTTTACTTGTTATTATAGCGGACTTAGCAATACAGCTTCTTTGTAAATTTCAGCGGTCTGTGTACAACTGGTCAAAAGTATGGCCATATACATAAAAATAAATGATCTATTGGAGCACCCTTTAATTTAAAATTTTGAATATTTATACATTTTATTATTACGGTCATAGTAGCCGACATTCTGTGAAATTTTTAAGGTTTTATCTGTAACGGTTCAAAAGATAGGCTCGTATAGGTTAAATTACGTCAGCTATGGGGACACCCTTTAAATTTTAATTTTTTTTTTTTTTTATTAACTTCAACTATTGGGAGCTATAGCGACACGCAAAGTACTTTTCAAATAAAGAAAATTTAAAAATCGGTTCAGAAATTGCTTAGTTCTGTGGTTACATACATAAAAAAAGCAACATTCAGACGAATTGATAACCACCTTTTTTTTAAGTCGGTTAAAAAATTCTATACACATTTGATGTCAAGACCTTGTATTTTCTGAAAAGTTTTTATTTGTTGCACTGTGTAATCGTTATTATTGTTGCAGCACAATTTAAATTTTGTATGAGTAATTTACGTCAGAAGTCATTTATTAGCTTTATTTTGCAAAGTTATATTCAATAAAGGTGAACAAAAATTATTGATTTGATATTTTAATGCCACTTGAATGACCTTTGAATACAAAAAATTCTAAGTCTTTGCTCTCAATACATTTGAAAGGATAAAATAATTGGAAGGTATTAAGTCTGGTTAATATTGTGCATGAGCAATCAATTAATTGATTTAAAGCATAAAACAACAATTGCAGCAACAAAGAGTTAGGTCCATTTTTAGGCTATATATATCAAATTAAACCAACTAATGGAACACCCTTTTTTATTACGTCACTTATTAATTATAAAATTAAAAAATTTTAAACTTCTTTTAAAATGGGACCAATTTGTAAGCATAACCTTTCTAATGAGGAATTTTTAAAATCGGTTCAGAAATTACCGAATGAATTTCAATCTTTAATGTTTTAATCAATTTGTTCATTAAAATTGTTTCAGTGTATAACAGTTTCGTCATTTTTCTTTTTATTGATTGCAGTACAAGGGGTCTTGTGCAACCAGACTCATAACCACATAACTATGTATGCACTTATATGCTCTTGCATGAGCAAAAGAATGTCAGAAGGAGAAAAACCAAAAAAAAAAAAAAAAAAAAACTAAAACCAACCTAAATATCAACAATTTTTACTGATGGCCCAAGGGTAATATCGCATGTGTCAAGTGTAATGTATGAATGTGAAGTTAAGAAATGAAAGAAATGCTGTTGTTGCTGCTGTTGCTTGTATCAAAACTTGCTAAACAAATGTGCTTAAGTGTTTGTCTGTGTTTATAACAGCGATATTTGAAATTTATTTTACTTCCTATCCTTTCATTCCATTTTTACGTTCATTGAGTGGTTTTTGTTTTAAACACATTTTTTATATAGTTTTTTCTTAACATGAAACGATTTTCAGGGCATTCTAATTCCATAAATATGTTTATGGTTTAAGTGATTTTTTTTTTCTCTATTTGTTAGTTAGCGCCATAGATAAAACCAGCTAGAGTTGAATAACCACAAGGGATGCAAAATTTTCATTAAATTTTAAAATTATATATGCTGCAGTAATACAATTTTCTGCTCTTTTTTTCTTTCTATTTCTGAGTCAGTTTCAGAATTGTATTTTTAAATCTAACATTTTTTGCAGTTGTCTTCAGAACCCACACAGTTGTTAGTATTATATTTGTTCATCACTTCAGACATGTTTGATGATGTGTTTATTAAAGCAACGATTGTTCTATTTCATTTTAGGTTGTTGGTTTTTACATCAAATAAATAGTTAGGATGCCTTTTGAATTGCTTTTAATGAGCCTATGTGTGTTTTTTTCTGGTTAAGATATTTTCTTGGTTGTAGATGGAGTCTGGCCAAAATGTGTTTAAATAAAATTTATTTAATTGCGTCTTAGGTAATAAGTGAGCAAGTTAGTATCACTTTGTAAATTTGTTTGATTGTTTTATTTAATAATAGCTGTGCCCATACACGTTGTGTGCGTGCTCACAATGTTTTGTTCTATTTTGTTTAGAAAATAATCCACACCAAATTTTAAGACTCTTATTTACTTTATATAAAGGTATCCATCACTGGATAAAATTAAAAAAAAAATATTTTAAAGCTCTGTAAAAGACAGACATGTTAATCATTATTTCAAAACAGCGCCATCTATTGCGCTACATTGCTTCAAATGTACTGCTTTCAAAAATAAAAGATGCCTTAAAGTATGCTGTAACTTTAAATAGATAAAAAAAATCGGCGCACTTTTACAGCTTTTTCTCCACTTCTCTATTTTTGTGGAAAAAATGTATCCTATATTAGAAACAGGATATTAAGGTGCCTCCTCACGAAAATTTTTTAAAATCCATCAAATAGTTTTTACGTGATGTGAACACAAATAAAGAAAGGCAGACAGGAAATAAGTTACTATTTTATTAAATGTATAGAAATTTTTACAAAAGAATAAGAATTAGAAATTTTTTTTAAAACAAAGCTACCTGCGAATCTTTTTTGCTTGTCTGTAGAAAACACCCAGAGCTTTCGGCGGAAAACAAACCCTCAACTCTCAGACTGATAGATTAGCAGTGCTACCAAACAGTCTATCGAGGCCCAAATGCTCAGTTTTCAAAAGTCGTTTGAATATATTTTCGTGATATTTGCTATACAGTTTCTTAATAAGAGATCAGTACAAAATATTGTACATTTGCTGGTAAAAAAAACAAGATAAGATAGCCTAGTTTGGGCGTATTTTTAGTTTTTTTTTCTGTCAATAGGCTTTTATTCAATCCTAACATAATTCTGAAACAGTAAAGAATCACAAGTAGATGGGTTAGCAGTTCGTAGCTCAATTTCATAGATTTTTTTTAATAATGACTACAGACCTGTAAACCCATACGCAAAAAGCAACTTTCTTGGCTCCATGATGAAAAGTAATTTCCTTTAGAAGTTCTTTACAGATTAACCTCTTCACATCTTGCGAGATATTTATGTCCATTACTTTCGTATCGTCTACTGATTAATATAATTCGAAGTTCCTCAGAAATTGACTTTGCCACCTCATGTGAGACTTCCTTGTGCATTTCTGTATCATCCTTAAGGACCTGATTGTTTTTAACAAAATTATAATTCATAAAATTTCCGCGAGTAGTAAAGAAGAAATGTTCATCTGCAAAGAATTCCATATGACCAGGTAAGTCGATTAAATTAAACATATAAAACTTGAGGTCAAACCATTAGCGACAACCAAGCTTCGTTATGGCCAGGGTACGTGGGCATCCCTGGCTTATACTGTTCTATCTAGAATGAGGGTAACTTTTTGGTAAGAGGGTATAAATATTCTCCGCTCAATTTAATTAAATTAAATTCTAGGAGAAGTAAGTCGAATTTTTGACAGATACGGCGAGCCATATATTTCTACCCGTCATTCAATGGCGTATATGTAGCGAATCAGCGAATTAAGGAATCAGGTGCTTCAAATATAGACCGAAATATTTTTAATGTCTGAAAATTAGGGAATTCTCTACCTGCCTTATAGCAGAGAGAAGAGCCCTTTTACGGCCTCCACCACGAGAGTATATAAGTGGAACTTGTACTTCTCAGCGGTGGATTAAGATACATTAATCTTTAGTCCATTGGTTGCAGCTGATATACTTTTTTAAGATAAATCCTGTTTAATCGTGTTTACTCATAAAGAAATATCGCTTACTGCACTGCCCTTTCAAATTTGCACATCATCAGGATTGTTCTATTATGCCCCATATATTGTATTATAATAATAAGAATCCAAGTATAGATAGCTGCGGTACTTCTTTATTTAAGTTAACTGCCATTAGGATTAACAATCTGAAAATATGCTCTAACTTTTTCATCAAGATTTTCAAAGGCACAGTGGGAAAGAATCAAAATATTTTGAATATATCTGATCTATTGGCATGTGCACAGCAGAGGATTATCTCATCTTAAATTTTAACGATGGGCACCATAAACTTTCCAGGGATGGTGCTATGTGGTCAACTCGGAACTGCAAATTCCATGGTCTTAAAGGTCTAGTTAATACCTATAAAATGAGCGAGCTGTAAGCATTTTAAAATTAAAATTTTTGATTTTTGGGTATCCTGGTCCAATTTGTTCAAAATATTTATGGAAAATTTTTTAAAATTTTTTCCCATAGTTAATCTTTTAAAAGATGGAAGTCCTATAATTTGACTTCTTTTACAGCGAAATTTTGACTTTAGCCTATATGTCCTAAAATCCAAAAGCTGGGAATGGAAAAAGAATACTGCCGTAATAAAGCTATATATACTCTCAACTATTGCTGAAAAAATTTCATGACCCCTAGTCCATATGTGGACTTTATGGGCAAAAGACAAAAAAAATCCAATTTTGCGATTTTTGGCATTTATTTTGGAAATTGTGGGATTTATTTACCTTGATGTTTCAGATTTTTTACTACTTGACTTTTGTTGACTAATTACATATCCACAGAAATTACAATCAACTAAAAATTTAAGAAATGCTAAGCTTTATAAATATTTTCAGGGTACCTCGTACCCAATTTTGAAACCACATACCCAGTGGTGGCGCTATGTGGTTTCCCACCATCAAAACTGATGCTGAGATACTCCTCCGCTATGCTCATGCAAAATTTTGGATCAATCTACATAGCCCTTTACAAATGACTAAGTTATTTCCAAAATATGTTGATTCTACCCCACTGTGCAATGTTAATTATGTTACCATATATATGTCAAGGTCGAATCTTAAATTTTCTGTTGCAATCAGTTACAATCAGTAGAGCAATAGTACAGCTTTCCAGGCTTCCGGGTATAAAAATTTTGCGAGAATTGTGTGGCAAATGTTGTTAACAAAAGGTAATAATTTTGGCATAAGTAAGTCCGAATATACTGAAGATAAATTTCAGAAAATTTCGTATTTGTTCACGAAATAAAAACTGAATTTATTTCCAATAGAAACTATACAGATTAGCTTAATTCAACCGAAATTTTAAAATCTTCATTAAATGTTGAATCAAATTAAAATTTGTTCTTTCTCAAAAAATAATACTTTTTCTTAAATACAACTTAACCTAAACATCATTTTGCTTTATAAGAGTTTTGCTTTTAGATTAACCTTGTTATATTAACATTTGCATTGAAATTATTTTAAGTGCCAGAAGATGTTAAGGGAAGGATGGAAGGAAGGAAGGGAAAAGTGGGTTAAGATTAAAGTTAACAAACAAGACGACAAAATTGCTTGATATAAACGTGAGATTGTTTTATTTCAACTACGTGCCTTATTTACCACACAGCCATATCCTACGGTTACGTTACACGAATTGCATTTTAAGCGTAACAGCCAAAAAACCATTCACATGAAGATGCACATGCACATGAACATGAACATTCAACTTGAGACTGCTCGTCTATTGCTCTTTAACTCAAAGTCCTTTAGCATCTGCTTATCTGTTTATGTGAATATTTTTGAGCTTAAATATTATATAATTATCCTCGTTGCATATTATGTATTACATTAGATTACGTGCATCATTGTTAAATGTGCTTTAGATAGAATACTATGGCAAATAGTCGTTGTCAAGCTGTTTCGTTACATAACTGCTGCATGCAACACGTGTTAGTGTTCAAGGTGTTTTTCTTAAGTATTTATCTTCTTTTTCTATGCAATCTAACCTTTGCTATGGTAAACGCTTAAATAACTGGCAGTTTTGTGGAGAATATATTTAAAACAAAGTAAAAGTTTAAATATTTTTTATTTGTAAGAAAATAATCAATAGAAATTCATAAAATTGGTAAAAGATTAGCGGAATAGCACGAAGAATTTTATTTTATCTACATAAACTATACATTATTTATTATAAAAAGAGGTCAGGAACTGCATACCAATGAGGTTAAGTTGTAAAGGAAAAGAGAATTATTTTATTTTATTTTTTTTTTTAACTCATAATCGAACATGGGGTTTAAAAAAATGCAAAAAAATTTTGTTCTAGTTAAAACTCCTCTTAATTTTTTTTTTATTTTTATTTTAACATTATTTGGAGAATTTAAATAGTAAATAGTTTTAAGGGTAAACAAGGATGCGTAAAAGGTTACTTATAGAACTAGTCAGAAACTACTGAATTATTTCTCACACAAATCATATTAACAACTAGCTGTGCCCACACATATTGTGTGAGTCCTGACAATAGTTTGTGCTATTTTGCTTGGAAAGTAATCCACACCAAATTTTAAGACTCTTAATTATTTATTTAATTACTTACTTACATACTTATTTAATTTATTTATATAATTTATTTTAATTTTATTATATTTAATCCCTGGGCCCTGGATAAAAATCTAAAATTTATACAAAATTCCAAAATGCTAAAAATTATTTTAAAGCTCTGTAAAAGGTGTTTAAAACATTTTAATAACAGTGTAATTCCATAAAATAAAAATACAAATCAAATACAGATTATATTCAATTGGCTATTTGGCAGTAAATAATTCATATTTTGTGTTTATTTTAAAACAGCGCCATCTATTGCTCAGCCATGTTTAAAATTTACCGCTTTCAAAAATAAAAGTTGCCGTAAAGTATGCAGTACCTTTAAATCGGTGAGAAAATGAGCGTACTTTCACTGCTTTTTCTTCAATTTTTTTTTTTGTTGGAAATAAGATATTTTTGCGGAAAAAAAGTATCCTATATTAGAGCCAAGATACTAGGGTACCTCCGCACAAAATTGTTTTTAAATCCAGTGAGTAGTTTCTACGTGATGCGAACACAAATAAAAGAAAGACAGACAGGCATAGAGGAAATGAATTACTATTTTACTATATATATAGATACTGTCTCAAATAACATGTGTAGGACTAGGTATAGCAACCACACAACTAGCTTTTACTTTTTTTGACTAGTGTCAGTCTGTTATGTAGATTGCAAGCTTAAAAGGTCCTATCGTTTTACATCGCATTTAAAAAATTTTTGAACTGACTGCCATGTCAAAAGCAATAGTGTTAATCAAGCAGTCATCGTTCACATCTTCAAAATATATGTGCTGCCACATTTACGTGTAAATAAAATGTTTGTGTATGGAATCGCTACACATTACAATGATACTGAGGGAATTTAAAGACGACATAGAGCTATAATTTAAAAAACAACAACACTGCTGGCAATAGTTCGAAAGGTGATGGCCAGCATTGAATGTGAGATAACAACCAAAAGCTTTTAATTGGCAAAAAATATGTATTTTTGTTGCATGGGGTGCATATTAAAAAATGAAGTACCTTTTAAGACATACAAAATACAATATCGTTTTACAACAGTAAATATGTTGGTGGCGAGATAGAAAATTTGGTCGTTAACACTTTATAAATATTTTAAAAAATAAAAGGATCGTGTATAATAACTATTTAATAATTCAATCTAGAATTACCCTGTGAAAATAATCGCCTCAGAAGAGGCACCCTCTTTGTGCTGGTAGGTAGTGCGCTAATCTATCGGTTCGATTCCCAGCAAAGACTTTGAAATTGTCTTGAGGGTACAATTTAATATATTCGATTATTTCGTGGGTTCTTTGCATTTATTACAGTATTTGAGTAATTTCAGCGGTGTATATATTGTTAGAAAAGTAGAGTTAATTCCTTATAATAACTAAAATACGAAATAATTATCTGTACAACAATAAACATCTGCCTTAAGGCCTATATTATTTTACTTGTAAAAAAATCATACTTCGTAGTTAAATTGGTATTAGTTTTTGTTGCCTATCTCTCTAATTACCTTATATGCAAACGTTTATAAGAAATAAATATAAGAGAATCATTATTAGCGCATACACATTTACTTTAGAACATAGAATAAAGAATTATCTTGAGTAACGCGTAAGCACACGTACAATTATAAAATAAGCATTTAGAATATACCAGCCAGATCTTTCCAGAATAGAAAACAGGTATTTTGGTCGCCTATAAAGAGAACTAACGCTTGCGATCGATATGGTAGAATTAATGTAATGTAATGTGATGATTGAAAACAAGACCTTGTAGATTTCCTTATTTTTAATAGTGCCAATTTTAGTTTTTTTTTAATCGTTTTGTCCTAAATAGGTATGTTTGCAGGTACATAATCCGCTGATGTTAAACTTGTCGGTTGTTTCAATCGATATCTGGAGATTATGTTAGTTAATCTGTGTTATAATTTAATATACATATTTCTGATCATGTTTAAGTATTTAATAAGAGCTAAAATTTAGATTTTTAAATGTACATTAATATTATAGTTCTGGACAATCTATATGCTTTCAATAGAAAAACTTTACTTTGCAATCAAATATGTATGTAGACACGTTTAACATACTAATTAATCCTGCTAATTTTTGACTTTATTACTTCATTTATGAAACATTAAATAAATATTAACTACCGACTTCTGCTCTCAACACTATTGCATTAAATAAGATTGAATCAATTTATATTGCCACCCCTTGCATTAACAAATATATTTATTTAATAAAGTACTCAGACTGACATGTAATTTCCTACATAATTAAGTAATATTTATATAATTGCAACATGTGTAGTTTACTTATGGTAAATTTATTTGAATACAAAAATATCAAATAAAATATTACCACATGTATTTTAAAGCTCCACAAATACACAGCATCTTAAACAAATATAATTACGAATATTAATTTATATATGAAATAAACAAAAAAGTAATAAATTTAAATATTTACTTCAGCAAGATGTTTGAAAGCATATAAATTGAAACCAGTAGATAATGAATACCAGTATATATAATTTATTAATATTACAAAAGCACGTCCTTGCTAAAAAGGCTTTACATATAAATTTTGAAGAATTGTCAGGAGCATTTCTAAAATAGATATTTTATTTGATATTTATATTTAACATATTTGCAAATAAGAATTTAAAAGCATACAATATTTAAATGAGTTATCATAAAATATGTTATTTTAATATTTGTAACTATATTTGCTTTTATATTGATTTAATCGTGCGTATACGTAATAAAATAAATTAAATATTACTCATACGTCCATGGATGGAATCGTAGTAAAATGATTAATTTTTATCAAAAATAAATCAATTTGATTAAAACTCTCAAAATTATTATTGTTCTCGTTAAAAAAGAGTAATAGCAATAATTTGGAGATTTAGAACCTGATTGTGGTAAGATGATTACACATATAAGCAGTTCTGCTAAAATACGAATTATCTCTGAAACAGTGTTGACATCTGATAATGTTAAATTGTAACGATGATAATGATGAAAATGTACCAAATCAGCATCAATTGTACCAAAATTTGTTATTTAGTAAAAAGCAAACAAAAAATATATATTAATAGCAAGGCATTAAAAAAGACAAATCAAAACTTTTATATTAGGGTATTTTAAAGTAATGATATTTGACCATGATTTTTTGAATTTCTCTTTTTATGTTGCTTATTTACTAGGGTATCAACTTGATCAATCATCGCTCGATTAATCGTAGAATTTTAAGCCGATTAATTATTGGAAGAAGAAAAATTTTAAATTTGGATTAAAAAATAATTTGAAAAAATTATGTCGGTTAACGAGTCGACGAATCGACTACAATTATTTTTTATTAAGATCAACAATTTTTTTTACTGATTTTTAGTAAACATTCAGAAAAAATAATACATTAATACACCTAATCCGTATTTTATATTACCGAAGAGCTATGAAATCCGTTCATTTTATTTATGTTAAAAATTTTGTCTGCGTATTGGAGAAAGAAATGAAAATAATTTTCTAAGCGAAATAAACAAATCAATAAAATATTTTTAAAATTCATCTATGTTGTCATTAATAATATATATTATTAATAAATATCGTATATTTTTTTTTAATATGCGTGATTAGTTCAAGTTATTCGAGTAATTTAAAAACCCTAATCAATCAATCGAAAACAATTTAAACTTCAAAATCGATTAATTTTTTGCTCGAATAAAAACTCAAAACTATATTAAATGGGTAATCTATTAAACAGTGCAACACGGAAAAAAATAACCATATACGGACACCACTACGTGATAAAAGACCAATAAAAAAGACCCCTGTCTCCCAGTTTTGCCCAAAGTCCTCCAGGTTTTTTTTATGGGCCCTCAAAGATGTGGGGCCTCGATGTCATTTTTGCAAAAAATGATCATTTCCTCAAGCTCATATTTTGAAAACCGTTTGAAATTTTTATATACTCTCTGAGGCAAAGTTGTAGCTCTTGTCATAAAGAACAAAAATTGTGAACATATAAAATCAAAAAAACTTCATCTTCAAGGTCAAAATCGCAAAAAACTTTAAAAAATTCAATTTTTTTAAACTTTTTCCCCTGTTCAGGTCCATAGGTAGCAAACCGTTCAAAATTCAAGAAAACAATCAACTACAAAAATGTACCTAAGATCTCATTAAACAACTTTATAGAACATATGATCTTCCTAGGAATGATTCTTAACACCGTTTAGGTAGCGCTTAAGTAGCCGCCAAAAAAAGACCCCTGTCTCTCAGTTTTGCCCAAAGTCCTCCAGGTTTTTTTTTTATTGGCTCTCAAAGATGTGGGGCCTCGATGTCATTTTTGCAAAAAAATGATCATATACTCAAGCTCATATTTTGCAAACAGTTTGAAATTTTAATATACTCTCTGAGGCAAAGTTGTAGATCTTGTCATAAAGAACAAAAATTGTGAACATATAAAATCAAAAAAACTTCATCCTCAAGGTCAAAATCGCAAAAACCTTTAAAAATTTCAATTTTTTTACCTTTTTCCCCTGTTCAGGTAGCAAACCGTTCAAAATTCAAGGAAACAATCAACCACAAAAATGAACCTAAGATCTCAGTAAACAACTTTCTAGAACATATGAACTTCCTAGGAATGATTCTTAACACCGTTTATAATGTTGATGGCGCTACCTAAATGGTGTTAAGAATCATTCCTAGGAAGTTAGAGTTGATGAGAAGTAAGTCTACCTATTGCTTGATATATTTCTTTAATATTTACCACCTTATATTTTGTCGTTGCTTCAGACAACATTCTGTCTGCAAAAATGGCTTTCATTCATATCTCAAATATAATATATTTTTTCCTTAAATATATCCTTAAATTTTTAGTTTATTTACTTGGATCTAAACTATATATTTTTAATTATGCAAATTACAGTATTTTTTAGATGCACCATATTATTTTTATTTTTTTCATTAGTTCTTAATGAAATAGTATATATTTTCTTACTTATTATGTCACTCTTTGACACCAACTTTACTCAATTTTGTCGCTAATATAATTAAAAACCAAATATAAAAAAAAAATAAAAACCAAATATAAAAAAAATAAAACCCTAAATAATTTTTTTACACATTTCAGCTCTCCATAAAAAGGATGAATTTATTTTATGTGACACTAATAACATAAAGCAAATAAATTTTTTGCATTTTTTTTCATTTCCTACTATGTGTCGGATATGTTTATGGCTATTTTGCATATAAATTTCATCAAATGGTTGTTTTAATTAGTATTTTTTTATAAAAAAAAATTTTAATTTATACATCAGGAAATTAAAACTGCGGTTTCATAGAATTTATGAAGGTATACAAATGTAAATAAACATGATTTTATAACAATTAATTAACTGCTTTAATGCTAAAGTTATCAAGTTTTTGTTAATGCTAAAATTATAAAAAAAACAACTGCTAAATAACTAAAAAAAATAATTATTATCTAATGGTAGAGCGGGTGTTTTTTTATAGACACAGAGTACTTCAAGTTTAAATCGATAATAGACGTCGTATAATCGCTGCAAAATAATCCATCAGTCACTGGTTTGTCGGCATAGATCTTCGACTTCGAGTGAGTTTTTGCAGAAGTTATGAAGTTTCGGCAAGGATTGTCATCGCATATTTAACCAAAAGTGTGCCTCGTCATTGGTTTGTCAAATTAAAGCATAATTTTAAAAATATATTTGCATAATTTATTAACGTAGTTTTAAGACGAGTCTATTTATGACAAATTACCCAACTCAAAGTAGTCTCAAAACAACCGCGAACTGTCAAATCAGTTGTCACAGAAAATAGTGCTGAAACTATAAAGTTCTCAGCCCCTAAAAAAATGATTTACAATAATGTTATTTTCCAAGTATATATCTATACATATAATAAAATAGTAACTCACTTCCGTATGTCTGTATCTCTGTCTGTCTGCTTTTCATTGATGTTCGCATCACGTAAAAACTACTGATTGTGAGGAGGTACCTAAGTATCCTGATCCCAATATAGGATACTTTTTTCCGCAAAAATATCTTTGAAAGTGAAGAATAAGCAGTGAGAGTACGCAGTTGAACTAACAGGATATGAATACTTTACTTTATATAAAGTAAAAAAATTCATAAACTGATACGTAGCACAGGTCGTATTATCACATAGCACTAAATTGCCTACTATCCCTTTCTAAAGGAAGTAAAACAGGCATTAATTGCCTGGCAACATAAATTTTTGAAATTATTTCTTATTTGAGTAAAAACTAAATTTAAACGGAATTAGAGCTGAACTAGAATATAAATTTAACTAACACTTAGCTAAGTTATTGTGTGCTTTGGTGGGTTAGTAGGTAGTGTGCTAGTCTATCAGTCCTTGGTTGTGGGTTCGATTCCCACCAAAGACTCTGAACTTTTTCACTACAAGTTGACAGGAAGACCAGGATTGCGCTTAGATATAATCTGGGAGCCTACAAATGGTTAACTGTGTTAGTACAGGTCACGGACTTTCAAGTATTATCTGGCCAAGTTAAAAATCGTGGTAAGACGATACTTGCAGACTGTGCTTGTGAAAAGGCTGGCATAAAAAATTGCTTTGGACCACGGGCAGACACATATTATGTGGAGATGCTGTGGAGACCTATTCTAGCAATTACCAAAGACTGTGAGGAGACAGACTGTCAACATGTATCAGTCGGCAGTCTGAAATCACTTCAGTCGAGAGTAAAAGGATAGTTACAGCATGAGACTCAATGAAGACAAGGTATGCGCAAATTACCAATCAGATACCAGAAATCATTGAGGAACGAAAGGGTCGAAAAGGGACCCATAAAGTTGTCTGCTTCGGTAACTCTCCTACAAAATTATAGCTAAGCTAAAACTAATATATAATTAAAGCAGAATTGAATTTAAACTAAATAAACCGACATTATCGTAAATATTTTGTTTCTTTCTCATTCTCTGATGCCAAATCCGCAAAATAAATTGTTATGATCAATACTTGTGTTCTTTTGCGCTCACTCCAACTGACAATTAACATTTTGATGTTTGGTGAGTAGTTTGGGACTACAAACTCCATGAACAGTAAGCTATGAAGATATTAAGTCATAATATCCACGATAATGTAGAGTAGGGTTAACCAAGGCTTTTAATACTTTGCTCTGCAGAAGAACTTAAACAACTCTAAAAGAAATTAATATTCTTGGGTGGCGGGGATTGGTTAGGCATTGAAAAGCTTAAAAATGAATATATTTAGGAAATTGGCAAAAAAAATAAAAATTTTTTTCTTCACAGGGACGTTCTGTGGGTGGGATTGGAGGAATACCTCCCCCTGTTTTAAGAAGTATGTAATCTATTTCTTTTAATAATTGCATTATTTTTATTTCACCGCCCACAAAAGGGGGTTGGGTTAAAAATGGCATTTAAGAATCTCTTGAATCCAACTTTAAGTTTTTGAACATTCTTTGACCTTAGAAGTTGTAATTGCTAAACAAAATGAGGGGAAAATAAAAAAAAAACTTGCATTTTTCAGAAGTAGTTCTTTCAAGGGGAACTTTTTTGTCCTTGATCCTATTTTATAGCATTGACGCCTTTGACCATAACAGATTTTTCTGCAAAATTTCATTAACCTAGGGTCACTCAGTACATTTTTAGAGCCAATATAAGCTAAAAAAAGTAATGTCCGGATAGATTGGCAAAATACCCCTATGTGCAAAGGTCAGATATTAATTACAAATCAAAGTCCCTCTTAAACAAAAATCAAAAAAAAAAAAAAAAAATACCGCCTATTAAAATTCCAATTCAATCAATAATATGGATTCTTTATCGCCTTCTCATGATATGGTCCACTATGCGACGCTATGTAACAAATGGAGACGCTTACATTAAACATTCTAAACAAACGATTGAAGAGGTAACCTGAATATACCACCAAGATTTGCCGATAAGATCAACATAGACTATTAATTATAATTATTTGTCTCTAGGATGCCTGATTTGGCCAACAAATTTGATAAAAATTTCTAGTTTGCATAGAAATGTTACAAATTATAAATAATATTTTATGTTTCCAACCCTTTACCAAGCTTATAATTTTATTAAGCAACTGCAACACTATATTGTCGAATTGGGAACAGTTTGCAGTCGATACGGGTTCAGTATACGTTGAGTTAGAATTTGCTTCCAAAGTTAAAAATATGATTTGGATGGCAACTTCGTCCCTTAGTTTTCTTTTCTTAGTTTATATGGGATTTCCCAAAACACACAAAGCAGCGAGTTTTTGTTAAATTTCACTTAAATGAAAGTTAAAGCAATTGTTTGTGATTTCACTTAAAAGCAAATGCCGAAAGTTGGAATCTCTCAGAAAAAATTAAACTGAAAAAAATCATTTATTTATACAAAACTTTTTTGTTCAAAGATCGATTTTTTATTCGTTATTAGAATTTAAACTAAAACTAAATCAAAATAAAACTTATCTCATTTTCTTCTTAAGACATTCTAGTAATATTTTAAAGTTTCAATTTTTAGCTGCATTTTCGCCTTTACCACTTTCTTTTTCTTGCGTTTGCAGCAGGATTTTGCTGGTATATAGCACCGGTCTAAAAACTTTAACACCAATATTTTTTTGTTTATAAAAAGAGTTATAGTTGTGCTAGTTACTCCTAGAAAATATAACGGAAATATAATATAATGAATAAATATAAAGTTATAAAAAATAGGAAAAGCATTTTTTATATTTTATTTAGCCACCTGCTCTGTATTATTAACAGCTCTTTGGGACTACTTGAAGTAATTTGCATTAAAAAGAAATAGAAAAAGCGAAAAAAAATCTGTAGTTATTTTTATATATTTTTTTTAGAGCGGTAAAGCAATATGGAAGTTAAAATATGTTTAAGGCATCTTTTTTTATGGAGAAATCTTGGGAAAAAATAGCAATCTTAAAGCATTTTAACCTAGATTTATCTCTTAACCATGATTATGCAAAAACTTCTTAAAAAGAAACTTGAAGTTGCTTTTGATTTTCCTTGTAAAACTTTTATTTTGTTTTGGAGAACATGATGGTTATTAATGAGATAATTATTTAAGAAAAGTAACTTTGTTTTATGTAAATTTGTACAAAACATAATCGTGAAGTTTATTTTATTAACTTTTCTCCTCTTTAGATATAAATTTACGTTAGATCATATCGATTAATCGAAATGTCAACATACATACATATCGCCGATATATTATTATACAGTTTCGAAATTCAATTTTTTTTCTTAAACTTTACTACCATAGGATACAGAGAGGGCCAACTCTCCGCATGGCACACAGACACGGATACTGTGTAAATTCAACACACATAGGGAAGTATAATTTTTACTTACATTAAGACACTATTATGCGATATATCGTTGCAACTTCCAAGTACGTAAATAATTTTAAACTTTCGCAATAAAAATTTACTCACAATTTTATAATTTTGAATATTTTAATTGATATGGGCAGGCAAACATTTTTTATTAAATATAAAAAATCGGCGTTCAAATCAAAATTAATATCGTGCACTTCGTGATTTTTTCGGTCAATTTAGTTGTTAAATGTGCATACAATCGGCAAAATCGTGCAAAAATTTGAGCAAAGCGGGTCTGTAGGAGATGTGAAAATACCAGTGCAAAATATTACTGCTGTTCGCGATTGCTGCTGTGGCTAAAGAGCCGTCCACCTCAACTCTTCGTCATGCCCAACAATTGCACCTCTGACGCTCGTCGTTGATGAACATTATGCTTAAAGACTTGCATCTAAACGCTTCCAAGGTACAATTGACTCAAGAAATAAAGCCTCTCGTTCATTCCAAACGTGGTCAATGGTCACAATGGTGGCAAGAAATGGCAACAAACGAAGCAAATCATCTTCAGTGATGTGGCACATTTTCACCTCAGTGAATTCGTCAAGAAGCAGAATTGCCGCATTTGGGCGAATGATAATCCAAGAGTGATTGTCGAAAAACCAATGCACCCACAAAGAGTGACTGTTTGGTTCGGTTTATGGGCTGGCGGCATCATCGGGCCGTATTTTTTCCAAAATGAGGTCAGACAGGCTGTTGCTGTGAATGGTGTTCGCTATCGTGAGATGATAACGAACTTTTAATGGCCCGAATTGGAAGATATGGATATGGACAATATGTGGTTTCGACAAGACGGTGCCACTTGCTACACAGCTAACGAAACAATGGCTCTTTGCGCGACAAATTCAATGGCCGTGTTATCTCACGTGGTACCGATGTCAATTGGCCGCCAAGATCATGTGATTTGAGACCGTTGGACTTATTTCTTTGGGGTCATTTGAAAGAACAGGTGTACGTTGATAAGTCAGAAACAATTCAAGAGCTAAAGTGTGAGATAATTCGGCATATTACTGGCTGGTATTTTGTTCCATACATAATTGAACCATACCAATATTATCAAAATAAAAAGAAATGACAATAATTTCCTAAATAATTTTTCTTCAAAATCCACATTGGATTCTTAAAATTTAAAAACCCTTTACATTAGCAAAAACCTGCAATACAAGCTCAATCACACTGAAAGTAGTCCAAACTCAGTTAAATCAGCATTTTCGAAGCAATTCCAAACGGCAAACTCTGTTTGTATAGAATGAATGTTAATGTTTTGATGAGGCAATTATCGCCCGTAAATTTTGGTAAAAGCATATTATTTCTCAACAAAGTCTTCTTTAAACTCACTTCTTATTCCAAATAATAAGAATTACCGGGGCCCTTAAAATAGGCATTTGGTTCAGTGCTGACCTCCTCGTTTGAGCCTAAACTTACTACCCAGTAATTTTTTCAAATTTGAAAACATGAAATAGCTGCAAAGCGCTAAATTTGGTGAGTTTGCTGGATGGAGAAGAAGCTTGTCATTGTGACTAGCCAGGTCTGCACTAAAGCACTGTCTTGATTGCGCCACGCTTTTTGATTTTTTCACAAAGGATTAGAGTGATAATAAAAGCTTCACTTTCGGTATGAGAACAGTGTTACAGCGCACCTGGTGTTTGGTAAATGATTTCTGGTGTTCGATTGGAAATTATGACTACCCTAACTTCATTGCGTCCTCATCTGTTCACCAACCTATAATCTAGACTGTTGTAAATTCACATACATAGATGATAACTATCTATTTTTTTGTCCCCATCACAGAGTCTCTCTTAATTTCTAACATTAATCGAAGGTTCTATTTGAAGTTTTTAATACTTGGCATTAACGTGGATATCTATTTTATGAACTATAGCTTTTAACACAACAACTTTCTGGCCTTCCAACCGCAGTTGTGATGAAGAGCCTTTCTTTACAATCAAAACCACAACCACACGCAAACAAAAAACATGGTTGAGGTAACCACAATCTAAAAGCAACATATTACGATTGAGTTATATGGTTGTGGTAAAACCATGCTATTATTAACACACTAATAATATTGGTATATTAGAACCATATTATTGTCTAGAATAGAAATAACATTGCAAAATAAAAAATTTCTTTATGAAAAAAAAAACAAGTAAAAGTGCTATATTCGGCCGTGCCGAATCCTCTATACCCTTCACCACGGTGATTTTATTTATACAGACATGTACAGCATTATCCATATTGTTGACTCTTTACTTAAATAAATTCGTATGAGAAAAAATCATTATTCATAAGTTAAAAAAATAGAAGACAAATGAAAACAAATTCCGTTTGCTACAATTGTCGCCGTGTTGTCAGCTACTTAATGATATTGAAGACGACAGCTACATCGTAAACTCTGACATTGTTGTAGAAATACTTATTTTGATTTTATAAAATTAAATAACTTTTATTTAACTTATTTCCTCCAAAACTTTTTGTTTATATATGAATTTGCAATTTATAATTTTGTGACATTTTCTTTTGTTGAATAAAATAGAAATTAGCCTAAGTTGACGACAGCCACAACGTTTCATTTTTGACAGTTTGTAGTCGGTACTCTGATGATGTCTATGTGTTTAATGCACCTAGGTTTTAAAACAGAGATATCATATATTAAAAAATCAAACGCATTTAAAAAAATATGTTACTCTATATACACACATACATACATATGTATATTCTTAATATTAAATATATGTTATGTTACAGTCATGATTTTCATTTTCAAAGAAATATTGAAATTTTTGTTTTAATTTTTCGAAAATTGTGTGTAAAAATTTTTTGTAAAAATATTTTTTTAAAAATTTTTTGTAAAATTTTATTCGAAAAATTTTTGGAAAATTTTTTAAAAAAATTTTTGTTCGAATATTTTTCTGTAAAATATCTTTTTAAAAATGCTTTGTAAATTTTTTTGTAAATATTTTTAAAAAAAATTTTTAAATTTTTAAAAAAAAATTTTTTTTTTAAAAATTTGATTGAAATTTTTTTGTTAAATTTTGGACCTTTCTCTAATCTATATTGAGTTAGAATGGTCAGACTAAAGCAAAAAAAAATCCTTACAAAAAAAAAATTTCCTCATATTGACACATGGGGGTTCCTTTTAATTGCTCCTATTTATCAGTGGGTACCCTGTGGGTCCATTTGCTACCTCTATGTGTATTGCTTTCTATTAAGGTCACTAACACAAATCAAAGCAGAAAAACCCTACCAATCTAAAAAACAACAAAAATCGCCCCTCGCAGGGGGTTATTGATCCCCCGAGATCTGTATGCACTCCTTGCGATCTACCTGTCGCAGTCTAATATTTATTTGAGAAAAAAAGGCAAAACAGAATCATTAAAGCTGAAAAAATTTAAAAAAAAAACCTGAAAAAAATATAGGTGGGCGTGGTTTTTGGCCCGCAGCCTCCAAAGGAATGATCCGATGTTGCTGAATTGCAATGCCAAAATTTTCGAAACTATGCCTGACAGATTGGTGTGCTTAAATATTTTGTATCTCTTCTGGTGCCTTGGCAAATGACATTACCACACTAACACGGACAGACGGACAGACGGATAGACGGACAGACGGACAGACGGACAGACGGACGTCGCTTAATCAACTTCTCTATGTATAAGGATCCAGAATATATATACCTTATGGGGTCGGAAATGAATATTGTAGAAATTACACACGGAATGACAAACTTATATATACCCTTTCCACCTGTGGTGAAGGGTATAAAAATTATTAAATATAGTGAGATATATGTATTTATCAAAACATACCTTATTTGTTTACACAAACATACCTTAGAATAAAACACAGATTTATTTATTACTTTATGTTTTAAACATTCGATATCAGAAATGATTCAGTTCATAATTTACTATTTTTGTGAAAGATAACCCCGTAAAATTAGATTTTAATAATTATAATTAAGAAATAAAAAAATAAACACAAAACTTTAAAAAATCCGAAAATTATTTTTTTTCTTTTTAGTCACACTGTAGTTACATATGAGTAAACTTATCATAATTTGTTTACTTATAATAATATTATGGTTATGAATATTATATTATTTTGGAATACTAATAAAACTTTGGTTGTGGATTGAAAATTATATAGTAGTAAATAGTAAAATTAAATAGTGTAGTAAACATGATCAAATAGTTACAAAACTGGGACCAGAGTAATAATGAAAACAACTTTGAGTTGGTCATTGTTACCTTATATTGCTACAGATGTGTTCTAGATTAACGTGGGCTCCTGCCACGGTGGCTTTATCCCACGGTGCTCCAAACACCGAGTGAAACAAAGACGTAGACTAGCGCCCCACTGTTTAGTAACGGCGCACCCAACGATAACGTGCTCTGTGTAAGGGGCACGATATACGTAATTCAGGTGCGTCGCACAGTCACAGTGAGTAGCAATTCTTAGAACATGGCAAGCCTGGACCCATGTTCTAACCTCTTGCTTAGGGGTTGGAGCCTACCCAACTCCTTCTGTTGAGAATGCAACAGCACATTTTGATCAACAATGCATCCACCTTGCATACATCGATCTCAAACCACAGCCATCACGTGTAACCCCGAAGGGGACCACACCAATAACCGGTCACAGAGACAGGGGAGTCTCTGTGGGGCCACCGATTCCCATTGTACCATTCGTTTGGGCACTGGTCGGGCCTCGAAGAAAACCCGTGATTTAACTCACAGACCTTTTCTTCCAGATTTGGGTTTCAGGATCCCTAGCGTCTGGTGCCCCTATTTTCTCCGAGTGAACCGCGTCAAGGCATTGAGAATGTACTGCAATCACAATTGGAACCCCCGGGGGTCTTATATTGCTACAGAGAACATAAGATGATTCTTGTGACCATACCATAATAATGATTTTTTTCTCTGCGTGCACTAGCACACTTCCTTCTAGCCTACCGCGGCAGTCATTCGTTAGTCCTTTTTTCTCCAGAAGTCTCCTTTAAATAACTAATCTGCTAGGATTCTTGGAAATCTTCTTATTCAACTGCTTTAGAAAAAAATTTGTTGATATCCAACAATAGAAAACGCTTGGCAGAAGAATACATCACAAAGTTTCTTTTGTTTATGACAGCATCTAATGAGATATTTGCAAAAAAACTAAGGCCGAATTTTTTGTTACAAAAAATACCAAAAGTCTTCATATATAAAAATTATGCGATTACATTTGTTTACCACTAAAGCAGCTAGAAGAAAAATTTGAAATTTATATTCAAAGGCAAGTTATTATTTACTTTGCTACAACAATTCAAAAGAAAAAAAAAACATTTACCTTAAAATTTAAATGTTGCCTTTGTACATATATTTTATTATTATATTTTTTTCCATTTGTATTTAATTTTTTTTTTTTTTAATTTTTTATTTCCATAAATTTTGTTTCGTCAAGTGTATCACTTGCCCTTAACCTAAACCAAAGCAACACAGTCAAACAACAGAAAATCTTTTATTTTTTCCTCATTTTTCCTCATTTTTCTTTATTACATTTAAATCCTCAAAATCCCTTCTAATACAAAATCATCAACAATCACACCCATAGATGATGGATTTTGTCCACATGCCCACATACCTACACTCATACATACACTTTAGAAAATCCTTTAAGGATATACATACTTACTTATCTACATACATATATACAAAACAGTTTATTTATTTCTTTTATGTACTACGTACGTATACGTACATACAATATTTATGTACCCCAGGATAAAAAAAGAGTGAAAACTCACAATGAACAGAGGAAGAAGAGAAACTGCTGTCTATAAACATTTTTGTTACAGTTGTTTATACTGATTTGTTGTTGTTGTTTTTTTCCAGGTTAAGTTTTATTTGCGTTTTTTTTCAGTTCCTGTTGTATGGGTGAATACATTTGTAAATGCAAAGGTGTATTTGTTGCTTCAATATATTTTTTATACCTATATTTCTTGTATCGAAGCTTTTGTATTTCACTCTGCTTAGTGTTTCTCCTTTTTTCCCAGGAAGACAACCTTGACATATTTACATCAACTTTAAATGTGTTTTTTTTCTTAAGTTATATGTGGCAGCACACATGTAAAGATTATCATAAGTAAGTAAGGTACGCATTAAAGTGATAAGATCACTTAGTTTTTTAATATTACTATGAAAATACACATAGTGCTACCATGTACCGATAATTAAATGATACTAAAGTTTAGATTATTGATCTCGTTTGTTAGCAACATCATGGTAAATGAATTTTTGTTGTGATGCTACAAATAATACGTTTTCCTGAAATCCGATGCAAACCGTCGAATTGCCTGTCCTTTATTACGTCTGTTTTACCAAATCACCACGGATGGCTATAGTGTTCAACACAACATGTGCAAATTCTAAATTAAATTTAATCGAAAAATCACCGAAAATTCATCGGGCCATATATAGAGTGATTTTTTAAGAGCTTGAGAACTTTTTTTTTAAAAAAAACGCATAAAATTTGCAAAATCTCATCGGTTCTTTATTTGAAACGTTAGATTGGTCCATGACATTTACTTTTTGAAGATAATTTCATTTAAATGTTGACCGCGGCTGCGTCTTAGGTGGTCCATTCGGAAAGTCCAATTTTGGGCAACTTTTTCGAGCATTTCGGCCGGAATAGCCCGAATTTCTTCGGAAATGTTGTCTTCCAAAGCTGGAATAGTTGCTGGCTTATTTCTGTAGACTTTAGACTTGACGTAGCCCCACAAAAAATAGTCTAAAGGCGTCATCTCGCATGATCTTGGTGGCCAACTTACCGGTCCATTTCTTGAGATGAATTGTTCTCCGAAGTTTTCCCTCAAAATGGCCATAGAATCGCGAGCTGTGTGGCATGTAGCGCCATCTTGTTGAAACCACATGTCAACCAAGTTCAGTTGTTCCATTTTTGGCAACAAAAAGTTTGTTAGCATCGAACGATAGCGATCGCCATTCACCGTAACGTTGCGTCCAACAGCATCTTTGAAAAAATACGGTCCAATGATTCCACCAGCGTACAAACCACACCAAACAGTGCATTTTTCGGGATGCATGGGCAGTTCTTGAACGGCTTCTGGTTGCTCTTCACTCCAAATGCGGCAATTTTGCTTATTTACGTAGCCATTCAACCAGAAATGAGCCTCATCGCTGAACAAAATTTGTCACATTTGAACATTTCGAACCGAACACTGATTTTGGTAATAAAATTCAATGATTTGCAAGCGTTGCTCGTTAGTAAGTCTATTCATGATGAAATGTCAAAGCATACTGAGCATCTTTCTCTTTGGCACCATGTCTGAAATCTCACGTGATCTGTCAAATACTAATGCATGAAAATCCTAACCTCAAAAAAATCACCCATTACATATCTTTGTAAATTATGTTGGCCATGCCATCACCGTCAATGATGAGCGCTATAGGGACTCGATAATATGGACACTAACGTCATGTAATTTTAACAGGAACGTACTATCGCTATATTGCACATAATGCAGGAGCAACTTGAACTACGTAGGTCATCTAACGTGTGTGAAGGTGATTTGAATTGGCTACCCAAATCGTGGTGTATTTTTTAAATCTTAGAATTTTATATACATTTTTGATCATTAACACAGATAATAGAAACAAAAAGGCGATTGACTCAATTTAATAAGCTGATCATAACACTGAATAGTGTAATAGTCTCGGTACCATCGTTCGCTATCTAAAGGTTTGCATGTAATCTTGTAAGAAATCGATACAACTGTGTGTCTAGAAATATATGTCAGAAACTTATATTGACTTTTACGGCATACTAAGATAAGGTTGGATACCAAACAGTAATAGATTATTATGATGAAATTGATCTATATGGGTGGGTAAACTATTATGAGCGACAAAAACATCAGTTCAGGACTAAATGCTCCTCACTGTATTAGATTTATTAAATAGGTTAGTATTGAAATCGCCCATGTAAATAGAGTTATCATATCAATTTGTCAAGTCAAGTAGCCCTGAAATTTTCCGTGAGGAGATAAATGATTCCTATAAGAAGATTTTCATTTTATAAAGATATTTTAACAAAGGGCATTGCAACTAATCTCTTACTAATAAAATTATTACTAACTCTGAATTAAATAATTTTACCACTTTTCCTTTTATACCCTTCAGCGTAGGTGGAAAAGGGTATATACAAGCCATTCCGTGTGTTATTTCTACAATATTCATTTCTGACCCCATAAAGTATATACTATGTATATTCGGAATCCTTATACATAGAGAAGTTGATTAAGCGATGTCCGTTTGTCCGCCTGTTTTCGGGTTGAAATCACTGGTGCCTTGGCAAAGTTGATTTTAACCCGATCACAGAAGGACATCGACATGTATAAGGATAGATACAGAAAATTTACGACCACCTATCTGTTAGGCATAGTTTCGAAAATTTCACTAAGGGAATTTAGCAACATCAGACCATTCCATTTAAGGCTGTGGGAAAAAACCACGCCCATCTATATTTTTTTAACGTTGTTTTTATTTATTCACACAGATCTCGGGTGATCAATAATTCCCTGCGATTTTTGTTTGTTTTTAGGTGGTAGGGTTTTTCTGCTTTGATTTGTATTAATGGCCTTTATAGAAAGCAACGGTAACGAGCAGTAGCCAATAGGCACATTGGCGGGTCAATATGATCCACCCTAGTCTAACGCAATTTATATTGCATGAAGGTCCTAATTTTAAAAAAAATATTTCTGTAAAAGTTTTACAAAAAATTTTCAATAAAATTTTTACAAAAAAAAATTTCGAAAAAAATTTTCCAAAAAAATTTTGGTAAAAATTTTTAAAAAAATTATCGATAAAATTTAAAAAAAAATTTTGATAAAATTTTTAGAAAATATTTTCGATAAAATTTTATCGAAATTTAAAAAAAAATTCGGTAAAAAGATTTTTCCAAAAAAATTTTGATAAAGATTTTACAATAAATTATAAAATACAATACATGTTTTACAATAAATTTTTATAAAAATTTTTGATAAAATTTGTAGAAAAAATTTTCTGAAAAATTTTTAGAAACTTTTTTAAACTTTTATCGAAAATTAAAAAAAAATTTGTAAAATTTTTTAAAAAATTTTAGACAAAATTTTTAGAAAAAAAATTTTGAATAAAATTTTTACAAAATATTTTCTATAAAATTAAAAAAAATTAATAAAATGTTTACAATACAATATCGATAAAATTTTTACAAAAAATGTTCAATAAAACTTTTACAAAAAATTTTTATAAAATTTTAACAAACAAATATCGATAAAAAGTAAAACCCGAATGTTTATTATTTATAAAATTTTTAGAGAAAATTTTCTGTAAAATTTTAAGAAATATTTTTTAAATTTTATCGAAAATTAAAAACAAAATTTCATAAAATTTTTAAAAAAAATTTTCAACAAAATTTTTAGAAAAAAATAATTGTCAATAGAATTCTTCAAAATTGTCAATAAAATTTTCGGTAAAATTAAAAAAAAATTCAATAAAATTAAAAACAAAAATCAATAAAATTTTCGGTAAAATTAAAAAAAAAAAATTTCAATAAAATTAAAATGAAAATTCAATAAAATTTTTACAAAACATTTTCTATAAAATTAAAAAAAAATTAATAAAATGTTTACAAAAAAATTTGGATAAAATTTTTACAAAAAATTTTCATAAAACTTTTCCAAAAAAATTCGATAAAATTTTAACAAACAAATATCGATAAAAAGTAAAAACCGAATGTATATTATTGTGAAATTGGGAAACACATGTTATTAATGGAATATTTAACATGACTATGGTGATATATGATTCGTCATAGCCGAATTTATCACTCTTACTTGTTTTACCACTGATTTTCTAAATTTTCTTGACTTAACACTTTTTATTCAAATTAACAGTTTTTATTAAACAAAACAATTTTCTGTTGATTTGAATAAAATTCGTATTATATAAGTATGTACTATTGATTTAAATCAAATTAAGTTGATGTAACAATTTTTTGTTAAGGCTTTGGAATTTTTTTTTCCTTAATATAGCCCAAGAATGATGAAGAAACAAGATAACGCCATCTGTACGATTTTCCAATAGATGAGAGAAATTTGCGCCCTGTAATGGTTGGAAATATGTAAACAACAAATTGCTTCAAATAACCACGTTTATTCGCCAATCGAAATAACAGCTCTCGTGACATCATCAGACCAACATTCGCAGTAAATTTTAATTTTACTGTGCGAGATGGCATAATTAATCCCTCATGTTCATTTTGATCTTAATAATTCTAATAGCCGAAAACTTTAGAACTGTGGCCTAATTTTCTCCTTTAGGGGTTTATGCTTTATTTAACAATAAAATTATTTGTAAATTAAATTTTTTTAAACTATAAATAAAAAAATAAAAAAATTTTTCTTAAAAATAAAAGTGATAATCCCACCATTAGCGAAATGTCTTGTCGCATTAACCATACTACATATAAAACTTTTCAATGAGAAAAATTCTTTGTAAAAGTAATTGAAAGAAAATACGAAAACTTACACATGTGAATGTGCAGCATTTAATATCTGCATGTATTTGTTTTTGTAGTATTTAATATACATCATTATAGTCTCTGTAACCTTTTCCTAATTCTTTTGTTTCCTTTTTGTTTGTGTACAAAAAATTAATTCATTTCTGACAATACAAAGCTGCTGGTACACGGAAGTTTTCAATTGTTGTGAGGGTGTTTGTGTGAAAATTTTTTTTTAATTTTTTTTGTTTTTGACTGTAATTTGTTTCCTTTTTCTTTTTTGTTATTCTATATGTTTATGTTTTTTGTTCTTGTTTGTTATGAAATAATTAAAGAATTTTGTTATTAATTTAATTCTTTAATGTAGCTTTTCGGTGGGTAATTTTTACTTTCATAAATTTGTATATAAATGAAACCATGTTATTGTGTCAACAAAACTATTATTTTCAATGTTATTGTCATGTTCTATGGTCCCGTGTTTATTTCATTAAAGTCATGTAGTGGTGTCAGATGTTTTAAACTTTAAACTTTTATTCTGCTAAGAGAAATATAATAAAATTTTTGATAAAATACATACATAATTATTTGATAATTATCCTTAATATTTTATAATAAAAATACAATCTATGCATATAATAAAATAGTAACTCATTTCCGTCTGTCTGTCTTTTGCCTGCATTTCATTTGTGTTCACATCACGTAAAAATTACTGGATGGATTTTAACAAAATTTTGTGAGGAGGTGTTATAATTAATTTTTTTTTATATATATAAATTTGAATTCCTTGCAAATATATGAATAATGATTTAGATAAATTGGGATACACTTGTATATTATTTTTTTTTTTCATGTGCGCAATCAAAAGTGCTATTTTGTAGACCGTAGTAATAGGTAGAGTGTTGAAATTGTGTAGAATGACGTGTTTTTTCGAGGTAAACATTGGTTGTTAGGTCGAAAATGTTGGGTACTCCCATACAGTGTCATTTTTTATATCTAGAGGACTGCAGTACTGACAATCTTCAGATTGGACATACAGTGGAGCGAAGATGTGAGTGCAAGCTTGTATTTTTTCTATTGCTAGGTGCATAAAAATAGTAATAAATAAGCGATCCTTTTTTTGTGTTCCTTCTTATTTTGTTTTTAATAAAACTGCTGTTAAAACCAATTAAAAAACAATAAGCGATAAGCAATAAGAGAAAATTTAATAACAACAATATAACTTGTTTGTACCTACTTTTGCTCCCACTTGTTACCAACTAGATAATCATAAAATTTAGCAAATTAGTAGAAAATATTCAAGTTTATCGTTATTATCGACTTTCCAGAAATTTATTTCAGTTTTATTTTAAATTGATTAACTTCGTTTGGCAAAAAGTGCCGTTTTTGCGTTAAAACAGAAAGTTAAAATTATTATTTTTTTTAATGAAAAAACTATCGCCTACCGTCGAAAATTCGATTGTAAATATGACAATGAATGGCTCTTTATCACATATGAAGCTTCCCTAGAAATTAATACAAATGTTAGCCAATGGACAGCATAAGGAGCGCTACACAACAACATATGTTTCGTAGCTATGAATAAAGCTATACTTGCATTGTCACATACAAATGTTTCGGCACGGCTAAAATTCGCCAGAAAACACAATGTTTGGTCTGTTGATGATCGGATGCTCGTAGTGTGATCAGATATCCCGATATCAGTCTGGTGGTAAACAGGATTACTGTCGCCGACACCATATTAAGTCAACGGTCCAGCACAGGCGAGGCAATATCGTGGTGTGCGGTTGTTTGTATGGTGGCATGTTGGTCTATTGCCAAAAATTAATGGCATCATGAGAATGGTAGACTATTTGAACATATGGCAGATCCATATTCACGATTTTGTTTATGTGATCTCATATACTAAGGAAGAAGATGTGTTTCAACATGTAAACGTACCTCTAAAATCGTTAAGAAATGGCTGACTGGGAAAATTTAATTGAGAATTTATGGGTAATTTGACAAAGACGGTTTCGACAATATCGAACAGACCCATCTAACTTAATCGAGTTGTGGCAACGGAGTGACAGAAAGTTCTATATCTATTTGTCCAAAAATTGATTGAATTGGTGTATTAAAAAATAAAGGCTTATGGACTAAGTACTAAAAATATAACATATTTTGAATGTTGTATGATAGCGCATAATTGAGTACATATCGCTACGTACAATACAAAAGGGTCACAACTCAAAATTTTCCAAAACTGACTTTTTTCCATAAATTAATTCGGAGTACATATCTATAACTACTGCAAACATTTCTTTCACATCACTATCTTCTTTAACTGGAATAATTCTTGCAAAAAAAACCGACTACAAAACAAATATATGTGCATCAATTCTAAACTAAAAATTTAAAAGGAAGTAATCTGTAAGAAATAGTACTCAAATCAAATACTTTTATAATTGTTGCTCTAACGGACATAGTAATATACGACATATACGACAAATTACGTCAGATATGGGGACACCCTTTATTTTTTTACACTTCTTATTACTGACATAGTAATAAAAAGTAACGGTTCCAAAGATATGGCCATATAGCTTAAACAATATCACCTAGGGGACACCCTTTAATGTGGACAGATTCTTTGTAAATTTCAAATGTCTGTCTAAAACGGTTCAAAAGTTTGGCCATATGCATCAATTTACATCAACTATTGAGACACCCTTTAAAATTTTAAATATTTATAAATGCTATTATACGGGACATAGTAGTGGAGATTCTGTCTAATTTTCAAGTGGTTGTCTATAACGGTTCAAAAGATAGGGCTAGATAGGTAAAATCATATCAATTATGGGGCACCCTTTAGTTTCCAAATTTAAATTATATACTTGATGTTGTAAAGGACTTAGATATACAGGTTCTTTGTAAATTTCAACCGTCTCTCTGTTACGGTTCAAAAGTTTTGCAATACAAAAGTTTTACAATACATCAAATTACATCAACTATTTGGACACCCTTTAACTTCTAATTTTAAATATTTAATTTCTGATTATAAATATTGGACATTCTGTCCAATTTTCAAGTGATTGTCTACAATGGTTCAAATGGTTCATATATTTAAATTGACGTCATATATGGGGACACCCTTTAATTTTTAAGTTTATTTTTTTTATTAATTTCTGTTATTGGCAGCTATAGTAATAAGTAGTTTTTTTAAATTTTAAAAGGGTTACCTTTACGGTTCATAGTACACGTAAAAAACACGTATGTTGTATGGGGACACCCTTTAATTTTCAAAATTCTGAACTTCTTTTAAAATTGGACCAATCTGTAAGCATTTCCTTTCTAATAAAGAAAAACTTTTTAAAATCGATTCAGAAATGAATGAGTTCTGCGGGCACAAACATAAAAAAAATCAACATTCAGACGAATTGATAAAATCCTTCTTTTTTTGTAGTCGGTTAAAAATACAGTTATTTCTATTTTTATGTTAAGTGTGTTGCTTCTGCACATAAACAGTTTTTAGTCTCTCCAGAAAATTTTAGTACATATTTTGAGTTGTGACCTTTTTGTATTTAGGGTGCGATATGTAAGCATTATTTTTATTTTATATTTTTATTTCTCCGAATATGTAGCTTTTAGTTTTGTTTTAAAAACATTCCTGAATAATAAATATAATAAAAAACTGTATAGCTTCATTACTACTATTTTGACTTATCAAATGCAAATGCAGAAAATACAAACATGTACTCACCTCTGCTCTCCACGGTACATAGGTATCGATGAGAAAAATGAACGTTTTAAAGCCACACTTTTAATTATATATTTGTCAATGAGGGTAGAGCAGCGCGCCAGGGTTGGTAAAACCATTTTCTTCTCATTGTATAGCACCTCTTGTTCTTCAAAAACCGAGAAGCAATTCATACTAAATATAGACTGGCGATTTTTTTTCACATTTAAACTAAAAGCCAAAAATAATCTAGCCAGATTATGTAAGTCCTATAGCGCCTTTAATGCAACGTAGTCATAAGTCAAAAATATAAATTTCATGTTATTTAAGAAAAAGCGTTCATTTATACCTTTTTAATCTTTAAACAAAAAATTTCAGAATTATGCTTTAAGCTAAAACACTATCTACTCCAACCATAACGCTGGCATTTTTTAAAATCTTCAATAGAATTTTTTTTACGTTTGATTTTTTTCTTTTTCTGATATGACTATGCTGCAATAAAGGAGCGATATGTATGAAAATGTTGTAACCGAAATCGTAACAATTTTTCCTATAAAACTTTCTACAAAAATTTGCATAAATACTCTCATGAGTGCAGTGTAGTTTACGAGTAGTACATAGTTACAAAGTACTCGTATTCCTTGTAATTGCAATTGCTGTTGCATACAAAAAATATTCTGAAATTTTACAAATATATAAAACCTGTTTTCAGTTAGGACAGAGTGCAAAAATATTTGAATGCCAGGGTTACTTTAAACAAAAAATAATTTATGCATATGTGTATGTTGCGGCTTCCTCTGATTCCGATTTACTTTGTTTATTATGCCTTGTGTGTGCTGCTTTCAGTATGTAACATGTTTTGTAGGTAACCACCAGCATTCCATTGTCTATTGCATATAATTTCAATGTTGTTACTTGTTGTAACAACAAAAGAATACAAAACACAAGCTAGGAACTTCATTGGTTTACAGAAAAAAAAAAAATTTATGCCAGGCATTGTCGTTACCCTTTTATTATTTGTTCTTGAGCAGGAAAGTAATGTAAATTCTATAAAATACAATAGTTTGTTTTTTTGTTGCTTTTAACCACAACTTTAAAGGTCAATATTACCAAAAAAAATTAACTTAAATTATTAGATAATATTAATTTTAACTAAAAGCATCACTAAGGTTTTGTTAAACAACTTATTAACAACGTCTTAGTCTTAATTAAGTTTAAGCTTAATTCTCGGTTATTTTTGGATCTGATTAAGTTTTTTTTTAAATATTTCAAGATGAGTTCAATATAAATTTGTATTTCAGTTTTGGTGCTGTTTCAGTTATAGTTGGGATTTCAGTATCATCTTTTTAGCATCGATAAAATTTGCAACTTTCTGAAATCCAAAAAAAAAACTGTTCAAATCCCTCGTCTTATTAAAGCAATGCAAAAGTTACTTGATCCCCTCTGATTTCTATATAGCTGATAGTGATTGCTTTAAGATCTAGCTTTAAGCTACTGTGTACAGGAGATGCAAAACATGGTTATTGGTAACATATTGCATAATATTGAATAAAACAGTCTCTCCGTCTGTCTGTGTTCGCTGAATGAATTTTAATAAAATTTTTCGAAGAGGTACCTTAGTGGCCTGACTCAAATATGGAACACTTTTTTCCGCATTAATATCTCATTTATAGGTGAAAATAGAGAACAAGCTGAGAAAGTATGCAATTATACCGCTTCAATGGTACTGCAAACTTGGCAGCAGCTTTTATTTTTGAAAGCGGGATATTTTAAAAACTATTGGCAGAACTCTACATTAATTTTAGAATTTTATATAAATTTTAGAATTTTATCCAGGCATGGAGACCTCCGTATAAAGAAAATACATAAACCATAGCTTAAGTACTATAAACGTGAGAGTCTTAAAATTTGGTGTGGCTAAAGCAATATCGAACAAAATATTGCAAAGAAGTGGCGGAAAAAGCTAGTACTGAATAATATTAGATAATTATTATTCTATGGCTCATTATTATAACTTGCCGATAGCTAAAGTTCGCTATAAAAACGAGGGTAAGGCTTGTTTACCATTTTAATTGCATTTAAAGTACGTTATAGCACCACATTACTTTCAGCTGACTTAATAGAACGATGAACTACTTAACTCTTCGATAAAATCCTAACTTTAGTTAGTAGCAAGTTATAATAATTGGCCTATATCTATTGTTATTCAATGGTAACAATAATAATAATAATATTACTAGTAATAATAATATAATAATACTTTCAATAATAAGATAAAGAGGCAACAGCGTCCAAGATTATCAATCATGCCAGGTACTTTCTCTGTACATTACGATATAGAATGAAAGTAATAAGGTAAAAATGGGACATAGAGTTCAAGAAGATCAATTGTGTTGCCTGCCAGTTACCTTATCTAGTTAGACCTGCTCTTCTAAGGGATCTCAGAATTGCAGTTGGTTGTACTGTTGGCAGCACCTTCCAGTAGGTGCTTACCCATATAGTTGAATCTGTTGTAAGACAAAGCATCACAATCATTCAGAATATTTTCCTGAGTATTGGATTAATCTCTGTTAACTAATTGAAATATCTGGGCAATGTATTATTTTCCTTTCTATTCCTAACTTCCCTGGTTCAGGTACAATTCATTGCAGGGGACATCCTCTGAAAAAGTAGGTAAGTTTGACTGCCTAAACAAATTATAGTAAACCAAGAAACGTGTCATGCAATAATTATGTTTGTATGCTTAACTGAGTAGTCTTAAACGTTATTGTTTAAACCACATGTTCCACTTAGGCTTGGTTATTATAACAGTTGAAACAGTGGCTTTTCAGCAATAGCATGTGGATTAGATATGCTGCAAAGTAACAATAAGTTATTATGCTTAGGTTCACTTCTCTCCACATTATCTCAATTGAGTCTACGCTGTAGGGATTTGCTATTCTTGTCCGAGGTTCCACAGAGATGTTCTTGGAATTACATCGATACTCTGATCCCATGCTTCATTATCGGAATATGAGTGTATTATTTTTGTACAGGAAGTTTGGCGATCATCATCAATTGCTTATTGTATTATATTGATGGGTAAATGGGTTTCTTTTCGACCTCTTTTGTTCCTTGATTATTTATTACTTTAATTTAGTCTCGTTCTGTTAGCAGCCTTTTACTCCCAACTGTTGTGATTTCAGTTACGTGACTAATAACCGTCGCCATTCTTTCTTATAACAGATTCTTTCGTAATTATTAGCAATGGTCTAAAATTAGGACACCACTGTATGCACATTTAATTATTATCTGTCAATGTGCTAAACATTTACACACAAAGCGCAATTCTTTATGGCTCTCACACAGTCTGCTCGTATCGTAATGTTACATGTTTATTTTGTTAAGGTGATACTTGAAGTTTTCATAACCTTTCACTAAAGCAGTTAAACAGTTAAAGGTACTCGGATTATATTCAAGCATTTTTTTACGCCTTCTGCCAGCTTGTAGTGAAACAGGCCAGAGTTTTTAGTGTAAAGCGAACCACGGACTCTTAGACTTAAACACCACCTACTAGCCCATCGTGTCAAATCCATTAATTAATTACGTTTCCTAAATTTTTAAATTATACTATTCACTGATGACAAAGCTAAAATAACCTTCGAAAATATTTCGTACGAAATTTCCATACTAACCTGCTTAAATGTTAACGAAAATTTTAGGCTAAAATTTTATAAAAAATTTTTCGTTAAAATTTTATCGAAAATTTGTTTAAAAATTTTATAAAAATTTTTTTTCTAAAAATTTTACAGAAAATTTTTTGTAAAAGTTAGGACCTGCTTGCAATCTATATAGCGTGAGAGTGATCGGACTAAAGCATATTGATCCCTCAGTGATCACTATATGGGTCTATCTCCTACCTCTTTGTAAATTGCTTTCTATTAAGGCATTTAAAACAAATCAAAGCAGAAAAACCCTACCAACCTAAACATAAACAAAAATCGCTCCTCGCAGGTGGTTATTGATTCCTTGAGATCTGTATGCACTCCACACGATCTACTGGTAGCGGTCTAATATTTATTCTAATATTTATTTATTTTACAAAAAAAAAAAAAAAAAACAGGAAAAATTGAAAAATTTACGTGGGCGTAATTTTTTCCAGCAGCCTCGACTGGAATGGTTTCGAAACTATGCCTGACAGATTGGTGGGCTTTAATTTTCTGTATTATTCTGGTGCCTTAGTAAAGTTGATTTCAACCCGAACACTGATGGACAGACGGACATTGCTCAATAAACTTGTCTGTATAAGATTCCACTTTATGGGGTCGGAAATGAATATTGTAGAAACTACACCCGGAATGACAAACTTATATTTACCTCTCCCACCTGGGGAGAAGGGTATAAAGAATATATTAAGTCGAATTAAAATTATTCTTTGAAAAAATGAAATAAAAAAAAAATTGTTTAACTAATCAAATATTAATACGTTTAAATTTTGTGTTCCTCCAATATTTCCATCAAAATAATCAAAAGTAAGACTTTAAGAATATTTCGTGGGTGCGTTTGTTTTAGTTCTCATAAAATAAACCTTCGCAATTTGTTAGTTTTACAGAATTATTTTCAGTTTTTTTTTTAATTATATTTATTATCCAATAATTTATGAACCATATTATTTTTAAGTCAAGCATGAAATTAAGACACAACAATTTTGTAAAAAAAATATTTTGTTGTTTACAGCTGTTCGGTTTTGTTCAAAAAAGTGTCTTCAAAAGCGTATACATTTAGGCAACAGTGTAGAAAAACAAATAAACCAACAATTACAACAAAACACAGCAGTGACACTTCAACAATAACAAACAAAAACCGGAAACTAAAAACAAGACAAAGCAGAAAATGTTATGTAATTGACAGCAGTCATAACATAAATACAATAAAAATGATACAACAAATCTATTGCAATAATAACGGTATAACAAAAGAGAATGAGGATAAACATACACAGACATAAATTATACAGAGATTTTGTGTTCACTCACTCACTTATGTGTACAGAAGCATTGAATTGTGAAACATAGAGAAAAGAAAGACTTAAAAATGTTTAACCCGTTAGGGGTAAGATGGTGATGCTTATTTCTAGAGATAAAAACTTTTTATATTTAAGACTTATGTGAGATTTGTTAAATCATTTTTTTAGATCTAAAAGGCTTAAGGGCCCTTGAAAATCTACTAAAAAATAAAACATTAAATAAAAAAAATTTAATTTTGCTCCTTAAGAGTTAATTCGAGTCCATAACTCAAGTTATAACAAAAGATTAAAAGGATTAAATGTTTTTAGGAAAGTTTCTAATAAAGCTGTTGTAATTCTTATTGCCAATAATACAAAATAGTATAGTGGCAAATGCCACTTAACATTACAAGAAAGTAAAGAAAATGTGTTGAAAACTAATGAAGTGCTGGAAAATTGACAAATGTATGTATCGGAAATAACATATTGATTACTTTTTTTTTTGGAAATAAAACACACTTTCTTATTTTATATAAGCTTACGTTTTAGAAAAGTAATTTTTTATATAAAGGATGAAAAAACATCAATTTCCAAAGAAAGTGCATTTTGTCATTATTTATTTGTTCGCTTCATTTGTTTTTCACACAGAAAGTAAAAATAGTGTTTGAAAATTGATTGATGAACTAATTTAACTATAAGTAAATTTGAAGTAGAGGAGCGTAGATTGTACACTTACTAGGCATTGGGTTGGTCGATACATTCGTTTTATTGCGATATTTATATTTTATAACTTTTGCATTAATTGAAATGGCTACAAAGTCAAGCAAGAAAATAAAGAGAAATTGAAATTAAAATCGCTGAATGGATTTTAATGAAAGATTTGATAGTTTGAACTAAAATAGTTTAAATAGGGAAATATACATTACACAGAATATGGAAATAGCCGAAGAAAATCAAAAAACAAAACATTTGCAACATTAAGATAAAGGAAATCCCTCAGCTCCTAAAATACAGACCAAAAATCCCAAAATTTAAATTTTGTAGTTATTTTTTATATTTCCCATAATATTCACATATGGACCACAAGGGTCATAGAATACTTTCAGCAATAATTGGGACAACACATAGCTTTATTACGGCAGTATTATCTTTCTGTTAGCAGCTTTAGGATTTTAGAGCATATAGGCCAAATTAAAAAATTCGATGTAAAATAGGACAAATTGAGGGACCACCCCACAGTGTTGTGAGCGTGGCCATATATAGAAAAATCCAATTATGGAAATTAAAAAAAATGACTAATGGCATTTAATAAAACACACTTTTACTAACAAGCGTAAAAAAATTAGATTAAAATAATAATTTTTTCTAAAGATATTGCTCTTCAAAATTGTTGTTTGTAATAACTACAATTTTGTATAAAAAAGAATAAAAATGAGCATGTACTTCGTAGGGATGAATAATTGAATTTAGTTGGCAAATAAACCAAATTTGTACTAGATTAGTTGTTGTATTATGTTTTCAGTATATAAACGGTATTTTTAAATACATATGTCGATAACAGTGTATTCATTATTATAAAAATGATATTAATAAAACAAAACAAAACTTGTTGTGACAAGCAAACATATAATAGTGAAGTAAAAAAAGTAAAAAAGTATTACCGGGATATTTTTTCTTTCATTTTATAACAAAAAGTATGTTAATTTATAAAAATAAAAATTTGGCTGCCAATTTAAATAATTGTTATTTTTTTAGTGTCGCACAATAAACTGTCTAGTGGAAAAAAATAAAAAAAAGCTTTCAAATTTATCAAAAAAATATACATGGGATGAAAGCTGTGATTCCCACGATTTCAGAGGTTGTTTGGTTTTTCATGTGCGTTATACCTATAACAAGTTACACGGCTTTAAAGTCGAATTATTTTGATAATTTTTTCACAATTTTTAAGTAACAAAAAGTTGCTTTGGAAATATGAATATCAAAAATTAATTTTTCAATAAAAATGCATGCAATTATATTAGTTTTATTCAAGCATTCGATAAGGTTTGGCACGAAGGCATAATATTTTTAAATTTATTTTATAGATGTCGAGCGGCTCTTGGCAGAAAAAAGGAAAATTAGAAGAGAGTGGCAAGCACACAGATCTCCTCAACTCAAATCTAGACTTAAAGATTGCATGAAACGGCTAAGACAACTGCTAGAATCTCGAAGAGTAGCATCTCTGAAAAATTACTTCTAAGACCTCGACGCAACTGCACAATCAGATTATTCATTATGGCGTGCTTGTAGGAACCTTAAAAGACCGGTCGTACGTAAGCCTCCCTTGCGAACTTCTTGTGGAAACTGGGCAAGGAATAATACCGAAAGAGGCAATTTGTTTGTTGGACATTTGAAGAAGGTTTTTACCCCAAATGTATGTACTGATATAGCTGAGTTGCCATCAGTAGAGACTAGTGCCGTAGTACCCCTAAGATTTGAATTTAGCGATATTGAAAGGGCAATAGCGGATTTAAACACCAAAAAAGCCCCTGGCGTTGATAAAACAAGTAACAAGATGTTAGATGAGTTGCCCCGTACAGGTCGCAGAATTATTCTGTTTGTTTTTAATGCCATCTTACGTCTTGAGTACTTTCCCACAGAGTGGAAGGTCTCTTTGATAACTATGATTCCTAAACCAGGAAAAGACCACACAAAAGTAGAATCATACAGACCTATAAGCCTTTTATCTAACGTGTCAAAGTTATTTGAGAGAATATTAATAACTAAGCTGAATCCAATACTTAGCGCGAAAGGATGCATTCCGAACCATCAATTCGGCTTCAGAAAACAACATAGTACGATCCAACATACACACAGATTAGTAAATGTAATTAAAACGACCTTTGAAGAAAAAAATACTGTTCTGCGCTCTTTATCGACGTTTCTCAAGCTTTCGATAAGGTTTGGCACGAAGGCCTAATATTTAAGCTAAAGCTGAACTTGCCCGAAAACTTGTATAAGCTCTTAAAAGATTATTTAACGAATCGCAAGTTTTTACTAAAAGAAGGTGACTTTTTAAGCTCGCCACAGCTCATTGAAGCCGGAGTTCCCCAAGGTAGTATTTTGGGACCAATTTTATATTTACTGTACACATCGGATATGCCAATTAGCACCATAGTCCACACATCAACTTTTGCAGATGACACAGCTTTCTTAAGTATTCATGAAAGTGCCCAAGAAGCATCACAAATTTTACAAGACCACATACTCAATTTGGAAAAATGGCTAGAAAAAGGGAGAATAAAAGTGAATGAAAAAAATGCACTCACATAACTTTCACACTGCGTAGGTACTCATGCCCTCCTATTCGCATAAATAACCAAATGATACCACAACTTTCAGACGTTAAATACCTGGGTATACATCTTGACCGTCGCACAGAGGGGTATTTTGCCAATCTAGCTGGACATTAGGCAAAAAATTTATTTTGAGAAATGTAAAAATTTAAGTATGCAACTCGACAGACAACAAAATTCTGCATCGTATAGTGAATTTTCAAGGCTTTTGCTTGAGATTTGTCGTTTTGGGACACTGTTAAAGTCTGGAAAGTTGAGTATATCGTATACGTTTTTATTGACTTTAAACGATTTTGAGAGGTTTGCAATATATTTTTTGGTGGCTAAACGAATAAAGATTTTGTATTGATTTTTTTTCTGTGAAATGGTTTATTAGTAGCTACTTATGTTAATTTTTATAATTTTCTTTTTTAAATTTTATAGATAAAAAATTTCATTCAAAATTAGAAAAAAGTTTTTTTGTTGTAAAATTTTTTGTAAAAAAAAAAGTGAAAAGCTTTTTAAGAGTGATCTCCATCGCGGCCCTAAAAATGTTATATATCACTATAAAATTTGCGATCTCTACTTTTATACTGTAAAAAACCAGCTTGCGCATAGGTGCGCCATTTTTTTGGCGATTTTTTAAAAATTACACCTTTTTCTGTTGCTTCTTATCTTACATAGGTAAATACGAGTAAGAAACCTTTTTATATTGTTAAAACATTTTGGTGTTCAATAACTGAAGGTTGATGTTTTTTATTTAAATCATTGATTCTAACACTGTTATTACCTGTAAAAAAAAAATTAGCAAAAAGGTAAAAAAGTAATTTTACCCACCCCCATAGCTTACATATATACATAGATACCTGTGCAGCTACGTTGTAAATGACGTTATTTCTGGAACAAAAATGTACCTGTATTAAATAATTTTTTAAAATAATAAAAACCAAAAGCAGTGTTTTAAAAAACAAATCTGACCTGCAATTAACAATTTGTTTACTATAAATTGTGGTTATTGTACAAAATTGTAGTCATAACCCTTTTGAAGCTTCGAGAGTAAAATGGAAAAAGATTGGAGTTATTCCAAATAGTACAGGAATCTAATGCTAATACCGTTGAAGAGAAATTGCAATTTTTATTTAGAAAATTGTGCGATGTTTCAAAATGTCAAGGAGATGGTGATATATCAACAGTAAAGGACTGTTTAAAGAGTTTGAAAAAAAAATTAAATTATATTGGCATTCCGCACATAGAAGAATTGAGAGAAACTTTACGTTTCTCTATATGAGTGGCATCCTATGACACCTACAATGCACAAGATTTTAATACATGGTGCAACTGTTATGAAAGAGGCATTGTTGCCTATTGGGGTATTATCAGAAGAAGCAGCTGAGGCACGAAACAAGCAGTTCCGGCTTTACAGGCAGAATTTCGCTAGAAAGTTTTCAAGGGTTCAGTGTAACTTATATATTATTAATAGGCTAAGTTCTGACCCACTAATTACTAGTATAAGACCCACTCCAAAAAAAAGGTCATTATCTTTTACGAAAGAAGCAATTTCTTCCACCAGCACTTAACGCTGAAGAGGATTCGGAAGAGACTTTTGAAGAATCAGACGAAGAAGAACCGTGGCACTCATCATCAGCTTAGTGCAAAGGAGAAGTCGTTTTAAATAAATTAATTGTTATAATTTTAAATAAAATTTATCGTTACAATCATAAATAAGTCATTACTATAAATAAAATATTTTCAGATATCAAATACTATAAAGTAACAAGTTACAAAAATATTTTTTTAATAATATTCTTGGGAGGCAGGGATTAGTTAGGCATTGGAAAGCTTAAAAATGATTATTTTTAGAAAATTGGCATAAAAAAAATTTTTTTTCACAGGGACGTTTTGGGGGTGGGATTGGAGGAAGACCTCCTCCTGCCCATAAAAATAAATTTTTATGGTTTTAAAAAGTATAGAATCTATTTCTTTGAATAATTGCATTATTTTTTCAAATAATATTTTATTTAACCGCCCACAAAAGGGGCGGGGCTAAAAATGGCATCTAAGAATCTCTTAAGTCCAACTTTAAGTTTTTGAACATTCTTTGACCTCAAAAGTTGTAATTGCTAAACAAAATACCGGGAAAATTAAAAAAAAACTTGCATTTTTCAGAGGTAGGATTAGTTCTTCCAAGGGGAACTTTTTTCTCCTTTGTCCGATTTTTACTATTTTCTAGCTTTGACAGCCAAGGACCATAACAGAATTTTCTGCAAAGTTTCATTGACCTAGGTGCACTCAGTAAATTTTTAGAGCCAATATAAGCTAAAAACAAAAGTAATGTCCGGCTAGATTGGCAAAATACCCCTATGTGCGTCGCCTTACTTGGAAAAGCCACATTGACTTCAAGTTAACACAAATGAAACTAAAAGCAGTACAACTAAATTGGCTTATTGGCAGAAACTCCACCCTGAGCTTAGATTGTAAACTTCTACTGTACAAGTCGGTCCTCAAACCAATTTGGTGTTATCGGATTCAGTTATGGGGCACTGCCTCAGCTAGCAATGTAGAAAAAATTCAAAGGCGCCAAAATAAGATTTTACGTATTATTACATCTGCTCCCTGGTATCGAATATCCACAAAGACCTAAACATGCCATCAGTTAAAGCAGAAATAGCGAAACATGCAGTCACATATCTAAAGAGGCTTGAATCTCATCCAAACCCTTTGGCGCGTAACATGATGAATGAACCTGGTTACATTCAACTAAAAAAAAGAGATACTGCTTTTCTTGGCCGTACATTAGAGGGATGACCCGCAAATGATTTCAAAATCCGTGAAACAAACATTATTTTTGTCTAGCACTGGCTGGACTTAAAAAGAATATTTTATTTTAGACTTAAGATACGAGTAATTATTGTTAGTTCAAAAATATTGAAGATACAATAAATAAATTATGAAAAAAAAATTCAGAAATGTAGCAGAAACAATTAAAACATTCTAAAATTCTAATATTTATAACAACACTATAAAAAAGATTGTGAAGTTTTTAACCAAAATATGTACTTTTTATAAGAAATAGTCAGCTTCGATGGACCCGAAAAAATAGGCAAAAATATGTATATAATTAAGTTTAAGGATATATTGAAGGTGAGGGCGTGCATCCAGCTAATTGAAAAAAATATAAGTGTCTTGTCTTCGGAATTAATTAAAAAAATTATTTAACTTTTAATTTTTTTTTTTAATTTGTTGCAAAAATATATTTTTTAGCCTAACGTGGGCTTTTTGAATTTTAAATTTTGTTACGTTTCGCCAACCCAAATATATGTGCCAAATCATCAGCTCTTTAAAATAACTTTTTCTATTTATGGCCACTCGTTATATGAAGTCACTGTGCCTCCCTTCTCCTACAAGGTTGATCAATTTTACACGACATTTAAACGTACATAAATATTGTTAGCTTACACAACGATATAACATTTTTATATAATCCTTGAAGAATTTTTTTTCTATTAAAAATAAGATTGGGCTAAAATACACAAAAATTCAATAATTTTTGAATTTTTAAATCGAAAATCGTCGGAAAAATTTTAAAAAATTTGCTATAAATTGTTTGAAATATTTTGAAAAATTAGTTTTAAAATGCTTATAACTGGCTCATTTTAAAACATAATTTACAGATTAAACCAACAAATTATAGGTTTTAGCTAGAACTTTAAGACCATGTATTATGTTCAAAAATAAAACAAAAATTTGAGAAATGCCAAGCTCTAAAAAATTTGCAGGGGCGAGATACCCAACTTTGAGACCACATAGCGCAACCCATAGCAAGTGTATGGTGCCCACTGTCAAAAATTAAGCCCAGATACTTCTTTGCTATGCTCATGCCATATTTTCAATCGGTCTAACCCTTTGAAAATGGGTGACTTATTTCCAAAATATTTTGATTCTGTCCCATTGTGCGTTGTCTAAACTACAAACTTGGAAAAAATTCCAAAAACAGAGATGAATTGAAAATGGTAACATCAACCATGGAAATACATTTTTCTACCTTGCGTAGACTGGACTGAATTGAATATAATTCAGATTTAACACTTATTGTAGAGTCAGTTGTATACTCCTTTATAAATAATTCGAAAAAAGGAAAATAATAGGGGTATTAATCTCATTCAATTTTATAGATGAATGGAAGTGTCTATTACGGTTATTACTTGCCGCGCCTGACTTCAGCTTCTTTAAAAAAATTTTCAACTCAAAATCTCTATAATATTAATATTTCAGCTTAAATCCTTTCAAAGCATCATTTTTTATGTTTTCGGTAAAAATTTGCTAAATAAATGGCAACTCAATGTGTAACAACACACGTCCTTGTAACAATGTTAGTTATAAGTTGTTGTATTTGTTTTTATTGATGCTTGTAGGTGGACATCCTGTTGTGATATTCTTGTGTCAGTTACAACTTTTATTACGTCTGTAGCAACCTATAACATGTTATTATTGTTGTTGATATTGCGTAAATGCAATGTTTGGACGGATGAGTGAAAGTGTTTTTGATAAAAATCAAGCATGCGTTAAATTAGTTTTTATAGTGTTTGTAAAGGAAATGTTCACTATATTTAGGGAAGGCGGCAAGCTATAATACACTAAAGGATATTTAAGGTAAAAATATTTAGAAAATATTTGTGGCTGTTGTATTTTTTTTGGGGGGGAAGCAAGTCAAGTAATTGACTTAAAGGATAAACGATTTTTTTTTTTTTAATTTTTTGAATATGAAAATAATTTTTAAAAATTACTGTTGCTTGTATTCTTTATAACTGCTGTTGGTTGTATTGTTTTTAGGTTTTAAAACAAAAAAGTTTATTCAAATTTCTCAATTTTTTGCCAAAAATTTTAACTTCTTTTAGCTTCTACAACTAATGACCTTTCCTATTCCCAAAGTTTTCTAATTTGGCCAGACTTTGTGTTGGTGAAAATAATTTATTTGTTTTTCTTATTCGAGTTATTTTAAAACTTAAGCTTTGTTTTGTTATTGTTGTTTCTAAAACTAAAACTTTAGAATTTTTTTTTTATTTTTAACTAAAACCAACTGCATAAAACTTAATTTAATGTTTTACGTGTCAATTACAAACACTTGCGTTTTCACATTTATTTCTTATTTTTTTTTTTTATTAAATTAAGTTGTTTCGAAAGTGAAAATTGAAGAAAGGGAAAATTTAACTATAAAAATAAATTTACCGTAGACCACTTTAAAATGCATGTCAGGTAATGCATAAAACACGTGATCCTTAATTTTAAAAGAGTAGCAAAAACTAAGAAATAGAAATACCAAAAAAATAGAAAAAAAATTAAAACAAAATTGCAAGAAGAAGAACAGGATTTTAAAAGGATTTTAGATTTACAAACACATATCGATAGATATTTATATTTTTTCTTGCAAAAAAAAAACCGACTACAAAACAAATATATGTGTGCATCAAATCTAAACTTAAAATTTAAAAGGAAGTAATCTGTAAGAAATAGTACTCAAATCAAATACTTTTATACTTGTTGCTCTAACGGACATAGTAATATATGTTCCGTACATTCAAATGTCTATCCATAACGGTTCAGCTGATAAAGCCATATACGACAAATTACGTCAGATATGAGGACACCGTTTATTTTTTTTACACTTATTATTACTGACACAGTAACGGTTCCAAGGTTATGGCCATATAGGTTAAACAATATCACCTAGGGGCCACCCTTTAAAGTACAATTTTAAATTAAACACTTATTTTAAAGAAGAGATTCTTTTTAAATTTCAAATGTCTATCTAAAACAGTTCAAAAGTTAGGCCATATGCATCAATTTACATAAACTATTGAGACGCCCTTTATAATTTTAAATATTCATAAATGTTATTATACGGGACATAGTAGTGGAGATTCTGTCTAATTTTCAAATTTTTGTCTAAAACGGTTCAAAAGATCGGGCTACATAGGTAAAATTATATCAATTATGGGGACACCCTTTAGTTTCCAAATTTAAATTATATTTTTGATGTTATAAAGGACTTAGATATACAGATTCTTTTTAAATTTCCACCATCTCTCTGTTACGGTTCAAAAGTTTTGCAATATACATCAAATTACAGCAAGTATTTGGATACCCTTTAACTTCTAATTATAAATATTTAATTTCTGATTATAAATATTATACATTCTGACCAATTTTCAAGTGATTGTCTACAATGGTTCAAATGGTTCATATATTTAAATTGACGTCACATATGGGGACACCCTTTAATTTTTAAGTTTATTTTTTAATTACTTTCTGTTATTGGCAGCTATAGTGATATGCAGTTTTTTAAAATTTTAAAAGGGTGTCCTTTACGGTTCATAATACACGTAAAAAACACGTAAAAAACATGGGGACACCCTTTAATTTTCAAAATTCTGAACTTCTTTTAAAATGGGACTAATCTGTAAGCATTTCCTTTCTAATAAAGAAAATTTTAAAATCGGGTCAGAAATGACTGAGTTCTGCGGGCACAAATATAAAAAAAGCAACATTCAGACGAATTGATAACCTACTTCTTTTTTTTGAAGTCGGTTAAAAATGATAACATGCACCATGAAAATATTTTTTTTTTCAGCATTGACTAGATTTAATTAAGTATAACTTTAAGATTTAAGATTGATATTAACAAAAAGACAAATATTAAAAAAAACACCTGAATTTCCAGTTACCTACCAACTGGCAACAGGTTTAAAAGTTTTAAAATTACAAAAAACAAACACTTTTACTTAGTGTAATTTAATTAAATTCCTTTCGTAACATATGTATCTATAAGGAGCATAAAAATGTTTAAGAAAAAAAATACTACTTAAATCCAAATGAAAAACAAATAAAATTAAATGATAGAATTAAAAAAAAAAAACTCACACACTCAAATGAACACTCTGAGCAACAACAGCAGCAACCACGACCTTAACCCAATTGAAAAAAAGCATAAAAATACTGAAAAGTAAAAAAAAAGGCACAATACACAGAAAAAAGTGTATTTAACAAAGCAAATGCAACTATGGTACTTGTATGCAGTAGTTGTAACAAGGTGCCATGTACTTATATTGGCCCCTAAAGACAGTCTGGCCATAGAAAACCAACACCACACCAACACCACACCCACATCTCACTCACAGCTTTAACATACACGAAGAGAGCAGGCAAATGAAATGAACACAAACACTTACACAGCTAAGAGAAGAACTTAACACCCTACAATAATTTAAAATATTTGTTACTGGGATGTTGTCTCGTCCTTAAGACTTTATCTTGTTATACATATATTAGTGTTTTTTTATTTGTAGTAATTTACAGTGGTATTTTATGTTTTATTTCTGCTTGTCTTATTTAAGTCTTTTATACAAGATTTTCGAATTTGGTTGTTGGAGCCATGTAAAATAACTTTAGTTGCAATTGTGTAACAATCGTCCGTTTGGACTTCTGCTATGAGGATGCAATGATAAATGAAGGCTTATATCGAAGCGAAAATAATATTATATAGCTGCTGGCATTAGCTTTAAGTTGATTAATAGCCTTTGTGTCAATACCTATGTGTGTCCTTCCTACGAGCTCAAAGGCTGAGAAAAAATAGCTCTTGGAAAAAAGTTTTAACGTTAAATGTTAACGCTTAAAAAGCGGAGTAAAAAATACAAGCCGTGTAATTCTGATACCATCAACCTTTAATGACTTATTTTTATTTCATATAAAAGTTTAAATATTTTTATTATATAATAGCGAGGAAAAAAACTGCAACCCTGCACCATATGATTTTTGAATGCAGCAAAATAACAATTATTTGTTTTAGTTTCTGTTACCGAAAACTTAATATTTTATATTTTATTGTAACAGTGAACAATTTTAATATCTTTACTAGCTATACCCGGTGCGCCTCGTTACACCACAAGAAACAAAACAAAAAAAGAAATCCCATGACGAACTGTTTCAATTTATATGTAAGGTATGACGCCCACTGTTCCCCTGCAATCTTAATTTTACAATTAACACGATAATAATTTTTCCCTTTGTGTGGGAGCTACCATGCCTACCGTCGCAATCCAGTCTGTATTTGCTAGATTATACAGTATAAGGGTTACTTGTGTAAGTTTTCAGGACTCTACAATAATATTTTTTCACTTTGCACGGGAGCTACCACGCCCACTGTCCAATAGTTTGCTAGACTATACCCATTAGTATGAGGGTTACTTGTGGAAAGTTTCAATACTTTACCTATTGTAGTTCTCTCGGTGGTCGATACTAATTTTACACACTGTATAGGAGGTACCACGCCTACTGTCCCCATCCGTTCTGTGTTTTGTGAGACTATGCTCATTAGTATTATGGAAACTCTGCACAAAAGTTTCAAGACTCTGCCTATTGCAGGTCAACAGTTAGACGATTATAATTATTCACTTCGTATGGGAGGTACCACGCCCACTATTTCTATCGATCCTGTGTCTCGTTAAACTATGTACATATATTAAAAAGGGCGTTACTGGTCAGCTACTTAAAACGAGGGCGTGGTCAAATCCAAGAATCTACCTATTATAAATCTCATATACTTAAAAAGTGGGCGTAAAAGTGGGCGTGGTATTTTTTTCTTTCCGTAAAAACCTTAGTTGTGTTATGATGAAGATTAAAAAAAAGGCCAAATCGGTGCAGCCGTCTTAAGTCATACAATTACCAACGAACGACATTTGATTTTATTTATATAGATTTTATATAAAATTGTACTTAAAATATAGGTTTGTTGCATAGCCAATATATGCTAATACCGTTCTTCAAGGACATAGAATCAACTAATAGGGCTATAAAATTTATTCGAACAAAATCTCTATTTTGATCTGCAAATGAAATGTAATCAACGTATATCTAGTTGTTTGTTTCTTTTTAACTTCTACCGATCTACATGATCCAAGAAGTTTTAATGATATTAAGAACAGAAAACTATGATTGCCACTCTGATTCCTATGTCAAAGCAGTGTTATCTTCCCATTGTGAAACTGTGGCAGGTCTCGGGCAATCAAAATGTTTTATTACATTATCTCGGTGTAAATGTGAAAAGCTACTATCACCCAATAAGAGTGACTTAATGCCATCAAATCAATTTAGGAAATGCTGAGATCAATACTTGCAGACACTATGAGCTGCACGATGTGATATTGGAAGATGTAGTTTGTGCGTGTCCTGCCTTGTGGTTTCGTAGAACAAAATTCCTGAGGCTCTCCAATGTCTCCAGGAGATATAAATGATCATTCACCATATAAAATTATAAGCTTTATCCGCAGCCTAAAGGCTGTAAAAATATACTTTGCGTCGTGGTTCTTAGGGCCTATTATTTGATAATGATGGCCACTCTAAAACAGGCACTTAAAGTTAGCTCAGAAAGCTGCAGGCTAAGTGATGTTTTAGAGATTTAATTTTAAACATTGCTTTTTATCCCACAACATATTTGATGCTCCGCCTAACTAAATTTATTCCATTCCATTTAAACACATATAGAAAAAAACATGGTTATAGTATGGTCTCTGTAATAAAATATGGTTGGGAAAAACAATTTACAGATTTTTTTTTAGTCCCTGTGGGACTATCGGTTCCCTAGATATCCGATGTGTTGGACTCTGGTCAGATCTTAAAGGCTCCGATAGTTTCAGGCTCCTGCTTTTCTCGGAAACTGGTGCCCCATTTTACCACGGGAGCATTGGCGTCAAGATGTTAAAAGTCAACAAAACAATATAATTGCTCGGGGGCCCTAAGGTAGTGTACAAATGTTTAGGAAACATTTATTTTAGCAGCAACAAGTATTTTTCTTTTATTGTTAAATTATCACAATCCATTTTTTAGCGCGCTGAAATTATTCGGTGTAACAAAAAAAGATTGAAAGAGAAACTGAAAGACATTTGGGGGATTCACAGGGTATGCTAACATGTCGTATCGCGCCTAATATTCTAATATTTTATAATAGTTTAAAAATATTGTTGTTGTGTTACAAACAAAAAACTTCTTAAAATAATAAAATGTTTTTCTCTATATTTAATTTTTCTGTCATATAATTCAAGAGAAACCTGAGCCGCATGGCTAAGCCGCCTTATTTGAGCCGCCTGGAATGCGGCTTGCAAGCTGCAATTTATATCTTTTAGAAGCTTCTTATTTTTATAATTTTCTTTATATCAATCGACAAACTGTAAATAGTACAATAAAATATGAGGAGTTGTTCGCATCAGTCATAACTATCTTTCCATGTTATTATTTTGAAAAATATGATTTTATGGCACATTGTGAATCCCATAATTATAATTAATTTTTATACACTGAATGAACAGCCATTGCTTTGAGTGATTTTGAAACAGATGCATTTAAATATTATATGCAATTTTCCTACTCAATACCTACACGCAAAGAAAAAAAAAATATGTTTGAGGTAACAGCAACATATTATGATATAATGGCCGTAGTCAAAGCATATTATTATTAAATATTATGCTAATATTATTCTATCAGAACCATATTATTGTCAACCCTAATAATTGCATTGTTAAAATAATAAATTTTTTTCAATACAAAAATATTATAATAAAATATGACCGTAATATAATAAAAATTTATTACATTATTATCAAATATAAACATTATGTGGGTAAATCAAACGATTATAGTATGATTAAAAACTATTAAATATCATATGGGATAACCCGTTTGTTTTAACATTTTTAGTAATAAATTTTTTTTTTATTATTTTATTAATCAACGATTTCATATAAAATACAAGACGATTTCATTAATTCATAAATTAGCAAAAAATAATATATAATATAATTATAAAACATAATCTATACACATAATAAAATAGTAACTCATATCCGTCTGTCTGTCTGTCTGGTTTTCGTTTGTGTTCGCATCACGTAAAAACTACTGCATCAATTTTAAAAAAAAAATTTTGTGAGGAGCTACCATAGTATCGTGGTCCCAATATTGGATACTTTTTATTTCGCAAAAATATCTTATTTCCAAGAGAAAAAACAGAAAAACAGTGAAAAACGCAACTTCCGGTTTAAAGGTACTGAAGATTTTGGTTTAAAGCTGGGATATTTGCAACACGGTTACATTTTTAACACACTTTTTTATTTATTTTTATTTTACTATTACTCAACAGATGGCGCCAGTTGAATACAATTTGTATTTTCACTTTGTGGAATAACATTGTTATTGAAATATTTTAAACACCTCTTACAGAGCTTTACAATAATTTTAAGAATTTTAGAATTTTTTATAAATTTCAAAATTTTGTCAAAAATTTTGGTAGCTTTATATAAAGAAATACATAAACCGTACTTTCAAAGCAAAATCGAGTAAAATGTTGTGAGAACGCCCACGATGTGGCGGGCACAGCTAGTTTAATATATAAGTGTATCTTATTTTATTTATTTTTTTTACATTTAAAAAAAAAACAAGAATCACTAACATCTGATGGCTAAACACAAATAAATAATGTTTCCAAATGCTTGAATTAACTAAATATATTTTATTTACTTTTAATATAATATTAATAATTATATTATTATTATTATTTTGGAATACTTATAAAAATGTGGTTATAGTTTAAAGTATTTGTATTGTATAGTTAGGACCAATATATTAAAATTTTTGGATCTAGTAACCATTTAGTGATTAAATTTTAACCAAAACTTGTTTATCGTGACCAAATTAATATTAAAAGTAACTCAGATTTGTTCATCGCAACCATATATTGTTACAGACAATATAACCAACCATGGTTTTTATAAGCAAGTAGTAGAGATTGCTTTGCTTTTGCTTAATATAAAATTAACAAATTAGCAATTGAAACTCGTAAAGATATTCCATCCTTGAGTAGTTTCTCTGCGACCATTTTCATAAAAATTTAACATTTTCAAATTCTTCTTAATTGCAATTGCAATAAAAAATACACCATTAAGCTAATAATAAAGACGAGAAAAACAACACACCAATTTAATCTTATTTGTATTTTAATTTCATACTTAAAAAAATGTGTTAAAATTTGTTTAACACGTTTCAGTACTTTGTACAAAAATGCTGACTTCTCCCCAGTTAAATTCAAGTAACAATAAATATTAAATAAAAGAACAAGATGCTGAAATTTTTCTTTTTTTTCGGGACAGAGTTACATGTTAAAATGTCGACAATACGCTTCGTTTAATTTTCTATTGAATGCTAGAAGCAATTAAAATCATTGTCAAAGCGCTAACAAAATTGAAAAACCCATCACTGCTACCATTGTCTTACTTCATTCTAATTTTTTTATTTTTCCTCCGTCCTCTATACGACTACAACTCGAATATCGTAAGCTTTTTAATAATTTTGAGAATATTTCTCTGTATTTTTATTAGTTAAAATTTTTTTTTTTTGTTTTCTTTTGCTGTTTATTTACAAGAAAAGACAACAATATTTGCTCATAATACTACAGCTCATAAAGAGCAATACTGAATTTTAAATACCTTTATGGCAGATATTATTGTAGTCATTAGCAATCAGAAGATATGAATTTAAGAAATATGTAAAATTAAGAATAAATAAAATGGAGCGAAAGCGAATAAAAATAAAGTCGAATATTACGGAAGGACATGGATAAAAATAAAAGTGCGATAGATCACAAAAAAAAATATTTTTGAAATCATTTAAATTTCACAGAAAAAAATATTTTCACCAATTATAGGTTTCAGTTGATTTTGTATTAAAATTTAATTAAATAATTAATGGATTCAATTATTTCTTTAATCAAAAAATTTTTTGTTTTGTTTTAAAAACAAATATATTTTAGTAAATTAAAATTTAAATTTAACTTTCATTTTAAATTTAACTAATTAATACGGTAACAGGACCATTTCTGTACATGAAATATTTTTTTCGAAAATTATGTTGCTGTCGCAGATAGTAATAGAAATGGAATACAAAACATCAATTTTTAGAAATTATTTAAGTATACCAAGCTGGTACATCACACTTTGCATGAATATTTGAATATGAAAAAGTTATCCGTGTGATGGGTGCCGCAATTAAGACAATCTAAGGGTGCAAACGTGTTTCGTAACACACTGTGTATTTTTTTAAGTCATGGCAAAATAACCATATACGGACACCACTACGTCATAAAAGAACAAAAAAAAAAGACCCCTGTCTCCCAGTTTTGCCCAAAGTACTCCAGGTTTTTTTATGGGCCCTCAAAGATGTGGGGCCTCGATGTCATTTTTGCAAAAAATGATCATCTACTCAAGCTCATATTTCGCAAACCGTTTGGAATTTTGATATACTCTCTGAGGCAAAGTTGTAGCTCTAGTCATAAAGAACAAAAATTGTGAACATATTAAATCAAAAAAACTTCATCTTCAAGGTCAAGATCGCAAAAAAACTTTAAAAAATCGATTTTTTTTTAATTTTTTTCCCCTGTTCAGGTCCATAGGTAACAAACCGTTCAAAATTCAAGGAAATAATCAACTACAAAAATGAACCTAAGATCTCAGTAAACAACTTTCTAGAACATATGAACTTCCTAGGAATGATTCTTAACACCGTTTAGGTAGCGCTTAGGTAGTCGGGAAATTTTTCACTTTTGCGGCTACCTAGCAAACCTAAACGGTCCGCTACCTATGGACCTGAACAGGGGAAAAAAGGTAAAAAAATTGAAGTTTTTAAAGTTTTTTGCTATATTGACCTTGAAGATTTTTTGTTTTTATATGTTCACAATTTTTGTTCTTTATGACAAGAGCTACAACTTTGCCTTAGAGAGTATATCAAAATTCCAAACGGTTTGCAAAATATGAGCTTGAGTAAATTATCATTTTTTTGCAAAAATGACATCGAGGCCCCACATCTTTGAGGGCCCATAAAAAAATCCTGGAGGACTTTGGACAAAACTGGGAGACAGGGGTCTTTTTTTTTGGTCTTTTATCACAAAGTGGTGTCCGTATATGGTTATTTTTTTCCGTGTTTCACTGTGTAACCTAGGATTAACTCCAGACTAATAACCTTGCGAACATATCCTGTTTCCAAATTTAGAGAAATAACTGGTTGGTTAGAGAGTTGGGTCAAACGATTAAGTCAACTTTAACAAAAACTTTTGTTTTCAGGGTCTTGTGGAATGAAAACAAAAAAACAGAAAGACACTGGACTCAAAGTATCGAGCTAAAATAACCAGGCGAATATTTCTTTTTTTACAATTTAGAGAAATGTCTAGTTGGTTAGAGATTTGGGTCAAACGACATAATAAAAATGAAAAAAAAGAGAATGATTCTGGATTAAAAGTTTCGTGCTAAAATAAAAAACGGGTTTTGGCTCAAATCTATCTTTTTTTTTTTTTTTAAACAACACCACCTCTGAGAATCTTGTTGCTTGTCTGCAGAAAAAAACCCAAAGCATTTGGCGGGAATAGAACCTGCAACCTCCAGACTGATAGACCAGCGTGCCTCCAATCGGTCAAGTCAAGTAATTTGAATACTGCAGACGTATAAAATTAAATTAAATATTTATTTACTTGGGAAAATCGTTTCGGTTTTTTTTTTTCAAAAAATGAAAATAAAATTTTGTTGGTAAAAACACCAACTCTGAGTCAAATGAATAATTCTAGTTTTAACTCTGTAGTGCAATTTATAATTTGAAAGCAACTTGTAACAGATTTTTGTTTTGTTGTTTTTTTTTTGTAGTTCTTATTTTTGCTTAAGGCGAGGTGACTTAAATTCTATGACACTTTTGTCTCCGTACTGTTACAGGCGTGTTTTAAGCTTGAAAAGCGTCAATTATCAAAAACAATAGCAGCAGCAAAGAAGAAAAATGAAACTGAAAACTAACTACCGGTAATGTAAAATTATAACAACAATAAAAAGCATAAAACAAAGGATAATGAAATTAAACAATTGACATTAACATTTATAAGAATTATAATGGCAAAACTTAATGGTAATAATAATATAAAAATAAAAATTGAAAACGAAAGTACACTTACAATTTAAAAAATAAAGTTTTTATGTTAAAAAGAAAATTTTATTATTGAAAACAGATATCAGTTTTGCTACAACTTCTTACTTTTTAGTTCTATTCAAATATTCTTTATGACTTTTTATTTGGTATTTATTTAATGTTTTTTTTTTTTTCTAATTGACGACAAAACCATTAACCTTTTTATTTGGCATTTAGAAATATTTTTTTTCACTTGACCAGTCATTTTGGTTTGTATTTTTGCCAAAAGCTACATTTAGAAAATTGTCTATAGCTTGTTTGAGTTTTTTTTATTTTTTTTTTAGTACATTTTACCTTAAAAGCATATTTTGTACACTTTTTATTTAAAAAATTAGGTTTTATACTGCAAAAATTTGTGAAACTAAAAATAAATAAATTCGTGATGAAACCACAAAATATAAATTTACGAAAATTCAACCGCAAGGAAAAATATCCAAAACTATCTAGTACAAACAGAACAGTGGGAAAGATATTAAATGAAACAATAATTTGTTATACTTATGAAAACAAAAAAATATTGGAAAACTGAAATGGATTTTACAAGGACTTTATTTGAGGGGTTTCATTAGAATTTGCTCTTCTCCTTCACTTTTAATAATTTTTTTTTTAACAAATTATATATTTTTTTAAATTATCTACACGCAAAGAAAAAAACATGGTTGAGGTAACCATAATCTAAGACCAAAATGTTATGGTTGAATTTAATGGTTATGTTCAAACCATATTATTTTTAACCATAACAATAATATTGTTGTCATTAGAACATATTATTGTCTTACATAAAAATATCATTGTATAATACAACCATAATTATGTTTATAATATAAACATACTACAATATAATGTGAAACATGTAAATGATTATATTTGACAACATATAAATATATTAACTAAATAACAAAATACAAATACATACACGAATATTTCCATTTAGACTTATGTACAGACATATTTCAATATTTTCTGCTTATCTTTTTATATGTTTCATATTTTTAATTTAAAACTATCATTTATAATAAAAAACAAATTTATTTGTTGACAACAAATGTGTATTTAATGTTTTTGTGGTTTTAGATGAATCTCTAACTTACACACACATATTTTTGTTCTGATAAAAGGCTGAAACCAAAATATGTATTTTTAAAACCAAACATTATTTGTTTATTTTTAGTCATACTTAACATACTATGTTTAATAATAATATATTATGGTTATAAATATAATTTTATTTTTAAATATTAAAAAAAAAAAAAAATTGGTTGTGGTTGGAATTTTAATTTTGTTCAAATTAACCATGTTGCTTATTTGGTGCGTATAACCACTGAATGATTAACTGTTAACAAAAACTTGTTTATCGTGACCAAAGTATTGTCTAAAATAACTATAATTTGTTCACAGCAAATTGTATTGTTACAGAGAACATAGTGTGGTTTCGTGATCATACAATAACCACGTTGTTTCTTTGTGTGTACACTCAAACCAACTGGCAATCCCATCACTATAGATTGGATTAGGTTATAAGAGGATCACACATAATTATACGCGTGTAATTTCATAAGAACTCTGTTTTTTCAAATATCCACAGCTCTGTTTAAATTGATTTTTTTCACTAGTTTCGTAAATTTTTTATAAGTAAAAATCTAAATTCTGAAAGAAAAAAACACTAAAGCATTTATCATGAATTTGATGTAACGCAGGACATTGGAAAATATAGTCTATCTGCAGATTTAATTACCACAACGTTTTAATTTTGTTTGGAAATATCTGAGTTCATTATACATTCTCAGGTCAGACTCATACTCGTACTTTTCCATTTTCCTATTAGCTTTCGTTTGCAGCAAGAATTTCGTCTGCATAAATGAGTTATGCCACGTTGAGTTATTATGGCATCTGAATTGTTCTCTTTTTCTCCCATATGCAGAATCAAGACCAAAGGCAACTTAATTTCCTACGATATTGTTATCATCGGGTACCCAGTACAGTTTCAGTGCGTATTGTACTTTTATAGGTGGTAGTTCTGCGCGACAACAGCTGATCAGATTTGATTAAAACACCGATTCCCGAGTGCCTATATATCCGCCTAACTATGACTATGTAAATAGTGATGTCGCTTAGGGCTCAGGCTTTCGGCTTGGAAAAAGCTACATGAGCTTTCTAGAATAACCATTAGGGCAATTCCACGTCATATCACCAAAGCACTCAAAATGACTGCTTCAGATTTTGTTGAAACTTTTTTTATTTATATTCCTTGACTCTCTGAATCCAAGTGTAATTTAAAAAAAATTATCTCATAGTTTTTTTTGTAGCTATACAGCTATAAAAGTGGAAAAATATTACTTTTTTGGATATGCGCTCGAGGACGAAATATATTCTAATTCCAGTTCTATAATCCCTACGAAGTTAAGTAATGGCTCATTTTAAAAGGGATTTCATACGCTTTAATTTGATGTCAATCATGAAAAAAAAACATATTTTTTATACATTTTTTTATGCTGTTGTCATATCTCTATATCATGGATCAGGATACTAAGGTACCTCTTCAAAAAGATTTGTTAAAATCCAGCCAGTAGTATTTACGTGATGCGAACGCAGACAGAAAGACAGACATATATACAGACAGTCAGACAGACCGACAGAGTGACAGACAGACATACAGAAAAGAAATTAGTTACTGTTTTATTATATGTAAAGATAATATCTCAGCAATTAGTCAAACAATAAGTTCATCTATATCCTATTCTATCTATAAGTACATTTAAAAAATAATAAAACAAAATAAAATAAATGTGGGAGTTAATCCTTATGAGGGCTTCTGACAAAAAAAGAACATACTACATCTTCCCAATACCTGTACTGTGAATAAAAATAAAAGTATATATAATATTAAGAATCATAAATCAAATTGCATTTCTTTTAATATAATAATAGTTGAATTTGTAACTGAGTGTAAGATTAAGTATACTTAAGTATACTCAAGGGTATTTCTTTTACGACAAAGACTTTATAAGTCCTTTATATGTTTTCACATAAGCTTTTACTACCTAGTTTCCATATAATATTGTGTGTTGTTTCTATTAAAATACAAATAAAGTACTTAGATTATTTTTTTGATAAATTCATATTCATTCGTATTGAATAGTAAGAATAAAGGAAATTGAGTAAGTAGAAAAATAATATTATTTTAAATGATTGAAAAATCGTTGCTAAGATAGTTCAGAATGTTTTTTTGTAAAAAGGAAAATCAAGGTATATTTATTTTACTAGGTAGTGGCATCCCTACAATAAATACAACAATACAAGAACAACATGGCATTTTGTTGTTGCTTTGTAGTTCAAAATGTCAAAAAACATATAAGGAAGTTGAGAAGGCGTGTATGTGTTTTATTGCTTCTCACTTCTACACTATAAAATTTCTGAACACATACAACTTTTGACATGTCGAACTACTAAATCAGCTGGGCGGACGACACTACCTAGTAAGATAAATATACCTTGAGGAAAATATTTCAAAATTTTATTTTAATGCGATAAATTTATCATCCGGAAATCAATTTAAAATAAAGACAAATAAATTTAATTTTTTTTTTTTGAGTTTTCAAGGGTCTTAAAAAAAATTCGTCTTCATGTTTTGCTTCCCAGAAAAAAATTTAGTTTTTGTAAGCAGTCACTCTTTTTCTGCCATACAGAAGCTGTTAATGGTAAGTACATACACACGAGGTGTGTAAATTAACTAAGGATACCGATTTTTTAATTTTTTTATTGAAATTAAATTAAAAATTCACATTGTCTCCTTCCAAGTGACTACCCTGGAAAGCCACACTGCGCTTTAGACGATTCTTCATTTCTCATAGCATTGCTGGTACCTGAATAATGGAATAGAATTCAGTTGGTCGGTTACAGCTGTTTGAATATCCTCCATTGTCCCAAAATGATGTCCTTTCAGATGAATTTTCAATTTTGGGAATAGAAAAAAATCACATGGCCACAAGTCGGGTGCATAAGGAGGCTGAGGAGCCACATGAATGTTTTTAGGGAACAAAACTCATATCCATTTCCTCTTGTGACATATTTTTCGAAGCAATTTTTGCACAACTTCTTCTCATCCCAAATTTATTGGTCAACATTTGATGAACTATTGTGTGAGCCAAATTCAACTCTACACCGAGCGTTCGGACTGCCAAGCAGCGATATGAACGCACAAGATCGCGGATTCTGCCAACATTTTCATCGCTTCTTGAAGATGAAAGCTTTCCGCTGCGAGGCTTGTCTTCAATTGAATGATTTCCTTCGGAAAATGCCTTAAACCACCTAAAAATCTCGGCTCTCAAAAAAAAACAATGACTCCATAGGCCTCAGTTAGTCCAAGTCTGAAGCAGAACAACGTTGTTCGAAATTGATATCAATCATTCTTTGAACGAATTAAAAAAGTCTTTCACCCCAAAAAAAAAAAAAATTACTACGGACAGCGTCACAACTTTAGCGTGTTCAAACTTGTACTATACGCTTATCAGATGTTTATTTGTTTGGCCCTCTACGTGCCGCGTCCCCAGTGTTGCCAACTGGAACACTATAAAATCAGTCTCATCACTTAATTTTCACACCTCGTATATGTATGTTGCTTAACACTATAAAATGAGTCTCATCACTTAATTTACACACCTATGTTGCTTAAATACAACAACTGAAAGAATATTTCACATTCCCCCTTACAGTAGTGCATACTAAAATGTACAACTGTAAGGCAGATATAAAAAAAATTTTAAACTTCTGGGGAGTTAAGACGAGCTACGAACAGAAAGCAGCATGATTTTAGGACATCTACTTCGCGACATCACGAACAAATATTATGTCAGCTGTCGGCAGGTTTGTAAGCAATAACAACTCGCCATTCCCTTATAAACCAGCATACGGCGAAAAATGTATTATTTGCTGGGTTTTTGTTTATATTCTTGCCCGCAGAACCTTCATTTCTAAACTGATTTTGAAAAAAAAAATATTTGAAAGGTTTTGCTTACAGATTTTAATAAAAAGACAAAAATCATAATTTTAAAAATTAAAGGGTAACGCATAAACCCTAAAAGGCTTCAATTTAAAATTTAAACAAAGTGCATATCACTACAGCCTCTAATAACAAAAAGTAATAAAAAGCTAACTTAAAAATTAAAGGGTGTCCTCATAGAAAATTTGACGTTTAGACAATTAGACAGAATATATAGTATAATATTTTGTTTTTTATAATAAAAAGCATAAATATTTAAAATTATAAATTAAAGGGTATCCCAATAGTTGACATAATTTGACTTATTAGATTCTAGCTATTAAACAGTTATAGAAAAATACCTGTAAATTACACAGAATATATATTGCTATGTTTGTTATTATAATAATAAGTATTAACATTTAAAAAATTTTTTTAAATTTTAACGGATAAGGGCTAATACTAGGAACCGAAGGGACAGACAGACAATTGAAATTTCGACAAAACCTGTATCGCTAAGTCCGCTATAACAAAAATTTAATATTGCAAATTAAAAAGGGTGTTCCCATAGGCGATGTTAGTTGATGTAAATGGCTTTATTTTTTGAGACGTTATAGACAGAAACTTGATATTTGCACAAAACATGGATTACTATGTCCATAACAGCAAGTACAAAACTGGAAATTAAAGGATGTTTCAATAGTTAACGAAATTTGATCTATGTGGCCTTATAAATGAAACCTTTATAGATAAAAATTTTTGAGATTCAATTAATGTTGTTATTTTATCCATAATAAATAGAATAACAAAAATTAAGGGGTATCCAATTTGGTGATGCAATTTGTTGTATATATGTAGCCTTACTTTTTAACTATAATAGACAGACATCGAAATTTACACAGTAACAAGTATAAATATTTAAAATCGCAAATTAAATATTTTATTTCCAAGACAAAATCTAGATTATACGCAGAATATACACTAAGTGATAAATTAAAATTTTACAGCAGATCCGTTCATAGATTACCCTTATTTTTGCAAAATTTTTTACAAGGGATCTGGGATCACGCCCATTCGACTTCTCACAAAATTTTACCACAATTAAAAAAAAAAATATTGGTAAACTATGTAAGTCATTTACGGAAAGACTTCAAAGTTTACAAAAAATTATGAAAAATTGGGTTTTTTTTTGTTCGTTCTGCATGTAAGTCAAACCAAATTTACGACATGACTTCGGCACTTCTAGTACCTAAATAAAGGGTGGTTAAATTTTTAAGGGCCGATGATGATTTTGAATAAAACACAAATTATTTAGGAAATTATTGTCATTTCTTTTTATTGGTATGGTTCAATTATGTATGGAACAAAATATCGGCCAAATGGCCGCTGCGACCTGACCCCAATCTGACCATTGACGACTGCATGGTTCACATTTAGTTAGTCTGAAATAGAGAAATGTCAAATTAAATGCAGAAAATGCAGGTGTGGTACACATTCAACATTGGCCCTTAAAATTTAAACACCCCATATAATTAAAAAACTTGTGTAGTAGCGAAAACCCATGAAGTGGACTACGATGTGTTACCCCATACAGCATTCGCTCTATGTATAACCTTTTGAGACTTTTCTGTCGAAATGCACAGCTGATAAGAGATTTGGGTCAAATGAAGAGTTCAACATTGAAAAAACTTATATTTCTAGGGCCCTGAGAAATCACATTATTTGGAGGGTATAAAAAAGCCAGAAACACGCTGAACTAATACCAACCACTCTTTAGGAGACTACAACATCTGTCCCGCTTTTAGTTAATTTCTTTTTCTAAGTATAACTCATTTGCATAAGTTTCAAAATTTTTCGTTTGATCTAAAACATATTTGTCATTCATTTCCAAAAAAGAATGATGCCTTGAAAACCCCCTACACAAGACTTCTTTGGAAAAATATGCACACATGTGATTTTGTAAGTGCAAAACCTTTTTTTAGATGAGTACTTTGCACTTGCATATGTATATGTATTTATGCATGTTTTTTCCTTATAGTCTTCTTTATGTCCTGCAGGCATACTTAAAACTTGCTGTTTCCTTTAATTTTTTATGAGCACACTTGCACTTGTCCTTTTGTTTGGTTTTACTTTTACACAAAATTTTCCCAATCTTTTTGTTACAACATTACTACAGCATGACAACAACAAAAAGTGTTTTGAGCACTTGTGTAGTTGAGAAAAAGCGAATCGTGTGCTAAATAGTGTTCTGAAAAAATATTTGCCTTTAACACTAAGATATGTGAATGTCACACATTAAGGGAAGGGTGACAAATATTTTTTGAACTTAAAAATTCTGTTGTTCTAAAAATTTATGTTAAAACTTCTTTGAATGTAATTATAAGGCATACAGTAGGTAAAGGGAAACTGGTGCACTTATCTTATACTATTTAGTTCGGATGTATTTTGCAAGAGTTGTTTTATTTTTGTCAGAAAAATTTATTTTTTTATATTCAATTTTAGACAAGTGAGATCAAAAGCTTAAACAACTAACAAACAGTTTTGAAAGTTTTTTAATTTCAAATGAGGGTACCGCTACTGTTGTTGGAAATTTTCAAAGGAAGTACAATGGAAATTATTATTATTTATTTGATTCTTTGAGTCAATGTAATTTTTTGTATGAAACACTTTTTAATTTTCTGTGAAAAATATTCTTTAAATAAAAATTGTCAAAAATGATTGTTTTAATTAAAAATTATACAATTTACAAATAAAGGCAAGCTCTAGCATAACACATTACTTTTTAACCGACTTCAAAAAAAGAAGGAGGTTATCAATTCGTCTGTGCGTTGCTTTTTTTTTTTTTGTATGTTCATTTCTTTGTTCGGTCATTTCTGAACCGATTTTAAAAATTTTTGCGCCTTTAGAAAGGCTATGGCTACAGATTGGTCCCATTTTAAAAACAGTTTAAAAGTTTAAAAATTAAAGGGTGTCCCCATACAACATACATGTTTTTACGTGTATTATGAACTTTATAGGTCACCCATTTAAAATTAGAAAAAAGTGCGTATCACTATAGCTCCCAATAACAAAAAGTAATTAAAAAATAAAATTAAAAATTAAAGGGTGACCCCATAGGTGACGTAATTTCACCTTTATGATCCTATCTTTTGAACCGTTATAGATAAACACTTGAAAGTTGCACATAATGTTCGTTACTATGTCTGTTATAATAAGTATAAATATTTAAAATTATAAATTAAAGGGTGTCCCATTAGTTGGATTATTTTGATATATATATGGTCAAACTTTTGAACCGTTATAGACAGACAGTTGAAATTTACAAAGAACTTGTATTGCTTAGTCCGCTATTACAACAAGTATAAAATTTGGATAAATTAAAGGGTGTGCCATTATTGATGTAATTTTACCATTATGTTCTTATCTTTGGAACCGTTATAGACAAACACTTGAAAAATAGACAGAATGTTCACTACTATGTCTGGTATAACAACAATTATAAATATTTAAAATTGGAAATTAAAGAGTGTCCCAATAGTTGATGTAATTTGATGTATATGGACACAAAGTTAAATTTTACAAAGAATCTGTATGACAAAGTTCTCTTTAACAAGTATTTATATTAAAATTTGAATTTAAAGGGTGTCCCAATAGGTGACGTCATTTGATATATATGACCCTATCTTTTAAATAGTTATTGACAAACACTTAACAATTAGACAGAATGTCCATAACTATGTGTGTTAAAATAAGTATAAATATTTAAAATTATAAATTACAGGGTGTCGCAATAGTTTATGTAATTTGATGTATATGACCAAACTTTTAAGCCGTTACAGACAGACGGCTGAAATTTACAATGAACCTGTATTGCTACGACCGCTATAACAAGTATAAAATTTGAACTCGGAAATTACAGGGTGTCGCAATAGTTAGTGTAATTTTATGTATATAGCCAAACTTTTGATCCGCTGTATACAGACAGTCGTTTGGCATTGGTTTAACCTGAAAAAGCACAGAACCTTGGGGTCTTGTGCCCCTATATACTCCGGAAGTACTGCTCCCCCGGTAGAAAATCGACTGATATTTGTTTTAGATTATTGAATTCAAAAATTAGTGTTTTTATCTGAATTGACAGTTTCTGCAATGATATTTAAAAAATCCCGCTACAATCTTTCTCGAATATAATATAATCATTGTAGAATTACCGTCTTAAAGAAACATGATTTTAAGTGTGCTGTTTTGAAGTCGGTTTTTTTTTTTTGCAAGAATTATTATACCACAAATTGTTAGTGCTTCAAGTTGCAAAAGAAACATATTACACAATAACAAGTAAGAGTGCTACATATATTCGCCCATGCCGAATCTTGTGTACCCTTCACCATAGTAATGTTAAATATTCCCTTACTCTGTTATGTTTACCAATTTTACAATAATATATGTTACTCGGTTTTTAATTTTACGATTTTCAACGTCATTATTGAAAATATAATATAAAGGTATATAATTTTTTTTAATTTTATCGAAAGAATTTTGTAAATGCTAAAAAATGTATTGCTAAAATTTTATACAAAATTTTTTGTTAAAATTTTATCGAAAATTTTTTGTTAAAATTTTATCGAAAATTTTTTGTTAAAATTTTATCGAAAATTTTTTGTTAAAATTTTATCGAAAATTTTTGTTAAAATTTTATCGAAAATTTTTTTTTTTAAATTTTATCGAAAATTTTTTGTTAAAATTTTATCGAAAATTTTTTGTTAAAATTTTATCGAAAATTTTTTGTTAAAATTTTATCGAAAATTTTTTGTTAAAATTTTATCGAAAATTTTTTGTTAAAATTTTATCGAAAATTTTTTGTTAAAATTTTATCGAAAATTTTTTGTTAAAATTTTATCGAAAATTTTTTGTTAAAATTTTATAGAAAATTTTCTGTTAAAATTTTATAGAAAATTTTCTGTTAAAATTTTATAGAAAATTTTTTGTTAAAATTTTATAGAAAATTTTCTGTTAAAATTTTATAGAAAATTTTTTGTTAAAATTTTATAGAAAATTTTCTGTTAAAATTTTATAGAAAATTTTCTGTTAAAATTTTATAGAAAATTTTCTGTTAAAATTTTATAGAAAATTTTCTGTTAAAATTTTATAGAAAATTTTCTGTTAAAATTTTATAGAAAATTTTCTGTTAAAATTTTATAGAAAATTTTCTGTTAAAATTTTATAGAAAATTTTCTGTTAAAATTTTATAGAAAATTTTCTGTTAAAATTTTATAGAAAATTTTCTGTTAAAATTTTATAGAAAATTTTCTGTTAAAATTTTATAGAAAATTTTCTGTTAAAATTTTATAGAAAATTTTCTGTTAAAATTTTATAGAAAATTTTCTGTTAAAATTTTATAGAAAATTTTCTGTTAAAATTTTATAGAAAATTTTCTGTTAAAATTTTATAGAAAATTTTCTGTTAAAATTTTATAGAAAATTTACTGTTAAAATTTTATAGAAAATTTTCTGTTAAAATTTTATAGAAAATTTTCTGTTAAAATTTTATAGAAAATTTTCTGTTAAAATTTTATAGAAAATTTTCTGTTAAAATTTTATAGAAAATTTTCTGTTAAAATTTTATAGAAAATTTTCTGTTAAAATTTTATAGAAAATTTTCTGTTAAAATTTTATAGAAAATTTTCTGTTAAAATTTTATAGAAAATTTTCTGTTAAAATTTTATAGAAAATTTTCTGTTAAAATTTTATAGAAAATTTTCTGTTAAAATTTTATAGAAAATTTTCTGTTAAAATTTTATAGAAAATTTTCTGTTAAAATTTTATAGAAAATTTTCTGTTAAAATTTTATAGAAAATTTTCTGTTAAAATTTTATAGAAAATTTTCTGTTAAAATTTTATAGAAAATTTTCTGTTAAAATTTTATAGAAAATTTTCTGTTAAAATTTTATAGAAAATTTTTTGTTAAAATTTTATAGAAAATTTTTTGTTAAAATTGTATAGCAAATTTTTTGTTAAAATTTTATAGAAAATTTTTTGTTATAATTTTATAGAAAATTTTTTGTTATAATTTTATAGAAAATTCTTTGTTAAAATATTATAGAAAATGTTTTGTTAAAATTTTGTAGAAAATTTTTTGTTAAAATTTTGTAGAAATTTTTTTTTTAAATATAATAGAAATTTTTTTGTTAAAATATAATAGAAATTTTTTTGTTAAAATATAATAGAAAATTTTTTGTTAAAATTTTATAGAAAATTTTCTGTTAAAATTTTATAGAAAATTTTCTGTTAAAATTTTATAGAAAATTTTTTGTTAAAATTTTATAGAAAATTTTTTGTTAAAATTTTATAGAAAATTTTTTGTTAAAATTTTATAGAAAATTTTTTGTTAAAATTTTATAGAAAATTTTTTGTTAAAATTTTATAGAAAATTTTTTGTTAAAATTTTATAGAAAATTTTTTGTTAAAATTTTATAGAAAATTTTTTGTTAAAATTTTATAGAAAATTTTTTGTTAAAATTTTATAGAAAATTTTTTGTTAAAATTTTATAGAAAATTTTTTGTTAAAATTTTATAGAAAATTTTTTGTTAAAATTTTATAGAAAATTTTTTGTTAAAATTTTATAGAAAATTTTTTGTTAAAATTTTATAGAAAATTTTTTGTTAAAATTTTATAGAAAATTTTTTGTTAAAATTTTATAGAAAATTTTTTGTTAAAATTTTATAGAAAATTTTTTGTTAAAATTTTATAGAAAATTTTTTGTTAAAATTTTATAGAAAATTTTTTGTTAAAATTTTATAGAAAATTTTTTGTTAAAATTTTATAGAAAATTTTTTGTTAAAATTTTATAGAAAATTTTTTGTTAAAATTTTATAGAAAATTTTTTGTTAAAATTTTATAGAAAATTTTTTGTTAAAATTTTATAGAAAATTTTTTGTTAAAATTTTATAGAAAATTTTTTGTTAAAATTTTATAGAAAATTTTTTGTTAAAATTTTATAGAAAATTTTTTGTTAAAATTTTATAGAAAATTTTTTGTTAAAATTTTATAGAAAATTTTTTGTTAAAATTTTATAGAAAATTTTTTGTTAAAATTTTATAGAAAATTTTTTGTTAAAATTTTATAGAAAATTTTTTGTTAAAATTTTATAGAAAATTTTTTGTTAAAATTTTATAGAAAATTTTTTGTTAAAATTTTATAGAAAATTTTTTGTTAAAATTTTATAGAAAATTTTTTGTTAAAATTTTATAGAAAATTTTTTGTTAAAATTTTATAGAAAATTTTTTGTTAAAATTTTATAGAAAATTTTTTGTTAAAATTTTATAGAAAATTTTTTGTTAAAATTTTATAGAAAATTTTTTGTTAAAATTTTATAGAAAATTTTTTGTTAAAATTTTATAGAAAATTTTTTGTTAAAATTTTATAGAAAATTTTTTGTTAAAATTTTATAGAAAATTTTTTGTTAAAATTTTATAGAAAATTTTTTGTTAAAATTTTATAGAAAATTTTTTGTTAAAATTTTATAGAAAATTTTTTGTTAAAATTTTATAGAAAATTTTTTGTTAAAATTTTATAGAAAATTTTTTGTTAAAAATTTATAGACAATTTTTTGTTAAAATTTTATTGAAAAAAAATTTATAGAAAATTTTTTGTTAAAGTTTTATAGAAAAAAAATTTATAGAAAATTTTTTGTTAAAGTTTTATAGAAAATTGTTTGTTAAAATTTTATAGAAAATTTTTTGTTAATATTTTATAGAAAATTTTTTGCTGTAATTTTGTAGAAAATTTTTTGCAAAAATTTTTTAGAAAATTTTTTAGAAAATTTTTTGTTAAAATTTTGTAGAAAATTGTTTGCTAAAACGTCCAAGCAGGGAACCACCCCGAAGTAATACGCAACCTGTCCCAGGGTCGATATCGTTTCTAACAGATGACAAGCCCGTCACACCCACTTATGGTGACGACCATGCCTGCAGTGCGTAAATGTAATTTTTACCTAATACCGCAAAAACACAAAAAAATATTATTATTACTAGCTGTGCCCGCCACGTCTTCGGCGTCCTGATAATATTTTGCTCGATTTTCTTTTGAAACTATTCCACACCTATTGTAAGACTTACTATATAGAGTAGAACCTATAAGAGAAAATGCAACTAAACTAAGAAGAATCTAACAATAAAGCCACACTCAAGTCGTATCATTCTTACCAAATTTTAAAAACTAACGCTTAATAACAAAAATAATGTAATCATATAATTACCTAAGAATGTATTTCACAAAATAACCGAATTATACAACACGTACTCGACTTAAAACAGATACGAATTTTATTCAATTGGCTATTTTTGCATATGTTCTTAGCGCCAACTGTGTCTAAATATTAAAATTAAAGTTGCCTAAGAGTACTAAGGAGTACTTAGTTCCTCCTTAAGATATGCAACATATCAGTTTATGTATTTTTTTACTTTATAAATAATTCTTGCAAACAAAAAAACCGACTAAAAAACAAATATATGTGCATCAATTCTTAACTAAAAATTTGAAGTAATCTGTAAGAAATAGTACTCAAATCTGTACATTCAAATGTCTATCCATAACGGTTCAGCATATAAAGTCATATACGACAAATTACCTCAGATATGAGGACACCCGTTATTTTTTTACACTTATTATTACTGACACAGCAATAAAAAGTAACGGTTCCAAAGATATGGCCATATAGGTTAAACAATATCACCTAGAGGACACCCTTTAATGTAAAATTTTAAATTAAACACTTATTTTAAAGGACAGATTCTTTGTTAATTTCAAATGTCTGTCTAAAACGGTTCAAAAGTTTGGCCATATGCATCAATTTACATCAACTATCGAGACACCCTTTATAACTTTAAATATTTGTAAATGTTATTATACGGGACATAGTATTGGAGATTCTGTTTAATTTTTAAGTGTTTGTCTATAACAGTTCAAAAGATAGGGCTAGATAGGTAAAATTTTATTAATTATGGGGACACCCTTTAGTTTCCAAATTTAAATTATATTCTTGATGTTATAAAGGACTTAGATATACAGGTTCTTTGTAAATTTCAACCGCCTCTGTGTTACGGTTCAAAAGTTTTGCAATATACATTAAATTACATAAACTATTGGGACACCCTTTAACTTCTAATTATAAATATTTAATTTCTGATTATAAATATTATACGTTCTGTCCAATTTTCAAGTGATTCTCTACAATGGTTCATATGGTTCATATATTTAAATTGACGTCACATATGGGGACACTCTTTAAGTTTTAAGTTTATTTTTTTTTTTTACTAATTTCTGTTATTGGCAGCTATAGTGATATGCAGTTTTTTTTAAATTTTAAAAGGGTGCTCTTTACGGTTCATAATACACGTAAAAAACACGGATGTTGTATGGGGACACCCTTTAATTTACAAAATTCTGAACTTCTTTTAAAATGGGACCAATCTGTAAGCATTTCCTTTCTAATAAAGAAAAACATTTTAAAATAGGTTCAGAAATGACTGAGTTCTGCGGGCACAAACATAAAAAAAGCAACATTCAGACGAATTGATAACCTCCTTCTTTTTTTGAAGTCGGTTAAAAAAAAGTCTTCATATCCGGTTAGTTCAACTGCGTACTTTTACTGCTTTTTCTCCACTTTCTCTTGGAAATAAGATATTTTTTCGGAAAGAAAGTATCCTATATTGGAACCCGGGTACTTTGATACCTCCTCGCAAAATTTTGTTAAAATCCATCCAGTACTTTTCACGTGATGCGAACGTAAATGAAAAGCAGACAGACAGGCAGACGAAAATGAGTTACAACTTTATTATAGGTATAGATTATTATTATTATTATTATTATTATTATTATTATTATTATTATTATTATTATTATTATTATTATTATTATTATTATTATTGTTAATTCACTATTGTTATTACTATTTGGAGTATTTTATTAATAAACTCCTTTTAACTACAAACTGTTGTTGTGTTGCTATGAGCCGAAATAAGTGCTCAATTTCTCGTAGCGATTTAAAAATATTGAACAAAAAAAAATCGAAGAGTCTTACAAACTATTTTTCTAATATAACTTTTCCAATTATTTAGAGAAGAAAACTAAATTTAATTATAATTTAATAACTAAAAAGTTTTTTTTTCCAATTTTGGGATTAATATAAAAAAATATATTACAAAAAAAAAATAACGAAAATAGTTTTCATATTAAAGAGAGCAGTATATAGCAAACACACATGTTATTCCTTCAACTCTCCAACAAAATGTAAAAACAAGGATAAATGTACATTAATTAGTGTATGTGGGTATGTGTGTACTTATAACTGTGTTTACATTGTATATATTAAATTGTAGCTTATAAATTATTTCACTACTCTTATATTATATTTCTTTTTCGCTCATTCTCCTCCGAATGTTTCAGAATTAATTTAACAAGTTTTGTATATAATGACTCATGCTAAAACTCTAAGTTAAATATTATTATTTTTTTTTGCAGAATAACTTGTATGTATTTTTCTGATAAAGTTTTAATAACATTTGTGTATTTGTGTATACAATTTAATACATAAGTGTGCGCACTTTTTAAGCTGTATATGTATGCGTGAACATACAATTTAAGTTATAATTCTTTTTACGCATATAAAATTGTTGCAACTATTCGTATTTTCTAAGTAGTTAGTTAGTCTGCTTATTTTTATAAAAAATGACTCACACAACTTACATATGTAACTAACCTACACATCTAACTGCTCTTCTGTAAGTATGAAAATGTATTTTTTCTCTAAATTAAAATCCATAGTCATGGTAACGTATGTATCTAATTGTTGTTGTGTAGGAAAATAATTATTATCATGATTCTTTTCGTGGAAAATTATGTGACTATTTTGTCTTTAAATAAGAAGAGTAATTTCAAGGTTTAATTTATTAAATAAATTTTTTTTATTTTGTAGAACTATTGAACAAACAGGCCTTTGATGAATGAAAATATCGTTATGTGCATTTTTTGAGAGAAATAACACTCGGGCAATTATGCCTACCAGTTACTTTCTTTGGGAAATTAATATAAGCAAAGGCCCCCAACTAAAGAAAGTGGTTAAAATGAAAATGCATTGGTTTGCTAAATATTTAGCAAAGTGACACAAACCTACATTGGTGACAGTTGGTATGCTACTGATTTAAAATTTTTATATGTTTTGTTCTCTTTGGGAGATTCTGGTTGAGATTGTGTATGTGCTCACAGACCCTTAGGGGTTTGCGTGGCGGCTCTTGAATATAAGAGAGGTAGGAAAGCAGGTGAAAGGTAATTGTATAACATAATTATATTTAGGACGAAGTAGTGTCAAGTAGTTTTGAATTATTTTACTCCGCCTACCATAAAGTGCTATATTCGGCCATAGCAAATCTTATGTACCTTCACCATAGTAAATTTTAAATATTCCCTTACTGTGTTATGTTTCCCAATTTCGCAATAATATACATTCGGTTTTTACTTCTATGATTTAAAATTTCATTATTTAAATTTTTTTGTAAAAATGTTATTGATTATTTTTTCTTAAATTTTATCGAAATTTTTTTGTAAAAATTTTATCGAAATTTTTTTGTTAAAATTTTATCAAATTTTTTTTTTTAAATTTTATGGAAATTTTTTTGCAAAATTTTAGGAAAATTTTTTGTTAAAATTTTATTGATAAATTGTATTGAAATTTTTTTTTTGTAATTCTATCAAATTGTTTTCTAAAAATTTTATCAATTTTTTTATTTAAATCGTATCGAAAATATTTTTTAAAAATTTTATATAAAATTTTTTCTAAAACTTTGTTGAAACTTTTTTGTAAAAATTTTATCGAAAGTTTTTTCTTTAACAATAAGAAGCAAAAGAGAATCCTGTTGTCATAACTTTCGGTGAAGACCGTCGTCACTGGCTTTTGTTTTGAAACGTTTGGCGGACGCTTTCGATATAAAGAAATCATTTTAGTATTACCTGTTTTAGTATAAGTAGTAATGGGTTTGGGTAATTGTTATTAGGGTTGTGTTGTACAGGTAAATTGATTGCTACCTGATATATTTATATAAGGTTAGTTGATATTTAGTATTTTCGTCTTTTATTGTTAGCTAGGTAAGTGTCTCCGTGTACAGGTGTTTTTCTTTTGTTCGTATGTTTCAGTAGTTTTAGTGGTGTAAAAATTGTATCGGATATTGTGTTTACCTGTTCGTTAATAATATCTCCCTTAATAATATCTCCGTTCAAAAGAGAATCATTACAACCGAAAAAAAATGAAATTTCATCAGCAAAATTTTCGAAACTATGCCTGGCAGATTCGTGGGCTTAACTTTTCTGTATCTCTTCTGGTGTCTTGACATAATTGATTTCAATCCGAATACAGACGGACCTACGGGCGTAGCTAATGAATATTGTAAAGAAACTCACCTCCAATGGTTAAGGGTATTAAAACTAATACATATCAAAAATGGCTCGGATACGAATCCGGCGAATCAAGGAAACATACATACTTGGTAGCCGACGGGCTTACAACCTAAGCTATAGCACCCTCAATTTTGTTATATTGAAGCTGTTGTAGGTTACTATGCATGTCAAAAGTTATACTTAAGTTTATCTAAGACAATTAAATCCGTAGTTCCGAAGGCATTATCTTGGTTGAAATGTTAAACTTGTGTTATGCTTCTGGAATTTTAAACAACAGGCATAAGCCCACCTTTACACTTGCTGACGACACTACTTATCTAATCATCAAAAAAATACCATTTAACTATTTAATGGAATGTATAATCCATTTAGAGAAGTTTTTAAAGAAATGGTTAATAATTAACATATGATTAGAGAATATTGTTTATGAATGTGTGGTTGCATCCTTATAAATTCGTTTTAACTAAAGACCTAAAGCTTGAAGATCAGAGGTTGCACCAAAAAATTTCGGATTTAGATCTTCAGCACTTAGAAAACGATCCTAGTTTTGCCTAAAAATCATCTTTTCAGAGAAGGCCCATTCTTAATTGAATGTTCGTTTTTGCTGCGGGGACAACAAGTTTCGTTGCGTTCCAAGAAACATACTACCTTGTATGTTTTATGGTATAGCGGCTTCATCTTAAAGCTTATTTATACGTTACTAGCTGTGCCCATATGCGTTGTTTGCGTCCTGACAATATTTTGTTCGATTTTGCTTTGGAAGTTATCTACACGTATTTACTCTTACGTATGTACTTTATATAAAGGTACCCATTTCTAGGAAAAATTGTAAAATTTATATAAAATTCTAGAATTTTAAAATTCTAAAAATTCTTGTAAAACCCTGTAAAATTCAGAGAGGAAATGACTTACTCAATATTTTAAAATAGCTCCATCTGTAGCGACATTGCTTAAAATATACTGCTTTCCTTTAATTACCTTTAAATCGGTAGAGAAAATCGGTGTCCTGTAACTTTCTCTTGGAAATAAGATATCTTTTCAGGAAAAAAGTATCCAGTATTGGAATGGGGATAGTAAGGTAACTCCTTACAAAATTTTGTTAAAATCCATCCAATAGTTTTCACGTGATGCGAACACAAAAAAATAAAGGATATAGATATAAATAATAATTATATGTAATACATCTTCTATACATATAATAAAAGAGTAAGTTGTTTCCTGTCTATCTATTCTGCCTGTCTATCTATTCGCATCACGTAAAAATTACTAGATGTATTTTAAATAAAATATTGTTAGGAGCTACCTTAGTTTTCTTATCCAAATATAGAATACTTTATCCGCAAAAATATTTTATTTCCAAGAGAAAGTAGATCAAAAGCAGTGAAATTACTCAATTTTACCGATATGCATACCTTAAGGCTGGTTACAATAATTTTTAGAATTTTAGAATATTATATACATTTTAGAATTTTATCCAGGGATGGGTACCTTTATATAAAGGAAATACATATACCTGGAGCACTATAAAAGTAAGAGCATTAAAATTTAGTGTGGATTACTTTCAAAGTAAAAATGAACAAAATATTTTCAGGGCTCCCACAACGTGTGTGGACACAGCTATAGTAAATAATAAAATAATAAATGTTGAGATTTTTTAAACTTAAAAAAATCCTGAAAAATATATGCAAACAACTTCTAAATATCTGCGTAAATGCCTGCTTTTATTTATATAAATGTAGGGGGAATATCGAAGCAGACCACTTTCTTAATGGGTCCCTTTTCGAACCCCTTCGCAGCTCAATTATTATAGGCAACGAACTTGTAATGTATGCCAAGCTTATTTTCATTGAGTTACGTTGTACAAACAGCCTTTACTCTTGACATTAGTCCTATCAGACTGTCCTCGGCCTTCTTTCTGAACACGGAGTCTCTAGTTATTGCTAGCATTTGTCCAAGGCTTAGTTCACCCATAGCATCCATATTTACTGAGTGTCTACCCGTGCGTGGTCCTAAGTCTTATGCTAGCCAGTGCTGGACATTCTCACACCAGCTATTTGCAAAATCTACCTTGTATTTTTCCTGCATTAATTAAAACTTTTTGTTTCAACATCGATTAGGTAAAAAATAGTTTAATATTTCAAATGTTTATTTAGGTTTTAATTATTTTCGTTAGAAACTAAAATAATCTTTTCTATAAAAATTTCTACCTAAACTTCACTCTTACAAACCCTAAAATTAAAAAAAAAAAAAACTTTGAAAAAAAGTTATTACAATTAACCTTTATTAAAACAAGAGTTAATTTTCTTACATAATAAAGTTTTGTTTTTGATTTTTTTTTAACAAACTTTCGTTTAAAACATTTGTTATAAATGTTTAGCGTGTTGCAGCTCTTGTTTGCAAGTATTTTCTACATACAAATACAAGTGTTAATGAATTGTAAAGTAGTAGATGTTATTGTAGTTGTTGTTATTATTGTTGCTGTTTGCATATTGTAGTTGCTCTTGTACTTGCCAGTGGAAAAAAATTTGTATATATGTAGTAGTAGTTGTATTGTTGTATTATGTTGCCATTGTTGTTGTTAAAAAGTTGTTCAAAAATATATAAAAAAGTTCAAGGACTTGTTAACATTTATAGAGCAATTAAAATTTAAATAAGCATTTGGAGTATTTACATCAGCATTTACATATCTTTTCTTTTACGATTCATTTTATTTTTTGCTTTTATTTTTTCTCAATTTCAAGCTCAACATTTTTTTAACAACTGCCAGGGACAAGGAAAATGTATAACAATGAGTCGAGGTAGAGCAGCTACTTTGAGGGAAACAAAATTCCTAGAAAATAAAAAATAAAATGTTATACTTTCATTGTCCTTTTAATAGTAATCATGAATTTTTGCCTGTTAGTGAAACAAAATTTTAACTCCGTCATCGTTTGCATGAAATATGGCACATTTTACTTGTCGATTTTAATAACCTTGTTTTCTTTGGCTACGTTTTTTTCTTCTCATATTTCCTTGATTCAGTCATTGGGTTTTTAACTCCTGCCCAACAGCCAGTAATAATCTCTTCAAAAAAAAACGACTTGTTAGCAACAAGTTTTTATTTTTGTTTTAAATTTTCCAAATGGTTACATCCTCAGTAGTAACGAATTCTTGTTCATTTTCAGGGGTACTTAAATTATTCATTCACTTTGAAGATTTTAAAATGTTTATTAAATCGTGATATTTTTTTTTACAAAAAAAAAAAAAATTGCAAATTATATCATCTATAAGAATAATAAAACTGTAACAGGACCATTTCTGTACATGAAAATTTTTTCGAAAATTTTGTTGCTGTTGCAGTTAATAAAAACAGCAATAGAACAGAAAAGCAATCGGTAATATTTTTACAAAAAATCTTGGTAATTATTAATACACCAGAAAAGTTTGATTACATGATTGATTACTTTCCAATGACACAGATAAGTTTGAGAAAACGATTTTTAAAAGATATAACCTAACGTTAATTTTTTTCAAAAATATATGCTCGAGTTATTTCAATTTTCACATTCTAGCGGAATATCTTCTATCATTTATCCAAGAATAAATAGCCTTTATATGCATCATTCATTTGTTGTCAGGATATCTCGATTATGGAATGGCATACTACCGTACAACCTTCGTAATTTTTTATTAAAGTTAAAAGTTTTTAAAAATGTTTTTAAAGAACATCTATAAGAACATTGTTGGCTGGTGCCTCTATGTTACTTTCATTTTGATAAAATCTAAATATAATTGATTTAAACGATTCCGCGGCATATAACATACAACACTCAAAGGTTATACATTTTATATAATGTATATAAATAAATAATTAAAATAATTATTGTTTATAAGTAGTAAAAAGAGTTAATTATATTATATTAAAACTACTAATAAATTAACTGGATAATCAATTAGGCCAATAAGCTTTTCGATTATATTAAATAAATAAATAAAATATACAAAGTATTAATTACTTCCTACGATAATAGAAAATAAATCGATAACTTTTTTATAAAATAAAGTAAAATTATCAAACTTTTTGAACAATATAAAAAAAAAACTCTTTTATAGATTAAAATGAAAGTTACCGATATATTTGCTATATGATAAACTATAGTAATATAAAGCTTTTTGTATTCGATAACTTTTTCATAATATGAAAAAAAGGTTATTGACATCTTTATTTTATACAATAGTATAAAGTCTTCCATAACATTTCCTCAGAATAATTTAAAGCATTTGATATTTCTCTACAAAGTAAACTTAAAATTTTGACAAATGTTATATACACTAAAATAAAGTTATCGATAACTTTTGTACAGAATAAAAAATAACTATTGATATTTTTATAAACTAAAGTTATTGATAACTTTTCTATAGAATGCAGTAAAATCATCAATAAAGTTTCTATAAAATAAAGCAAAGTTATCGATAACTAAATAGAATAAGAAAACGATGACGCCCATTTTTCTATCTATCTATCTATCTATCTATCTATCTATCTATCTATCTATCTATCTATCTATCTATCTATCTATCTATCTATCTATCTATCTATCTATCTATCTATCTATCTATCTATCTATCTATCTATCTATCTATCTATCTATCTATCTATCTATCTATCTATCTATCTATCTATCTATCTATCTATCTATCTATCTATCTATCTATCTATCTATCTATCTATCTATCTATCTATCTATCTATCTATCTATCTATCTATCTATCTATCTATCTATCTATCTATCTATCTATCTATCTATCTGTCTATCTATCTATCTATCTATCTATCTATCTATCTATCTATCTATCTATCTATCTATCTATCTATCTATCTATCTATCTATCTATCTATCTATCTATCTATCTATCTATCTATCTATCCTATAATAGACAAAGTTTTAATTACGTTCTACGATAATAGAAAATAAATTGAAAACAATTCTATAAAATGAAATAAAGTTATCGAACTTTTTTTAAAAATATAAAAAAACACTTTTTTAGACTAAAAATTACCATATTTTCTATATGATAAACTATAATTATCTATAGCTTTTAGTATTAGATAACTTTTTCATAAAATAAAAAAGGTTATTGACACCCTTATTTTAAACAATAGAGCCTTCCATAATATTTTTTCAGAATAATTGAAATTTTGTATAAAATAAAGTTATCGATAACTTTTCTATAAAGTGAGGTAAAATTATCGATAAAGTTTCTCTAAAATAAAGCAAAGTTATCGATAACTTTTAGATAGAATGAGAACACGTTGACTCCCATTTTTCTATAAAATAAAGTTAAGTTTTAACTCTTCTATAGAATAAGTAACGATATCGATAACTTTTGCCTAGAACAAAAAATAAACTTATCCACTTTGTCCTATAGAATAAAGGAAAATTGTCGATTATTTTTCTTGACTGTAATGAAGAGCTATAAAATATTTGTACATGTAATAAAGATTGATATAAAATATTTTGCTTCGTCGCATGTCAAAAGTAACCAGAAACTTGACATTAACTTCTATTAAAAAACTAGACAAACTATTTTATCGCTTAAAACATTAATTTTTGCGAAATTGGTTTTTAAAGCAATCTACCAATTTCAGTAATAACTTGGATGCGTTGAAAATTTAACACCAAAACAATTTCAATTTAATTTTTGCTGAAATATCATAGCTCTCACTTAGCGTTTTCGATAAAAGTAAACAGCTTAAAGTATTTCCTCATTTATACAAATTGAGACATATGATACGAGCAAATAACGGGTACCCGACCAGCCAAAGTTTGTGTTTGCACCACGTAAAACCTACTAGATGAATTTAAAATAAGTTCTGTGTAGATACCTTAGTATCTTGGTTACTTTTTCCGCAAAAATATCTAATTTCCGAAAGAAAATAGGAAAAATCAGTGAAAGTTAGTAATTTTACCGATTCAATGGTACTGCAATCGAACTTATGGTACTGCAATCGAACTTATGGTACTGCAACGCTTTTCATTTTTATTATTTTAGACACTATTTACAGAACTATACAATTAATTTAAAATTTTATCTAAATTTTATTGTTGTATCCAGGGATGGGTACCTCTATATAAAGCAAACAAACATAAACCATAACTGTAGCTGTAGCTGTATAAAAGTGATAGTCTTCAAAATTTGGCGTGGATTACTTACAAAGCAAAATCTAACAAAATATTGTCAGGACGCCTACGAGGTGGCGGTCACAGCTATGAAATATAAACAATTTTAAAAGAATTTTTTTGTGACAGTTGAAGCAAAACAGGTTTGCATGCTGTTGGTAAAACCAAAAACTATTACTCATAATATTTTTAAGCTTTTTATTTTTCTAACGAAGTTTATGATCGAAATTTTCAGCCAAATTATCAGACTATAATCAAGCAAAAGAGAGTAGAATATTCACAGCTTAGAATGGCCAATTTTAGCGTTGAGGTTCTTATTTTTTGTAGGGGGATACCAAAATAGACCACTAACTTCATAAATCTCTTTCTTTCATTTTCCCTTTCGAAATTTTACGAATACCTTTCTTTCATTTTGCTATCGACTCTACTGATTCCACTTTGGCGACTGATAAATGTCGACATTCTTTCTTATCACAGAGTCTATGGTAATTGCTAACATTTGCTCAAAGCTAAGTCTCCACAGCATCTGCATCTGCATAAATTAAGGCCTTTTTTACCTTAGCCTATTTCCAGGCACAGTCTGCAAGTATCATCTTACTTTGATTTTTAACTTTGCCAGATAATACTTGAAAGCCCGTGACCTATCACTAACGCAGTTAACCATTTGTAGGCACCCAGATTATATCCAAGCTCCTTCTTGGTCTTCCTGCCAACTTGTACTGAAAAAAAATCGAACCTATAACCCCGAACTTATGGACCTGCACAATACCTACTACCCACCGAGGTTAAGATAATTGCCAGCACACCATCTTGAAATTTGATTTTTGATGCTGAAAGTGAAAAGTTTGACGGAATTCTAAATTTGTTGCTCGTTTCGCTTGGAGTTAAGGAGGTTAACTAAGTGACTATAATTTCGATATTTGCACAAAATTAAAATAGTGTTTCTGTCGAATTGAGGGTGGCTTCGATACAGCTTCCTCAGTAAAGTTGAATTCCAGGAGTTAGTTTATGAACTCCAGTAGCTCACAAAATAAACGAAATTAAACGAAAAATTGTGGTGGCTTCAATATTAAAAAACAAGTACAAAATTACTTTTGTTTTATTGCATACTTATTTTCGGATGAATAAAAATCTAAATGTCTACGAAACTTATTAACGAAAAATTAAACTACAGAAGATAACAAGAACAGAAGCGTCTCTTAGACGTCAGATTCGTTAACAATAATTTAGCATCACCCATTATAAACCAGAAATGATAACCCTTTACGTTCAGACATGAACAAATAGTGTAAAATCACATGTGTGATTTGGAAACAGTTTGTGATTTTCCTCAAAATAATATAAAAGCATTAAAAAGCTATTTTCTCTTTTAGGTGACACTGTAATTTGTCGGGAGTTTTAAGAAAAAATTTTAAGTTACACAAGTATAGGAACTCAAAATAAAAAATTTTGCTAAATTTTATTTTATTGCGAATAAGTTTTTAATATAAATACAATATTTCTTAATTAAATTATATTAAACTGGTTTCGTGTAACAAGGTCGACCCAAAATCAAAGAAATTGTTTTTATTTTTCTTTTCTTCGAGTTACTGTACTAATAATCCTTATGATATTTATAACATACATGCATTTACTAAGCGATCCAGTATATATAGTTGTCAGGTGACAGACTAGCCTTCGATCGGCAAAAGTAGGTCTAGAGATTTCCAAGGCTTTTGATAGAGTATAAGATAGGGCGCTTTTGTGAAACCTTTTTACTTTTGATGACGTGGATAATTTATCTCAATTTTTAACCTTAGGGATCGCTTATAGATTAATTTAGGAGCAAGGTCTTTCTGGTCTTTCTCTTACCCAATTTTTTATTTTTATTAAATGACCTAATAGACCTAAGGGACAACACAGGAATGGTAGGCTCAATCCCGATCTCGTAACAATATCTGATTGGCGCCAAGCGTAAATAGTCGATGATCGTAAGAGTCTATGTTTTATGCTGATGCATCGACGTTCGACCGAAAATAATGCTTCACATGTATTTAGAAATCGGTATTAGTATTAAGAAGTCTCAAAAGAAGCTTTCAAAACGATGTAATCTGATCTTCTTACTATTTACACTTCTTACAACCGGACTAAAATCAAATACAACTCCTATGTATAGGTCGAGTATCCAACTCTATTGAATCTCTTGAATTTGGGCGCAATGTGAGAGAGGTCATTCCTTTTAACTTCAATGTGGAAAAATTTAAATCAAATATCCGCAAACACTAATTCCTCTACTATCGTCCTACATATCCTTCCTATATTCTATAATTATATTGTTAACTAACTAGCTGTGTGTATGTCCTAATAATATTTTGTTCGATTTTTCTTCGAAAAAATTTTAACAGTTTTACGTATTTAATTTATATAAAGGTACCCATCCCTGGATAAAATTCTAAAATTTATTGTAAAGCTCTGTAAAAGGTGTTTAAAAAATTATTATAACAATGTAATTCCACAAAATAAAATTACAAATTAAATAAAAACTTTACTCAATTGGCTAATTTGCAGTAAGTAATTCGTATTTTATCATTATTTTAAAACAGCGCCATCTGTAGCGCAACAGTGTTAAAAATATTGCACTTTTCAAAGTAAAATATGCCTTAAAGTATGTAGTACCTTTAAATCGGTATAAAAACGGTGTATTTTTACTGCCTTTTCTCCACTTTCTCTTGGAAATAATATAAAGATTTAAGGTTCTATGCCGTTATTGTGCCGGCATAGAACCTCTTGAATTGTTGCTGGCTTATGGACGTACACCTTTTCTTTTAAATAACCCCAAAGACAGAAGTCCAACGATGTCAAATCACATGATCTTGGCGGTCAATTGACATTGCCATCACGTTAGATAACACGTGCATTGAATTTGTCGCCCAAAAGAGCCATGGTTTCGTTAGCTGTGTGGCAAGTGGCACTATCCTGTTCAAACGACCACATCCATATCTTCCACTTTCGGCCATAAAAAGTTCGTTATCATCGCTCGATAGAGAACACCATTCACAGTTACTGCCTGACCGGCCTCATTTTAAAAAAAAATAAGGCCCGATGATGCCGCCAGTCCATAAACCGCACCAAACAGTCACTCTTTGTGGGTGCATTAATTTTTCGACAATCACTCTTGGATTATCATTCGCTCAATCCACTGAGGTGAAAATTTGCCTCATTACTGAAGATGCTTTTCTTCAGAAATTGATCATCCACTGTTGCCATTTCTTGAATAACATTAACGCGTTACTCGATTGTGTATCTTTCAATAGTTCAAATTGAGTTAGTCTGAAATTGAAAAATGTCAAATTAAATGCAGAAAAAAATTTGACGTTTTGAAGTGGTTCACATCCAACATCGGCCCTTAAAATTTAAGCACCCGATATTTTTGCGGAAAAAATGATCCTATATGGGAATCAGGATACTAAGGTACCTTCTTCTAAAACGTATTCAAAATCCATTTAGTAGCCTTTACGTAATGCGAACACCAACAGAAAGATAGGAAATGAGTTACTATTTTTTTATATGTATAGATAGTAAATATTAATAATTTAAATTTTGTTTAAATTTAAACAAAAATTATTATTATTTAAATTATTAAATAGTCTGAAGTACCGCCAACATATCGACAACAATGTCGCATGCATTCGCAGTAGTTTTAGTGAGCATTTTCGAATTAACCAAATTGTGGTGTGCCGTTATCGAGTTATGCTAATATATATGTATCATGCAATATCCTTTAATTTAAATATAATGGAATATCTCGCAAACTGGTATCAATTAAATAAAAGTAAGTTCAGATTTGAATTCAGCGACCCAAGGTAGGTTACTTGGAACCTTTGAAATTTCATGTTCTTGCAATGCAAAAGCCTACATTCTTGTGTAATATAAAATTCTTTACATACTTTGCAAGTTCCTGACATTTATTCTTAATATTTTTCATTCATTAAAATATTCCTAGTATTACAATAATACCAACAAAAAAAACAACAAAAAACAACAACAACTTTAAGTTTATTTAAGCAAAATTTGCATTTAATATTAATTACTGGTAAATTTCAAAGGGCTGCTTTGTGTTAGCTTTTGTAGCTGGTATTTGTATTGTTATGTTAAATAACTTTTTAGTTTTAAATGTGTTTTTCTTAATTAAGTTTTGAAATATCTTTCTTTTAAGAACTGTTGCTTTAACAAGTCTTAATAGTTGTTAGTCGTTCTGGCATTAGTCTTAAAAATTTTACAATAAAAAGAGAGAAGTGTGTTTAAAAATGCTGCCAAACAAAAGAGTAATAAGAATGTAGTTTTTTCTTGCACTACTATTTGTATTCTCAATTTAAGTCATATTTTATTTAAATATTAAAAAATATTTAAGTTTTTACTTTACCACACGTAGTATAAGGTAAAGTATAGTAATCATGAAAAAATCGAGGTCGGGATTTCTACGGATATATACGTTTTGAGGTCTCCTGATTCCATGATTCCTTGTCTGTGGGTGGGTGGGTGTGTGCCACTATTTTGGTGGTGTTTGTACAGGTCATGATGTATGACACGTATGACGTATGACATATCAAAATTAAATTCAGTATGACCATTTGGTTTATGGACATGAAAAGGTGTATAAATTTAGGGTATAATCGGGAAGGAGCAGGGAGTAGTTTATTTAACACCCCAAACCGAAAATAATTAATTTTTCGATTCGAATACACTTTGAACTTAAGTGGATTGGATTTATCAGTAAATGAAATAGTGTTATGAAAAGACCGTCGCACATAGGTGTATTTTGACAATCTAGCCGGACATTACTTTTTTTTAATTTATGTATATTGAATCTAAAAACTTACTGAATGCCCCAAGATTAATGAAATTTTTTAGAATCATCTCATATGGTCGTATGCTGTTAAGGCAATAAAATAAGAAAAATCAGACCAAGAAGAAAAAAGTTCGCCTTAGAAGAACTAATCCTACCTTTGAAAAATTTATTTTTTTTTAAGTTTTCGCATACTTTTATTTAGCAAATGCAACTTTTGTAGTCAGCGAATCTTCAAAAACCTAAACAAACAATTTTCGAAAAATTTCAATATTTCTTTAAAAATCATGACTGTAAAATAACATATTTTTTTAAGTGCGTTTGATTTCTAAATAGATGATATCTCTCTTTTAAGACCTAAGTGCATTAAACACATAGACATCATCAGGATACCGACAACAAAAATAAAATAAAATATACACGTTTATAGGTAAACAATTATTTTGAAGCCAGCAAAGCTACACGACCACCGTTGCGGCTGTCGTCAACTTAGGCTAATTTCTATTTTATTCAACAAAAGAAAATGGCACAAAATTGTAAATTACAAATTCATATAATGGGTGATTTTTTTGAGGTTAGGATTTTCATGCATTAGTATTTGACAGATCATGTGAGATTTCAGACATGGTGCCAAAGAGAAAGATGCTCAGTATGCTTTGACATTTCATCATGAATAGACTTACTAACGAGCAACGCTTGCAAATCATTGAATTTTATTACCAAAATCAGTGTTCGGTTCGAAATGTTCAAATGTGACAAATTTTGTTCAGCGATGAGGCTCATTTCTGGTTGAATGGCTACGTAAATAAGCAAAATTGCCGCATTTGGAGTGAAGAGCAACCAGAAGCCGTTCAAGAACTGCCCATGCATCCCGAAAAATGCACTGTTTGGTGTGGTTTGTACGCTGGTGGAATCATTGGACCGTATTTTTTCAAAGATGCTGTTGGACGCAACGTTACGGTGAATGGCGATCGCTATCGTTCGATGCTAACAAACTTTTTGTTGCCAAAAATGGAACAACTGAACTTGGTTGACATGTGGTTTCAACAAGATGGCGCTACATGCCACACAGCTCGCGATTCTATGGCCATTTTGAGGGAAAACTTCGGAGAACAATTCATTTCAAGAAATGGACCGGTAAGTTGGCCACCAAGATCATGCGATTTGACGCCTTTAGACTATTTTTTGTGGGGCTACGTCAAGTCTAAAGTCTACAGAAATAAGCCAGCAACTATTCCAGCTTTGGAAGACAACATTTCCGAAGAAATTCGGGCTATTCCGGCCGAAATGCTCGAAAAAGTTGCCCAAAAGTGGACTTTCCGAATGGACCACCTAAGACGCAGCCGCTGTCAACATTTAAATGAAATTATCTTCAAAAAGTAAATGTCATGGACCAATCTAACGTTTCAAATAAAGAACCGATGAGATTTTGCAAATTTTATGCGTTTTTTTTTAAAAAAATTTCTCTTAAAAAATCACTCTTTACAAACAAAAATTTTTTGAGGAACTATTCATAATTTTTTTGAAAAAGTTATTTAATTTTATAAAAGCAAAATAATTATTTCTACAACAATGTCAGAGTTTACGATGTAGCTGTCGTCTTCAATATCATTAAGTAGCTGACAACACGGCGACAATTGTAGCCAACGGAATTTGTTTTCATTTGACTTCTATTTCTTTAAAGCATGAATAATGAATTTTTCTCATACGACTTAATTTAAGTAAAGAGTCAACAATATGGATAATGCTGTATATGTCTATAGAAATAAAATCACAGTGGTGTAGGGTATAGAAGATTCGGCTCGGCCGAATATAGCACTTTTACTTGTTTAATTTATGTTTAACGTAGACGGCAGTAACGACCAAGAAAATTTCGTTTGCATCACTGTCTTCTTAAACTTGAACAATACCCTTACTGTGGAACTCAATTTGAGTATAAAATTGCTACCACGTATATAGAAGCAGTTTTGTGCATCTCCTGAAATTTAGAGAATTTTAAATTGTGACTTTTTAAGATTTAATGTGCGATATGTAAATACTTGGCATGTTTAATTCATTATCGCTATCACAAAAACTTATAGTTCAAAATAAATGAAAATAAATTCTAATGAACTCTAAAAATACCCATATATGATTCAAGGTCAAAAAAAAGGAAAAATAATACTCCTTCAATTCTACAAGTATGTAGAGTAAAAAGTAAACTGAAAAAATTCTATTGTAAAATTCCTTAAATACAGACAAAGTTTATTAAGTAAAATATATATTTTTTTGTTGTTCAGCTATTAACTGAGCTGGGTAAGGAAAATATAATCTTTTCAAGCACAATTTTATGTAAAAAATTAAGAAACAAGTAGAGTGTAAAAAAACAGATTTTCTTTTGAAAGTACTTTTGCTTGTTGAAAGTTACGATAGTAATATTAAATCCTTGTTTGAGTTTTTTTTACCGTTTTTTATTATTAAAAAATTTTGCTACAACAGAAAAGGAAACCGGAACTTCCTTTCAAAAGGAAAAGTAACTGCTTTACATGTGTATTTCGATAAAGTGAAAATATTCTTTTATATATTTGTTTATTACGTTATTCAGTTTATTTTTTTTTTTTGTTTTTTAATAAGAAGGTCTTTTGGCAAAAGGAAAGTGTGCATTTGTTTTCAAAAATTGGGGTTTAAGTTTCATTGAAAGCAAGAAAAATGGAAGAAAATTAAAAAATGTTAATCAATAAACTTCTTTGAAAAATATGTATTTTTTAGAATAGATTTATGGAAAAGGAATCTATTTGTCGAAAATATTATATAATGAGAAATAGTTTTAAAAGGAAAAATCGTAATGAATTTAAAAAAAATATAAGTTGGATGAGTTCTATTTCGCAATTTTACTGTTGTATTTATTGGAATTATTAATCAAGATAAGTTTATGACGGATATTAAGTTATAAATGATACTTGAAGTTTCTGTGAAGTTTTCATTATAAATAATACTTGAAGTTTTCCTGTCCTGTCACTAACGCAGCTATCCAGCTTAAGGAGCTTCTGTTATACCCGAGCACCTTACTGGCCTTCCTGCCCATGTGCTCTTTAAGCACCATTCGAATCTTTCAACACTTTACCGCAGACAAAAAACATGGTTATGCTATGGTCATGTTCTCTGTAACAATTTTATGTTCTCTGTAACAATATATGGTTGCAATGAACCACTTATAGTTGTTTTAATCATTACTATGATCACGAAAAACAAGTTTTTGCTATTATTTGATCAATAAATGGTTACCACCCAAAAGATATAACATTGTTAGTTTGAACTATATAATTTTTAAACTACGACCAATGTTTTATTAGTATATCAAAGATATAAGATATTTTTATTAAACAAATTATGATAAATTTGCTTATACATAAACACAGTATGACTACAAACAAATAAAAATTATTAGAATCGAATTTAACGGGTTTATCTGTCAGAAAATAATAATTTATGACTTATGAGTCATTTCTCATAACGAAACAAGGTAATAAATAATTTTGTGTGTTGGATTATAAAATTGTATATATGGTTCTAACCTAACAATATCAATATTGTTGTGTTAACAATATGATTTGACTACAACCACATATTTAAATCATAATATTTTGCTCCTAGATTATGGTTATATCAACCATGTTTTTTCTTTGATTGTAGTAGCCTCTCCCCACCTTTTCAGTTTTAATGAGTTCATCGCTTGCATTACTACTAGGTACCCACTATTCAATACTTTGCTAGCACTAATGTGTTCAGTAGGCTAGTTTGTGTTCGAGTATGAGTTGCACATGAGCTTATGAGCATACTCATTCGATGGGCTTGCTCATGAACTGTTTAGTAACTAAGTAATTACGCATTTTAAATAAGAAGAGAAACTTAAAATATTTCGATGACACTTTGCCATCTTTCAAACAGTTTCGGATCTTTGCTATCAAAATGCTAAATTAAATGTAATTTGCCATCTGCATATTCATTAAAAATTTTACCATTTATGGAATTCTATCAAAATAGACATCAAAATAAACATTTATCTAAATATGCAAAGTGTCATAATTTTTGAAAACTGTATAAACTAGTGTGAGATTTTGCATTGTTTTTTTGAATATAAAATCTGGCCATAACGAAATAAGACTAACAAATTTTAACAACGGCTCCCCTTGAAGCCTTTATTTTTTTCTTAAGAAGTAATAATAATCGTAGCTGCCTCATGAAAGATGTAATTTACTTTTGTATACCCTTCACTACAGGTGGTGGTGTAATTTCTACAATATTCATTTCCGACCACATAAAGTATATATATTCTGGATCCTTATACATAGAGAAGTTGATTAGGGGATGTCCGTCCGTCTGTCTCTGTGAAGAGACACAGAAAATTTAAGACCGCCAATCTGCCAGGCATAGAGTAGAACATTTCGCTAATGCAATTCAACAAAATCAGGCCATTCTATTCGAGGCTGCGGGCAAAAAACCATCTATATTTTTTCACGTTGTTTTATTTTTTTTTCGGTTGTAATAATTCTCTTTTGCTTTTTTTAATAAATACAGATCTCAGGGGATCAATGACCCCCTGCAAGGGGCGATTTTTGTTTCTCTTTAGATTGTTAAGGTTTTTCTGCTTTGATTTGTATTAAAGGTCTTTGTAGAAAGCAATGAACGTAGAGGTAGCCAATAGACCCACAGGGTGCCCACTGGGCACCAGGAGCAGTCAATAAGCATATTGTCCTTTAGTCTGACAATTCTAACTCAATATAGATTGCAGGAAGGTCAAAACTTTAACAACAAATTTTCTTTACAATTTTTACAAAAAACATTCGATTAAAATTTTTACCAAAAATTTTCGATAAAATTTTTAGAAAAAAATTTCAATAACATTTTTAGAAAAAAAATTCTCAATAACATTTTTAGAAAAAAAATTTTTAATAACATTTTTGCAAAAAATATTCAATAACATTTTTAGGAAAAATTTTCTATAAGATTTTTAGAAAATTTTAGAAAAAATTTTCGATAAAATTTTTAGAAACAATTTTCAATAAAATATTTAGAAAAAAATTTTCAATAAAATTTTTAGGAAAAATTTTTTCTTAAAAATTACAAAAAAATGTAACAACAAATTTGCGATAAAATTTTTACAAAATATTTTGATATAATTTTTACAAAAAAAAATTTTCAATAAAATTTTTGGAAATAGAGTTTGATAAAATTTTTACCAAAAATTTTCGATAAAATTTTTACAAAAAAGTTTTGATAAAATATTTAGAAAAAATTTTCGATAAAATTTTTAGAAAAAGGTTGGATAAAATTTTTAGAAAAAATTTTCGATAAAATTTTTAGAAAAAATTTTCGATAAAATTTTTAGAAAAAATTTTCGATAAAATTTTTAGAAAAAATTTTCGATAATATTTTTAGAAAAAATTTTCGATAAAATTTTTAGAAAAAATTTTCGATAAAATTTTTAGAAAAAATTTTCGATAAAATTTTTAGAAAAATTTTTTGATAAAATTTTTAGAAAAAATTTTCGATAATATTTTTAGAAAAAATTTTCGATAAAATTTTTACAAATAGTTTTTAATAAAATTATTACAAAAAATTTTCGATTATATTTAAAAAAAATCTATATCTTTATATTATATTTGTAATAATGAAGTTTAAAATCATAAAAGTAAAAACGTAATGAACATATATTCTTGTGAAATTGAGAAACATAAGAGTAAGAGAATATTTAACATTACTGTTAAATGCGGCATGGCCGAATATATGTAGCACTCTCACTTGTTTCAATATGTCTGTCCTTGCATGGTCCTAAGAGTAAGCCAGACAGTGCTCACAATGTGAGTTTTCATCTCAGGCTGATAGAGACACAGACTGCAATTAATACACGAAGTTTCTGAAGTATTTCCCTATATGGGGATGCTTTTTCCATCCCCATCATCCGTTTGCTTCCTGGTATGATTTACTTACTTTTATTAAGTGTCCTGCGTTCACTAGGTTTCACTCTAGACTGTAGCGATTTTGGGCTGCCGTATGATATCGTCACTTTAGTTTCTTAAATGCTATGTAAAGACGAACCAAAATCTGGTAGTAAATTGTTTCTGTAGAAAAATTAAGGTTTTTACGACGCATTGAATCCTGCCCGACCTTCTTGCCGCATCCTGTATAAATATTTAATCCTACCTAAATTTCATATGTATACATTTGTCACAAATAATGATGAATTCTCAAATCTTAAAATTATCAGTCACTTTTTTTTGGACTTTTTGAATTAAAAATTACTGTGCCGAACATCTTCGGCTCTTGATACTAAGACGAATGGGATGCTCACCTTTGTTTTTAATTAATCTCTTTAATCATTTATATACATAATTTTTTTATATGTATTTCAGCTCTGGGGTGGGTGTAGGTATATGTGGGAGTACATTAACTTTTGTTTGCTTGGATGCATGCAACTGAAAAAGCCTCCTGTGCGTTTGTTAATATATGACTTGTATATCATTGTTGACATGTTTTTTGCCTTTTTCATTATATTTTCTTTCTGTTTCTTTTTTCCTGTCAGCGCTTTATCTGTTGTTGTGTTCTTGTTTAGAGCAAATGTTTTTATATGATACACTTTTATTATCAAAACAAACAATAAATGTTTTGTGTTGTGTATAGTGTTCAGTTGTTCTTGTTTCATTTTTTTTCTTTTTTCCTTCTTCTTTATCTTTATTTTTAAGTTAAACATTTGTCTAGTCATTTATGTCACTTTTAGGACAGTAAAGTTTGCTTTTTCCTCAGTCGCATTTAATTTAAGATTTAACATTATAAACAATATATTTCGTTGTGTTTATTCTTACATTTTTATTCATGATGGGGTTAAATACTGGTGATTATTTTTTTTTTCATTTTTTTAACATGTTGCGTCTCCTGGCATTGTCTTGTTGTGACACCAGAGTACCATTTTAATAAATTGTTGATGAAAAGCAACACTTACCTAGAAAGAAAAGAAAGAGAAAATCATGTGATAAGTAAAGTTATGTTTTATTTTAAATACATACATATAAATATCTTAAAGCGAAAAAAGGTTTATTAGGAAACTGACACAATGAAAGTTTTAAAAATGAAAACTGGATATAAATTTGAACGTTTTTTGAGTTTATTTTTGTTTAAGGTATTGCAACTTTTTTAACGAAAAGGAATAAAGGACACCAATATTTTATAAATTTATGACAAAATTGTTTCAGTTGATATGAAAGGTACTACGCCCATTGTTCCCATCTAAGCTGTGTTTTGCGATAATCATATTTTACTTTACATGAGAAGTATCACTCTTACTATCCTAATCCAGTCAGCATTTTGCTAAATCATGCACATTAGTATGAAAGTTACTTGTCTACATATTGTAGTTCTCTGTGTACACAATAATAATTTTTTACTTTATATGGGAGGTATTACGCCCACCTTCCCAATCCAGTCTGTATTTTGCTAGACTATGCACAATAGTATGAGAGTTACTTGTTTAAATTTTGAAGACTCTACCTATGAGAATTCTCTAAGTACATAAAAAATATTTGTTCATTTTGTGTGGGAGATATCACGCCCAGTATTCCAATCCAGCCTGTGATTAGCTAAACTATGTATATTAATAAGTGAAAACTTTCAAAAATCTACCTATTACAGTTCTCTAGCTACTTAAAAAGTGGACGGAAAATTGGGCGTGGTAAATTTTTATTTCCGTAAAAAACTAAGTTGGGTTATAATGAAGATATAGAAAAAATTTCTCCAAATCGGTATAGCCGTGTTAATGTGATGCGATTACCAATGTAAGATATTTGATTTAATTTATACAGATTTTAGAATAGCTCTGCCCGCCACTTCGTCTGCGTCCTTAAAATAGTTTGATTTTGCTTGCATATTTTAAGACTCTTTTTCTTTTTAACCGACTTAAAAAAAGAAGGACGTTATCTATTCGTCTGAATGTTGCTTTTTTTATGTATGTAACCGCAGAACTCAGCCATTTCTGAACCGATTTTAAAATTTTTAGCTTTATTTGAAAGGTTATGCTTGAAGGTTGGTCCCATTTTAAAAACAGTTCATTATATTAAAAATTAATGGGTGTCCCCATACAACATTCATGTTATTTACGTGTATTAAGAACAGCAAATTAAAATTTTAAAAAATTACGTGCCGCTATAGCTCCCAACAGCAGAAATTAATAAAAAAATAAATTTAAAATTTAAAGGGTGTCCCCATAGGTTACATAATTTGACCTATTTGGGTCTATCTTTTGAACCGTTATAGACTTAACCTTTGACAGAATGTCGACTACTCTGACCGTTATAATAAAATGTATAAATACTCAAAATTTTAGGGTGCTCCAATAGTTCATTTAATTTGATGTATATGGCCATACTTTTGAATAGTTGTACACAGACCGATGAAATTTACAAAGTGCTAAGTCAGCTATAACAAAAAGTATAAAATTTTGAATTTGGAACTCAAAGGGTGTCCCAATAGTTAATGTAATTCTATGTATGTAGGCAAACTTTTGAACTGTTAGAGACAGACAGCTGAAATTTACAAGGAACCTGTATTGCAAAGTCCACTATAGCAAGTATACAATTTGAAGTTAGAAATTAAAGGGTGTCCCCATAAATTACGTAATTTGAATTATATGACCCTATCTTTTAAACACAAACACTTGAAAATTAAGCAGAATGTCCACTACTTTCTCTGGTATGATAACAAATATAAATATTTGGAATTATAATGTAAAGGGTGTCCCAATAGTTTATGTAATTTGATATATATGGTTAAACTTTTTAACCGTTATAGACAGATAGTTGAAATTTACAAAGAATCTTTGTGACCAAGTCCTCTATAACAACAGGTCTTTAATTTAACATTGTAAATTAAAGGGTGTCCGAATAGGATGTTATTTGATCTGTGTGCCCCTATCTTTGAAACCGTTATAGACAGAGGCTTGAATGGTGTCCCCATACAAGACGGATGCTGTTGAAAAGAGGAGAGGCTTGACATTCAAATAGTCTTCATTTTTTCCCTATAAGTTTGGCGCATCTTTTATTTGATTCAAATCTAATTCTTACAGATTACTTCTTACATTTTTAGTTTAGAATTGGTGCCTTTCTATCTGTTTTGAAGTCGGTTTTTTTTTTGCATGAATTATATACTTTTATAGTCCGTCAGATTTGGTTTATATATGTAGGTTTTTATTGAAACCAATTGTTTAGTTATGTTTAATTAATAATGTTTATTTAAATTAAAATGATTGTGGTTAAGATAAATATGTATATTACTTCGTCGGCGGTCTACAATAATCTGTGTCTTTTTATCTTATGTCTTTTAACTTTAAATCGTCAGCATGCTACAGAGTTACATTTTAATAAGTGTTGCCTTTTCTTGTAGTGCGTCTGATTTTCACTGATCCTACATGTATTTACTTTATATAAAGGTACCCATCCCTGGGTAATTACTCAGTAACTTAGGCATTATATAAAATTCTAAAATTTATATAAAATAAGGTTCGAACTTAAGCCTAATTTCAAAAATTCATTTGTATGTTATTAAATATAGTTGGACTAATTAAAATTTAAATATATATATAAAATTCTAAAATTATTGTAGAGTTCTGTAAAGTGTGTATCGCGCTTTAAAAAATAAGAGGTGCTGTCAAGTTTTCAGTGCCTTTAAATCGGTCGAATTGCGTATTTACACTATTTTTCTCTATTTTCTCTTGGAAATGAGGTATGTATTATATTGTATGAGGTAAGTATTCTATATTAGAACCAAGATGTTAAGGTACGTAATGCGAACACAGGCAGACAGACAGATGGACCGAAAGAGAGACAGAGAGTCAGAGAGATAGACAAAAATTCTACAAATAGCTGTTTTGTATTCCATTTCGAAGCACTAACCCGTCTAATACATTATCTGCTATAATGTGCGAAAAGCTCAGCAAACGTTTGCGAAAATATTTTCCTAAAACGTATTAATTTTTCCGTTTTTTTATTTATTTTCAGTATGTTTAATTAAAATAACATTTTGTGGTTACGGAAAAAAAACGGTGCAAAATAAAACGGCAAAATTGTTTTCATAATATTTGTTTCGTTTCTTATACCCTTCAACACAGGTGGAAAAGCGTATATGTATATAAGTTTGTCATTCCGTGTGTAATTTCTATAATATTCATTTCTGACCCCATAAAGTATATATATTGTGAATCCTTGTACATAGAGGTTAATTAAGCGAATCCCATTTGTCCATCCGTCCGTCTGAGTTCGGTATCGATAAAATTTTTACAAAATTTTTTACAAAAAAGTTTTGATAAAAATTACAGAAAATTTTTGATAAAATTTTTACATTTTTACAAAGCGTTTTAAAAAAACAAATTTAAGAAAAAACTTCAGAAACAATTTTTAATAAATTTTTTACAAAAAATTTCTAAAAAAAATTTCGTTAAATTTTCGATATAAATTTAAGAAAAAAATTTTCAATAAAATTTTTGTAAAAGTTTTTGAAAAATTTTTCGATAAAATTTTTAAAAAGATTTTTGATAAATTAAACAAAAAAAAATTTGATAAAATTTTAACAAAAAATTTTTAATAAAATTTTACAAATATTTTCGATAAAATTTTTAATAAAAATTAAAATATTTACAAAAAAAAATTGTCTATAACTTTATATTGTATTTGTAACTAGCTCTGCTCGCCACTTCGTGAGCGTTCTTGCAATATTTTATTCGATTTTGCCTTGAAAGCAATCCACATTAAAAACCATTACATTTTTAGTGCTTCAGTTATAAAATATAACATTACTTCAGTTATAAAGTATAACATAAACTATGCTTCAGTTATAAAATATAACATTACTATGGTGAATGGTATATAAGATTTGACATGGCCGAAAATGCCACTCTTAATTATTTTTTTGGCTGAAACGAACAAAATAAAACAGAAACAAACGTTTCGGTTTGTTTATTTTCGTACTCTGCATTGCAGCGATATAGGTCAGTATTTATTATTTTGCAGCCATTTTTGCAAGCGTTAAAATACTTGCAAAAGTTTCAAAGAATCACCTATTTTGTTGTGTTAAGGATTCTCCTTAGTATTTAGTATTTATCTTAAATTTGATATTATGTCTTGATCCTCTGTACCCTGTAACAAACGCAAAAATGTCCTTTGGCTATGTTGAGCCAACGTAGCCTGCTTTTGTCCTTAATTTATGCTTTGGAAAATAAATAAAAATTTTTTAATGCAAGCAATGTTAGTTTAATTAAGCCTCTAAAACTTTAAACAATTTTAGACACTATTTTTTGTTTCGCGCTTTAATTTTACAGGGAACAGTTTTTTTAATCTAGAATAAATTTTCTCTCAAATAATGCAATTTTACAAAAATTTCAACAGCAAAAACTAGATCTTGCAACCTAAAAATTATAACCAATTCGATGAACGAGTAAGAAACTTTAAAAAGTGTAAACCGACAGAACAAAAGATTTGTTCTTTAGTTTTGTTATGGTTTTAGCTACAATACGTGTAAATAAATCAGGACAGTATTTTACGAAATACTACAATTTACAACATGATGAATGAGTTTGTTACATAAAGAAAACAACAACATAAAAATACAAGTAATCAATAAATATGGAATAGAAATATATTGATACACAAGAGGAATTTGTTTTGCTCCTGACAAATATTTTATTGCTTTTTGGTAGAAGATTTTATTTTAAATAAAAATTTATTGCTTTAAATAATTGGAATTGAAAATTGAGAGAATCTTTTAATTAAATTTGAGTTGTGAAAGAATTATGTACAAATTGTAAAAAAAATACAGTTGAAACAATCAGGCTTCGATTAAGCTGCCTAAGGATTCATGCTTGGCAATCGAGTATTTTTTGTAGCAATCTTGAAAAAAAATATGCCTCAAATCGAAAGCAAAAATTTTAGGAAATAAAGTGAAACTCAAACAAATTCACTTTACATTACCTTCACAAGAGATAACCAAAAAAACTTAAAAGGTTTGTGCAAAGTATTTACAATGCAGCTTTGGCTGAAACTAAAGGTGATTTTTGTATAGGTTCGGAGGATTTTGAATTGAAATAAAACAAAGAAAACTATTTTTTTATCCATCTAATTGGCTTAATTAATTAGATAATTTCATCGCATAAATGTTTAAATAAGATATCGGGTATATGGCATCGCGGCTATACAGAAAAAAATTTGTTGACACCAATTAAAGATTTTAATTGGTTTTAAATTAAATTTCAAACAATTTTTGTTTTATTTAAATATATATTTATTTAAAGAAGAAGAAAAAAATTTTCTAATTAAACAAATAATTTAATTAATTAATTATTTAATTAAATTTTAATCTAAAACCAATTGAAAACTTTAATTGGTGCAAATATTTTTTTTGTATCTCGTTAAACAGGCTGTATTTTACTTCCAATTGCTCAATCGTTTCTAGTTTAACTGCATAGACCTGAATCTTTACATATACCCAGAGAAAATAACACAGTGCAACACGGAAAAAAATAACCATATACGGACACCACTACGTGATAAAAGACCAAAAAAAAGACCCCTGTCTCCCAGTTTTGCCCAAAGTCCTCCTGGTTTTTTTATGGGCCCTCAAAGATGTGGGGCCTCGATGTCATTTTTGCAAAAAATGATCATTTACTCAAGCTCATATTTTGCAAACCTTTTGAAATATTGATATACTCTCTGAGGCAAAGTTGTAGCTCTTGTCATAAAGAACAAAAATTGTGAACATATAGAATCAAAAAAACTTCATCTTCAAGGTCAAAATCGCAAAACAACTTTAAAAAATTCAATGTTTTTTACCTTTTTTCCCCTGTACAGGTCCATAGGTAGCAAACCGTTCAAAATTCAAGGAAACAATCAACTACAAAAATGAACCTAAGATCTCAATAAACAACTTTCTAGAACATATGAACTTCCTAGGAATGATTCTTAAAACCGTTTAGGTAGCTAAAAAATTTTCGGGAAATTTTTCACTTTTGCGGCTACCTAAGGTTCATTTTGTAGTTGATTGTTACAAAATTTCAAACGGTTTGCAAGATATGAGCTTGAGGAAATTATCATTTTTTTTCAAAAATGACATCGAGGCCCCACATCTTTGAGGGCCCATAAAAAAAACCTGGAGGACTTTGGGCAAAAATGGGAGACAGGGGTCTTTTTTTTTGGTCTTTTATGACGTAGTGGTGTCCGTATATGGTTATTTTGCCACGACTTAAAAAATTACACAGTGTGTAATCTAATGGCATCAAGTCACATGGACGACGTGGCCAGTTAACAAATCCATATCTTAAGATTATTCATTCGAAAATATTCCTCTCAGTAGACTGATTTTATTGCGTGCTGTGTGACAAGTGCCACTACTGCAAGTCTGCAACACTAATGCTTTCATATTGAGGAACGAAAAAGCTAGTAAGCAAGCGTGCTTCATCACTAAATAAAATTTTTAAATGAAACCGTGGGTCTATTGGACCATTCACTTCGGCGCAAATCTATTCATTTCAAATGGTCAAACCCAACTAACCTCAAAAACAACCAAGAACTGTCAAATCAGGTATCAGCTATTGTAACGGGAGGGGTAACCCTAAAATTACATAAACTATAACTAAAGCAACATAAAAGTAAGTCTTAAAATTTGGTGTGGATTTCTTTGGCTTGGAAAGCAAATTCGAACAAAATATTGTCAGTGCGCCCTTGACGTGGCGGCTACAGCTAGGAAATAATATATGAAAAAAAAAACAACTTAATATAATCGGGTATGTTCTGTAATTCGAAACCGAGTGAAATTGAATCCGAATGAAATTTTAAATTGTCATAACTTTTAAATCTTACAACATTTTGATATTACATTTGATTAAAGACCATTCACATAACTTCCTTGATTGCTTATGTTTTAAAATAATAGGCGCAACTAAGTTATGTTTTTCTTTAAAAATTTATTCGATATCAATTTCACTCAGTTTCGGATTACAGAACATACCCGAATGTTTCACTTACAACAATATTATTAAAGAACCCTTCTATTTACAAATTCTGGGCGCTTTATACATTTTCATAAGTATATGTATGTATGCGGGAAGTATGTCCGATGGTGTGAAATACCGGGGTATTTCCCTATGTTGAGGTTATTTGTTCATGTGGAGGTTAGCATATAAAAAATATTTTAATAAATCTTTTTAATAAAATGTTCTTAAAAAAAAAATCCATCAACGTTCGACAAGTTTTCACCACAACCATTTTTCTTTAGTGAGTTTGCAATTTATTGCATAAAAGTTTTATGATGAATCGTTAAATTTTTAACAGTCTTCTGTATTGTTGTTATTTTTAATATTTTTTATATTTTCTTGCATTATTTATTAAAAAAAATCATCAAGCGTTTTTGATCGAAAAATATAAAATGCTATAAATATAAAAAAATTTGCACCTGCTGCAATTTTGTCAAAGTATGCATTCACTGCAAAATATATACATACATACTCGTATGAATTTGACTGTGTCTCACACAACAATAAAATTGCCAGGAGAAAAAAACAACTCAATAAAATGAACAGCAGTTTTAGAAACAATTGAAAAAAACTAAAACTATATCGACATGAATACTTTTATGCAGCAGTAGCAATATCATAAAAAATACACAACCAAACTCATCTATAATAGCATATGATCCAAAGCAAACACATGTGAGAGTAGTTAATCAATTTTCTAACCCAGAAGCCAGAAAACCAGAACATTAAAAAAAAGAAGTTGAAATTAAACGCCTTAAACTATGCTTCATTTATGGTTATGTATTTACTTTATAAAACAGCGCCATCTGTTATTGGTTAGAGTGCTTCAGTTATGGTTTATGTATTTACTTTACTACTAAAATAACTGCGTCTTTCACTGCTTTTACTCGAGTTTCTCTTGGATATAAGATATTTTTGTGGAAAAAGAAGTATTATATATTAAAGTGAGGATACTAAGATACCTCGTCACAAAATTTTGTTAAAATCCTTATTTTTACGTGATGCGAAAGTAAAAGAAAAGCAGACAGACAGACATAAGGAAATAATTTACTATTTTATTATATTTACGAGTATAGATAAAACCATCAGCATCAAAAAAAAAAAATTGAGGAAATATCAAGCTCTAAAAAATTTACAGGAACGAGGTACCCAACTTTAAGACCACATAGCGCTACCCATGGCAACTGGATGGTGCCTGGAGTAAAAGCTTAAGCTGAGATATTCCTTTGCTATGCTCATGCCAAATTGGATCAATCGGCTTAGTCGTTTACAAACGGATGAGTTATTTCTAAAATATTTTGATTCTGCCCCACTGTGCACTGTATTTCATGTCACAAAATGATTGAAAATGCTGAAAAAGCAAAATAGGTGGATGCGGTAACTACGTGTTGTGATGTTAATGTTATATGTACGCAGCGGTAACAAGGGAAGGAACATGAAGGCCTTATAAAAGTCCTTTTTATATTTCTTTAGTAGCCACAAGGACTCCTAGTCTCATGCCATACTGATATATTATATACACAAGTTGTCATTGTAGAGCAGGCCTCGTACACTGGCATTTGATGACGAACATACCAGAAGGTCTTTCGAAACTAAAAGTAAATAGAATGGAAATTGTTAGCCAGATGATTGCTAGAAGGTAGCGACCCTATTAAAAGGCATTAATATAAACACCATTTTTAAGGTTTTGTAATGAATTTTAAAAAACCTTTAAATTAAGGCTAGCTGTAATCCATCACCTACATTCAACAATTGTTGTGAAGGATAATGTTAAAAATAGTTAAGTAGATATCAAATATTGCATTTCGTTAGCTAAAATGCAAAAAGTGTAACTAACAGAAAATTCAAAATCGAGTGTTTAATCGATTATTACGAATGCCATTAAACTACATGTCTTGACAAAATTATAAATTTCTGCGATCAAAAATGACGCTTTTATTAAGAAAGAAGTAAGTGTGCTACATTCGGTCATGCCGATTCTTATAAGCCTTTCATCACATAGTAATGCCAGATATCGTGTTACCCTCTTATGTGTCTTTGAAAAATTGTAGTAATTTTTTTGGAGATTTTTTGTTGATTTTTTTAAAAAATTTCTTTTAACTTCTTTTGTGTAAATTTTTTTTCATTTTTTGTAATAATTTTTTTATGTAAATTTTTTTGTAAAAATTTTTTATAAAATATTTTTTAGTAAATTTTTCTAAAATTTTTTTATAAAAATTTATTGGAAAATATATGTAAAAATTATTTAGAAAACTTTTTTTTTAATTTTTTTAGTTTATTTTAAATTTGTAATTTTTTTTTTTTAAATTAGGAACTTTCTAATGGTCAGACTAAAGCAAAATAATCTTTTAAAAAAATATCCTCATATTCCCCCTTGTCCTTTTGACTGCTCCTGGTTACCAGTAAGCACCTTTGGGTCTATTGGCTACCTCTATATGTATTTCTTTCTATAAAGGCATCTAATACAAATCAAATTAGAAAAACCTTACCAACCTAAAAATAAACACAAAATCGGACTTCGCGGGGTTTTCTTGACCCCCGAGATCTACATGCACTCCATGCGATCTACCTGTCGCGGTCTAATATTTATTTAAAAAAAAACGCAAATGAGAATCATTAAAACAGGTAAAAAATTAAAAAATCGTCAAAAATATAGGTGGGTGTGGATTTTAGGCCGCAGCTTCTAAAGCAATGGTTCCCAACCTTTTCTTGCTCAGGAACCACTTTTATATTATACATGTTAGCAGGGACCACTATATATGTATATGTAGGTATATACCTAGATTTATTATAATAATAAAAATATACAATAATATTCAAATTAATATTTCAATGGCAAATTGTAAAAAAGAAATAAAAATATATAAACGTCAGTATTTTATATAAGTGTGATTTTTGAGCTTGCACCTTCTTTACGCGTTAGGCTATCCTAGGACTAATAATGTTACTCAAGGCAATACGCAAGTCATCACTCAGTTTCAACCGATTCCTCGCCTTGGTTTTAATTACTAACAAAGCAGAAAATCCTTGTTCGCATAATTAAGTTGTTGAGAAAACCATCAAATAGCGCAAGGCGTTTTCTCGAAGTTTGGATAAGAAGTTGCTTTTTTACACCAAAACCGCTCAAGTAATTTGATTCAAAAGCAAGCATCCTTACAGTTTCGGTCATTTTGAATTTCAATCAGTTCTTCCTGGATCTTCCTGCAGAAACTTCACCACCGTCCCTGCTAAAAGGGTTAGGAATCCGTTTTTTATCTACTTTAGCTTCTCCGGTATATTCCGGGAAGTAACGATTGAATGCATCAATCAACACTATAAATGAATCGTGATGCTTTTTTTGTATATTTTCTTTACTTGCGTCTACTATTTTTCTTCCACAAATCCAGAATAATTATTTTCTTCAATTTTTTTTACCACAACTGAAGTTTGCAAATAAAAGCGCGAAGCGTATCTTCAAAAATGAATATATTTGCCTCGTTTTTCAATTGTTTATTATTTTGTCAACCAGAAAAATCTCAACCTCTGCTCTCAGTTCCTATTATGCGTATAATATGCACTGTTAATCCATAATAAGCCCTCCTGCCTTAATAAAATATACAAATAATAATTAGGGGACCATAAATGTCATAAGAACATTTTTAAGTGAGAAATAATAAGTAATGAACAAAAAAAAATAAATTTTGAACATTTACATTAGCTGGCGCGTACGGCACGGTGAACCGGAGATATGTGTTTCATCCTTAAAATGCTAATATAAACTGACAAAGAAGGAATTAAAAAGAAAACAATAGATGTACTGGCGCCAAGATATTCTAGGAAAGAAGTCCTAGACGCCCGACTCCCTTCGACACCTTTAGCGCCGGCATTCATTACCGAGTTGCTATAGTCATCTTCCGGTCCATCATCATGTCATAGTATTTTGCATATTTATCCGATTTACACAAGCATGCAAAATTTTAGCTCAATCGGTAACCGGGAAGTGGATCAAAAACTTACAAGTTGGCTTAAATAACAATTTTTATTTTTTAAATAATGTCCAAAGTATTTTCAGTTTATAAACAATATACCTACTACGTTGACATAAGTACAATCCCACCAAAAAAAAATTTGCGAAAAATTCAAGAAATAATGTTAGGATTCCTCTCACAATTAAGCTAAATACTATTACTGACACTCAAATGTAACAAACGACAGCACAAAGCATAGGTAATTCCTTTTACACAATACACGTTCAACTGTGAACATATTGCAGTATTTATATTGTCTTCACCGAAAAGGGCGTAGGCCCGTGTACTTAGTACCGCCCCCACCACCCGCTCCCTTCTCACTCACTCTACGGAGACTAACAGCTAAATTTCAAATCAATCACTAGCGGACCATTTTTTGTCCTCTGCGGACCACCAGTAGTCCGCGGACCACTGGTTGGGAACCATTGCTCTAAAGGAATGATCTGGTGTTGCTGAATTTTAATTCCAAAATTTTTGAAACTATACCTGGCACGTTGGTGGGCTTAAATCCTCCGTATCTCGTCTGAGCAGGCCTTTAAAAAGGCCCGAGGGGAGAAGGCCCTTTAATTTTACCGCTCGATATTCCCTTTATAACTAAATATGCATAAAATCCACAACCTTAGTGTGTGTGTATTTTAAGTTATGTGCGCGTAATAAATGATGTTCTCTTACAGTTACTATTCAAAAAACACCATCCTACTACTACAGCTACTACTGATTTTACAACCAACTTAAACAACTACGCAATGTACAATAGCAAAATGTGTAACTACACACGAGCTTATGATGCATGGCTGTGAAAGATGTCCAGTTGAATGAAGTATCCAATTTATAGTTAATGCGAGAAAAACTATAACATATGTATTTCCTAAAGTATTCATTCATGCAACTAACGAGTGATTTTTTAAGAGCTTGAGAACTTTTTTAAAAAAAAAAAACGCATAAAATTTGCAAAATCTCATCGGTTCTTTATTTGAAACGTTAGATTGGTCCATGACATTTACTTTTTGAAGATAATTTCATTTAAATGTTGACCGCGGCTGCGTCTTAGGTGGTCCATTCGGAAAGTCCAATTTTGGGCAACTTTTTCGAGCATTTCGGCCGGAATAGCCCGAATTTCTTCGGAAATGTTGTCTTCCAAAGCTGGAATAGTTGCTGGCTTATTTCTGTAGACTTTAGACTTGACGTAGCCCCACAAAAAATAGTCTAAAGGCGTCAAATCGCATGATCTTGGTGGCCAACTTACCGGTCCATTTCTTGAGATGAATTGTTCTCCGAAGTTTTCCCTCAAAATGGCCATAGAATCGCGAGCTGTGTGGCATGTAGCGCCATCTTGTTGAAACCACATGTCAACCAAGTTCAGTTGTTCCATTTTTGGCAACAAAAAGTTTGTTAGCATCGAACGATAGCGATCGCCATTCACCGTAACGTTGCGTCCAACAGCATCTTTGAAAAAATACGGTCCAATGATTCCACCAGCGTACAAACCACACCAAACAGTGCATTTTTCGGGATGCATGGGCAGTTCTTGAACGGCTTCTGGTTGCTCTTCACTCCAAATGCGGCAATTTTGCTTATTTACGTAGCCATTCAACCAGAAATGAGCCTCATCGCTGAACAAAATTTGTCACATTTGAACATTTCGAACCGAACACTGATTTTGGTAATAAAATTCAATGATTTGCAAGCGTTGCTCGTTAGTAAGTCTATTCATGATGAAATATCAAAGCATACTGAGCATCTTTCTCTTTGGCACCATGTCTGAAATCTCACGTGATCTGTCAAATACTAATGCATGAAAATCCTAACCTCAAAAAAATCACCCATTAAATGCATTTGTTAGTGGTTAAGTGAAATATGTTTATGAGCGACTGTAGGAAAGAGTCAATTTTGGTGAATTATTGTAGTGTGTGTTGGTAACTGGGGGAAAGCATGTGTTTATTATTATGTCCGTTTATATGTAGCAGAGAATTTTTATTACATATTTGCAGTTGGTTTAGAAGTTGTAAAACGACTTGCAATGAACGTATTTAAATTTGAACGAAAAATCATTATAAATCATTGAATAAAATCCCATAATGTAATAAATAAATTTGTGTAAAAAATATTTATTATGATTTATATTGACGTTTTATGATTGAATTAAGAAAAATAAATGAATTCAAAAAAATAAATAATTTAAATTAGTATCGTAATCAACCATGCTATTGTGCTATTAAATAAAATTTTCCTATGAGAGGCCAATTTTTAAATGAAAATTTGGAGTTATAATTGATCAATGCAATTATTGCAATTAAGTGCTATTGGAAATAAAAAATATATAAGCTTTATTTAAAGAACAGAAAATTGAACTTGGTGTAGTGCGTCCAATTGGGAAAGAGGAAAAAATAATGCATTTATGGTTTTACCGAATATGCTTTAAAAAGACAACACCCAGAGTCTTTGGTGGGAATCAAACCCGCAACCCCCAGGCTGATAGACTAGCGCTCTTCCAATCAGTATATCGAGGCTTTGTTTTAAGTTTTAGGCAAAACAAAATTTTATTGCCGACAACCCAGCAGGATATTTTCGTAATCTTCTCCTGGAGAAGGAAAATTTAATTGATTTTATTTAACCAACTGTTGTATTGCAAAAGAACGATCAAATAGCCAGAGCGGCCAAGTTTGTTTAACTGGTGGTCCCAAATAGAAAAGAACTGACTCCGGCACAATGATCTATTTCCCATACTTTTAAAGGCCCATTCATTTAGGAGAAATGAATGATAAGGGATTCTCATGAGTTCAGGAAATATTTGAAAAACAGAGCAAGGGTAAAAATCCCATCTGATGTTGGATAAAATAACTGATAGTTTAGTTCGTTGTTAAGAGTCAAGAACCTCCCGATCTCTGAACCTAGCTGAAAAGATGGGTCACTTTGACTCTACGTCTGAGAAAAATGTTACTTTTGACTTTGTCATTCCATTCCTTCTTTTTAATGGATGACAATGGTTTAGAATAAATATCCTCACATCGCATATCTATATGATATCACACTGTGTAATTTTTTAAGTCATGGCAAAATAACCATATACGGACACCACTACGTCATAAAAGACCAAAAAAGACCACTGTCTCCCAGTTTTGCCCAAAGTACTCCAGGTTTTTTTATGGGCCCTCAAAGATGTGGGGCCTCGATGTCATTTTTGCAAAAAAATGATCATTTCCTCAAGCTCATATTTTGCAAACCGTTTGAACTTTTGATATACTCTCTGAGGCAAAGTTGTAGCTCTTGTCATAAAGAACAAAACCTCCTAGGAATGATTCTTACCACCGTTTAGGTAGCGCTTAGGTAATGTTGATGGCCCTGGACTTTTGCGGCTACCTAAGCGCTACCTAAACGGTGTTAAGAATCATTCCTATGAAGTTCATATGTTCCAGAAAGTTGTTAATTGAGATCTTAGGTTCATTTCTGTAGTTGATTGTTTCCTTGAATTTTGAACGGTTTGCTACCTATGGACCTGAACAGGGGGAAAAGCGTAAAAAATAGAATTTTTTAATTTTTTTTGCGATTTTGACCTTGAAGATGAAGTTTTTTTGTTTTTATATTTTAACAATTTTTGTTCTTTATGACAAGAGCTACAACTTTGCCTCAGAGAGTATATCAAAATTTCAAACATTTCAAAAATTTGAGGGCCCATAAAAAAAAAGGAGGACTTTGGGCAAAACTGGGAGATAGGGGTCGTTATTTTTGGTCTTTTATCACGTAGTGGTGTCCGTATACGGTTTTTTTTTTTCGTGTTGCACTGTGTATCTATAAATACAATAAAATAGTATGTATAGATATCATATCTTGTGAGAAGGTATCTTAGTTACCTGATCCTAATACTGGATACTTATTTTCCTCAAAAATTCTCATTTCCAAGAGAAAAAGGCGAAAAGCAGTGAAAAACGCAATTTCCGGTTTAAAGATACTGAAAACTTTGGTTTAAAACCGATTTAAAGGTAGAAACAAGAAGAACCATAATAGCTAATAGAACTCAATCTCAGTTGGATAAGTTGCGAATTGTGAACATCTCTAAATGAATCTGGAACCTACTATTATTGATCGAATACTTTTTATGCTTTATTGAAAAATGTTAATAATTATAACATTTCTATACCTTTTTTATCGTGTTTGTAACCAAATTGCTGGAAATTGATGACAATTGTTTCAATGCATCTCATCCAGCGTTGCCACAAAGAAAAATATTTTCCTACCAAAGTCATCCCTAAAATCTGCCAAAACCTAGCAAAACTTTAAAAAATTTACCAACATTTTTTATCGTAAATTAATTGTATTCTTTATTTTGTCAACTACATAAATTCGTTTGCATTGCTTTCATAATATCATGTACTACGTTTTCTTTCATTCATTTAGAGTAGGTAAACTTAGTGGCGAGTTACATTATGCAACTTTTTTCGTTGCAATTCCTCACTAGTGGACGAGAGGGGGGAGAAGAATTTAAAAGGGTACACATATGCATGTACTCTTGAAATTCGTTTTGTACTCTCATTCTTAGTTTTAATTTTAAAGTTTAAAATGTAAACAAATGTATACATCCATACAAATTGCTGCAATAAAAATTGCACGATATAAACACCAATGCAATATTAAAGAAGAAAAGAGAAAGATTGCAGCGACAAAAGTTGCATCATGTAATTAGGGAATTATATATTTTTTCAATTGTTTTAGTAAATTGTATATAACTTTTTAAGCACTTTTTTGGAATATAATAATAAAAATATTGAAAATTGATGAACAATTTTTTTGGTAAAAAAAAATTGTGCAAGAAAAATTTTCGTCTGATCAGACCAAAGTGGCATCCCTGGTCTCATCCCTTGACTTCCCAAATTATAAAAGGTAAAAGAAGGAATCGTAAATGCTAAATAGGGGACACATCACGATATCACAATATTATTATTGTAACAGATCTATTTGTAAGTTATCACAAGACACGTCTTAGTTTGCTCCCCATAGGCCAACTGTCATAACTTGTCAATAGCTAAAGTTAGGATTTTATCGAAGCAATAACTAGGTTCTATTTATTATAAGTCAGCTAAAAATAACCTTTAACTATCGGGTACTATAAAGGCAATTTATGGTAATTATTTATCGTTATTATAACTTTAGCTATTGGCAAGTTATAATAATGGCCCTAAAAGTACATTTTTTTAATTCGTATTAAATACTTACTTCCTTGCCATATAACTGACATAATTTCTAACGCCATATCTAATTTTAAAACTGCGACAATCATTCCCTAACATAAATTTTGAACAATAAAAATCCAGCACAAATCCAACAAAATTAAATTACATTTCATCATGTTTGTTCGTTTGTCAGCAAAAAATAGATTTAAGTTTTTATAATTGAAAATCAAACTAAAAATCAAAAAAAACATATTGAAACAAAGAAAATTGCATAAGAGTTTCAGACAAATTAATGCCACAAATACTGCTGATGATAACATTTTCTTTTGTTTGGATTGCCTGTTTGTATGTGAAAGCTATCTTTGATTCATTAATAGTTTTTTTGTGTTTTTTGATTTGTTGATTGAAAAATCTCTGCTTCTTTATTTGCTTTTACTCTGTTTCATTGTCAGCTTCAGATGTTTTAATACACCTCAGCAAACAGGTTGAAGATTGTGGATTAGCAGTGGAAAGAAAAGGTATAAAGCATTTTTCATTTATCAGCAGTTGGTTTTGAATCTTTAGCTTAGAAAGGAAATTTAACACAAAAATTAAAATTGAAATACTTTTACTTTTTTTAGGAAATAAAATTAAAGAAACTATTTGAAGCTAAAACTTTTTTTGAGTAGGCACCTTAATTTACTATTGTTTCTTAAAATCCTGAATAAAGTTCGAGTCTTTAAGGATTCATTATCTAAAAAGATTCTGAGTCAAGTTATTTTATCAATAAATTAAAATTATGGTACTCGTAATAAATTTCTTAGATTAATTTTTGAAAACAAAAAAACCGCACAGTGGGACAGAATCAAAATATTTTGGAAATAACTCAGCCATTTGTAAAGAACTAGGCTGAGTGATCCATAACATGAGCATAGCAGAGGACTAACGGAAATCCCATAATTCGCAAAATAAAGAGTAAAAATTTTGAAATTTTTCCCATAAAGTCCACATATGAACCGCACAGTGGGACAGAACCAAATATTTTGGAAATAACCTTTTCTAAAGGACTAGGCCAATTGATTCATAACATGAGTATAGCAGAGGAGTAACCGAAATCCCACAATTCGCAAAATAAAGACGAAAAATACATACAATTTTTCCCATAAAGTCCACATATGGAATAGGGCTCATGAAATACTTTCAGCAACAACTCGAAGTCTTCTATTTCCGATACCAGCTTTGGAATTTTAGTACATATAGGCTAAAGTCAAAACTTCGATGTAAAATATGTCAAATTGATGTACTTCCATCTTCTACAAACATGATAAATTTTATACGAAATTTGATTTAAACGTGCACACTTACAGTATAGTTAGCTTACACAAAATTATAAAATTGTTTTATATTCCTTTTTTTTCTATAAAAAAAAAAAAAAAACATTGATGGCCCTTTTTAGGCTAAAATACATAAAAATGTAATAATTTTGGATTTTTTAAATTAAAAATCTTCTAGTTATTAACAAAGAAATTATATGTATAATCTTTAAAGTTTTACAAAATATTTCGAATTTTGCCCGCTAACGACGATAAAAAAAAATTGCTAAAAATTGTATTCCATATTTTTAAAAAAAACTGGACCAATGTAACGAAAAATCAAAAATTTTATTATTAAAATGTTTATAACTCCTCCATCACTTGTAGATTAAGGCAATATTTTGTAGATATTAACTAGACCTTTAAGACCATGATATTCAAAAATCAGAAAAAAATTTAGGAAACGGCCAACTGTAAAAGAATTTGCAGGTGCGAGGTACCCATCTTTGGGATCATATAGCGCGACCCTTGGAAAGTGTATAGTACCCAGCTTTAAAACTTAAGCTCATATATAGCTCTGCTATGCTCATGTCAACTTTTGGATTACTTTAACAAATGGCAAATTTTTCTTCAAAGTGTTTATCTTATTAAAAAGGGGCTGCGAAGCGCTCCAATAATATCTAGTTATATATAATAGCGTAATTGCAAGTATAATTAATTACAAATTGTAATTGAAATATCCCAGGTCTGCTATAAACACTACTAGGATGGACAACGAACCTTTCACAGTACGGAAAATTGATCGACAAAAATTCGTTGCGTAAATTCGTCGAAAATAACACAATGCGAACGGACATAATTAAAGAAACAATAAATTGAATAAAAATAATTTTACATTTTTAAAATATTCTTTTTTCTAATACCTTATATACAAACAAACGTTTGCCACTGCCACTATTTTATATCCTGTTCTATATTTTCCTTACCACAAAGCATAAGAAACTAAATTTTATAGCCAAACAATCCTATTGTCAGAGTTTATTTTTATCCAATATTTATTTGCATTACAAAAGTAAAGAAATCCTTCTCTATGCAATTGGCAATTGTAACAAATATTTGTCTGTGTTCAACCATTAAATTGTACCAAATAAAAGTGCATTTTTTATTTGAAACTACATGTTGATGGCTTAGCAGAGATATAAATAAAATACTGGTTTACATCATAAAAAGTATTAGAGACTGATAGAAATAAAACCAGGACTGAATAAATACAGATATGTAAGGACATACGAGTAAACATTTTAGTTTGAGCAAAAAAGAAAACCAAAAGACAGGATTTATTTGTTAAATCCAAAGCATATACACTCACTGCTGGTTAACGAGGACGATCTTAAAATTATGCAGAGTAGCGAGAAAAATATAAATATTTTGCGAATAAAAGTTTTTTTTTTTGTCTGAATTTTCATAATAAGGTGAAGGGTATGTAATCAGACGTGTTATGAGAAAATATTGTATTAATAATTTTGAGGGTCTGACGCATCAGCAAATATGGAGTAGACTAAGGTCCAATGATGAAGTTCAGTTACTTGCTGATGACAGAGGTCACGGATTGAGTTACCTTCAGGACAATGTTAACATGGAATTACAAAGAATCATGGATTGGTCGGTATACAATTTTAAAATTTAAATCCTGCGAAAACTAGGGCGATGTGGTTTTCTCAGAATGGTGTGTGGTTGTGACTATGATGATTTTACTAGGTTGAGAATAATAATACAGTTCTACACTGAACCAAAAATTTAACTAATTACTGTAAAATGGGGTGTAGAATTGAAGAAAAGTAGGTTATTATATAGCTAACAAACTTTTTAGTCAACTCTACATACGATTTTCGTAAAAAATATTTTTTTTAGTTCCTTATATTGAAAAAATTTATTTAATATGACTATTTCTTTTCGTTATTTAACTGGGTGTAAATATGATAAAAAATAAGTTAAATTAACTTAAATTTTTAGTTAATTTTCTATAAAATTTTTTTCTTTATAATATCATTTCATCATTAGATAAACATGCCACATGATCTGAAGACAAAATTGCATATAATTATTGCCTGTTTCGCCTTTTTTCCTCTTTTAAGAAGAATAAAGTTTTAGTTTCTGTTAAACATTTCATATCAACCAATTTACTTCTGCACCATTGATATTTTTCCCCCTTCTTAGAATTACATCTTCTAAGGGTTTTGTATTTATTATATTTTATAATAAACGGAGAAAAAGTGAAATTCCGGGACACTATAAAAATGTTTATATCATTTACAATGTTGCGACACATACATATGTATGTACATATAAAAAGGCATTAAAAAAATTTGTTCTAGTACAATTTTGAACTAAATAGTAGTATGTCTTTGAGGATAATTATATTTGCAATTTCATTAACTACGAAAATTTGTAATGATAAAAACAATAAAAGTTTTAACAGATTTTTTCTGGAAAAAGTTTTATAAATAAAAAGTAATAATTTTCATCATTAACTATTTTTTTGGCAAAATGGACTTACACCACTTCCAAAGAAAACGGCTCATATATTAAATTTTCTTCAAAGAAAAAAAAATTAGTAATGTTAACATAAAATTTGTCAAATCAACGGACAAATTAGTCACATTAACTTCTTTTAGGGATGTAAATTTAACTAATTTTTAGGAGGCGTTTTTCTACTGTTTTAACTTAATTTTTCTTACTTTAACAGAATTTTATTTGAATTTTTATAAGTTTTTTCAAGTTTTATTGAAATATGTTTTTGAATAAAATTAGTTTATATGAATAAATCGTATATAGATTTGAATAAAAATCAAGTTGATTTAACTATTTTTGTCGTTAAGGTTCTACTAATTTATCTTTAATATTACCTACGAAATTTGGTTCAGTGTATAAAATTTTCAAATTTAGATCTCCTTCTTACCTCTACAAACGTTTTAGCTAAAAATTTTTTAGATATTCTTCTTTTGCCCTGAATATATCGTTTGTAGTTCGACTGACAGGTCTATGGAGTCAGATTGTGCCTTATGAGGAGAGAAGCTTTTCAAGATCAATATCAAGCTTTAAGCATATGTTAATATCGCAATTTTTTCATAATATTTACTATGTAGCTAACTTACTGCCACATTTTGTTTATTTTTGTGTTGTTTTCTTTCCTTTTCAGTATTTGTGCAAGGGGGAGATTTTATTTTAAATTTTATTTTAATTGTAATATAATAGTATTTGCTGCCAATTTATAATAATAGTATTTACTGCCAATTGCATGTATAGATTTGACTAATACAGTAAAAGAATTGAATATTTTTCCGGTGCAAGTTTTTTATAATTTTGAAAGTTGCTATCGGGCCCTAAACGGATCTTTAAAAAAATATTTCAGACCTCGTTTTTGGATAGCTGGGTAGATCCAGAGAAATCATGTAGAAATGACTCTTCCCCCTTGTTAACTAGACAGCTTCTGCAGCTTCTTCTATATCCAATTATACAGTGTCCAGTTGTGTTTTCTTCTTTCTTTATCGACTGAGATCCAAATGAGTTTGGAAATTTGCAAGTAAGTTGTTATCATAGACCACCTAAGAGACGTTTTATTTAAACGCCTTATTAGGTTTTCCCAATAAACTTATCGTAAAATATATCAACATTATGTTTCAGCTGTCAACTAGCAGTTGTAGACCGCTTATCGTCACTTAGCACCGCAATATTGTAAGGAATTAGCCTTAGATGTTGGAAGTACACGGACTATTGTCTATGTACTTCCAAATAAGAAAAAATAAAATAAGATTTTACGAAACTCGAACGTTTACAAAGATCTAGACGTGCCATTAGTTAAAGCAATAATAGCAAAGCATGCAGCGATGTGATTAACGAAGTTCGTAACGCAACCAAATCCATTGGACATTATTATCTTAAATGATCGTAGTTACGTTCGACTAAGAAAGAGAGATACTGCTTGTCTAGACGGAGTATCTAAGATATAACTCCCAAATGATAACAACAATGCATGATGAATTTCTTGACTATCACTGGCTGGACTTCATTAAGCATTTTTATTCCCTTCACAACAAGTGGAAAAGGGTATACATATAAGTTTGTCATTCCGTGTGTAATTTCAACAATATTCATTTTTGACCCCATAAAGTATATATATTCTGGATTCTTATACATTGAAAAGTTGATTAAGCGATGTCCGTCTGTCGGTCTCTCCATGTTGGTGTTGAAATGTGATTTGATAAGGCGCCAGACGAAGTACAGAAGAAGTTTCAAGAAGATAGTTTAAAAAATTTTAGGATTACAATTCAACAACATCCGACGATTCGATTCGAGGCTGCGGGCAAAAACATACGCCCATCTATATTTTTTCACCTTGTTTTTATTTTTTTTTTCGGTTTTAATGATTCCCTTTTGCTCTTTTTTTTGTTAAATAAAATATTTGACCGCGACTAGTAGATCGCAAAGGTGCATAAAGATATCGGAGAATCATAAAGAGTGCATACAGATCTCGGAGAATTAATAACCCCCTGTGATTTTTTTTTTGTTTTAAGTGTGGTAAGGTTTTTCCGCTTTGATTTTTTTTAAAGGCCTTTCTATACACGTTATTTCACTTTTTATACATATAGAAAATATCACAAAAAAAAAATAAATAAAAAATAAAAAAATTTTATAAAAATATTTTAAAAAAATTGTTAAAATATTTTAAAAAAATTGTTAAAATATTTTCCCAAAAACTTTATCCAAAATATTTTATAAAAAATATTTTCTATAAAATTTTTACAAAATATTTTCTATAAAATTTTTACAAAAAAATTTTAATAAAATTATTACAAATATTTTTGTATAAAATTTTTACAAAATTTTCAATAAAATAAAATTTTCAATAAAAGAAAAAAAAATCAATAAACATTTTCCAAGAATATTTTCTATAAAATTGTTACAAAAAAATATTCTATAAAATTTTTACAATAAAATTTTCTATAATTTTTTTACAATAAAATCTTCTGTAAAATTTTTAAAATAAAATTTTCTATAAAATTGTTACAATAAAATTTTCTATAAATTTTTTACAATAAAATTTTCTCTAAAATTTCTACAACAAAATTTTCTCAAAAAATTTTACAAAGAAATTTTCCATAAAGTTCTCTACAAAACGTTTAAAAAAAATTGAAAGAATTTTACAAAAAATTTAAAATATTTTACACAAACTTTATCCAAAAAAATTTAAAAAAAAAAATTTTAAAAATAAAATTTTAACAAAAAATTTTTAATAATATTTTTACAAATATATTCTATATACAATTTTTACACAATTATCAATAAAATTTTTAGAAAAAAATTCAATAAACGTTTTCCAAAAAAATTTTCTATAAAATTTTAACAAAAAAATTTTCTATAAAATTTTAACAAAAAAATTTAACTATAAAATTTTAACAAAAAAATTTTCTATAATATTTTTACAAAAAATTTTCTATAAAATTTTTACAATAAAATTTTCTATAAAATTTTTTTATAAATTTTAAATGTTTACATAAAAAATAAATTCTATAAAATTTAAAAAAAAATTTCTATATAATTTTTACATAGCTAGGCATTTCAGGTGACGATATATACGGTATACGAAATTTTGCTGATTAGTAGAAAAAAAGCGCAGTTCTTTTATTTAATTCATTTGTCTCTTAAATTAAATCAATTTTATACCTATATCTGTAAAAATAAAGTCACCGTGGTGAAGGGTATAGAAGATTCGGCACGGCCGAATATAGCACTCTTACTTGTTTATTTATATTTTAAATTTTTTTTGTTTTTTCCTTTTTTTAGACTTAAGATATGAAAACTAATTGTTAGTTTATATACATGAAGATACAATAAATAATATTAAAAAATAAATTAAAAAACTTAAAAAACTTCTAAGCCTCTTTCATAGCCTACAGATGACACTTAAAGTTTCCTTTTATAATCAGTTGTAAACTAAGGTGTTTCTGATTATATAAAAAACCTATTGATAAGTACCCTTTCAGCCTTTCCGCCTCATGACGCCTTTTTAAGTTATTAAAGTCCATCTATTGGAAGACCTTAAATCCTACCATTTCACCTCCTGTAGAAATGGCTAGTACCTTTGGTACCTCTTTTTTGCTAGGTTATCTGCTGCTTCATTTCTTGATGTATGAGTGCCTCGCTAGTACATCAGTCAGGTTCGATTAACATAAAATAAGCAAAAAAAACTTCGCAGGTAATTTTATCTTAAAAAAATGTATTTGTTTAATTTGGCTTTTAGTAGAACTGGTTGCGCCTTCTTTTTTTAAAATATACTTTTTTAAAATATACTAAGAATTACAGAATGTCACATGGTGATTATGTGACATTCTGTAAACTTCTATACCCTAAGCCAAGTAGTTTTAAAACAGCCCTCGTTTGAGATGAAAGCTAAAGCTTAACTAACAATTTTATTAAAAAAATCCATTAAAATATTTAAAGAAATACATAATTTTGTTTAAGCATTAGGAACTAAGAAATTGCTTACAATTTAAACAAAAATTTAGTATCAAACATTTTATTCTAATAAAAACATTTAAACATTCTAATAAAGAATTTTAATTTACATTTCGTAGAGTTATTGAATGTTATGCCTTTTTATCCATTTTTTACACAAAAAATATTAAATAATTTTGCTTCAATCGTTAGAATTCAACTATTGCCCCAACTCGTTATATTGATAGCATTGGAAATATATTGATTACAAAACCTTTATGCAACACAAACAGAACAGAACAGAACATATTTTCCAACCACAATAAGATTTATTTTATTGGTTTTGTGGGGTTCAAAATGTGCACATAGTTTTATTTGTGAACAAAATTATTTTTCAAACAACCACATTGGTTGAAGGAACAAGCAACTTCTGGGAAATAAAATGCAAAACTAGAAGCAAAAACCGCTAAAGAGATTTAATAGCCAAATTATTTCAACCTGTAAAAGAGATACTATGCTGTAGCAAGGACATTTTTACATTTCTACTTCTCTTTATAAACTCCACAGCATTTATTTTTGTTACAGCATTGTTTGAATTTGGAAATGGGGTTTTATGTTAATTCTAGAGGAATTGCGGATAAAAGTTTGAATAAAACCTATTTTAAACAATTTTGCTATAAATAAACAAAACCTTTGGATAAAAAGTTTGTAATATCAGAAAGAAAATCAAAGGAACCCCTTGGTCTTGCTTTTATTGTTTTGTAAATACGAGTACAGGGAATTAAAAATCGTCGAAAGGCTTTAAATAAAATCTTTTGGAATTTCATCTCTCTGTCGGTTTGTACTTATTAACATCACGTAAAATGTACTGAATTAATTTTAATAAAATTTTTGGGAAGGTACCTTAGTAGCCAATTCTTAGAGGAGTAGTGTTTGTGGACATTCAATTTGAATTTTCTCACATTCTAAGTGACAGGAAAGAACTTTGCAGGAAGAAGATTCATTCCACTTCCACATACGAATAGTACGGCTAAAAAACAAATTTTGTCCGAATGAATGAGGTCTTAATAAAAAGCGCATTGTATGCAAAAATGTGCGGATATCGGGATCGAGTTCCCTCATCTCATTAGAGCATATTCCATTATAGTAACGATAAACCAGCGAAACACATTGCATATTGCATCGGCTTTTAGGAGATTTAATAGAGTTGGATACCCTGCTGTCATCAGTGAGTTTCTTATCCAAAGCAGATTTTAGAGCACCGGCCCTTACATGTGAGTTGTATTTCATTCTTGGCCGAATGTATGTGGTATAAATAGTAAAGAGATCAGTTGGAGAAAATATCTTTTGCGCCGTTTCAAAAAACCAGGGACTTGAGAGCTTCTTTTAAGATTTGCAAAATGTGAGTTAGTCCAACGAAACGCATTGGATTTTCATGCCAAGAACGTCAAGATTTATCGATTCCGTAATACCTGTACCACAGATGATGCACTATTTTCGGTCGAATGTCTATGCGTAAGTCTTGAGTCTTACGAGCTTGAAAATCGACTCTATTCGCCTGGCCCCAATCAACTATCGTTACGAGATCGTGATTGAACGTTTCATTCATATTGTGCCTCTTGGCTTCAATCTGAAAAAGGTTCGACCGTTTACAGAATGTATACGAATCGCAAATGTTGCTGTCATTTGTAAAAGAGGAGAAAGAGTTGTAACTGTGACAAAAAAGGTAATTTAGAAAAATAAGAAATAGGTAAGTAAAAAGAACAGAGCTTTGTGGCATCTCTAAATTAATCTTGATCTCGTTTGATGAAAACTCATCTATAACAACTCTATAGTGCGATCCCGACACTAAAAGCAATAAGTTTTGACAGAAGTGCGTTATGCAACACTCTATCCAAAACCTTGGAGATATCCAGATCTGCCACCTTAATTTAGCTAAAGTGAATTAATAAAATTTTTCCGCAAGAAAAGCTAGCAAGTCGCCTGTAGGGCGCCCCCAACGGAAACCATACTAGCGGTCGAACATTAAATTGTTGTACTCTTGATACTTCACAAGATGCAAATTTATTATACATTCCATTACCATACAAATCATAATGCAAATTGAAATTGGACGGTAATTTTTAGCTAGTCTCTTCCATTTTCGGGATTTGTAGTGCCGCATATGTTTGTGCGTTTACATGGTCAAAAAGGCTTTACTGCTTCAAAAAAGTTCGTTTTTACTTCAAATCATTATCGAATATATTTAACGGCTGTGAATAATGTTCGACGAAAATGATTTTACCCTTTCAAAGGCATTCCATGTGAGTTATATTCCATGCAATCCAAAAAAACTGTCGCATTTCAAAAAGTTGTTCGGCAGACACAGTTTGGCCTTCTTTATTTTCAATTTGATGGCTCCTAGTTTCCTTTATGGAATCAAAATAGTAACAAAACCCCGTCTAATTATGGTTGATCATCGTCAAATATTTATTCCTTGGAAATGATTAAGTTCAGGCAATATCAGCAAACATTCTGCGGTAGATTTTTTTCATGTAAACTGTGACGTACCCACTTAGTTTAAATGGCCACAGCCCCAGCTATATCTCGCCCTTTCTTTATCTGATTGTTGATAACATTATTAGATTTTTTTTAGCGATTTCCGGCCTGAGAAATACTTTGTTGAGCTACCTGAAAATTAGGATATACTTGAATTCCTGGAATTCCTAAATGATTTTCTTACATTGGTGTTCATAGCGCAAGGATTCCAAGAATTTTTTTGCGATAATAATTTAGGGTTTTTACGCAAAAAAAAGTTTTCTTTTTTTGTCGAAATTGACTAGAATGTTTCGGGATTCAATAGCTATCAGTTAAAAATAAAATGATTTTAGATTTAGATGATTTAGATTTCTCTACAAAAATAGAAGATTGTTAATAAAAATCGACACGACTTTTTTTATCTTTATATAAGGGGTGATCGATTTCGAGGCTTCTTACTTTTTTAAAGAAAAAAACACAGGAAATTCAAATTTAATGGATAATGATTATTAGCATTTGAACGAACATTCTATGGCTTTTATATTTTAAAGATTATGTCTATCAAATGTTGGCCGTTGCTATGTCGCGGATGGTCCATCTGTTGAGTCCAATTTTCGATGACTCATTCGAGCATTTCGACTGCCAACTGGCGAACGACACGCGTGACGTTTTCCTCCAAGGCCTGAATCGAAGCGGGTTTGTCCGCATAAACTTTAGACTTTACATATCCCCACAGGAAAAAGTCTAACGGTGTGATAGCACACGATCTTGGTGGCCAATCGACCGGCCCAAAACGTGAAATTATGTGGTCACCGAAATGTTCTCGCAATAAATCCATTGATTGATGCCAAACAATAGTAAACAAAAATAAAATGACAGCATGACACTACTCACACGTGATCTGTCAAAAAAAAGGCTATTGAAAAAAGTACCTCGAAATGGATCACCCTTTATAAAGCACAAAATGTGATTGTTTGTAAATTTGTCGGAAAACTGCCTACACCAGGGAACCGATCTTTCTGCCATTTTCACAGTTTGTTATTAGGTATGCAGTTGGAAAATAGGGTACTTATTTTTTTGATATTTGACGTGGGCGTGGCACCTCCCATAAAAATTAAATTTTTATCATCGTGTAGCTTGGTAACAGTAATAGGTATCGCCTTTAACTTTCGCACCCGTAACCTCTATATTAACGTACATAGTTTACAAAAATCTTGACTGGATTAAAATAGTGGGCGTGGTACCTCCCATACAAAGTGACAAAATCTTATCCTGTATCTAGAGAACTGCATTAGGTAGCATCTTGGAATTTCTCACCAGTAACCCCCATATTAACGTCCATAGTCAAGCTAAACACAGGCTGAATTGAAATAGTGGGCGTGGTACCTCCCATACAAAGTGATAAATTATTATCGTGTTCCTGGCGAACTACATTAGATATCGCCTTGAAGCTTTGCATGAGTAACCCCTATGCTATTGCGCATAGTCTATTAAAATAGAAACTGTATTGGGGCAGTGGGCATGGTACCTCCTATACATAGTGAAAATTTATTATCGTGTACCTGGAGAACTGCAATAGGTATAATCTTGAAACTTTGCACAAGTAACCCTCAGACAAATGTACATAGTCTAGCAAAATACAGACTGGATTGAGACAGTGGGCGTGGTACCTCCCATATTTAGTGAAAAATTATTATCGTTTACCTGTTGAACTACTCTACCTACAGTCCTGAAACTTTGCACAATTTAGCCTCAGAGCAAGTTGCTTTGTCCAGCAAAATGATAGTAGGAGTGGTACCTCACATAAAAAGTAAAAAATTGTTATCGTGTTAATACGTATAGTCTAGTAAAAAACTAATTGGATGAAAACAGTAGGCGTCGTACCTCGCATATAAACTAAAACATTTTCAAGGTGAGAATAGCGTGTATTTTCAAGCTAAAGGTTGGACATACTTTTCTTCCGTGTTTATTGTATTTTTTTTGTAAGGGTGTAGCGAAGAGCATCGGGGATAGCTAGTTTTCTATAAAAAAAGTTAAAAAAGTTATATAGTTTTTAAGTTGATCAACTTAAAGTAAGGAACACTTTTCCAGTATCGCGGTAAAAGACACTCGTTGGAAATTCCCCAAAATTATTGCCTGGAATCAAAACCACTCTGCATCTAATTTACGCTAGAAAACATAATCTTAGAAAATTTAAACATTTTCCTGTTAGATAAAACTAAAACGAATCAAACAATTTCTTTTACTAATTTCAGTTTTCAACTCAAAAGAATAAATTAAACAAAATAAACAAAAAAAACTTAAATTGTATATAAAAGTACAAATATAGAAAACAAGTTTATTTGCCTCAGTGGCCAAGTTGAAACAGAAAAAAGAAAAATGTCTACATACGAGTACGTGAACCATAATAAAATACAACTTAACATGCACTCACTAATACACACAAAAACACAAACATTTCGAAAGCACTTCCTTCTAAGGCTTATGTTTAAATAGGGTTGTGTAGGTAAACAGACACTGAGAATACACACACATCTATCTATACATCTATACTTTGCATGAATGCTCTAAGCTTAAATACATACACTTACATGCATGTGTGTAAGTACATACAAACGATAAAAACCCCATACAAGTGTTTGTGCAAGCAAATACGTGCATTCTTCTTTCATTGTAACGTTAGGGATTTGCATACATTTTCAAAACCTTATTGCAGTTTGCCTCTTGTTTGTATTATTATTTGTGGGCTTATATTTAGTTGTATGTTGTGTGTGTTTATTTTTTTTTTCTTCTTTTTTTCTCATGTGTTGAGTTGCAGTTTATTCTATTTTATTGAAAATTCTTTGTTACATTAAGTTTTTTGTAGATGTTTTTATTTCCCTTACATTTTCTTTCTCATTTTCTGCTTGTTTTCTACAACCAAAATATACTTCTGTGTGTGTGTGTGTGTCTGTGTCTGTTTGTGTTTGAGTTTATTTTTACAATTTTGTTTGCGGAAAACATCAACAACAACCGACAAGATACGTAAAAATAAAATATATGGGCGTTTATTGGCAAACATCTGTTTGTACTGCTGGTTAGATTTATGCATTCATGCATCTTATAACTACATTTTCAGTTATTTGTTGATACATACCATCAAAATAAATATTGGTTTTCTTATGTTGCGGGTTTAATTTTAAGTATTTTGCATTTTTAAGATTCAATTAAAAATATTTAAATGGCGTAGTTATGAGTATATCAAGTGTGACAAAGTTTAAATTTGCCACCTTATCTAGGGGAAAGTGTTGGTTCGCATCACGTAAAAACTACTAAATGGATTTTAACAAAATTTTGTAAAGAGGTATCTTGATATCCTCATTCCAATATAGGATACTTCTTTCCACAAAATTATCCTATTTCCAAGAGAAAGTGGAGAAAGAGCAGTGAAAGTACGATTAAAGGTATTGCATACTTAAAGGAATCTTTTATTAACCGACTTCAAAAAAATAATGAGGTTATCAATTCGTCTGAATGTTGCTTTTTTATGTTTGTGCCCGCAGAACTCAGTCATTTCTGAACCGATTTTAAAATTTTATTCTTTATTAGAAAGAAAATGCTTACAGATTGGTCCCATTTTAAAAGAAGTTCAGAATTTTGAAAATTAAAGGCTGTCCCCATACAACATACGTGTTTCTTACGTGTATAAAGAACCGTATAGGGCACCCTATTAAAATTTAAAAAAACTGCATATCACTATAGCTGCCAATAAGAGAAATTAATAAAAAATAAATGAACTGAAAAATAAAGGGTGTCCCCATATGTGCCGTCAATTTAAAAATATGAACCCTTTGAACCATTGTAGACAATCACTTGAAAATTGTACAGAATGTCCAATATTTATAATTAGAAATTAAATATTTATAATTAGAAGTAAAAGGGTGTCCCAATAGTTGATGTAATTTTATGTATATTGCAAAACTTTTAAACCGTAACAGAGAGACGGTTGAAATTTACAAATAACCTCTTTATCTAAGTCCTTTATAACATCAAGTATATAATTTTAATTTGGAAACTAAAGGGTGTCCCCATAATTGATATAATTTTACCTATCTAGCCCTATCTTTTGAACCGTTATAGACAAACACTTGAAAGTTAGACAGAATCTCCACTACTATGTCGCATATAATATTTTAAATTATAAAGTCTTAATAACGAGTGATTTTTTAAGAGCTTGAGAATTTTTTTAAAAAAAAAAACGCATAAAATTTGCAAAATCTCATCGGTTCTTTATTTGAAACGTTAGATTGGTCCATGACATTTACTTTTTGAAGATAATTTCATTTAAATGTTGACCGCGGCTGCGTCTTAGGTGGTCCATTCGGAAAGTCCAATTTTGGGCAACTTTTTCGAGCATTTCGGCCGGAATAGCCCGAATTTCTTCGGAAATGTTGTCTTCCAAAGCTGGAATAGTTGCTGGCTTATTTCTGTAGACTTTAGACTTGACGTAGCTCCACAAAAAATAGTCTAAAGGCGTCAAATCGCATGATCTTGGTGGCCAACTTACCGGTCCATTTCTTGAGATGAATTGTTCTCCGAAGTTTTCCCTCAAAATGGCCATAGAATCGCGAGCTGTGTGGCATGTAGCGCCATCTTGTTGAAACCACATGTCAACCAAGTTCAGTTGTTCCATTTTTGGCAACAAAAAGTTTGTTAGCATCGAACGATAGCGATCGCCATTCACCGTAACGTTGCGTCCAAACGCATCTTTGAAAAAATACGGTCCAATGATTCCACCAGCGTACAAACCACACCAAACAGTGCATTTTTCGGGATGCATGGGCAGTTCTTGAACGGCTTCTGGTTGCTCTTCACTCCAAATGCGGCAATTTTGCTTATTTACGTAGCCATTCAACCAGAAATGAGCCTCATCGCTGAACAAAATTTGTCACATTTGAACATTTCGAACCGAACACTGATTTTGGTAATAAAATTCAATGATTTGCAAGCGTTGCTCGTTAGTAAGTCTATTCATGATGAAATGTCAAAGCATACTGAGCATCTTTCTCTTTGGCACCATGTCTGAAATCTCACGTGATCTGTCAAATACTAATGCATGAAAATCCTAACCTCAAAAAAATCACCCGCTAGTTGATGTAAATTGATGCATATGGCCAAACTTTTGAATCGTTTTAGACAGACATTTGAATTTTACAAAGAATATGTCTTTTAAAATAAGTGTTTAATTTAAAATTGTACATTAAAGGGTGTCCCCTAGGTGATATTGTTTAACCTATGTGGCCATATCTTTGGAACCGTTACTTTTTATTGCTGCGTCAGTAACAATAATTGTAAAAAAATAAATCACCTCATATCTGAGGTAATTTGCCGTATATGGCTTTATCTGCTGAACCGTTATGGATAGATATTTGAATGTACAGAACGTATATTACTATGTCCGTTAGAGCAACAAGTATAAAAGAATTTGATTTGAGTACTATTTCTTACAGATTACTTTCTTTTAAATTTTTAGTTTAGAATTGATGCACATATTTTGTAGTTTTGTAGTCGGTTTTTTTTGCAAGAATTATTTTATAAATACGGTTGAGCAACAGATGGAGCTGTTATAAAATATGAATTGAAAACTGAATATTTTAAGCACGGTTGCGCAATAGATGGCGCTGTTTTAAAATAATCACAAATTATGAATTACTTACTGCCAAAGAGCTAATCGAATAAAATTTGTATTTGTATTTAATTTGAATTTTTACTTTGTGGAATTAAATTATTATTAAAATATTTTAAACAACTTTTAGAGAAATTTACAATAATTTTTAGAATTTTACATATATATCGGAATTTCATCCAGGGGTGGGTACCTTTAAATAAAGTAAATACGAATATGCGAAAGAGGTTTAGAATTTGGTGTGGATTACTTTCAAAGCAAAATATTGTCACGACGCACACAACGTGTATGGGCACAGCTAGAAAAGAATAAATTCTTTTTTCGTTACAATATTTAAACGAGTAATAAGACTTTTTGCTTTACAGCTGTAAGAAACAACTTAAAAAATTTAGTTTTATTCCAAACAATTATTTTCAGGCCTCCGAGAATCTTCTGGACGAAAGAAATTCTGCACGTCTAATTTTGGGCCTCTATTTCGAGCATTGCTCATCGTATGTCGGCGAATAAAACAAACAATGTTGGCCTTCAAAACGTTAATTGTTGTTAGTTTATCAGCATAAACCCGAGACTCTGCGTGGCCCCACAGGAAATAATCTAGAGTTTTCAAAACGCGCGACATGGAAGCCAATTGATGGGACTCTATTTTCAAAAACAACTTAATACCAAATTTCGATCTCAAAAATTTTGTTAGGCAAAAACTGAGCCGCATTGTAGAACATAATTTTGCAAAAAATCACGGGATCAGTTGCCTGAGCTCAATCGGCGAAAGAATGACGAATATTATGCTGTATTTTAAACAGTTGTAGTTCAAGATCTATGTCTCCGACGACTAACCGATAAATTTACATCCTCTTTCATACTCTCCTTTATAGTGGCGATTCCTTTGACATGTTGGTGATATAGCATCATTTAGAGACTATTTGGTATAAAATCTATCCACTGATAGACGGATGGCTTACTGAGATGGACGATTACGTGATTATCGTTAAAAAGCATGCAATCGACTATAAGTTGCGTGAATTAATGACTGATAATTTGCAAGCCTTGTTCAAGCGTCAATATATTCGTAATGATTGGCCAATTCAGTTGACAGTTTTATCGAGTTTAAAAGCCTCTTAAAACAAAACCAAATTGAGAGTAAAAATGGGAATTTTTGTTGCTCGACTAACAAATTTCAATTGGTACAATAATTTAAACTTAAGACCCATGTATAGCTAGGATCTACGATGTGCGATTTAAGGTTATCATAAGCCTTATTAAAACTGACTGCAATATTATATTTATGGCATCTTTTATTTTATCACCACAGGACTTAGTAGAACCAAAGCCCACTTGTTATTGTTAAAGCTTTGTAGTTCATTGTTCGAGTATGTATAGATACCGGCCTTAAAGTCCTACCTTATAGTAACATCCACCAAGATCTGCTTGAATAACATGTTGGAAAAACATTAGTTTTTGTACCTCGGTTTCTCGAAACATAAACCAATTCATACATTTCACCACTTTCTATTTTTTTTTTATATTTGGGCGGAATATCGAAGCTTACCACTTCCTTAACCGGTCCCTTTTCAACCCCCTTCCGTTCTCTGTGGTTATAGAAAACAGAAATTAATTTAAGGAAACCTTAATCGCAAAGAGTCACCTGCTACAATCAGCTTTTAATCATGACTTTAGTGATTTCAGACTGTCGACTGGTAACTGTCGGCTTTCTTTCTCATCACGTAGTCTCTAGTAATTGCAAGCATATGTTCAAGGCTCAGGTCTTCCATTCGAGCCTGCCTACACGTAGTGGTCGTCTCCCTCCACCATTTCAGGTTTAATGAGTCCAGACATTGTAGGACCTTAGCTGGCATTATGCCATTAACCAGCGCTACTCTGGGTTCTGGTCCACAGAAATTCACAGCTGATTCCCCTTTTGCTAGATGGTCTGCTTTTTCATTCCCAGCTGTGCCTATGTTTCCCTTGACCCACATCAATGGTATCTCATTAACCAAGACACATATGTTAAGTTTTAAAACACACTCCAGCTCTACTTTGGAGTCACGTTCACCTGCCTCATACGTTTTATAACCGACTGGTTGTCAACTGCAATAATAACCTTACTCCCCTGAACCCGACATTCCTGCAGGTAAAACAACGCGTGCAGCAGCCCAAGCAATTCTGCCTGGTAAACGAAGACGTACTAACGCAAACCGCTGTCTGGATTTAAATTGATGTAAATTGCTTTGCAACAAACATTTCCTAACTGCAGCCGTTTCACCTCCGAAGGAGCCTGTTGTCCATGTGGCTACTACTTCTACTAGTATCTTTATTTAAAATGGGGATGCTGTAGCTTAAGTGCTTAGCACGTTGACTACTAAGCAATGGTCACGAGTTAAATACTCAGCCGTGGCAACATAAATTTTTCTTTATAATAATGCATATCACAACGCCCTCCTTCGCCGGTATTACCACATAGCACTAAATCGCCGGCGAAGTAAAATAATTATAAATTGGCTATGCTAGCTTCAAACTAATACGCCTAAATAACACCAGAGGCCCTGCACTACTGTTCTAAAAATAAAAAGCTTTACTATCACACTAACCATCGGTCTTATCTACTCCTATCCCTTTTCGAAGGAAGTAACACATTTAATATAGGCATAAATTGCCTCAGTGTTACTTCTCTTAAAAAAAAAAACTAATGAAAAATATTATTCTTTTATAAAACCTTTGTTAAAAAATTTGTATGTAAATTTATTTTATGAAATTGTCTCTAAAGATTTTTAAATTAAAACAACATTAGTGCCAATTGTACACCTAATACTGAAATCCAATTAAAAATCTTTAATATGCCGTTTATCAAAGTCAAAAATCCTAATTTTGTAGCAAAAATTTTCACTCAGTTACCAAAATATTAAAACCCTTTGGGCAATTTGAAATAATTTTCAAATATAAATTACCAAAAAGTAATAAATGAAATAATACCTCAAGAGAAACTTTTAACATTTATTTTGCCACAAAAGTTATTATAAATTTCATTTTTGTTACTGTCAATACGATGTGACTTTAATATGTTTACAATTTTTATTTATATTTGACAAAACATATTTTCCGCATGCCTAGAGTCGGAAAAATAAATGTAAACAAAGTGAAATGGATGGCTGGCTGTGATGACTATCAACACAATTTTAATAAATAGCAGTTCACACAGCTAAATGTTGTTAAAAACAACAACAACAACAATTACATTGGCAACATTTATCGTATAAAGAGCTTGCGATTTGGCAATATAAAGCAATTTAGAAATATAAAAATTACAATTAATTTTTTTTGTGTGTTAACGAAATGAAAATAAAAATAATTAAAACACGATGTCAGCAACAAAATAGATTTGTTAAAATTGTTATTATTGTAGGAAATTATTTTAGATTTTATATTTTATTTTTTCAGTTCCATTATTAGGTCACTTATATTCTGAAGCACTCGTTGCCCTAATGTTAACAACAACTGCAAACGTTTTCCAAAATTACGGAATTCCGACGACGGATTCTGATAGAGGAGAGCAAAAAAGAAAAAATATATGTGGGTCGGCGTTTTGAAAAATCACATCGGAATTTTATTTTTGAGGCAATTAAAATTTCTCAGCTCTAGTCTGTTCTTTCAGCATAGCGGCATAAAAAACTATGTTTTATTAACATCTTAGGTGTAGCGTATATTTACCAACTTTGCAGACAGTGTTATGGCAGTTATTATTGTAAAACAAATTAACCCTCTAACTAAAAAATAAACCGAAAAATGGCCGTAAATTTTTGTTATAACTCGTATGTCAGAACACACCAAAACCCAAAATTTAGCAAAGAGACCAAAAACCAATTAAATTCAAGATTGCCCGTTAACGTTTATGTGGGAGAGTTAGAGCGTTAATAAGTTCTACAAAAATATTTGAAATAACATTTTCTACAACGTTGCTGCTGAGCACACTCTACACCTTAAATGTAAAGAAAACAAAGTTTTATATAAATTCAAGATTAACCCCTAAAGGGCAATCTGGAATTTGTTTGTGTTAAGTTTTGGGTGTGTTCTGACATATGTAGTATAGTTTTATGGCCAACATTTTTACACAAAATTTTATCCTCTCCCTTCTTCTTTTTTTGGGGTATTTTTTACAATTTGTTAGAACAATTCACAAAATGCAGTTAGAGGGTTAATATGTGCTACAAAAATATTTTCCATAATATTTTCTACAAAGTTGCTAAACATACCCTACACCTCAGATGTAAAGAAAACATAGTTCTATATACCGATATGCTGCAAGAACAGGCCAGAGCTGGGAAACTTTAACCGACTCTAAAATAAAATTCCATGTGGTCTCCTTTACCAGATTTAGTTGTTGGAACACCGTAATTTTTTTTTTTTTTCCTAAAAACTCATTGTAATGGGTCATAGAGAAATATTTTGTTGTAAATAACAACCACTTCTTTAGCATAAGAACTATCGATTTCGATAACTATGTGATAATCAATCTTCGATTACTTGGAAAATTTCACGGAATAACTTTGGCTAACGTGCCTATAAAATATAGCTGGTGCTAGAATTAAAGAAAAGCGACCATCATTTGCGTCGAATTTTTGTTGATTCTGCTCATTTCACAGAAAATATTTTTTTGTTGGTGTTCTCTTGAAGCATTAATATTCTGTAATATGATTCTATAACATGCATACTTCTCATTGTGTTTTGTAGAATTTTATTACTTATAGAGTATTTTTGGGCTCTCTAAAATTAGGAAGAAGGTTTCCTGATGATCTGGCCTGAGCAACCAGTGAAATACGTATAGGGACTAGCTCTTTTCCCCAACAAATAAATTGCATTTTTATTATAAAACGTTATGGGTAATTAGCATAATATTAATTAATATTTTGAAATTAGTTTTAAATTTTAATTCAATTAATTTTTTAATAGATTTAAACATATATTTCTTTAAAACAGAACAAAAAATTTCTAATTAAACAAATAATTGAATCAATTGATTATTTAATTAAATTTTAATCTAAAACCAATTAAATATAATTTTTAAGGATTTTTTTTTCTGTGTTGATACTGGCTTGTTTATTGATAAAGCTGATTTCTGGTTAAATGGTTACGTCAATAAATGAAATTGCCATTTGTGTAGCGAAAACAATAATCAAGCCGTTAACGAAACACCATTACAGCCATTAAAATTTAAAAATTCATCGCTCCTTATTTGTTTCAAAAAGGAGAAAGGAGCTGCCGTTACAGTGAATGGAGAGCGCTATCGCTGAAGTTTCGTTTTTAAAAATTAATCAGCTAAACATTAACGACGCTTAACATTAACGAGGGTATTTTGCCAATCAAGCCGGACATTAGGCCAAAAATTAATTTTGAGAAAAGTAAAAATTTAAGTACGCAGCTCGACAGATAACAATTCTGCATCGTATAGTGAATTTTCAAGGCTTTTGCTTGAGATTTTTATTGACTTTAAACGATTTTGAGAGGTTTGCAATATATTTTTTGGTGGCTAAACGAATAAAGATTTTGAATTGATTTTTTTTTCTGTGAAAGGGTTTATTAGTAGCTACTTATGATAGTTTTTAGACATTTTTTTTTTTTTAATTTTTAATGATAAAAAAATTTCGTTCAAAATTAAAAAAAGGTTTTTTTTGTAAAATTGTTTGTCAAAAAAAGAAGTGAAAATCTTTTTAGGAGTAATCTCCATCGCGATCCTAAAAATGTTATATATCACTACAAAACTTACGATCTCTACTTTTATACTGTAAAAAAACGTAGCGCGTTTATGCGCCATTTTTTTTTTGCGATTTTTTTAAAATTTTACCTTTTTATGTTATTTATTTAAATCATTACATCTAACACTGTTATTACCTGTACAAAAAACAATTTAAATATCAAAAGATAGATAGACATATATGCCCTTTTTTCGGGTTATCTACTTTACACGCCAGAATTCGCCTATTTGAGAGCATATTACACCTTCCATATAAACTGTCAGTGAAAAAATGGCAAATAAAATCTGATGTGGACAAAGCCTTTGTTAACGCGAGGAAAAAAAATATCCAAGAAAAATTTAGAAGTGAATTAGGACTAATAGTGGGTGTACCGAAAGCTGGATTTGGAAACACCAACGATGGTAACACTAGCAGAAGATTTTTTTTTCAATCCTGAATTAGCTGCAGAAATAACTGGAATTGTGTTTGGTTTTATATACCGAATCAAGGTTATTATTGAAGTAATATAAAGTGCTTAAAAATCATTGAATCTTTTTTTAATGATAACGATTTTGTTTTTATATATAATTTTCACAGAAAGCATATATTTAACGAGTACAGAAAAAAATCATAAAATTTTACAAAATGTTTGCAAAAAACGCTGGTTTTTTAGTGAACCGTTTTAAAGAGTTAATCTACTTGGGGTGTTATTTAGTGAGAAATCCCCGGAAGTCTCTCTAAGGCCAAAAAAAAATAGTTTGTCAGTATGTAATTTTAGTATCGGAAGAAATGAAAAATCAGTTATAATTCGGATACTGAAACAGCATTTACACTCATAAAAAACGTGGAAAAAATTTGAAACTTTAAACGGCTTTAGTGTAAAATTTACTTGTTTACCCTTAGGCCCCAGCACTACTTTGGAGTCACGTCCACCTGCCTCATACGTTTTATAACCGACTGGTTGTCAAGTGCAACTGAAACCGACATTTCAGCAGGTAAAACAACGCGTGCAGCAGCGTTCACATATAATAAATTATTCATAAGTATAATTTATATAATGGAATCATAATACATTGGTCTTAGATTATGGTTCCCTTAATCATGTTTTTTTCTTTGCAGAAAGGCACTAAAACCATTTGATTTTAATTTTTCAAAATTCGTCAATTATTACAAATTCTTAAACATTAACTTTATTTAATAAATTAATTATTTAGGCTTAAGTTCTTAATTATAAAAAGATAAAGAAAAATTAGATACCAGCAAAGCAGAATGCATTTTCTAGACAGCTACGTCCGTCGTCAGTACTCTTCAAAGAAATAGAATCTGAGAAATTTTAATTTTATATTATATTTCTCAGATTCTGTTTCTTTGATAAGTTTGTTTAAATAGAAAATTAATAACAATTGAAACTACCAGGTAGATTGATACAAAGAGTACTGATGACGGACGTAGCTGTCTAGAAAATGCATTCTGCTTTGCTGGTATCTAATTTTTCTTCATCTCTTTATAATTAATTAAGAACTTAAGCCTAAATAATTAATTTATTAATTCAAAAATAGCTCAAATAAAAATTCATATAATTAACTTTATTTATTATTTTGCAAAAAATGAAAATATTGTAAACTCTCTTTTGCAATATTTTCATTTACAAACAGCTACTAATAGCATTTTGGGATAAACGGACAAAATAAACATTTTGACTTTAACATTTTGACACCAATCTTTAGTTTGATTGCATGCTAGATTGCTTTCAATTTACACCGTTCTAAAATAAAAACTTTACAACTTACATTGACCAAAAAGGAATGTAAGTAAAGCTTTTATAACATTAAGTAGTAAAAACTTTCTTACACTGACATGAGTTAATAGATGTGTCAAAGTTTGACATTTTACGACAGTTGCTTTGATAAGGTTGTAAAGATAGATTTTATGAGTGTTATTTAAAAAAGTTCGTTTTTTATTACCTCAAAATTAATAAAAGTGTAACTCAAGTTAACAAAGACAAAGAATATGAAACTATAAGTTGAGAGGTAAAGTTCTAAAATAAACATAAAATTAAAAGTGATCCTTAAATTGACTTCTTATTTGGGCTCTAGGTCACTGTCTCTATTTAAATAAAACTCTTTTTTGTTTTATTAAAACACATTTGTTGAAAATTTTTATATTCGATATTTCGAACACCTTCGGTGTTCTTCTTCAGGAACTAAAAGTATACAAGACAATAAAACAACTTAAAAAACACACAAAAAACAACATTTATATTTTTAACAGAAAAAATAAAAATATTGAAAAATATTTAATTATAAAAATTGCCTTACTTTGAGTAAAGCTGTCAATATCCTACAAAAGCTAAACTTAAAACTACGTTAACTTTTTTGATAAAATGCAGGAAAGCTGGTTTAATTCCAAAGTTTATTATGAATTCTACCAAAAATGTTGAAAAACTTTTTAATTTTAACAATCAATTACAACCCGAAATAATATTAAAAACCAAAAACCTTCTGGAAAAATACATTGAGCATTTTCACCTAAAAATTCTCAACTTAATAATTAAACTTAAACATAAAGAGATAAATAAAAACAATAAGGATTTAGAAGAAAATATAACACACATACAACAAAACATTTTGGAAGAAGATTACAAGTTATTTTTTGAAAGTGAGAACATAATTTATGAAAGTATTAAGAGAAAAAGAACAGAGATACAAATCAAAAAATTTGACGAACTGAAAACCTTACGAAATAAAAAACCACACATAAAGTACAACAAAGATTGGTTTATAAATAAGACAAACATAGAAATTCCAACAAATGTACAAAGATTATTATCATTAGGCCCTAAATTTGCTCTGCCAATCGAGAAACAACAATTTCCCATTTTCAAATGCATTGCCGACGGAGAAGACATTATTCAAACCAACAAAGAAAAAGAGAAACAAGAGATAGCAAGAACTAAACTTGTAATGACGATGGATAATTACCTTAATAAAAGATCATTAACTCCAAGAGAAAGAGATATTACTAGTACAGTGGAACAAACTAAGCAATATTTGAATAAAAATAAAAATGTTTTAATACTCAAAGCAGACAAAGGTAATACTACCGTAGCAATCGAAAAAGTTGAATATGAAATAAAGATGAGGAATATTTTACAAGATATGTGCACGTACAAAAGACTAAAAATAGATCCAACTACAAAACTACAAACACGTAATAACATTTTAGTAGAAAAATTATTCAAATTGAATATAATTGAAATATTGGATAAATATAAATTAACTACCACTGTTGCCACTGCACCAAGATTTTATGGACTCCCTAAAGTTCATAAGGAAGACATGCCACTTAGACCTATATGTTCATCAATTAATTCTCCATCATACGGTCTATGTAGATACGTAGTCAATATTCTTAAAAATCTAACTAAAGACTCAAAATATAATGTTAAAGACGGAATAGAGTTAAAAAATAAATTAACAAATATATCCCTTGCCGATGACGAAGTCTTAGTTTCATTCGACGTTGTATCCCTGTTCCCTAGCATACCTGTTAATTTAGCATTAGACATAATCAACAAAAAATGGGATAATATTTCTTCATTCACTAAAATACCTAAAGATTTATTTTTCGACATAATACATTTTTGTATAAAAGAAAATCGATATTTTAAATATAATGACAAAATTTATGAACAATTAAAAGGAATGCCTATGGGGTCCCCAGCATCACCTGTTATCGCAGACATTGTAATGGAAGAGTTATTAGATACTACGCTAGAAAGATTAAAACATAAACCAAATGTAATTTACAAATATGTTGATGATTTATTCTGCATAACAAAAAGGAAGGATGTTGAAGAAATTCTTGAAACCTTAAATAGTTTTCACAGACACATTAAATTTACGATGGAATTAGAGAAAGAGGGAAAATTACCATATTTAGATGTATTAATTATAAGACAACAAAATATAATATCAACTGATTGGTATCAAAAACCGACTGCTTCAGGACGTATTATTAATTTTTACTCGAATCACCCAAAATATGTGATAATCAATACAGCACGAAATTTCGCGAAAAGAGTTTTTCAAATAAGTGACACAAAATATCACAAAGAAAACATTAAGAAAGTAAAGAAAATTTTACAAAAAAACAGTTTCTCTTTTATGACGGCAATGAACATCATAACAAACGCCAAAAAAGATCTCAAGACCACGCCAGTATTAAAACAGGAAAGAACCTATAAATCTATGACGCATGTCCCAGGTTTTTCAGATAGAATAGTACGATCTAATATTTACGATAAACAACAAGTCAATATTGCACTAAAAACTGACTTCACCTTAAATATGCTGTTTTCAAACACTAAAACGAAGATTGACAAATTAGACAAATCAAACGTAATATACAAAATACCTTGCTACGGAGACGGGTCGAATGATTGTAAGAAAATATATATTGGAACGACAAAGTCGAAGTTAAGGACAAGATTGGCTGCACACAAGTCAGATTATAAAACCAGAAAGGGAACTACTGAACAGAAAACAGCGTTAGCAGCCCACTGTGCAATGAGTAAACATTCTCCAAATATAGAAAATGCAGTAATATTACAGCAAGAAAATAATTACAAGAAGAGATACATAATTGAAATGCTACATATTATTAATACTCCCGAGGACAGAAGGATGAATTATAAGAGAGACACGGAAAATTGCGCGCACACGTACAGACATATATTAGCAAAATATACACAAAAAAAACTTTAGTAGGCATAATACTCCCATTGTAGGATATTGACAGCTTTACTCAAAGTAAGGCAATTTTTATAATTAAATATTTTTCAATATTTTTATTTTTTCTGTTAAAAATATAAATGTTGTTTTTTGTGTGTTTTTTAAGTTGTTTTATTGTCTTGTATACTTTTAGTTCCTGAAGAAGAACACCGAAGGTGTTCGAAATATCGAATATAAAAATTTTCAACAAATGTGTTTTAATAAAACAAAAAAGAGTTTTATTTAAATAGAGACAGTGACCTAGAGCCCAAATAAGAAGTCAATTTAAGGAAGTCTTTTAAGGTCGAAAAATATCAAATAAACACATTAAAAGTGATATTTATGGTGTAAAATTTTTTAATAATTTTTGATTTGTGGCCTTTTTAACCGACTTCAAAAAAGAAGGAGGTTATCAATTCCTCTGAATGTTGCTTTTTTATGTATGTAACCGCAGAACTCAGCCATTTCTGAACGGATTTTAAATTTATTACTTTATTTGAAAGGCTATGCTTTCGTTGGTCCCGTTTTAAAAACAGTTCATTATATTAAAAATTAAAGGGTGTCCCCATACAACATACATGTGTTTTACGTGTATTAAGAACCGTAAAGGGCACCAAATTAAAATTTTGAGAAATTGCGTGTCGCTATAGCTCCCAACGGCAGAAATTAATAAAAAATAAATTTAAAATTTAAAGGGTATCCCCATAGGTGCCGTAATTTGACCTATATATGCCTGTCTTTTAAACCGTTATAGACAAAACCTTGAAAGTTTTACAGAATGTCGATTACTATGACCGTTATAATAAAATGTATAAATATTAATAATTTTAAATTAAAGGGTGCTCCAATAGTTCATTTAATTTGATGTATATGGCCATACTTTTGAACAGTTGTACACAGACCTCTGAAATTTACAAAGAACCTGTATTGCTAAGTCTGCTATAACAAAAAGTATACAATTTGAATTTAGAAATAACAGGGTGTCCCAATAGTTATTGTAAATCTATGTATGTGGCTAAACTTTTTAACTGTTATAGACAGACAGCTGAAATTTTCAAGGAACCTGTATTCCAAAGTCCACTATAGCAACTATACAATTTGAATTAGAAATTAAAGGGTGTCCCCATAAGTTATGTAATTTGATCTATATGGCCCTATCTCTTGAACCGTAAAACACACACACTTGAAAATTAGGCAGAATGACCACTACTTTCTCTGGTATAATAACAAGTATAAATATTTGGAATTATTATGTAAAGGGTGTCCCAATAGTTCATGTAATTTTATATATATGGTCAAACTTTTGAACCGTAATAGACAGACAGTTGAAATTTACAAAGAATCTTTGTGACCACGTCCTTTATAACAACAGGTCTTTAATTTAAAATTGTAAATTAAAGGGTGTCCCATTATGAAATGTTATTTGATCTATGTAACCCTATCTTTGAAATCGTTATACACAGAGGCTTGAATGGTGTCCCCATAAAAGACGGATGCTGGTGAAAATAGCTTAACTTTTGAACAGTAATAATGAGAGGCTTGACATTCACATAGTCTTTACTTCCTTTCCCTCTAGTTTTGGCGCATATTTTATTTGGTTTAAATCTAAATCTTACAGATTACTTCTTACATTTTTAGTTTAGAATTGGTGCGCTTCTATCTGTTTTGAAGTCGGTTTTTTTGCAAGAATTATTTGAAAATAAGTTTTTCTTAATTTAAAAATACATACATATACAACATACATATACTTCACAAAATTAAGGTGACATTCTATTTTTTTACAAAACAAATTTATATATTCATCAATATCTATTGTTTCCAAATATACAGTAATATATCGATACCTTAATATAGAAAGGTCCTAACTAACGTTTTTCCTACTTTACAGGAGAAGGAAAAAACTTAATTAAAATTGTAGTTTTGTAGTCGCGAATTATTCTTTAACGCAAGTTTTTATTAAATTCTTCTAGCTTTTTAATGCTGTAACATTTTTTTAATTATACATATGTATTAGAAGATCATCTATCCTAATATGCAAAAAAACTCGATTTAAAAAAAAAAAACGTGTTAGGGCCTTTATATATTAAGGTAACGATATGTATTATATTTTTTACAAATTCACATACAATGAAACCGATTATTTCAATTCCGAAACAGCTTCTCTGTTTGGTTTTTTTTACATTTTTTTTAATGGGTATTTTTAGTTTTGAAAGACAAAATCAGAGCAACCCAAGCTGGTTAAATATTGTGGGTAAGGCAAGAATACCCTAAACCATAAAGCATCAATCACATCTGTGCCTGCCAGCTGATGGCAAGAGCGGCTCTTGTCGTAACGTAGTCGAGGGTATAACTACTCTTTGCTCGACTTTATTTAGCTTACACTGAATCAAATTTCTTAGGTAATATTAATGAAAAAAATTAGTTGATCCTTAACCACAAAAATATTTAAAACAATTTAATTTTTTTGTTTTCAAATCTATACACAATTAATTCATATCAACTAACTTTATTCAAATACATAACAGAATTTCGTTTGTTAAAAACATATTTCAATAAAACTTTAAAAAACTTATAAAATTTAAATGAAATTTTGTTCAATTAACAAAAATTAAATTAAAATAGTAGTAAAAAATTCTAGGAAAAAATTCTAGTTAAATTTACGTCCCTAAAAGAAGTTGATGTGACTAATTTATCCGTTGATTTAACAAAATTTTCGTTTTTATTTTATTGTTTTAGAAAATTTTTTATATAGAAAAATGAAAAAAGAGCTATAAAATAGAAGAAATTTTTGGGAATTTAAATATTAATTATTTAATATTATGCTAATTACCCATAACGTTTTTTAATAAAAATGCAATTTATTTGTTGGGGGAAAAGAGCTAGTTCCTATACGTCTTTCACTGGTTGCTCAGGCCAGATCATCAGGAAACCTTTTTCCTAATTTTAGAGAAGCCAAAAATACTCTATAAGTAATAAAATTCTAAAAAACTCAATGCGAAGTATGCGTGTTAATAGAATAATATTACAGAATATGAAAGAAAATTATTTGAGTTTACATATAAAATAGAAAATTTTTCCAATTTATATATTTCTTTAAACATTTATGGCAATAAATAAATTTTGTTTTCGGTAAATTACGGTGTGTTGTGCAAATTAAATTTAAGTGAATAAATTATTCGAATACATTTTACACTATTAGCGATTTGGAATTGATATATGTAGTTTCGTAAAGAAAACAAGAAAAACTTTAAAATAATATCAAATGCCCGGAACAGGAACTGAAAGCCTTATTCGTTTATTCCTCTTAAAACAGGTGTAAAGGTAATAAGGCATTAATGTTATGTAGTTTTATTTTCAGATTATGTTGCAGATTTTTATCTTTTAAAGATAAAATTTATCTTTTAAAGATAAAAATTTAATAAATAATATCTAATAATTTTAATTTAACTTATTTTTTTATCAAATCTACACCCTATAAAATAACAAAAATTAAAGTCATATTAAAGAAATTTCTTCAATAGAACGTATTTGATATAACTATTTTGTTTTTACTAAAATTGACTGTAGATTTGACTAAAAAGTTTGTTAGTTGTATAATAATCTAATTTTCTTCAATCCTACACCCCATTTTACAGTATTTAGGTAAATTTTTGGTTCAGTGTATAAATAAAACTACCCCTATACATGAGGCAGTTTGATTTCTAGTATAAGAGTTATATATAAAAGTTTTGGACTGATCCACATCCAGTTTTAATAAAGACTAACCTCTGTATGGTTGGAGATCTTTTGTCCGAATTTCATATATAAAAACTAGCTGTGCCCACACACGTTGTGTGCGTCCTGATAATATTTTCTTCGATTTTGCTTTGAAAATAACCCACACCAAATTTTAAGACTCTTAATTTTATAGTGCTTTACTTATACGTATTTACTTTATATAACCAAAATTTAGTTGCGTTCTTAAAAGGAAACACAACTGGCAAATAAATAGGTACTATTACGTATGGCAATTTTTTTCAGTTGCCATAAAATTATCGATAATGTGATTTTGACAGTCTAGCAACTGGAAATAAATATAAACAATTGAATAGTTTTTAATAAACAACATTAAGGCCCATTATTATAACTTGCCTTTAAAGTACGTTTTAGTTAAATTTCACTTTTGCTCAAGTGAGCGATAAAGTGAACAATAACTATTTTTCGTTATTACAACTTCATTGTAAAATAAAATTAAAATTTTTGAAAGTATGGTAGTACAAGAAGAAACACCGACTATTTTTGACAAAATAAAATAAACGTAGTGGCAACACCATACCTTTAATTTATTAGTTTACTTTCAACAATTCACAAATTAGTTATCGGTGCAACGAACAAACGAAAATATTTTATATACAACAAACGAGATCTGTTTTCCATTTTTATTTTTCAATGCCAAATTAAATTAACATGAATTTATATTTCTTCATAGATTAGAAAATACGGTAACTTTATAGACGACAAAACATGGCAAATTCAAACTCTTATATCTGATGTTAAAAGTTAAAGGCAAGATATTCTTCCTTTAGTTTATTAGTCACTTCTAGCTTTAAGTATACTTATAATAATGAAAAACTACTTATCTCCCTGATAAAATCCTAACTTCAGCTAATGGCAAGTTATAATAATGGGCCTAAATATAATATAAAATAAAATATTTCATGTCTACAGTTTTGATTCTTTTTGAAATTAATAACCTTTAATTTAAAAATGTGCCTAAACATACTCGTAAATTTAATATAAGCATATCATCATATTCCAGCCAAGGCTATAAATCTAAAAAGAAAAAATACAATTCTCCTCATCCACCTAACGGTCCTCCCGTAAATTACAACCCCCTTTTGAGCATGAAGCCTTTGGGCTTAGTATACTGTACCAGCATTACAGCAGCTATTTTTAGTCCATTTTCATCAAATATCGAAAAGCTGGGAACAAGTGCTGATAAAATATGTCTCTATAAAAATTCGTATCATCGTTATTCATTTGTTACATTGCAGTTGCCATGTGTGGTATTACGTGAGCCACGCAGGAAGGGGGCCATGATACTTCCGTTGTCTGAATGAGATGAATCAAAATAAACATAGTTTTTGTGCAGTTTTTACTTAATAATCTGTAGTTGCCAGTTTCCAGTTGCCATACGTAATATAATTTCGGCAACTGACAATGCAACTGAGGTTGGATTGCCATCCATAATAGACCTATTATATAAAATTCTAAAATTCTAAAAATTATTGTAAAACTCTTTCAAAGTTGTTTAAAATATTTTAATAACAATATAATTCCACAAAGTAAAAATACAAATCAAATACAATATTTTTAATCTGGCTATTTGGCAGTAAGTAATTCATATCTTTTCATTATTTTAAGACAGCACCACCTGTTATGCAACCTGTGTAAAATATCCCGCTATCAATTCATATTTGTCATTACTTTACTGTTCAAAAATAACAGATGCCGTAAAGTATGCAGTACCTTCAAATCGGTAAAAAAATAGGCCTACTTTCACTGCTATTTCTCCACTTTAACTTGGAAGTGAGGTACCTCCTCACAAAATTTTATTAAAATCCATCCAGTCTTTACCTGATGCGAACACAGACAGGAAATCAGCTACTGTTTTATTAGATGCATAGCTTCTGAAATTTTTCATTTTCATCAACTATAAAATTAATTGCGTTTTGTCCTTTTTGCTTTTTTCTCAGTTTTTATATTCTTCCATTTATACATCTATAGTTGTGTTTGTATTTTAAAAACTTCTACTGATTATTTCCGTGATATTTTTCTGTTCTTTCCGTCACGTCCATTTCAGTTTTATCCATACATTTAGCAATCTTTTAACTTCTAGTCTATTTTTACCCAAATGTTAATGTACGTTAATCCTAGTGTCGTGTCTGTCGGTATGCGTTTTTATATAACATACATACGAGTAGTATGTATACATATATTGCATTGCACGTCCGCGCAACGTTTGTTGATGTCATTGCAAACGACCATTAAAGTGACGAATTAAAAAAAAATGTTTCAAGAGTAAGACAAAGTCTACAATTTAGCAGTGTGTTGATTTGAAATGTTAACAAATGACACAAATCTGGGTAAATAGAAATTTACGACAAAGGGGAGCTGCTACAAATATTGTTGTACACACACACACACACACACACAAATACAATTTGCTTAAATAAACTACAATATAAACATTAAGTCTAATGCTTGTGTCAATAAGTGTTTTTTTTTTTAGTACGTGTGTAATAAATATTGAATAGAGTTTGCGATTGACAAGTTGTATATGGGTTGTTGTCGTCAGTTCTTGTTCATTTATATTTGTTTAAGATTTTAGAAAATTAAAATTTAAGCAAAAATTTAAGAAAAGTTATTTATTTAGAAGTTTTAATATAAAAGTTTTTTGAAAAAACCCAAATTAAAAAAAAACTCAAATTAATAAATTCACACCCATTTCTTTTCATTTACTAACGTAAAATGAAAGAATATGGGACAGGTAATCAAAGTCTAATGCAACGTATGGACGTTACAATCTGTTGTACAACCAATTCTAGGAATCGGCTGTATGCTTGGCTACAAACGACACAATTTTGTGTGCGATTTTATGTACAACTTCATTTAGCAACCCAGCTCTCTCAAAGTAAGATGTCGTTCAATATGCTGTAATTGACATCGTCCGCAATAATACTTAACATTCAATGTTAACTGCAAGGTGGTCAAAACATTACTAAACACAGTTTTTGTGTTTAGTAATGTTTTGGCCACCTGAAACTGTGCGCAAGAGGGAGACAAACGATGTTACGTGTTGGTAGAATTTGACAAAAAATTAAAATTTTCTGATTTTTCGTACAACCGACACATAACTTCAACTACAATCAGCATAGAGACGATACAATTTGAGTGCAATTCGCGTACAACCTCTCTTTCTATATACGTTGCTTAAGAGCACCATATTATGATTGAATTATATGGTTGCTCTCAAACAATATTAACATAATAATACTTATGTCATGTTAGAACCATATTATTGTCTGTCTTAAAAATAAAATTGTAAAATATAATATGACCATATTATAATTGAATTTAATTTTATTATGAAATAAATAAAATAAATATATTGTAATACACAATTATGCTCATATAATTAAGTTACTCATATGGTTGTACTAAAAATTGTTTAAAAAAAAACTCGTTGTGTGCGATCTTAGGTATTTACTTTATAAAAAGGCACCCATCCAGGGATGGATAATATAGTAATTCTAAAAATTATTTCAGAGCTCTGTAAAAGACAGACAGGAAATAAGTTACTCATTATTTTAAAACAGCACCATCTTAAAATATACTGCTTTCAAAAACAAAAGACGACTTAAAGTATGCAGTACCTAATCGGTAAAAAATCGGCGTACTTTCACTGCCTTTTTTCCCCTTTTCTTTTGGAAATAAGATATTTAAAAAAGTATCCTACATTGTAATCAGGATACTAAGGTACCTCCTCACAAAATCTTGTTAAAATCCATGCAGTAGTTTTTACGTGATGCGAACACAAAGAGAAAGACGGTCAGAGAGACTAGAAATGAGTTACTATTTTATTATATGTATTTTGCTTCCTGACAATATTTTGCTTTGAAAGTATTCCACACCAATTGTAAGACCCTTACTTTTAAAGTGCTGTATTTACTTTTATAATTAAGTTTCTAAGTTTTAGGTCTTTTTTATAGAAATGTTTTCAATTTATTTTTATATTCAATATTTCACTACACCATTTTTTTTTGTAGCGAAATATTGTATATAATAATTCTTGCAAAAAACCGACTACAAAACAAATATAAGTGCATGAATTCTAAACTAAAAATTTAAAAGAAAGTAATCTGTAAGAAATAGTACTCAAATCAAATATTTTTATACTTGTTGCTCTAACGGACCTAGTAATATACGTTCTGTACATTATAATGTCTATCCATAACGGTTCAGCAGATACAGCCATATATGACAAATTACCTCAGATATGAGGACACCCATTATTTTTTTACAATTATTATTACTGACACAGCAATAAAAAGTAACGATTACAAAGATATGGCCATATAGGTTAAACAATATCACCTAGGAGACACCCTTTAATGTACAATTTTAATTTAAACACTTATTTTAAAGGACATATTCTTTGTAAAATTCAAATGTCTGTCTAAAACGATTCAAAAGTTTGGCCGTTGCATCAATTTACATCAACTATTGAGACACCCTTTATAATTTAAAATATTTATAAATGTTATTATACGGGACATAGTAGTCAAGTGTGTTTGTCTACAACGGTTCAAATTTAAATTATATACTTGATGTTATAAAGGACTTAGATATACAGGTCCTTTGTAAATTTCAACCGTCTCTCTGTTATGGTTCCAAACTTTTGCAATATACATAAAATTATTTCAACTATTGGGACACCCTTTAACTTCTGATTATAAATATTTAATTTCTGATTATAAATATTGAAAATGCTGTCCAATTTTCAAGTGATTGTCTACAATGGTTCAAATGGTTCATATATTTAAATTGACGTCACATTTGGGGACACCCTTTAATTTTTAAGTTTATTATTTTATTAATTTCTGTTATTGGCAGCTATAGTGATATGCAGTTTTTTTAAATTTTAAAAGGGTGCCCTTTACGGTTCATAATACACGTAAAAAACAGGTATGTTGTATGGGGACACCCTTTAATTTTCAAAATTCTGAACTTCTTTTAAAACGGGACCATTCTGTAAGCATTTCCTTTCTAATAAAGGAAAAATTTTTAAAATCGGTTCAGAAATGACTGCGTTCTGCGGGCACAAACATAAAAAGAGCAACATTCAGACGAATTGATAACCTCCTTCTTTTTTTGATGTCGGTTAAAAAATAAAATAAATTGAAAACATTTTTTTAAAAAAGACCTAGAGCTTAAAAACTTAATTATAAATTTATTAAACAGGTCAAAAACTACAATAATTGTTTATGTATTTACTTTATATAAAAGCACCCATCCCTGGATAAAATTCTAAAATTTATATAAAAACATAAAAATGATTGTAAAGCTCTATTAGGATTTTATGTCAAAAAATAAATAATTCCTGCACTTGCTCTTAAAAATAAAATTAAAAAATATTTTTTTTTTACTTTTTTCAGCATAACTTATTTAGCAGTCCCTGAATTTTCACTAACAATGCATGTAAGGAGAAATTGTAGCTACCATAAAACTGAAAAACTTTGGTGAATACACCAATAGAATCTGAACGTTTTTAGCTAGGCATCTTAAATTTCTCATTAACCACTTTGTTCTTTAAAAATTAAAAGTACTGATAATTTTATCAAAAAACAACCAAAAATCACCAAAAAATACTAAATACTAGCTGTGCCCGACACGTCGTAGCTAACCTGACATAATATTGTACGATTTTGGTTTGAGTATTTAAGAATTTTCTTTGCATAGAAGTGCTTATTCCTGAATAAATTTCTAAAATTTATATAAAATTCCAAAATTATTGTAGTGTATTGTTAATAGTGTTATAACATCCCGCTGGCAAAATCAATAGGTGTTTGTCAAATTTGCAGTACCATTAATTCGGTAAAATTCTATGCTTTCACAAATTTTTCTCTATTTTCTCTTGGAAATGAAGTATATTCGTGGAAAAAAGTATCCTATATTTGAACGTGGATAAAAAGGTACCCCCTCACAAAATTTTATTAATATCCATCTAGCGGTTTTTACGTGATGCGAACACAGCCAGACAACAAATCTAAAAATTCCTATTTTGTATTCCATTTCGATTACTAACTGCACCAGCAACAAAATTTTCAAGTACAAAAATTGTCCCGTTACAGTTTTATTATATCTATAGATTTAAATGACAAAAGGATATTATTACTTTATGCATTTGACTTTTAAACACAACAAAAAAAAAAAAACAACGAAAAAAATAACTATTGAGTGAAAAACTAGCAATAACTACATTTCAAGAATAGCAATATCTCATAAAAAAGAAGAATAAAAATCCAAAAATCCAACTCAAACATCATCTTCTGAGAAAAGGTAATAAAAAAAAACACTTTTCAACATTGCCTTGCACAAAAAGAAAACAACTTTAAATCAAAAAATCATACTGTAAGTCATATTTTATCATGCATAAAATACAACAATTACTTACACAAATACAAAAGGAATCAACTGCAACGTTTAAAGAATAAAAGACAGATAGGCAGACAACAAGAAATGTATTGATAAGAAAAAAAATCGAGTTTTTATAAAAGAAAATCTATCTGAAAAAGACTTGTTACTCGTCTTAGTATTTATCCGCAAACATTTTTCAAACATCCAATACAAAAGGTATTTCATGGCAAATGCACTATTAAACTTACAACACATACTTAGACTTCTATACAGATTTATACACACACAATTACCCTTAAAAATCAACATACATATACGTATGTATACCCAACAAGCACACGTTTGCAATATGATGTTAACATTTGATATCAAAAGATTGTAACACTATATTTCAAACCTTTATTTTTTGCTTTATATCCTGATATTAATAACACAGTACAACACGGAAAAAAATAACCATATACGGACACCACTACGTCATAAAAACCAAAAAAAAAAGTTTTGGCCAAAGTCCTCCACGTTTTTTTATGGGCCCTCAAAGATGTGTCATTTTTGCAAAAAATTAATCATTTACTCAAGCTCATATTTTGCAAATCGTTTGGAATTTTGATATACTCTTTGAGGCAGGTAGCCGCCGAAGTGAAAAATTTCCCGCTACGTAAGCGCTACCTAAACGGTATTAAGAATCATTCCTAGGAAGTTCATATGTTCTAGAAAGTTGTTAACTGAGATCTTAGGTTCATTTTTGTAGTTGATTGTTTCCTTGAATTTTGAACGGTTTGAAACCTATGGACCTGAACAGGGGAAAAAAGGTAAAAAAATTGAATTTTTTAAAGTTTTTTGCGATTTTGACCTTGAAGATGAAGTTTTTTGATTTTATATGTTCACAATTTTTGTTCTTTATGACAAGAGCTACAACTTTGCCTCAGAGAGTATATCAGAATTTCAAACGGTTTGCAAAATATGAGCCTGAGGAAATAATCATTTTTTTGCAAAAATGACATCGAGGCCCCACATCTTTGAGGGCCCATAAAAAAAACCTGGAGGACTTTGGGCAAAACTGGGAGACAGGGGTCTTTTTTTTGGTCTTTTATGACGTAGTGGTGTCCGTATATGGTTATTTTGCCATGATATTAAAAAATTACACAGTGTGTAACTCTTGCAAAAAAAACATACTTCAAAACAGATAGTTGGGTACCAGTTCTAAATTAAAAATGTAAGAAGTAATCTGTAAGAACTATATATATAAAAAATAAAAATTAACAAAATGCGCCAACATTAGCAGGAAAAGAAGTAAAGACTATTTGAAATTCAAGCATCTCCTTATAACTGTTCAAAACTTAAGCTACAACAACATCCCTCATTTATGGGGACACTATTTAATTTTGTATTTTTATAGCTGTAATAGCGACCATTGTAGTGCACATTACGTGTAAATTTCAGTTGTCTATCTAAAATGGCTCAAATGATAGGGCATACATCATTAACTATTTCATTAACTATATGGACACCCTTTCATTTCCAATTTTATAATTGTTTTAGCGGGCATAATAAACCACACTCTGTGTAAATATCAAGTTTCTATCTATAACGGTTTCAAATATAGGGCAACATAAATCAAATAACATCACCTATTGGGACACCCTTTAATTTACAATTTTAAATTAAAGACCTATTGCTATAGAGAACTTGGCCACAAAGATTTTTTGAAAATTTCAATTGTATGCCTGTAACGGTTCAAAGGATTAGTATAGAAAATTACAGAACTATTGGGACACCCTTTAATTCATAATTCTAAATATTTATACTAGCTAGTATACCAGACAAAGTAGTGAAAATTCTGCCTAATTTTCAAGTGTTTGTCTATAATGGTTCAAAAGATAGGGCCATATAGATCAAATTAAATCAATTATGGGTACACCCTTTAATTTATAAATTTAAATTATAAACCTGTTATAGCAGACTTAGTAATACAGGTTCCTTGTAAATTTCAGCTGTCAGTCTATAACGTTTTAAAAGTTTGGCCACAGACATAAAATTACATTAACTATTGAGACACCCTTTATTTCCAAATTCAAATTTTATACTTTTTGTTATAGCGGCCTTAGTAATACAGGTTCTTTGGAAATTTAACGGTCAGTGTACAACTGTTCAAAAGTATAGGCATACACATTAAATTAAATGAACTATTGAAGCACCCTTTAATTTATAATTTTAAATATTTATCTTTTTTATTATAAAGGTCATAGTAGTCCACATTCTGTCAAACTTTCAAGGTTTTGTCTTTAACGGTTCAAAAGATAGGCCCATAAAGGTAAAAAAAAGTCACCTATGGGGACACCCTTTAATTTTTAAGTTTATTTTGTTATTACTTTTTTTGGTGGGAGGTGTAGTGATACGCAATTTTTTAAAATTTTAAATTGGTTTTGGTTTAGGTTTCTTAATACACGAAAAAAATATGTATGTTGTATGGGGATACCCTTTAAATTTTAAAATAATGAACTGTTTTTAAAACGGGACCAGTCTGTAAGCATAACCGTTATAATAAAGAAAAAATTTTTAAAATCGGTTAAAAAGTAAATGTATAATGAAAAGAACTTAAAGCGAAATAGATGCGCGAAATAATTCAAATGTTAATATTGAAGTCAAAATATTAATTGTTTTTTCCAATATGTCTTGATTTTAATTAAAAAAAATAAGACAGCAAAATAATTTGTTTAAGAAATTATTCTCTACAACAATACAAGAACAACATAGCATTTTATTGTCGCTTTGTACTTTGAAATGTACAAAAAAACATGGAAGAAAATTGAGGTGGCGTGTATTTGTTTTATAGCTTTCTCACATCTGCACTATAAAATTTCTAAACACATACAACTGTTGACATGTCGAACTACTAAATCAGCTGGGCGGACGACACTTCTTAGTAAAATAAATCTATCTTGTTTTAAGATTTTCGTTCACATTTTAAAAAAGTTTAAAACTACGAATTCTTAGCAAAGCAGCATGGGGCGATGTAGTTTACCTGCTACTGTATTCATTTAGAACTATTTTCTAGCAATTATGGGAATTTGGATAGAAGTAGTACTGATTCTGGATATTCCTCAAAATAGAGAGTAAAGGCGGATTTAGCCAGTTGAAAAGGACAACATATCTCTCCGATAAACTGTGTATTTTGACGTCCCTTCTAGTGCTACAGAGATAACTTTGATTACGTATCTATTATATCCTTAATTTATATTTGACACCAGCTTAGACTGTTTAAAGTATCATAATTTTTTCATTTTATCGTGATGCTAGAGGGCATCAGTATCAGGTAAGGATCTGGCATGATCCGATTGTAGTAACCTCTTCATACTACAAACCTATGCCAGCGAACATGAGTTGGATGCCGTGCTGACTAAGATTTTTGATGATGTTTAACCTTCGCTTTACCAAAGGTTTTTATGTACATGGTTTACCAATACCTACCAGGTGGTACTCTACTTCTATACATATGTTTATATGCGACAGAGAGGTGTTTGTTATACGTATTTATAATTTTTTGTCCTTAAATAATATGTTATAGCCTTTAAATCTTTCAAAGTACAATAAAAGTCCAAATAAACTCTGTGAGACCAGCAAAAACAGTTCGTTATAAGGAAGTTTCGTATAAGGAAAAATCTACTACGTAGATAATAGTACGCAAAATTAAATAAATTTTTTCACCTATAAGAGATGTCTTCGCGATTGTGAATTCCAAATTAAGAGCACATTATCGACCATACCAGTTTATAACCACCGACGAGCAACTCTTTGATTTCCGGGGCCGACCTCATTTTACTCAACACATGTCATCTAAGCCAGCTAAATATGGAATAAAATCTGGTGAGCATACTGCAAAAAAATTGGTTGGCATGTACAAAAGCTACGGCAGAAATGTTACCATAGAAACTTTTATTACAACAGTTTCATTAGCCAAAGAGCTGGCCACTTAGAAGTTGTCCATCGTAGGCACTCCAAAAGAAAAAAAAACAAAAGATGGTCATGAAGAGCTTAAATCGTCCGAAAGTCGCGATTTTCCATCTAGTTATTTTTATGAATTTTCAGAAGGTGTAATGTTAGTACTCGTATCCTACCCATAAATGAATCAGTTGTGCTATTGTCAACAATTCACAAAGACAAAGTTACATCTAGTCCACATTCTTCCAAAAAACGAACAACATTCTAGAGGCCATTGGCACTTTTCTTTAATATTTTGGATACATCCGCTCTTGCCTCATTTATAATATATCAGGAGCACATTGAAGAAATTCTGTGAGGCAATCGCGACGACTTTATTGAGAAGCTTGGCAATTGGCAAAATATTGACCGGGTCAAAAATACCTCAAATTACTGGAAGATTTTCAATTAGGTCAGCTATAGAGAGTAAAAACTAAGAGGAAATAAGCCAAAGATATACTTTTTAGGTAAACCACATATTGGTACGGATCAGGATGTAACTGAGCAAATTAAAATAAAAACCAAATGGCGTATTTGTCAATCGCATAAACAAAAGAGAAACACTCGGCAAGTTTGCGTTAAATGCAAGAAAATCATTTGTGCATAAGACAGCGTCTGTCAAACTAAATGCACCAACTGCCACCCATTCTCCATCACCGTAATTGTGTTATAATAGCTTATAATAATTAATTAAATTCAAAAAAAAAAAAAATGTAAAAGAGCGCTTCTGTAGAATAATAAATTATAATTAAAAGAAATAAAAATTTTAAAAATGAATAGAGGTGAGGTGTGCCACCTGGGTGGGTAAACCTTGAAAAAAATTTGAAAAAATCCAAAAAAAAAAACTTTATAAAAAATTAAATTTTTGTCATGTGGGTCTAAATTTCATTTAAATCGAAACAAATTTGAAAAAGTTATTAAAGAAATAAAACCGAAAATGTCACCCGGGTGGGTATTATGGCGTATGCTAATCGATACCTTAGTGGTTTTTTCGTCGTCACAGACTATCTGGCTTTGAAATGGCTAAATAATAGACATGATATTTTAATTACAATTAAAATTACAGGCAATGTGTAATTTCATATTCTCAATTACAGCTTACAAGTAATTATAATTTAAATCAGAGACTAAAGTTAACTAATTGTTATTTGTAATTGAACATTTTCAAGTACACATTACATGTAATTGTAATTGGAAATGGAAATTTTTAATTATAAATTACAAGAAATTGTAATTATAATTAGGCAATAATGATTATTTGAAATTGAAAAAAATTCAATTTTATTCCTAACAGTTTTCCATTACATTATAATTGAATTTTTTCAATTACAATTACATATAATGGGTAATTGAAAATGTTCAATTACAAATTACAAGTAATTGTAATTTTTCAATTACAAATTACATATAACGTGTAATTAAAAAAAAAAAACTCAATTACAATTACAAACAGGCGAATATAATTGTAATTGAAAAATTCCAATAACAATTACTTATAATTGTGTAATTGAATATGTAATTAATTACAAACTGTAATTGAAATCCCCCAATTCTGCTAAATACCATTAACAATTCAACCGATGGGACGTCCCAATAGGCCCTCGAGCTGCAACAATACTAATTCCCAATATAATACTCAAAGAGAAAGCATAATTTAGTAGCCCGCCATCCAATTGACATCATCAGTTTGCTGCAAGCATCGCGAGAAGATCGCTGGCCCTGAGAGTGTCTGGAAAATTTTTCGAAATTCTATTATCGAAAATAATCAGCTGTACAAACGTTCTATAAGCGATACATATGATGAAAATTATAGGTGTCGTGGAAGTTATGTAAAAGATGGTGGTGAAGAATATAACTGGAACGCATGGTACAACATTAACAGAAGTACGGCTTCTACAGGTGTTTACCCAACACTTGGCCGGTTCTTGTCTTGAGGAATTAGTAAGTCCCATAGAGCCACCCCTCCTACAATGGCTTACTAATCTGGCATGGTGGAGGGAGGTTACTACATATAGCCAGTCTCGAATGGTGCTCAAAAAGCAAATTGGAAGGAAGGCCTTGCATGACCTGGAAAAGTCAAGTATCATCTAGCCAAGATGAAAATCAAAGAAGTTGATACTTGCAGACTGTGCCTGGAAGAGGCTGAGATTTTAGCTCATATTGTTTGTGAACGTCTAGCTTTGGCTAGCATAAGACTTAGGATAACTAGTAGAAGATTTTTAAATGTGGGTGCCATGGGGGACCTGAGCCTTGAACAAATGCTAGCAATTACTAGAGATTCCGTTATGAAAAAGCAGGCCGACAGTTAACAGTCGACATTCTGAAAGCACTAAAGTCATCAGTCAAGGCTGGTGGTAGCACTTGACCCAATGAAAGTTGCCGTAAATTATAAGTCGGTTGCCTATAATCATTGAGGAGAGAAGAGGTTGAAAAGGAACCCATTAAAGAAATGGTCCGCTTCGATATTTACCCTGGACTAATTAGGACCTCGTGTGAATCCAGGGCCCACATCACCGTACGAGAAACCCATATTACAAACAGAAGTGCTACTTCCATTAGAGCTGTGGTTGGTTCGTCGTGAAACGTTGAATATTCTGTCATAGTGTTTGTTGTTAATTAATATATTGTATAGCGCTTTTATATACCGAACCAGCTTAGGGCGTGTCGTTAATTTTACTTTTAAATTCGAAGGATAGATTTCAATATTATGTGGAAGAATTATATTAGTGGAGTTTAGTGTTCGATGCATATGATCTAGCAAAAGTGCAAGTGTATAATATCAAAGCTTTTTAAAAAAATTAAATTTTAATTTCCTTTAAAAAACATTTTCCGCGGCAGTCAATCTTATTGCATAAAAAATTAAAATATTTTCCTTCAACGACATTTTTTTATCATTGGAATAATATTTAAAATATTATCTTTCATTTATTCCAATAAATTAATTAATATGAATGGTAGTTTCAATGAGTACATAACTTTGCAGCTACAAGCCACACCATTGCCATCTCACTCTCAGTAATAACAATTACAATTACACTTTCAAATGCTCAAATTGCCAGTCTGCTCCCAGTAATAAGATGAAGTTTCCTTGTTTTTTGTAGCAAATAATTTTGCTCTGCCAACAGTGTTTGTTGTTGTGAAAATCAGGATTTTTATATCATATTTATCTACCAGTACTTTGCGCAGGATTTTAAAATTATCTAGATTTTATCTCGCTGTCTCTCTATCTCTCTCTTTCTCTCTCTCTCTCTCAGTAGCTGGCGCTCTTTGTCGATTTTGATATAAACAATAAATTAATGAATACATGCTAACAGGTCGCGCTTTTTTTGATAAGTTTTAGATTTTTGTTCTTTTTAGTTAGTTTTTTTTAACTACAAATTTGCTGTATTTTTCATAATGGCAACTTACAAGTGTAAAAGTAGCAAAAGACAATATAAACTGACACACACACAGCTACAAATGTTAAATACGTTTAATGAAGCAAAGTTAACACAATAGTTGGTACAACTAAGGCTAGATATTACGGCCTAGTAACTTACAAACTCTTGCAAAAAAAAAAACAAGACAACAACCAGTAAATACAATTTACATATACCTTGAACATAGTCACAGTAAATAAAAGTAGGTGAGACGAATTTAAAAGTCAAGACTTTGTAAGTGTATTTATCTATACTTTTATTAAAGAGGTTCACCTGGCATCGACGGTATTAGTAACAGATGCCTTAAAGCACTTCCTAACAAAGGCATTAAGTTTTTAACAGTCATAATTAATTCATGTCTAAAGCTAAGCTACTTTCCCCAAAAGTTCAAGGAGGCTAAAGTTATTCCAATCAAAAAACCTGGCAAACAACATGATTGTCCATCTTCATACCGTCCCATCAGTTTATTGTCGAGTGTAGGTAAAATTTTGGAAAAAGTCATTAAAATTAAAATGACTAATTTCATGGAAGCTAATAATATTATTCCACCTCAACAATTTGGGTTCCGCAGAGAACATAACACAATTCATCCTCTAATAAGAATTAGAAATTTAGTAAAAGAAAACTTTAACCATCAAAAATCCACTGGCATGGTTCTGTTGGATGTCAAAGCTGCCTTTGATTCAGTCTGGCATGAAGGTCTTGTTTTTAAGATGATAAATTTAAATTTCCCAATAGCATTAGTAAAAATAATTCACAGTTTTCTCACTTCTCGTTCTTTCAAAGTTCATATTGGTTCACACGTTTCTGAACTCTATTCCTTAACGGCTGGTTGTCCCCAAGGGTCATGTTTATCCCCTGTCCTTTTAATTTATATACCTCTGATTTTCCTCAAATAGACTACTGCACCTTGTCAATTTTCGCTGATGACACAGCTATCCTAAGCTCTGAAATTATGGCTGCTGATATAATAGCTAACCTACATAGAGCATTATCTGAGATATTATCTTATTTCAATAAATGGAAAATTGTATTAAACTGTGAAAAAACTCAGGCGATATATTTTACACGTAAGCGGAAAGAATGTTATATACCACAGACCAATATTATTTTAAATAATATTCCTATCCTATGGGAACAAAAGGTAAAATACCTCGGTGTTATGCTCGATCCGAAAATGAAGTTTAAAGAGCATATACCTTATATAATTAATAAAGTTAACTTATTAACCCGTATCCTATACCCTTTTTTAAATCGTAATTCTAGCCTTAACATTAATAATAAAAAACTAATTTTGAAGTCCATTTTCCACGCTGTTATATTTTATGGAGTCCCCGTTTGGTCTACTAGCGCATCATGCCATATTAAAAAACTGCAAATAGCTCAAAATAAATTATTAAAACTCATATATAACCTACCTAGATTTTTTTCTACCACCCGCCTTCATGATATTGCCGGTTTGGAATTAGTGCCAGACAAGATCAATAGGCTTACACAAAATATCAATATCAGATGCCTGCATTCTGATTTCGTTCATATTAATGAACTAGTATCATCTTAGGTTTTTATCTAGTCTTAGTTAAGTAGTGTAAGTAGTTTTAAATAAAAATCAAATAGGTTTTTTGCCAAATTTTCTCCTTCAAAACAATATTGTAACGAGTGATTTTTTAAGAGCTTGAGAACTTTTTTTTAAAAAAAAACGCATAAAATTTGCAAAATCTCATCGGTTCTTTATTTGAAACGTTAGATTGGTCCATGACATTTACTTTTTAAGATAATTTCATTTAAATGTTCACCGCGGCTGCGTCTTAGGTGGTCCATTCGGAAAGTCCAATTTTGGGCAACTTTTTCGAGCATTTCGGCCGGAATAGCCCGAATTTCTTCGGAAATGTTGTCTTCCAAAGCTGGAATAGTTGCTGGCTTATTTCTGTAGACTTTAGACTTGACGTAGCCCCACAAAAAATAGTCTAAAGGCGTCAAATCGCATGATCTTGGTGGCCAACTTACCGGTCCATTTCTTGAGATGAATTGTTCTCCGAAGTTTTCCCTCAAAATGGCCATAGAATCGCGAGCTGTGTGGCATGTAGCGCCATCTTGTTGAAACCACATGTCAACCAAGTTCAGTTGTTCCATTTTTGGCAACAAAAAGTTTGTTAGCATCGAACGATAGCGATCGCCATTCACCGTAACGTTGCGTCCAACAGCATCTTTGAAAAAATACGGTCCAATGATTCCACCAGCGTACAAACCACACCAAACAGTGCATTTTTCGGGATGCATGGGCAGTTCTTGAACGGCTTCTGGTTGCTCTTCACTCCAAATGCGGCAATTTTGCTTATTTACGTAGCCATTCAACCAGAAATGAGCCTCATCGCTGAACAAAATTTGTCGATAAAACACATTTCGAACCGAACACTGATTTTGGTAATAAAATTCATTGATTTGCAAGCGTTGCTCGTTAGTAAGTCTATTTATGATGAAATGTCAAAGCATACTGAGCATCTTTCTCTTTGGCACCATGTCTGAAATCTCACGTGATCTGTCAAATACTAATGCATGAAAATCGTAACCTCAAAAAAATCACCCATTATATATGTATATAGAAATTTTTGTAAATATAAATCTATTATTAAGCTGAAAAAGAAAAATCTTGAACACTTAAATATGTAATTATAGTTAAATGAAAATGTAAATATTATGGATAAATAAATGAATTGAATTGAATTGAATTGAATTATTAAAGAGGGACTTTTTGAAAAAAAAAATTAATTAATGCAAAAAAGAGGTTTTTATAAAAGGGGTTTTTTTAAATACTTTTTGGAAAAGAAAAGATATTTTTCTAAAAGAAACTACACGTAAAAAAAAAAAAGAATCAACTTTTTGTGAAAAAGAAAAGATTAGAGAAAAGTAATTTAAAAAAAAAAGATTTACCTTTTGTCACTTTTTGTAAAAAAAAACCTACTTGTGTGAAATTCACTTTTTGTGAAAAACGACTTTTTGTAAAAAAGGGCACTTTTTCTGAAAAATAAAGCCATTTTATATAAAAGCTGATAAAGCTATTTTTAATAAAAAAAATCCAATCACTTTAAGAGCAAACACCGAGTTTTTGCGAAAAAACAAGCTTCTTTTTATGAAAAAAGTGTGTTTTTATGTTAAATAACTGTCTTGCTTAGAAAACTTTTTTTTAATAAAAACGACGCTTTGTAAAAAAGCGACTTTTTGCGAAGCAAGCCAATTTTGGCGATGGAGCCACCTTTAACGATAAAATCGACTTTTTGACATAAAAGCGATTTTTTTTAATAATAAAAGAGTTATGGGAAAAAAGTGACATTTTGGAAAAACGACTGTTTTGGCATAAAAGCAATTTTTTTGTTAAAAAAAAAAACAATTAAAAACAAAAAAAATTGTTTAAACTAATTTTTGGAAAAAAAAACGTTTTTTATAAAAAAGTAGATTTTTTTTAAATCTACTTCATGGCGATTTTTTGTAAAAAAAAAAGCGATTTAAAAAAATAAACTATTTTAAGAAGCCACATTTGTGGGAAAAAGCTACTATTTGGCAAAATGCCATGAAAAAACAGCGATTTTATGGGAAAAAGCAATATTTTTAAAAAAATTTTTTTTTTTTGGAAAAAGCGATTTTTTTTAAAGAAATGACTTTTTGGCAAAAAAGGCGATTTTTTGTAATAATAACAAAGAGTTTTGGGAAAAAGTGACGTTTTGAAAAAAAAATTACTTTATGCGAAAAAGCTATCTTTTGTGCAAACGCCACTTTTTGTGGAAAAACTAGTGTTTTGGAATAAAAGCAATTTTTTTTGTTAAAAATAAGATTTTCAAAAAAAAAAATTTTTTGAAATAATTTTTGGCAAAAAAAACGTTTTTGATAAAAAGGGCGATTTTTTTAAATCTACTTCATGGCAATTTTTTGTAAAAAAAAGCGATTTAAAAAAATAAACTATTCTAAAAAGTCACATTTGTGGAAAAAACCTACTTTTTGGAAAAATGACATGAAAAAACAGCGACTTTATGGGAAAAAGCAATATTTTGTTAAAAAATTTTTTTTCTTTTAAAACACTTCTTGGGAAAAAGCGATTTTTTTTAAAAACGACATTTTGTCAAAAAATGCTATTTTTTGTAATTATAAAAATAAGTGTTTTGGGAAAAAAGTGTGGTTTGTAAAAAAAATTACTTTATGTGAATAAGCAATCTTTTGTGTAAACGCCACTTTTTGTGGAAAAACGACTGTTTTGGCATAAAAAAAAATTTTTTTTAACTACTTTTTGGCAAAAAAATGTTTTTTAAAAAAGGCGATTTTTTTAATCTACTGCTAGGCAATTTTTGTAAAAAAAAGCGATTTAAAAAAAATTAACTATTTTAAAAAGCCATATTTGTGAAAAAAAATACTTTTTAGAAAAATGCCATGAAAAACCAGCGACTTTATGGGAAAAAGCAATGTTTTGAAAAAAACAAATTTTTGGAAAATAAACCACTATTTGAGAAAAAATTACTATTGGGGAAAAGAATATATTTTGCAAAAAAAAAAAACACTTGTCGAGAAAAAGCGCATTTTTGTAAAAAAAAAAATCTATTTCGAAAAAAATTGTTTTGTGTGGTAGTGTTTTTTTGTAAAAAAAAAAAAAATCTAAGAAAAAAACAGTATTTTGGGCAGAGACTTTTTTAACGCCTTTGGGAAACTCCGAATTTTTGTAAAAAAAAAAAATCTTTTGGGAAACTTTTTTTTATTAACAACTCACAAATTTTTGGGAAAAAAACTATTTTTTTATAAAAGATTTTTTTGTAAAAAATAAAAAAAAAATGTTTGTATAAAATACAATTTTGGGGAAAAGCGATTTGATGTAATTATAAGCGACTTTTTTGGAAAAAACGGTTTTTAACAAAACAAAAAAAAAATGGCCTAAAATTATAAAAAAAAACTTCCTGAAGATCCGACCAAAGCAACCAGTGAAATACGTATTGGAACTAGATTTTCCCCCAACAAATAAATTGCAGTTTCAGTATAAAATGTAATGGCTAATAACACACTGTGTAATTTTTTAAGTCATGGCAAAATAACCATATACGGACACCACTACGTCATAAAAGACCAAAAAAAAGACCCCTGTCTCCCAGTTTTGCCCAAAGTCCTCCAGGTTTTTTTTACGGGCCCTCAAAGATGTGGGGCCTCGATGTCATTTTTGCAAAAAAATGATCATTTCCTCAAGCTCATATTTTGCAAACCGATTGGAATTTTGATATACTCTCTGAGGCAAAGTTGTAGCTCTTGTCATAAAGAACAAAAATTGTTAACATATAAAATCAAACGTATTTTTTGTGAAAAAAAAAGCGATTAAAAAACAATAAAGCGATAAAAAAAACTAGTTTTTGTCGAAGCAATGATTTGTTGTGAAAAATACTTTATTAGAAAAGGTGATTTTTTTAGAAAAGTGACTTTTTCATAAAAAACGAACTTTTTCGCAAAAAATGTTTTTTTTTTTTAGAAAAATAACGGGATTTCTTAATAAAAGAAAAACTTATGGCAAAAGAAAGAAGTTGGTTGTTTACCAAAAATTACTTTCTAGGGAACAAAGCGACTTTTTGTAAAACAGTCTTTTCGAAAAAACAAACTCTTTTATAAACAGAGACTTTTGCGTGTTGAAATGCCTTGTGGTAAAAAATGTTTCCTTTTCTTAAACGTAGTTTTTCATTAAAAATAAATTTTAAATTTTAAAAAAAATCCCAAAGAAACTTAAAAAAAATTTGAATTGCGAAAAATTTAATTTTGCTTCAGCAAATAAGGCATTCTGTAAAATACAAATTAAATCTTCTATGAAAGGGTTTACATTTTCTGTAAAATAATAACGTTTTTTTTGTAGCAAAAAGTAACGTTTCTGAAAGAAAAACTATTATTATTATTATTATTTACAATTTTATGTAAGAAAATACGTTTTGTGTTTTTTGCAAAATAGTGAATTTTTGTGTAAAAGGAAACCAAATTATTTGTGTGTGTAAAAACTGATTATTGTTTGTATTGTATTGGATAAAAATTATCAAATTATGATTTTTATACCTTTCAACACAGGTAAAGTTTGTCATTCCCTGTATAATTTCTACAATATTAATTTTTGAACTCATAACATATATAGATATACGAGTATATTCCAGAACCTTATAAGGGGTGATCCATTTCGAGGTTCTCTACTTTTTTAAAGAACAAAAAAAAACGGAAAATTCAAATCTAATGGAGAATATTTATTATTATTTGAAAGAACATTCTTTTTTAAAATTATGTCTATCAAAAGTTGGCCGTAGCTACGTCGCAAATGGTGATGACTCGTTCGAGCATTTCGACTGGTAACTGGCGAATGACACGCGTGATGTTTTCCTCCAAGGCCTGAATCGAAGCGGGTTTGTCCGCATAAACTTTAGACTTTACATATCCCCACAGGAAAAAGTCTAACGTTGTGATATCACACGATCTTGGTGACCAATCGACCGGCCCAAAATGTGAAATTATGTGCTAATCGATATGTTCTCTCACTAAATCCATTGATTGATGCGATGTGTGGGAAGTGGCGCCGTTTTGGTGACCACCAAATGTCGCCGAGATCACGAGCTTCAATTTCAGGCATCAAATAGTCGGTTATCATGGCATGATAACGGTCGCCATTGACGGTTACGTTCGCACCGGCATAATTTTTAAAGAAATATGGACCGATGATTCTACCGGCCCACAAACCACACCAAACCGTTGATTTTTCTGGATGAAGTGGCAGCTCTTGAATCTCTTCAGGTTGCTCTTCGTCCCAAATGCGGCAATTTTGTTTGTTTACATACCCATTGAGCCAGAATTAAGCCTCATCGCTAAATAAAATTTGCCTCGAAAACGTCGGATCTTCTTGGAACTTTTCAAGAGCCCATAGAGCGAAGCAATTCAGGCGTAAGTCTTTCCATTGTGAAATGCCAAGCAATACTAAACAAAAATAAACTGACAGCATGTCACGACTTCCACGTGATCTGTCAAAAAAAAGCTATTAAAAAAAATTAATTCGAAATGGATCACCTTATACATAGAGAAGTTGATTAAGTGATCCGTCTGTCCATCTGTGTTTAATTTTGCCAAGCCACCAGAAAAGATACAGAAAATTTAACTCCAAAAATCTGACAACAATAGTTTCCAAAACTTCGCTAATGCAATTCAGCAACATCAGACTATTCCAGTCGATGCTGCGGGAAAAAAGCCACGCCCACCTATATTTTTTTCACATCGTTTTTATTTTTTCTCTAATGTAATGATTCTCTTTTTGTTTTATTTTTATTTTTTTTTTTTTGTTAAATAAGTATTAGAATATTAGACATGGAGTGCGATCTCACGATCAATAACCCTCTGCGAGGAGTGACTTTTATATGTTTTTAGATTGGTAGAGTTTTTCTGCTTTGATTTGTATTAAAGGCCTTTATAGAAAGCAATAAACATAGGGGTAGCCGATAGACCCCCAGGGTGCCAACTGGGAGCAAGTCAATATGCACATTAGGGGAGTCAATATGTGCTTTTGTCTAACGTATTCTAACGCAATATAGATTGCAGGAACATAGATTGCAAGCAACGACATTGCTGACGAACTTGCGAGACTGGGCTCGGAAGGGTAGAATCGGTTAAGCCACCGATTAGTCACTACTACAGTCTGATATCAGACTGGGTAGTCAGGAGAACCAACGTGTCTTGTTAAGTAAGGGGGGAATGCAGAGTTTCAAGGTCAATCTGGCCTAGACTGGACGCTGCGAAAACCGAGATACTCCTGGGTCTAGACAGGAAGGTTCTAAGTGCGGCGATAGTCATTGCCATTAGGGCAATGACTAGAAACTGGGTCGTCGGCACACCGGACTTTTGTAGGATGTGCGAGGATGAGGAGGAGATGGATACTGTTGAGAACGTCGCGTGTCACTGCCCGGTATTACAAAGCCGCAGACCTAGATGGCTAGGTGATAGATTTCTCGAGGGGCTCTTTGACGTCTCGCGGTGTAAAATCGAGGATGTCGTCGGCTTCATCAAGGAAACCGGGTGGCCGAGTAATAGGTGGCAGGAAGAATAATATGTCTCTGTTTTTTTTAGATTGCAGGAAGGTCCTAACTTTTACAAAAAAATTTCGGAAAAATTTAAAAAAAAATTATGTATCTATTATATTATATTTGTAATAATAAAGTTGAAAACTATAAATGTAAAGACCGAATGTATATTAGGTGGTATAGTTTTATTTTATTATTATTTATTTCAAAGTTTTTTTATTAAATGATTTTTATTTCAGATATGATTAAGTTTATTAGTTTATTATTAGTTCTTAAAGCTAATTATATAATCATACATCGATTTATTTATATTTAATTAATTTTAAGATTTACTTTACTACTGCACGACTTCACTGCTTTACAAGTTAACAACTTTCTTCTTTTTATGCTGCTGGACAACTGTGTCTTGCCTTATTTCTACCTAAACTTATATTGAAAATTTGAAAGTTCTGTCTCAATAAAAACTCTATATTTATCTCTTTCTATTATTCTACAGTGAGGGCATTATTATTGTCTGCCAGATCTGGTCTTATGTTTAGGCCCCAATCCCACATATTATGTTTTGTGAAATTGGGAAACATAACAGAGTAAGGGAATATTTAACATTGCTTTGGTGAAGGGTATATCGTCGCGTTTATTCTTAAACCACGTAAGTGCCAAAAAGTCAATTTTCATAAAACGAAAAAAACTTAATAACTTCTTTAATATGGGTTTGAAAACAATTTTTTTGCAAAACATGGCTGTGCGACTTTCTGAAGGGTATAGCAATTTTTTTTTTTTTTTTGTAAATTTATTACTTACAAATAATTGTAGCCAAATCTGTCGCTTACGTGGTTTTGGCGCAACCAGCAAATTGCAAATTTCTGTGTGTAAATTAACATTTATTTTTGTATTTATCAAAAAAAAAAATCTTTTAACTTTACCAAAAATGCTCCAATTGGCCTGAAACTTTCCTGATTTTTTTATTCTTAAATACAAAAAACTTAGTGGTTGACTCTTTAACATTTCCAACTTGAAATATAAAAACCATTATATTTTCCATGCAAATGTCATTTGCATGTCGCTTACGAGGTTTTGAAAATTGATTTTTTTATTTTTCATACAAACTTGTTAAGATGAGAATGTAGTCTAGTGTGGTGGTAAATGTTATTTTCTACCATAAAAACCAAAAAAGTCAATTTCGAAAAAATGACGCTTACGTAGTTTAAGAAGAAACGCGACGATATAGGATTTGCCATAGGCTATTATAGCAGTCTTACTTGTTTTTCTTTTGTTTGCTGGTGGAAAAAATATTTTTTTTAAATGTTTTATTTTCGATCAGGATAATATGCTAGGGAAGTTGACAGCTATGTGAAAAATTTTATAAAGTTTAAAGTGCGTATTGTGACAACAATATGTTTTAGATCTTTGAGACGTTTTGTTTTTTACTTTTTAAAATTATTGGACTTGCTCTCCTTTACAAAACAATACGTGATGGCCTATATAATTTGTAGGTGATTATTATATCGAGCTTTATTTTGCACTCCATCAGCACAATAATATAAAATGCTGCTGCTCATCCTAACAATAATAATGAAAAAAAAAATGTCAGTCATTGGGTCATTATGATTTTTCAACGTTTACCTTTCTCCATAATTTGTACAGTCTGTATACATGTGTAGATGTGCACACATACAGACGTATTAATAATTGACTACCTTTGCAGGTTTAAGTATATTTTTTTTTTAACTCTTAAATAAAAATACTTGCACCACTACGTGATTACAAACTCATTTTACATTGAAAATAAATGTCTGGCAGACAGGCTTTTTCTTTTATGTTTGAAATTTAATTAAGAAAAGTTTTTGAAGGGAACATATTTAATTATTTGAAATATGTAAAAAGCAAAATAATGTTTAAGAGGTGTTTCCTTTCAGCAATAGCATGTAAGTCAAGATGCAAAAAAAAAATATTTTGTGGAAAATAATTTTGTGATTTTAATTAAACTGAATTTTTCGTTCTTGAAAAAAGTATTTGAAGGCAATTTCCTGGCAAAAAAAAAATAATACAGATATTAAACTTTATTTTAATAACAAATAGTTAAAGAGTGTTTTGTTGTTAAAATTTAAAAAGTTTCTTAAATTGAAATTTAGTTAACAACAAAAATATGTAATTTGAATTTTTTTTAGCTAAAATACTTTGTGAGCTAAAATCAAAAACTTTCTTTCTTATAGTAAAAATCTTTTTTTTTTAATAAATCACTTCATGTTATTGTCAGCAAAGAAATAAGTAATGTGACAGTATGTGATAGAATTATAAATTATAAACTCAAAACAATATTTACCACACGCAATGCAACAAAAAGCAATTAAGATCGTCTGCAAAGTTACTCTACTTTTGTTTTCATTTCATGAAATGAAAAAAATTTATAAATTTAATTCGTAAAACGTCTTGCTATCTTTTGCTTTTCTTTTTCAAACTCATACCAGGAAATTGTAGACATTATGCGTAATTAAAGAACTTTTATTGAGAAACTACTCATGGAAAGGATAAGAATGGGACACAAAGCGAAATAATTTTAATTTAATATGAATTTTTAATGTATCATTTAGTTTTATTTAAAAATAATTAGTAAGAGAATTTGATAGCTTGTATGACAATTACTCTAACTGGTTTGTATTGTAGCAATCATCGTTTCTTTATTTAATAGTTTTCCAGTATTAAGGTTTGTGTTCAACCTATTCGCAAGATATACCACATGGCAGTGATATAACAAGAGTTCGTTCCAATTGTTAAATAAAAATAGAAAGGACCTTTGGCTGTACTAGCGGATCATTGGGGGATCGATGAACATGCTACGAGACTGTGACTTTCCGATAATAGGCCCTGTCGTAGCTGCCAGGCACATACAGAGAGAACCTGTCTGTGTGAGACCAAAATTTCTTGGTCTTGGTGAACCTACTAGACTCAATGCTGCAGGGTGGGTCTAACTATACTCTGGGATCTATAAGCGGATCTGCTTTTTTCTGGACGGGTGAGGTGCTGTCAAAACGGAATCACTTGATTCTACTTGCAGGCTTGAGTATAGCAAAAAAAAATTGTTTAGATTACTTTCAAAACAAAATCGAACAAGATATAGGAGAGTGGCTGTGCCTGCCAAGTCCTGGGCGTCCTAAAATTTTTGTCTGTCCATCTGGATGTCTGCCTGTCTATGCCTGAATCACGTAAAACTAATACATGAATTTTAATAAAATCTTGCAGGGAGGTACCTTAGTATTTCCGTTTAAATATAGGATCCTTTTTGCCCTAAAAATGTAACATTTCCTATAGAAAATAGAGATAACAATCCGAATATACATCATCTTACTACTTTAAATGACTTGGTAGCAACTTCTTATTTTTGTATACTGGAAATTTTAGACACCATCTACAGAACTCCACAACAACAAAATTTTATGTAGAAGCAATTATCTGAGCAATTACCCAGTAGAGCAGGGGGCACTATAGAAGTAATAGTCTTAAAATTTGGTGGAGATTACTTTCAAAATAAAATGAAAAATCCCAACAAAATATTGTCGCAACGATGACAACGTCACAGGTACTGCTAGCGTAAACATAAAATAATATTTTAATCAGTTAGTAATTTAAATAGTAATTAATATTTATATTACGATTTATTAACTGGTGAATGAAATTCTGATTTAAGGCTCAAGTTAGTTTTTGGAGAGATCCAAGTTGAAAGAATATTTTTGTTTTTTATGAAAAAAATCCATGTCGGGATTTCAATGAATCTGAATTAATTTTTAGTATTTTCGCGATAATGTCTTTGGGTGGGTACATAGGTAGTTGGGTGTGTATTCCACTATTTTTGTGAAGGCTCTACTGAACATACCGGTCGACATATCAAATTAAAATGTGTCTTTCATGTGTGGTGTATTATTGTCAATAATCATCAAGGGAGGGAAAGATTACTTGACACTGCAAATCGAAAATAAATATTTGTTTGATTCGAAGTTACTTTGAACTTTTATTCTGTATGTAATACTAGCTATCCCCGGTGAGCTTGGCTACACCCATCCACAAAAAACGCACGCTATTATCATGACATAACTGTATCAGTTTATATGCCGGGTACGATGCCCACCGATACCATCCAATCTGTTTTTCGCTAAATTATGCGTACTAACACGATAATAGTATTTTAGTTTGTATGAGAGGTACCACTCCCACTCTCATCCTAATCCAGCCTGTATTTTGCTAGACTATGCTCATTAGTTTGAGGATTACTTGTGAAAAGTTTCGAGACTCTATCTTCAGTGATGTTCTCTAGGCGCACGATAATAATTTTTCACTTTGTAAGAGAGATACCACGCCCACTGCTCCAATCTAGTTTGTATTTTTCAAGCCTATCAACATTAGTATAAGGTTTACACGAGCAACGTTTCAAGGTTCTACCTGTTGCTGTTTTCTAGGTAAACGATAAAAATTTTCCACATTATATAGGAGGTACAACGACCTCCATTCGAATCCAGTCCGTTTCTCTATACAATTTATCTTAATGTCCCAATTCAGCCTATGTTTTTCTAGAGTGTAGGCATGGGTATCGCGGTTACTTGTACCCACTTTTAACACCATACATGTTATATTTGTCTGTGTATGTATATGGTACCACGCGCACTATTCCAATTTAGTCTGCGTTTAGCTAAACTATTTACGTTAATATGGGGGTTATTGGTGCGATATTCTAAGGCGCTACCTTGCAGTTCTCTAAATACAAGATAATTACTTTTTAATTTATATAGGAGGTACAACGACCTTCATTTTAATCCAGTCCGTTTATCTACACAAGGAATCTTAATATGGGGATACTGGTGCGAAATTCTAAGGCGCACCCTATTGCAGTTATCTAGATTCAGGATAATAATTTTTTACTTTATATGGGAGTTGCCCAGCCCACGTCAAATATTAAAAAAAGAAGCACTCTATTTTACCAACCGTATACCTAGTAATAAAGATCGGTCTACCATTGTAGGCAGCTATAGCTTCATAACAAACAAACTCATTTTGTGCTTTATATATATAGATATAGATCCATAAAAATATCTGTTTCAATGTGCTATGGTAAAGATAAGTGTAGGCTACTCCATTTTTTTTTTTTTAATACACAAGCAATATGTGATGTATTTTGTGGATCACTACATTCTCTTTCAGCAATCTTCGTATCTTTCTATTTTGGATTCTAATTGTTAAATCGACTTTCGTACCTACAAGTGTCAAGCATATATTTACTATATATGCTATACTAAAAACAGTGACTTATTTCCTGTCGGTCTGTCTATTTGTGTTTGCATCACGTAAAAACTACTGTGTGGATTTTAATAAAATTTTGTGAGGATGTACCTTGGTATACCAATTCAAAATAGGATACTTTTTTCCAAGAAAAAGTGGAGATAAAGGAGTGAAAGAACGCAATTTTACCGATAAGCATACTGAAAGGAACCTCTTATTTTTTAAAGCGGCATATTTTAGTAGGGATGAGATCCTTTATATAAAATAAATCCATAAACCATAACTGACACACTAAAAAAGTAAGGGTCTTGGGTGTGGATTGCTTTCAAAGCAAAATCGAACAAAATATTTAAAGGACGCTGACGAAGTTGCGGGCAAAGCTAGTAAATAATAAATTACAAGCCGAATGTGGTAAAGAGTATAAAAATGCTACCGCATGTCGAATTTATTTTAAAATAACAAACTGGTTAAAGACATTTAGATACCAGCAATCAATCCATTATAATATTACTTTAATTATCATATAAAGACTGCTTTTGAATTTAATTTAAGGCTCTTCAAAGCTGTCATGTAACAAATGACATTAACCTCAGTTATCACCCCAACCCTTGTAAAATGTTGCTCTTAAAGTTATGTGACAAAAATTAAACAAAATACAACACAAAAAAAAAACAGACAAACTCAAAGCGAAAGATTATTGCAATTTATATAACAAGCCAAATACATACATATATTCAAGCTGACATGTTGACATTATGCTTCTGAAGACAATGTCAGACCTAACGAAGTGGCTGTTGAAAAAACAAAATACAACAAAGTCAGGAGTTATCATTTTAAGGGTAGTTTTACTGAGGTATAGAAAAGATTTTATAATTTGTAAACTAAGAGAAGATAAAGTAAAAAATTTAAACTAAAACACACAATATTTATTAAATAACGCAAAAGTTTAAAAAAAACTAGAGAAAAGTAATAAACCGTAGTAGAACAAGAAGCAAGAAATATAAAATTTCACCCCTGAGAATATACTACAGTTTAGGGAAAAATAAAGTCAAGAAACACAAACAGATACGAGGGCGATTCCAAAACTAAACGAACCTGTGCAGAGAAGTGTTTGAAAAATTAGCGAAGGATTTTATTGTCGTGAAAAGTTCTGCTCAAGAAAATTTTATTTTTGTGAGTTAAGTCTAGTTCTCTGTTCGAATTTGTGAAAAATGTTGAGCAACATTTATTATTTCACAAGGAAAATTTGTCATTTAAAAAGTAGTGTCTATCTGGCGATTTGAAAGAATTTTACGATTTTTTTGTTTTTAAGTATACCACATTGTTTTAGAAATGTTAACAAAAGCCAAGCGATCAGCTGTTGTTTGAAAAATTCTATATGAAATAATGCCGCTTTACTTTATTTTACAGCTTTGATAAAATGTTGCCAGAAACATTTCAATGTTATTCCACAGCAAAAACAGAGTACTACTTCTGCAACATTTTTTCATGACTTTTTCATAGAAATTTTTTATGTATGTAATTTGACAGCATTCCGCATGAAAAACTGAACAGAGTACCAGGCTTTATTTGGAAATAAGTCAGCGTGGTCACCTCGTTTAGGGGAAAATATAAGCCATGACCATAAAAAAAAAATTTGTACATGACACGCGAAAACTGAAAGCGGATTTATGTTTAACGAGTTGAGATCACTATATTCCACATATTTATGTACATGGAGCAATTTTTTTTAGCAGACCAGTGTAATTTGTATAGCTTTCCTCTCTCAGTCCATATACAATATAAAAGTGATCTATTTGATCTGACTCCAATTGGCTTAATAGGTATAGAATAAAAGACAACAATAGAAAAGTGTAAAATTGTGTTGCCGGTTCTCAATCCTTTACAAATTATTTTTAATATAAGGTGTCTTTCCTCTTTTAACTTCTGCAGATGTTGTTACGTTATAAAGGAGGAAAAGGTTAATTCTGTTTAACCAGTATTAACTTTCATGTAAATTATTCAGTTCTATTATTCTATTAATATTTTTTTCTTCACGTCCCTTGCTTGGTTTAGGCTCACTCTCTTTTAAATCTTTTTTCGCCCATGGAACACAGATGCTCTTCCTAACATAGATTCTTCTCTGCAGGAATCTTTTGCTGACATAAGACCCCCATATCGAACAACCACAGGTCGATAAAGTAGTCAATCTAGACAATAGATTGACTACAGTTGACATTTCAAGGAGTTCCTTTCGGCACATTGCATAAAATATCGGCCTAAAAAATGATGCGTAAGACTACAATGTTGAAAGGTATAATATTAGTCCTAAAGAGAAAGCTGCCATAGTACTTACGGATGTCGATATAACTTACGGCTGTGCAATAAACCGATCCGCTTTTAAATCCTTTCTTTTCTACTTTAAGAACGAAGGGTAAAAATATCATACTGATAGAATAGAGCATATCTAAGTAAGATAATGATAGATGCATATTTCGAAAATATATTATTTCTCTATGGATTATTTTTTTGCATTTACGCACTGCACGCACGGTCGCCACCATAAGTGGGGATGACGTTTTTATCACTGGTATAGAATACCGACTAAAACTCACTTGTCATCGGCTAAGAATGATATTATCCCGGCACCGCTTACGCATTACTTTGACGTAGATTTCTGCGTGTTCTCAGATCATCATCTCATTCACCTGCGTCCAGGCTCCGCTCTTTTTCAGCAGAATATCGACGTTTTTTTTTGATTCACGGCAACATCCGCAGCAAGTAAACTAATTTCGGTTAAAGTTTCCGGTTGTCCTAATTTCAGGTCAACTTCTTTGGTCTCGCAATATTTAGCAACTGCTCGCAGTTATTCTCGTATACTATCATATTATCGATAATATTCTCGACTGTTAATATTCCGGTGACACTCGTTAGTTCTCGCCGATTTTCTAACTAGCAGCAACACTTAGAGAATGTATGCTCTGCATCAGCCGTGACGTCTTTACTTTCTTGAAGACAGTACGGCAGTACGGAAGCAGTGTTGCATTTATTTATCCTATGAAGGTACTTCCAGAAATATCCATATCCTGATAGCAATTGGGAATATTTCCCAATTTTTATATAACTAGGAAGAGCCTTATCATTATCTATAATGAGACCAAGAAAAAGACAAAATCCATGACGGATGAATCTTTAAACGGTTTTCGGAAGAAGTTTTCGAGCCAACTGCTTACTACGTTAAATAGAATGATATTTATATTTCAAAAATTGTCTACATTCTCTTTGTTAAATCATAGGCCATCCTCGTACCTTAAAACGACTAACACCTAAATGCTTTTGTGGTAAAATGGTGCAGGTTTCCATTTTCCGCTACATAAAATACGCAAGAAGCTTTAAGTTTTAGTTTAAATTGTTAAAATAATAATAAAATTTTCTTTTTCATTTAAGTGTGAGTTTTTGTTTAAATAACTTCGTAAAATTTCTTCACATTCCATTCGTCGTAAATTCCAGGTATTGTTATATGTTGTTGTTTCAGAAAGCAGTCGTGTGAGACTCCTTCAAGTATTGCCTACTTATAGGCTCTATGATGCTTTACTCACATTTGCATATATTTTTTTTTTTATTTGTTTGGAGTTGAGTCTTTTTAGAGTAGTCACCTTGGGTAACATTATTATTCTTTTTTGTTTTTACTGCTTTATTTTCTTATATTATTATTTTTATATCCTCTGCTTTTATATTTCTTTGTTTTCATTATTATTGTTGTGGTTGTGGGTTATTTACTTTACAGTTTTGCTTATACTCCTTTTTATCTATACTCCTTTCTATCCACTTTATTTATTGTTATTAAAATTTAAATTAATAAAAAATCTACGTTCCTTTGGAAGTATATAAAGTTTATTACACTTGAGCATTAAACTGAAGATTTCAAAGTTTTAGTATATGTTTTGATAAAAATAATTATCTTGAGAATTATCTTTAGAAAGATTGTTGGCCCAAAACTTTCAACGAGCAATTGACATGGGAAAATACCCAATGGACCTTTAGGCAGAAACATGCTCCAGCCTCATCTGTGCCAGGAAATTATAAGAAGAAAAACAAAGCATAAAAATATATCTGATGTCGGACAGCCAAGCAAGGACTCAGACAATCCCATTAACTCGATGCCCACCCCGACACATTCGGTTTACCCTACATTGTGGTCTTCGTTACTACAATTCAATTTAGGAAATATAGAGATCAAAACTGGCAGGTACTGTGAGCTCCCGGATGAGAGTTAGGACCACGTACTTAAAAAAATAGCATTAGCGCTTAGGCAATTAATGTCTATATTATTCATGTTACTTCCTTTCGAAAGGGATAGGAACAGATAAGACAGATGGTTAGAGTGATAGTAAAGCTTACTAGATAGTAGAAAATCTATACCATTAAAATAAGGGAAATCCCACAATTCCCAATATAAAGACCAATTATCCCAAAATTGGAATTTTGTAGTCTTTTGCCCATAAAGTCCACATAAGGACTAGGGCTCATGAAACACTTTCAGAAACCATTCGGAGTACATATAGCTGTATTATAGCAGTCTTATTTTTCCTAAATTCCTAAAATATTCAAAATTTCGATCTAGAATTGATTAAATTGAAGGACCTTTATTTTCTACAAGGATGATAAATTTTATATAAAATTTGGTTTAAACGTACACACATAAACGAGTTAGCTTACACAAAAATATAAAATTTTTATAAATTTCTTAAGAATTTTTTATTTCTATAATCAAGTGATACAAATTTTAGCCAAACTTTTTTGTGCAACAAAAACCAAACGGATATCACAGTCAACTATACGCCTCATCCCTCTACTAAATTTATAGAGGTAGAAATAACATTATTAGAAATCAACACAGCACTAAATTCTCTTAAAGGCAGATCTGCTGGGTTTGACAAGATCAACTATCTTAAACTATGCTTAAAAAAACACCTACTCCATGTAAATTAACCATAGCAAAACTTTTAAACAATATCTTTAGTTCTGGTGTCATACCTCAAGATTGGAAAAACGCAACTATTATACCGCTCCCAAAACCTAATAAAGAAAAAAATAAGGTAAATGTATATAGACCGATATCATTGGTTCCTTGCTTAAGTAAGTAATTGGAGAAAATTATAGCCAAAAGGTTAGCTTGGTTTGTTCAAAAAACAAACTGATCCACCCAAAACAAATGGCTTTCAAACCCCGTAAGGGTACAAACGATGTTTTATTATACCTAGATCAACAAATAACAAAATCTCTATCTACAAATAGTTATCTTACAATCCTATCAATGGATTTTGAAAAAGCTTATAATAGAATAGAAATTCATGCTATAATAACACAATTAAAAGAATGCAGCGTTGGATTAAAAATGCTAAAATTCATCTTTAACTTTTTGAACAACAGAGAGTTAAAATAAATAATGTTTACCCTACAATCTTTCCCCTTGAAAATGGTATTCCGCAGGGCTCACCATTATCTGTAATTTTATTTCAAATAGCTTACGAAAAACTTAACGCTATAATGCTGAAACACCCAAGCTTTAGTCATTTTATGTACGCGGACGATCTATGTATGATTAGAAAGTTAAATAAACAGCAAAAAACAATAGACCAAAATATTATGGATAATCTTACCAATGATTTAGTAAATTGGTGTGATATATATGGAGCAAAAATCTCATTTGATAAGACAAATGCTATTCATTTTTGCCGAAAACGTAATTGCTTGCAACCACCAATTTAATGTCAAATGCATAATATTCATATAGTTGATGAATAGAAAATATTAGGCATTATCTTCGACTCAAAATATCGCTGGAAACAACACATAGTATACCTTAAAAAAGCCTTAGTTAAAAGATTAAATCTTTTAAAATGTATTACTAGTATTAAGAGTAATTCTCATCAACAAATATTGTAAAATCTTTAATAATATCAAAAATTGAATATGGTACCGCTTTTAGATTTGCTATTGGAGCTTTTAAATCGTCACATATCCTCAACATATTAACTGAATGCGGTCTAGTTACTCTCGACATACTTATCGAAGTTAATACAATGAAATTGGCAACAAAATTGCTAATGCCCACAGAGAATGTAATAATCCAGTATAAACCAAATTCAAAATGCAATAAAAAGTTAAAATCAACTGTTCAGCGAATTTCCGAATATATAAAAATTTTAAATTTAAATTCAAAGGCAGTTAAAAAATTTAATAGCATGCGTCCACCTTGGCTACTTACGAATAATAGTAGTGATTCAACAATTATGTCTTATCCAAAACACACTACATCATATGAATCTTATTTAATTCTATTTCATAAAAAAAGGCTGAATATGTAGATAATGGTTGGAAATTTTGTTATACTGATGGTTCAAAATTAACTAATGGAGTATCATATGCTATAATTGACAACAGCCTTAGAACCGTACAGCAAACTTTGATTGATGATAACAACTCAATTTTTAATGCAGAAGCCTTAGCTATTTTAAATGCTATTAAATGGGCGAACAAGCAAAGATCAAAGTACATTATATGCTCAGATTCAAAATCATCTATCACAGCTTTACTAAAATTACTTAATAATGATGATATGATATGCGAAATAAGAGATTTTCTCATTCGTGTCCCATCTAAAATAAAAGTAATGTGGATACCGGGTCACTCCGGTATTATTCGTAATAAAAGAGCGGATCCAGCAGCAGAAGAAGCGTTTAATTTTCCTCTCATAACAGCAATCACACATGTTCAATTTACTCTGCAATACGTAAATACATTGTTGATAAAAATAATCTAGAATGGGGTACTTACAACCATACTTATAAGCAATTTAATCCTAATGGTGAACCAGCTATATATCCACCTGATATACCAAGATCTTATCTAACTAATTTCGTTTATTCGTTTAAGAATAGGTCACTGTCGTTTCACACACCAACACTTGATGGAAAAAAGGCAACACCCACAATGTAATTTCTGCAGAAGTTCTACCTGTCTATAAATCATATAATTAACGAATGTCAATATATTAATTCTATATGTAACAAATTTAATGTATCATTTAATAATTTATTGTTAGTTATATCAAAAGAAAACATATACAGGGTGGGCCAAAAGAAACCAAGGGGTGTAAAAGTTTAATAACTTTTTTGTTTATTAACTTTTTTTTATTTTTTCTTTCAGATTATATAGACAACACTTGGAATTGTATTATTTAAACCAGAGATCAATTATTTTAACGCAAAGATAATATCGCCGACATTATTGAAAATTTGATTATGAGTGATGAAGCTCATTTTCATTTGAATGGCTTTGTTAATAAGCAGAACTGTAGGTTCTGGGGTTCTGAAAATCCAAGAGCCATTCATCAACGCCAATTGCACCCCATCAGGTGTACAGTATGGTGTGGGATCACATCTGAAAATGTCATTGGGCCCTACTTCTTCGAGAATGAAGATGGAAGTGCTGTAACCGTAAATGGAGAGCGGTATCGGTTTATGATAGAAAGTTTTTTACGTCCTGCTCTTGAAAACAGACCTGGTATGTGGTTTCAGCAGGACGGAGCCACTGCCCATACTGCCCGAGACACAATGGCACTTTTAAGACAAATTTTTGGAGAGCCCTTGGTTTCTTTTGCCCCACCCTGTATAAGGTTGTTAACTTGTTAAAAATGTTAAAAATTTACAAATTAATATAAATATAAATTCTCTTTTTAATTACTTTCCTTTTTTAACAATGAGCTGATGGCCTTCATTGCTAGTGCTCTTTTTTTGTAACTTTGTAATAATTAATTATTGTTAAGTTTCTTATTAAATAAATAATAAATAAGTTTATTTCTATAAAAACAATGCTCTAGGCCATTTTTAGTCTAAAATACATTAAATATCAATAATTTTGGAGTTCTAAAATTGAAATTCATTTAATTTTCAACTCAGAAATAATATTTTAAATTTTGCTCGCTAACTACGATAAACAAATTAAAAAAAAAAAATTGCTAAAAATTTTACCCAATATTGAAAAAAAAAAATTATACCAAGGTAACGAAAAATCTAAAATTTTAATTTTAAGTGCTTATAACTCGATGATCTTAAAGCATAATTTACAGATTAAAGTACCACTTTGTAGGTATTAACTAGACCATATATAATCAGACAAAAATTGAAGAAATAGCGTTGTAAAAAAAATTCAGTTGCAAGGTACCTAATTTTGAGACCACATAACGCCATCTCTGGAAAGCGTATGGTACTCAGCTTCAAAACTTAAGCTCAGATATACCTAGATAACATAAAGGCTACAGCTAATAATAATAAACTTTAGAAAAAATGTTTTCTTTCAAAAGCACTTTTTTGAAGTCGCCAGCTGGAATGTGTAAAATGTACGGTTGAAGTATTGAGGACATCATTTCACGCGCAATTAATAGCGAAGAATGTGCTTTAAATGCATGACTATTTTTCTGACAACAGAAAGATTTAAGCTTTTATAATAATTGATAATAATTCATAATATAATTATTCATAATAAACTCAGAAAAAAAAATTTGCACTAATTAAAGGTTTTAATTAGTTTTAAATTGAAGTTCAATTAATTTTTTAGTTGATTCAAATATATATTTGTTTAAAACAGAACAAATAAATTTCCTAATTAAACAAATAATTGAATCAAAAAATTATTTAATTAAATTTTAACCTTAAACCAATTAATACCTTTAATTGGTGCAAAAATTTTTTTCTGTGAATAAAACTTATTTGAAATTAATAATGATACAATAATGAATAATTTATCTATGAACATATCGGATAAAAACTTATTATATTAAAAAGTATTTTTATTTAGCACACAATTCTTTTTAATATGATTTTTATATTAATAACCCTGGGACCGCCAAAAGTAATAGGATCCCTTACTCCAGAAGAGGATTTGAAAAAGGTTATTGTCTTTAGATTTGTATTAAAAATTCCAAAATTCTTAAAAAGCAACGTTTCAGAGCTTTGTGGGTCAGCAAAATTGTTCTGGTGCACCCGGACGTAAACTGGCATGTACATAATGGGGTATAGCAGTGTAGTAGAGGGTTCGGACTACAAACTGGTAAAAGATTTTTTTCCTTGGTTTGACGACAAGAAGTTATGCTCTATTAGGTCGGAGATTTTGGAGCAATATGGACCTTTTTTTAAAGAAAAGTTTTAAAATTCTTTAAAACACAAAGCCATAGGGCAAGTAGGGCAGAGGCAAAGGGCTAATTTTTTTTTTTGCATTAAAAACTTTTGAAAAACACAAAAGTTATAGTCGTTTAAAAATTAAAATTTTCTAAGAATTTTTTAATTTTAGCAAAATACCGAGAAAGTCCATTTTGGATCACCTTCTTTGCTAAGATATTGTTGAAATAGAGTGGTAATATTTTCGCTCCCGAGGTACTCTGGCATTTACTTTTAAATGAGTTATATAGTTTTGGAATCAGTAACCATACACAGAAAAAAATTTTTGCACCAATTAAAGGTTTTAATTAATTTCAGAAACTGTTTTAATTACTTTTTTAATTGATTCAATTATATTCTTAATTAAGAAAGAACAAAATAAATATCTTATTAAATAAATAATGGAATCAATAAAACATTGAATTAAATTTGTATATGAAACTAATTAAATTCTTTAAATGGAGCAAACAATTTTTTCTGTGTAAAGAAAAAAGATTTTTGGCCGCCTTCTTAAAATACAAATATGTGCGCGTTAAGTAAATGTTATTGCAGGTAAGGAAGGAGATATGCACACGCCTTTTGTTTGTTCCAAATTTAAATTTACTTTTCACAATACAGCTGATGTTTTTTTCACTATGCTTACAAACATAAACACAAAATATAATCACAGTGGGGCAGAACCAAAATATTTTGGAAGTAACTCAGTCATTCGTCTTGATAGATCCAAAATTTGTCACGAGCATAGCAAAGGAGTATTTGAGCTTAACTTTTGACGCTGGGCACTATCCACTCGCCAGGGGTGGCGCTATATAGTCTCAAAGTTAGGTACCTCCCACCTGAAAATTCTTTTAGAGCTTCGCATTTCTTAAAATTTTGTTTCATTATTAAAACATGGTCTAAACAGAGTCTAGCTAATACCTACAAAATGATGCTTTAATCTGCAAATCCCTTTTCAATTGGCCAATTTATTTTTAAAATATTTTTATTCTGTCCCACTGTGCAATCTCTTGACTTACATTATTATTTTAATTCCTTTTTTTTCAAATCGCGCTGTGTGAATCTGCATAAGAAAGAGAAAATCTTAATTTTTCCAACAACAGTATATCTCCACCAGTGTTACCATATTTTTTTTAATAGGAAAAATTTTTTTTTTTTATTAAAAATCTATTTTGGTGATATCAAAGACTAAAATTACTAAATATCACATTTTAATAAATCTTTTATTTAACAAAAAAAAAAAATATTTTGGCATAACAAATGGTAACACTGATCTCAACTCATTTGTGTATTATTTATTTTATAGCACAATTATTTAAATACACCTTTGTTCATATATCTGTCATTTCCTTTTTTTCACATTTTTTTATTTCTTAAACATAAGAATTCATTCATTTCAAAATCCTCCAAAGGCTGTTAATATTCTGGCTATAAAATTATTGTCAATGGTACTTTTAACACAAGACTTCTAGCACTTTTTAAGTCTTTTATTTTCTCTTTGCTTTTGGCTGAAATGTAAATAATAAAAAAAAAACATTAAGAAGACCGGAAGGAAATAAGAAGTTTCTTTACTATACATTCACTTATTGAATATTTCAGAATGATTCCTTTAAGTTTATCTTCACTGTACTAAAAGCGAAAATGTTATGTATAAATTTGTCATTACGTTTGTATATTTACTCGCATGAAAATTTCTGTTGAAATTAATTTACTTAAGACAACAAATAATTAACGGACCTATATGTTGGACAGATATACCAGATGAACTGAAAAAAAATCGAATAATAAAAATCAGCGATACGAAATGACCAGTATGCTGCGCAAACCCTTTTGTAAATAAAAAATAAAAAAAACATAGTAAAAGTATGGCCAGGCTTTAATGCAAAAATCCACTATATTCGTAGAGCAGCCTCTGCCAAATTTAAAGAGCATCAAATCTAGAAAATACAGTTCTTTCACAATAATACTGTTAACATATCCATTGACCATTTCCAATAATACGTTATCTTGTCTTATATAATTTCAAAACTCTACCTCTATAAATATTTACTTTGTATGGGAGGTACCACATCTACTATTTCAATGTAGTAATTTTAAGATTGACTTTTGTAGCTTCCAAGTTTCACTATGGTGAATACTTATTTTGTATGGTACCACGCCAACTGTTCCAATGCAAACAGTTCTAAGCTGGACAAAAGCCATTAATATGGGAATTTCTCGTATAAAATTTTAAGTTTCCATCTACAAAAATTCTCTAGTAACATGACAATAATTTTTCACTTTATATGGGAGGTGCCACTCCCACCACTCCAATTTAGCCAGTTGTTTGTAAATCTATTCACATTAATAAGCAAAATTCTAGCAATAATAGTTCTCTAGATAGTAATTATTAAATTTATATGGGAGGAACCACGCTCACTGCTTTAATTCAGACCATTATTTTCCGGACTATGTATTGTGATAATTTCAACATTTTACTAATTATAATTCTTTAAGTAAAGGATAGAAATTTTTCGCTTTGTATCAGAGGAATACTACGTCCATTGTTTCAATCAACCCAGTTTTTTTTTTTTGCTTGATAATGCTTATAAATAAGTGGGTTATTCCTGCAAATTTTCTAAACTCTAAAATTTACAGTTCTCCATACACAAGATAGTAATTTGAGACTTTATATGAGAGGTACCACGCCCACTGCTCCAAACCGGACAGTTTTTCTCTGTATATTAATATGGCGGTTAGTTGTGCTTTACTTCAATACTCTGCTTATTATAATTATATAGGTACACTAGCTATGCCCACACACGTTGTATGCGTCCTTACAATATTTTGTTCGATTTTGGTACCCATCCCTGGGTAAAATTCTAAAATTTATATAAAATTCTAAAAATGATTGTAAGGCTCTGTAAAGGACAGACAAGAAATGAGTAACTCATTATTTTAAAGCAGTGCCATCTGTTGTGCAATATTGCTTAAAATATACTGCTTTCGAAAATAAAAGATGCCTTAAAGTATGCAGTACCTTTAAATGGTTACAAAAAAAATCAGCGTACTTTCACTACTTTTTCTCCACTTTCTCTTGGAAATAAGATATTTTTGCGGAAAACAACTATTTAATATTGGAACCTGGAAATGAGTTACTGTTTAATTATATGTGTAGATGAAAATAAATTTTTGTTTTGTATAAGAGGTACGCCACACTGTTCTAATCTAGCCATTTTTTTTGCTTTGCTCAAAATATCAACACTTTACGTTCGCAATATAATCTTTATAATTAATAGGCAAAAACTTGTAATCCCTTTTACGTCCGTAATACTGCATCGATTTTAGAAAGACTTATATGGTTTTAATGCTTTTGCTGCACAGATGTACAGAATCTTAATTTTATTTAAATCGGTTTAGTACTTTAGAAGTAATACGTCTATAAAGTTCTTACTAACACCAATAAACAAATATGTATGTATGTACATGTTGTTCTCTCAGCTGCAAGTCGAAAACACAAGTAAATTTTGGGAGAAACACGTGCGTTTTCGTGTTTAAGCATGGCCATACTTTTTCTTTCAAGTGTTTATTTTATTAAAAATAGGCAGCGAAGCGCACTATTCCAAGCCAGCCAATTTCTTGCTGAACTATGGGCATAAATTAGAGTATAACGATGTCTTTCTTTGTTGTTACTTAAGCCAACCTTCGGTTAGCAATGAGAACAACTTTTTTTGTTTTTATTTATTTTAACCCCAACATTACACACTGTAATTTTTTAAGTCATGGCAAAATAACCATATACGGACACCACTACGTGATAAAAGACCAAAAAAAAGACCTCTGTCTCCCAGTATTGCCCAAAGTCCTCCAGGTTTTTTTTTATGGGCCCTCAAAGATGTGGGGCCTCGATGTCATTTTTGCAAAAAAATGAACATTTACTCAAGCTCATATTTTGCAAACCATTTGAAATTTTGATATACTCTCTGAGGCAAAGTTGTAGCTCTTGTCATAAAGAACAAAAATTGTTAACATATAAAATCAAAAAAACTTCATCTTCAAGGTCAAAATCGCAAAAAGCTGTCCCCTGTTCAGGTCCATAGGTAGCAAACCGTTCAAAATTCAAGGAAACAATCAACTACAAAAATGAACCTAAGATCTCAATAAAGAACTTTCTAGAACATATGAACTTCCTAGGAATGATTCTTAACATCGTTTAGGTAGCGCTTAGGTAGCCGGGAAATTTTTCACTTTTGCGACTACCTAAGCGCTACCTAAACGGTGTTAAGAATCATTCCTAGGAAGTTCATATGTTTATTGAATTTTTTAAAGTTTTTTGCGTCTTTTTTTTTTTTGGTCTTTTATCACGTAGTGGTGTCTGTATATGGTTATTTTTTTCCGTGTTGCACTGTGTTATTTTTCAGTTGATACTAATTCAGTATCAAACCAACGGTGTGAGAAACGTGTTAACGCGATGCCTCGCGACTTTTACTATTGAGACGAGATCATTTAAATATTAACTACAAGCTATTTTCAAGCACAAAAATGCTTAAAATGTATCTAAGGATAAATATCTTCGAATTTTTAACATTAAAACTCGGTCAAGTGAGTTGCGAACAATGTGATTATTTCCTTAACAAAATAAGGCCCTTTATTATAACTTGGCAATAGCTTAAATTAGGATTTTGTCGGAGAGATAAATAGTTTTTCGTTTTTAGAAGTAAACTAAAAACAACCTTTAACTATCAAGTACTTTAAAGGCAAGTCATAGTAACGAGTATCAATGTAAACGAATGTGTGTGGCGATCCCCCAAAGGCTGCATATTGGCTTTACATAATGATGGTGCGGCCCATAATAACTTACGCATTTGTGGTTTTGGTACCCAAATGCCTCTCAGAGTACAATTAAGCAAAAGTTGGATAAGGTTCAAAGGATTGCATGTATGGGTATATGTGGTGCAATACGCACTGCTCCAACACAGGCTGTTGAGGTTATGTTGAGATTGTTGCCGTTGCAGCTATTCATTAGGTTAACGGCAGGTCAACACAGTGTGTGTGAGATATCATGGACATTTTTTTATTATGAACGTCTGTTTTGACGTCGCCATTTTAGAGTTATTTTTTGATGCCTGATTTTATTCGGGTACGCAAATAAGTGTTGTTAACTATCCAAAAACCAATATCAAAAATTAATCATATTTTTATGGATATTTAAATTTTATTAGTCGAACTATTTACTATACTATAACTATTTACTATAATATATATCGAACTATTTACTATAACATTTTGAAGTCAGGCTTAAGTTCGTCTTATACTCTCTAAGTGGAAAGGATGTAATTTCATTAAAACTTAGGTGATTAATTTTAAAGAAAAAATGGGAAATTTTTATTTTAGATGCCGGGAAATTTTTCACTTTTGCGACTACCTAAGCGCTACCTAAACGGTGTTAAGAATCATTCCTAGGAAGTTCATATGTTCCAGAAAGTTGTTTATTGAGATCTTAGGTTCATTTTTGTACTTGATTATTTCCTTGAATTTTGAAGGGTTTGCTACCTATGGACCTGAACAGGGGAAAAGAGGTAAAAAAAATTTAATTTTTTAAAGTTTTTTGCGATTTTGACCTTGAAGATGAAGTTTTTTTGATTTTATTTGTTAACAATTTTTGTTCTTTATGACAAGAGCTACAACTTTGACTCAGAGAGTATATCAAAATTTCAATCGGTTTGCAAAATATGAGCTTGAGTAAATGATCATTTTTTTGCAAAAATGACATCGAGGCCCCACATCTTTGAGGGCCCATAAAAAAAACCAGGAGGACTTTGGGCAAAACTGGGAGACAGGGGTCTTTTTTTGGTCTTTTATCACGTAGTGGTGTCCGTATATGGTTATTTTTTACCGTGTTGCACTGTGTTACTCTTCGAGCGACGTTCTCTATATAATAAATACTTCCTTTAATTTTATTAACTCATTTACACTATGAAATTATTTAATGAAACATTTTTTTGACACTGTTTCTTGGTTTTATAAAAAATTAACAATTTCATAAAAAATTTCTTCGGGTAAATTAACTATTAGTAAAATTTAAAATATTTGGACAAGGATTTTTTTTCAAGCTAAATTCAATTCCAAATGTAAATTTTCTGTCATTATACCTAAATGCTATATTTTCATACGAAATAAAGTCTCATTAACTTTTACAACTGTTTTCATTTTCATATTTTTCATCAGTATATTAAATTTTTGCATAAAAAAAAATTTTACTATCAGGTCCTGGCCTTTTTTTAATGGCCCTAATATTATTACCATTTTAGTGACTACTGAAACACTATTGTATTTTGCTTTAATGGATTTTACGTGTAGAAAGGAAAATGAGGCAAAAAAAGAAAAATTTGCTGTTGTCGCATATAAAGTGAAGCTTAATGTTCTACTTTACATTCGATAGTTGTTTAATATTGAAAGTATCATCTAAAAATGAATCAATGTATAAATTGAAAGTAGTGAACTAACTGAATGTGTATTTTAGTACAATTTCCATTTCTCTTACAAACCAGTAACTTTGTGATGATATTGTTATAGTAATGTTCAAGTTCATGTTATGGTAATTGTTCATCCATCTGGCTGTATGTGATTATATTTTTGTGTGGTAGTCCAAAAAGTTTGTCTTTGCATGATTTTGCTGATTGTATGTATTTTTTAAAAATTCCAAGCATCATCATGACGATTGTTGTATTGTTAGTGATATAAAAATACAAAAATAAAAATGAACTGCTGTAAACAAAAAAAAAAAAAAAATTATATAAACAAACAAAAAACTGACCAACAAATATAAACTTAGTCAAGTTATTTAACTGGAATTTCAAAATAAAAAATAGTAATGGATAATGTGAAATCACAGAGATACTTAGTAGAAAACAAAAATTTGCATATAAAATGGTTTAATAAAATTTAGAATAAAAATTCTTAAACAAAAAGCGCTTTATTACACTCTGGCTGGCTGGCTTATCTGGTTAACAATGAAATTGCCTTTTTTCAATTTTTGTCTCATCCCACCGGAATTATTGATGAAATCTAAAGTTTTTCAATTATTGAAATTGTAATGAAAAATAAAATTTATCATGTTTGTGATTCAGATAAATTTAGTAGATTAACATGAAGAGTTGGCAATAAAGGAAATGGAAGATTTAATGTCTTTTTAGATAAGAAATTTCAAAGCATTAAAATCTTTGCTTTTACTTTCTCCTCGTTATACCCTTCACCGTAGCTGTAATTTCTACAATATTAATTTCCGACGCCATAAAGTATATATATTCTTGATCCTTATACATAAAGAAGTTGATTAAGCGATGTACGTCTGTCCGTCTGAGTTCGGGTTGAAATCAACGTTGCCAAGGCACCGGAAGAGATATAGGAGATTTAAGCCCACCAATCTGAGAGGCATAGTTTCGAAAATTTTGCTAATGCAATTCAGCAATATCGGACCAATCCATTCGATGCTGGGGGTAAAAACACGGGCCCACCTATATTTCTTCACGTTGTTTTTATTTTTATTTTTTTTCGGTTGTAATGATTCTCATTTGATTTTTTTTTATTAAGTAATTATTAGAACGCGACCAGTAGATCGCATGGAGTACATAGAGATCTCAGGGGATAGCCCCTGCGAGGGGCGATTAAATTTTTAGAAAAATTTTTTATAAAATTGTTAGAAAAATTTTTGATACAATTGTTACTAAAAATATTCTATAAAATTTTTACAAAAATTGTTCGATAAAAATTTTACTAAAATTTTTACAAAAACATTTCTATAAAATTTTACAAAGTAATTTAAGGTACAAAAAATTTGCGACAAAATTTTAACCAAAAATTTTAGGTAAAATTTTTACAAAACATTTCTGAAAAAATTTTTACAAAAAACAATATATCTTTATGTTATATTTGTAATAACGAAGTTGAAAATCATAAAAGTAAAAACCGAATGTATATTTATGTGAAATTAGCCAATATAACAGAGTAGCCTAATATAGCACTCTTACATGTTTTTAATTCACATTTAAAGACACTAAGTTTGAATCTTATATAAAGATTTAATTAAAAACTGATTGTTTCAAATTCGGTTGCATATATTTTCATTCAATTGGAAAAATTAAAAATACTAAACTAATAAATTCCGTAGAAGATTATAAAATCACCAAAACTTCAAAATAAAATATTTCAAAAAAACAGTGATTTGAAGTTCACAACAAAAAGCCAATTGAAGTCGATTAATATCAATTTAAACCGATTTTCCAAAAAAAATTCAACATATCACAAATGATTAAAAATTGCAGAAAAAATCGACATTTTACCAAACAAAATCATTTCACCAAAAATTATTTCTCTTAAAACAAAATATGTATTCGCAAAAAAAGACATTTCAACAAAAACTTTAATTTCAACATGAAACTGAAATTTTACATAAAATTTACAAAGATTCACTAAAATTCGATTTTACCACAACAAAACTTCAACTTATCACAAGAAATTCGAAAGTTTAGCAGATTTTGAAAAATAATAAAAAATATGTCACAAAAAATCAAAAATTCACATTTAGAAAAAATGATAAGTTCTATTGTTAATTAGAAAATTTACAAAAACAAGAAATTTATCAAAAAAAAAATGTTTAACAAAAAAAATTTTAATTTCGCTTAAAAAATTAAATTTCAGCAAAAAAGCAAGATTTCACTAAAAATCGATTTTCTTAAATAACTATTTGGAATTTTATCAAAAAATCGTAATTTTACCAAAACAAATATTTATATCACCAAAAATCAAATATATGTAAAAATATAAATTTTATAAAAAAAAAGAAATTTAAGCTCTATCATGTGTCAAAATCCCCTAAAAAACAGAAATTTATCAAAAAAATTATGACTTGTTAACAAGTGAAATTTCACCAAAAATTAAATTTGAAGCAGCCCAATATTTTATTATTTACAATTATCTTTTATTTTAATTTTATTTAACGTAATGAATTATATTTAATTAATTTCACACATATCTTATTTTAGTTTTGAATTTAATGTTAACGTCTACTTTTTGAATTAACGGATTTTATTTAAATACAACTCTGTTACCACGGTTTATTTACAACTCTGCTTATGTTTAGAATTAACTACTTTTATATGCAACTAAGTATTATAAAATAGTATATAAGCAGCAACATTTGCATAATAAATTCATTCTGCTTTCTACCTTCAAAGCAAGCTAAGCTTTGTCCAGTAAAAATACCGGACGGGTTAAATTTGTCATTGGTTGTAGAATTGTCAGAATATTTATCTAAGAAGAAATTGAGTTTTCTTTCGTTGGAATTGTTCTAAATGAACAATTATTATAATCTTAGGAATAAGATTATTTCAAATTCCACTACACAACAAAAATTTGATACATAAAAAATTATTTGAAATTTCAGAATAAAATGGACATTTTATCAAAAAAAAAAAAATATTTAATATCACTAAAAATCAAAAACTTGTAATTTTGCCTAGAAAACATTATTTTACGTTAAAAATTTCTATAAAAAAGGAATTTGCTCAACAAATTATTTGGAATTTCAGCATAAAATCTAAAATCGTCCTTTTACCAAAACAAATTTCATTCCAAAATCGAATATTTGCAAAAAGAGAAATTTTACAAACAAATCTTTTTAGCTTATCGTTAATTCGAAAATCCCGAAAAAACAGATATTCCTCCAAAAACTTTGCTAACATGAAATTTCACCCAAAATCTAAATTTTACTAAATCGATTTTCAAAATAAATAGTTTTACATTTCAAGAGAAAATCCAGATTTACCCAAAATAATTAAAAATCGTAAATTCACCAAAAAGTGGAACTTTTACGAAATAAAATATTATAAAATTATCTATATATATATACAGTACTGGTAACAGTAATAAGTAGCGCCTTGATATCTTGCATCAGTAACCTCTTAACATACATAGTTTAGAGAAAAATAGACTGGATTGGAATAGTGGGCGTGTTACCTCCCACAAAAAGTGAAAAATCATTATCGTATTTCTGGCAAACTACAATAGATAGAACCTTGCAGCATTGCATGAGTAACTCCAATGCTAATGCGCATAGTCTACCAAAATATTTATTTCGGACAGTGGGCATGGTACCTCCTATACAAAGTGAAAAATTATTATTCTGTATCTAGAGAACTGCAATAGGTACCGCCTTGGAATTTTGTATCACTTGCCTTCATATTAAACTGAAACTATGCAGATGCGCAAAATTTACTAAAATACAAAATGAATTGAGACAGTGGGCGGGGTACGTCCGATACAAAGTCAAAAATTATAATAACACTGTAATCAATGCCATATTTTGTCATTATTTTAAAACAGTGCCATCTAATGCGCAAATGTACTTAAAATATGTTTGCAGTACCTTTAATTCGGTAAAAAAAAATATAGGCGTTCTTTCATTTCTTTTTCTCCACTTTCTCTTTGAAATAAGATAAGGAAAAAAGTATCCTATATTGGAATCAGGATACTAAGGTACCTCCTCATAAAATTTTGTTAAAATCCATCCAGCAGTTTTTACGTGATGCGAACACAGACAGACAGATAGAAAATGAGTTACTATTTTATTATATGTATAGATAAATACCACATCTGTAATGAATTAAATTTTCTCTTTTTTACACTTCAGATATGAGTACTTATTGCTAGTTCATATACATTAAAGCTACAATAAATAATCTTTATTTATGAATCATTTGCCACCCCTTTTCTACTTGACCTTCGTAATATTTGGGTCAATATTTTTTGGATTATTTTTTATTTAAATATTTTACAAATTATTTTCTATATTTTTTTTGTGCAAATAAATCTTAATTTTAAATTTATGTGATGCGGTCTATTGCAGTTCTATTTCTCTAAAACTTTATTGATAGATTTGTTAGCAAATTTCATTAAATAAGAAAGAAAGAAAAACTTAACTTTTGTAAAAGAAAAACTTTTATTTCTGAAAATTTTTCAACAATTTCAAACCTCAAAGTGAGCAATTATCTATAGTACGCTTGGTTTTGAAAAGTAATTTCTTTCAAAAAGGAAAATAATCTAATAGAAAGTACAACTCTTCAAAACTTTAAACTTGTCCAGAAGGACAGAAAAAGAAAAAAATTAAGACGAAGAAAAAAAGTTTATAATACTTGGAGCATATTTTATGCAGAGCAAAAACTAAAACTAATTCTATAGGAGGTGATAATAAATTACAAGAAATTTAAGAAAATTAAAAAATTAATGTTTAAACAAGAGAAAGCAACTGCAGCTGTTATGCAAGCATTAACAGTTGTGATAAACACTCAAACGACAACAACAAACTGTTAAAATAAAAAAAGGTGCAACATGACATCACTTAAAACCGGAAGTCATAATTAAATTTCTATTCAAACTATCACAAAGGCACCAATACATACGAGTATAAAGTAAAAAACAAGTGTGTGAGAATTGTGCTAATACTCGTGGTCTTGAGCTAGCAAGACTCCACACCATGACATATTAACATACAAAAAATAGTTAACAAAAAAAAAAAGAGAGTAGCAGAAATAGGGAATGTAAATTCTAGTTTTAAATACGAATGAATACATTTTTCAGGACATCTAGCAAAACAGGCGTCATTATGCAAAAATCCCAGATCCGGAAGGAAATGATGAGGTTTTTTGTTTATACACCATATTTTCCCCTAAAACCAGTGGTATAACATCCAGGTTTTTCTGTGAACAATATACCTTTCTCTCTGCTTTAAATGATAAAAGGACCATAACAAGTTTGTGTTAATTATTTTACTGGTATTTTTTCTTTGTTTTGTTTTTGCTTTTATTCTAGCATTTATTTTAAAGAATTGCTAGAGTTTTATTTCGTTTTTCTAATGCTTCACATTTATGTGAATTATGTGCATTTTAAGGTTTTATGAAAAAAACCATGATGCATAGAAACTTAAAGGTCTGCCCATGCAAAGAATTTTTGTTAAAGACATTTTGTCGTCTCATATGGCAGAATAAAACTGAATAGTTTTAAAATGTTTAAGCATAAGTAGTGGTTGTTACCTAAAGGAAAATGTGACCAATGTAATCTAAAGAATTCGATGCAAAAGTTTAGTTTGTTTTCATACCTTTCATTGCAAGTGGGAAGGGTACATATAAGTTTGTCATTCCGCGTGTAATTTCTACAATATTCTTTTTCGACCCCATCAAGTATATATATTTGGGATCCTTATACATAGAAAAGTTGATTAAGCGATGTCCGTGATCGGGTTGTAATGTCATTTACCAAAGCACCAGACGAGATACAGAAGATTTAAGCCTACTAATCTGCCAGACATAGTTTCGAAAATTGTGGGATTGCAATTCAACAACATCAGATCATTTCTTTGGAGGCTGTGGGCAAAAAGCCTCGCCCACCTATATTTTGTCAAAATTTTTTTTTTTTTTTGCTTTTAATTTTTCTCTTTTTCTTTTTTTTTTTTTTTGTTAAACAAATATTACACCGAGACAGGTAGATCGCAAGGAGTGCATAGAGATTATAGGGAATCAATAACCCTCTGCCAGGGCCGATTTTGTGTTTATTTTTAAGTTGGTGAGATTTTTATGCTTTTATTTGTATTAAAGAACTTTATAAAAAGCATATAGACCCACACGCTAGATTATTATTAAAAAAAATTTAAAAAATTTTAATTTTTAAAAATTTTTTTTTAAAAATTAAAAAAAAAATTCTAAAAAATATTTACAAAAAATTTTAACAAAAAATTAAAACAAAATTTCAAAAAATATTATTAAAAAGAAATTACAAAAACTGTTTAAAAATATTTTAACCAAAAATTTGCCAACAAATTTTTATAAAAAAGTTTAGAAAAGTTTTCAAAAATATAAAAAAAAATTTCAAAAAAATGTTTAAAATAAATTTTAAAAGAAATTTTACAAAAAAAAATTCAACGAAACATAAGAGGGTAACACAATATTTAGCATTACTATGGTGAATACTATATAAGATTCGACATGGCCGAATATAGCACTCCTACTTGTTTTTTTCTAAATATCTTATAGCCATTCCTTTGGGCAAATAGCCAAGATATTTCAGGTAGAAGTATATGCCATCCGCATCTGAGATAGGAAGTGTCGAAAAGCTAAGCTGCTCTAAAGGCCTTAAGATTTGAGAGAGATTTGAGCTAAGATCTAGGCAAGCCATGGACTGTCTGACATCTCCAAGTGAACTTGTTACTCATAACAGAATGACATTATTGTGGGTTCCTAGATATGAGGGTCATTGTTAATGACCTAGATGAACATCTCGTCAACTCAGAGGTCTGACTTAGATTTATAAAATTAGAACATTTTTTTGGCATGTCTTTTGGCCTTGCTTAACATGAGTGATCTAGACCTATCTATAGAATGGATTACCCGACATAGATGCTATCAATATACGTTAGATAACGCTAAGATCAATCCTTGTAGGATTTGTGAACTGCAAGACTGGAACTTCGGAGCACGTACTATATGCACGTCCTGTCTTGTGGTCTCATAATAAAAAAATTTTAGAGGTTCTCTGTTGACTCCAAATAATGTAAATGATCTCTCAGTGAACAGAGCTAAAGAGCAAAAGAGCTTACATTTTCTTCTATGAGCTAAAATAAATATCAAAACGCAATAGCTAATCAATGCTAAACATTGGAATCTTTTAAAAGCAGAAGCAAAACTAAAACACTGCTTTTTTGATGTGACTATTTTAAGAGCACTAGCAGCCGTCAAAATTTAAAGTGCAACAAAAGCAGTAGCAGTAATAGGTAGTGCCTTGAAATTTTGCATCAGAAACATTTATATTAGCATACATAGTTAAGAGAAATACAGACTGGATTGGAGTAGTGGGCGTGGTACCTCCCATATAATGTTAAAAATTATTATCCTTTATCTAGAGAACTGCAACAGGTATCGCCTTGGAATTTCGGAATAGTAACACCCATATTAACGTTAAAAGTTTAGCTAAAAACAGACTGAAGTCGAATAGTGTAAGTGGTAGCTTCCACACAAAGTGAACAGTTATTATCGTCTTCCTGGCAAACTACAATATATTGAGCCTTAAAACTTTGCAGCAGTAACCCCTGTGCTAGTTCACATAGTCTACTAAAATACAGAATGAATTGAGACAGTAGGCGTGGTAGCTCCCACGCAAGATAAAAAATTATATTCGTGTACATAGAGAACTATAACAGTTATGGTCTCGAAAGTGGATACCCGCATACCCATGCATATACTTTAGAAAAACATAGGCTGAATTGGGACAGTGATTGTGCTACCCCCCAATACAAAGTCAAAATTATCATCATCAGTAACCCCCATATTAAGATACATTGTATAGAGAAACATTGGGATGATGGGGGTGGTACCTCCTATACAAAGTGAAAAATTATTATCCTGTACCTAGAAAATAGAGCCTTAAAACGTTGCACGAATATACTAATGTTCATAGTCCAAAAAAATACAAACTGGATTGGGGCGGTGGGCACGGTACCTCCTACACACAGAAGGTTAATATGTTCTACAGAAATATTAGCTATAATATTTTCTACAAAGTTGCTGAACATACCCTACACCTCCTATGTAAATAAACGATGTGCTACAAGAACAGACCAGAGCTTGGAAACCACCTCTAAAATAAAATTCCGATGTGGTTTTTCCTAACGCCGACACACGTATATTTTTTTGTCTCGTCTAACGGAATCAATCGTAGGAATCCCGTAAGTTTGGAAAAAATTTTGAAATTTTTGTAGAGAGTAATTAATATATTTTCAAATTAGAGAGAGAGCCAAACGAACTTAAGCCTGACCTAAAATAACAACCGCTAAGCAATTTGAAAAATTGATTGCTAAATAAAAAAATATATCTAACTTAGCAAAACGATTTCATAAAGGCAAGCAATTTGAATCAAGACTTTGAAGAAATAACAGCAAAATTTAAAGATTTTTCATTAAAGAAGAAAAAGAAGTTGATCGTAAACATGGCAGAATGCAATACTTGGTGGCAGTTACTAACAGTTGATGAAATCACAAAAAAGATGTAATCATTCCTGCTGATGAAGTCATTACATAAAAAACGATCAGTGGCGTTGCCTATATAGTTTGGGAAGATGTCGAAAACGTGTTATCAAATTCTACAAATGCAATTTAAGCACAAAATGCTACTTACTATTCGGAAAATTTAAAATCTCTGACCCTTGCCTCGTGAATTTTCTTTGAAGCCTAAGATTGTGCTTGTCTACTTCACCATCAGAGCTTTCACTGTTCGACTTGAAAAAAAAAATATTATTAAGTTAATTTAAAACAAATAATTTACACAAATTATATAGAGATGATAATTATTAATTTAAAGTTATCGATAACGTGTCAACGGCAACACAACTCTCTTAGTTAATACCAGTTAAGCGTCAAGTGGCTATGAAGTTGCCACAAAGTTGTCGTCGTCTTAGATAATAGGGGTTAATAGTTTTTACTTCAGCAAAAAAGATAAACTACTTTTCACTTAGTTGTTGTCAGTCTAACAGATATCGTTTTCTGTTGACAGTGAGCGATAATTGGTTAAAGCCCAGTTTAAGTTAAGTTTAGTTGTAAAATAATTATTTCATTTTTATTTCATTTTTATATATATACACATATATATACACACACATATATATATATATAAATATATACACATATATATACACACACATATATATATATATAAATATATATATATATATATATATATATATATATATATATATATATATATATATATATATATATATATATATATATATATATATATATATATATAGTTGACAAGATTATTTTATGTTGTTAAGCTGAATGTTGTTTACGCCACTATCTATCCGTCAGCCAGTCTGTTAGCACCCTGTATTTATGGTTGAAATATTTTTTCTATATAATTACTATAAATTAAAGGGTGTTCCGACAGTAATTTTTTTAAATCGTAATACACATACACTTGAAATTTACACAGAGAATTTACAACTTTGTTCGCTGTATTAACAAGTATAAAAAAATAAAAATTTAAACTATAGGGTAATAACAAAAGCTAAAGGGTGTCCCAATAGAGAGGTGATTTTCATGTATATGAACTTATTTTTGCAATATAATAGGTAGACTCATACAATTTTCACAAAAGGTGTATTACTATGGCCACTATAACAACAATTACTAAAAGTTAAAGGGTGTTCCTAAAGTATCGTCATATTCAACTATATTACTTTTTTTGAATCGTATTAGGCAGATATATAGAGTATATAAAATTGTGTTTGCCATAACAGCAAATGTAATACAGCTACAAATTAAAGGGTGTTGTCACAGTGATGCGATTTTACGAATATGATCTTAATTTCTAAACGTCACTTTTAATTATATATATTTACAGTATATTTTACAATGTTTGTAAAAGTCACGAGATTGAAGAATTTTACCTTAGCTTATCAAGTATAAAAAAGAATTAAGAGTTAAAGAGTATAGGAGAGTTGACACCTAAAATTTTAGAAAGTAAGTAATCTATACATATCAAAAAAAACTCATTTCCTGTCTGTCTGTCTTTTTCTTTGTATTCGCATCACGTAAAAACTACTGGATAGACATTCACAAAGTGTGATGTGAGGAGGTACCTTAGTATCCTGATTCTTGTTCCGCAAAGATATCTTATTTTCCAGAGAAAGTGGAGAAAAAGTAGTGAAAGTACGCCGATTTTTTTTTACAGAATTAAAGCAGTATATTTTAAGCACGGTTGCCCAAGAGATGGCGCTGTACCACAAAAATGAGTAACTCTTTTTCTGTCTGTCTTTTACAGAGCTTTACAATCATTTTTAGAATTTTATATAAATTTTAGAATTTTATCCAGGGATGGATACCTTTATACAAAGTGAATAGGTAAGAGTCGTAAAATTTGGTGTGGATTTCTTTCAAAGCAAAATCTAACAAAATATTGTCAGGACGCACACAACGTGGGCACAGCAAGTAGCAACATAAAATTAAAAATTAAAGGGACACCATAATAGGCCTGACAAAATTAAAAAAGTTGTATATTAAACACAGTACGCAGTGAGTCTTACTCGCATTTGACTAATTGAAATGTACTTTGAATCTTCTGATGAAAATTACACCAATTTTAAAGTTGGTTCTCTTGGTTTTTATGAAGTTTTACCCTAACGCACTGTTTAAACACCATAGAAATTAAAAGAAATATAAAATTCATCAGGCATAAGAAAATGCGAAAAAATACGAGTTTAGTAAACAAAGTTAAAAGGCAAAATAACACAGACTGAGAGGAAGCAAGAACTCAAAACTGTCATGAAAAAATGAAAATTAAATTTAATGATTTTTTTTGTTCGCTTTTTTTAAATTATTAATATTTTTCTTTTTGGCTTCTAAGGTACAGTGAATGTAGATAATATCAGAATATTGAAATTGCTTTGTTATTATGTTTTAAATGTGAATTTATTTCAATTTATTTATTCTGTATAAAAGTTATTAAAGGACTTATAAATGCTTATACTGTTTGTTTAAAAACATCACCGAAATGGAATAAAAAATTTCGCTTTTTAACGTGAAGGTGTCGTCTGCCTCTGTCTTATTCGAATAACGTACTTAATATTACGTGAGTTTCTTTTTTGGAGTTTTAAAATTTTTTACTTCTTTGAAAATTCCGTTTTGCCAAAACACCTCAATAGCTGAAATTTTATTTCCTTTTACATTTCAAACGCATTTATGGCACATTGCAAACCTTTTGAGAACATAAAAAGAACCCTTAGTGTTTAGGGTGGGTATGTTCAGTTTAGTTTTCCACGTTTGTTTGTTTTTTTTTTTTTTTTTTGTTTTGCAATTGAATCAGTTTTTTCTCCCTTCATTCATATAACATGCCGTTTTGCATGCAAACTCTGTTTCAAAATTGAAAAGAACATTGCGGTATGGTTTTTTAATTGATTTATGTATGTATAAGTGTGCACTTTGTTGTGGGGGTAAATAAAGGGGAGGAATTGGTAAACAGTTTAAACGTAAATTTTGCTACGAAGACCAAGGAAAAAAATTTTTTGAAGTTCTTTGAAATCACAAAGTGTTGTCACAATCAGTAAACAAAGTTATTTGATAAAGCGAATTATTAAGCGCTATAAAAGGAAGGGGGTGGTTTGTTAATTTAGCGTTTCGTCATTTCTTAACCGATTTTTATTTTTTATTTAAAAGGTTATGTTTAAAGATTAGTTTCTACCAGCTCCAAAACCAATCAGGGAACATACAGCTTTCTTTATGTTTTGATTTAGCTCCTAAGATAATTTAATTTTCTTCCAAAGACGCTGCATTGATATTTTAATACTCCCTGATTGCTCTCAATCATGGATGACACAACATACTTTATAATTTCCTTCAGGTCCGGAGCTAATTTTCTTGAAAAGAAAGCGCATGGTTACGTGCCTTGATATTTTAATACCTCAATTGAACCTTCCAAGCTTCCTTAAAGTATTGATTCCTTTAAGGTAGAAATTTAAAAGCGATAGCATAACGCATGATTGCAATATACCACCTTCGGCTGGCTGGCAAAGGGTATGAGGTTGCCCTAACTGAGTAATCCTCGTGGTGGCATTCTTTAACAGGCTCCTAGTTTGATTTTGTCTCTGCTACAAGGCTAGCTAAAATAAGTCAAACGAACTCTGGATACCAGTCGACCTCCAGTTTCAATATAAACTTGACTGAGCGTACACAGAAAAAAATTTTCTGCTGCAATTGAAGCTTTTAATTAGTTTCAGACAAAAATTTAATTCAATGTTTTATTGATTCAATTATTTATTTTATTAGAAATTAATTTTGTTCCTTCTTAATTAAAAAATATAATTGAATCAATAAAAAAATAATTAAAATCGTAGCTGAAACTAATTAAAACCTTTAATTGGAGCCAAAAATTTTTTTATACACAGAAAAAACTTTTTGCACCAATTAAAGGTTTTAATGAGTTTTAAATTAAAGTTCAATTAAGTTTTTAATTGAAACAAATGTATATTTTTTTTTAAAACAGAACAAAAAATATCCTAATTAAACAAATAATTAAATCAATTAATTATTTACTGAAATTTTAATCTGAAAACAATTAAAACCTTCAATTGGTGAAACTATTATTTTCTGTGTATGTCATTGTACATCTTTCTTTATTGCTAGGTAGTTTCAGAACTCAAAAAAACTTGACTCCAGCAGCGATGCATAATGAATCGCTTCTAACATAATGAAAGCAACTGTCCCTGCTGATAAGAACCTTCGTTTCTTAACGAAGTAGGAGAACTCAACAGAGGTTTCTCCAAATTTCTGCGACCAGTTATTAGTAAGGGCTTTTAGGGAGTAATCTGATGTATACGGTTTGTTCAGATATGCTGCACTTACACAGAGGCACCAATTGCGTGTCAGAAGATTAGATAGCCTCCAGCACATAAACAAGGGGCATAAAAATGGTCCTGCGAGCCATTCTCTAGAAATGCTTCTGTCAGGTTAATGTAGCAAACCAGGCACTGACGTAAATCTGTATCACATAAAGATCTTACGACCTACAGATGGAAGAGTCTGAAAAAGTAGCGCAGATTGTGTGTGAATATCCAGCACTGGCCAGAATAAGCCTTAGAACTATGGACAGATACGTGTGCATGGCATAGGGGATCTAAGCCTGAAATCTAAGCCTAGTCAATGGTAAGGACTAGTGTTAGCACCAGGCTCAACGAATTTAAGATACACAGAAAAAAGTTTTTGCACTAATTAAAGGTTATAATTAGGTGTAATTTAAAATTCAATTAATTTTTTAATTAATTAATTTAATTAATTTTCTGTGTAGTTGTAAATGTTCAATCGGGTGCCTAGATTCATTGAGGACCGATGGAGTTCATAAAATTAGTGTTCTGCTTTGATATCCCTATCTCTATCCATAAGCTATACATATAATAAAACAGTAACTCATTTCTTGTTTGTTTGTCATTTTCTTTGTTTTCGCATCACGTAAAAACTACTGGATGGATTTGAACAAAATTTTATGAGGAGGTACCTTAGTATCCTGACTCGATTTAAAAGTACTACAAACTTTAAGTTATCTTTTATTTTTGAAAGCAATGTTTAAGCTATGTTGCGCAACAGATGGCGCTGTTTTAAAATAATTCGTTTCTCATTTCCTGTCTGTCTTTATAATTTTATATAAATTTTAGAATTTTATCCAGGGATGGCTACCTTGATATAAAGTAAATATATAAAAGTCTTAAAATTTGGTGTAAATCACTTTCAAAGCAAAATCGAACAAAATATTGTCAGGACGCACACAATGTGGGCACTGCTACTATATAATATTTTAACACCAGGTTACACAGAAAAAATATTTTGCACCAATTAAAGGTTTAATATAATTTATGATCCAAATTTAAATAACTTTTGAATTATCTCAATTATATATTTTATTAGTAATAAATAAAATAATATTTCAATTAAATAAATAATTGAATAAATTAAAAATTTAATTAGTATCTAGAAGTAATTAAAACCGTTAATTGGTGCAAAAGTTTTTTTCTGTGTATACTTCGATGAATCAAAGATGACCTGAGCTGTTGGTTCTCTAATCGTTTTAAAGGTTGTAATTTTAAAACTTTCGTACCGGCTTTCCGATTAGCCAGGTATTTTTAGGCTGATATTTTGGTACACGTTCTAGAAGGTTAGGAACAGAAAACATTTACGATTTGACTGATATGAGGCCAAAGATGACAGAATCAATATAAAGTACTTCGTTTGGTGGATTCAAAATCAGCAGTGAATATGTGTGTTTCATCGTTTAAATATAAACAAAAAATTATTAATGCTTTTAAAACGGTTCTCTGACAAGAACTTTTGACAGAAGAAAATTAGTCTTAACTCACATTGAATGAAATCCTCAATGACATTAAATACAACTCAGATTAAAAAAAGTATCTTTTTTTATTATTTAAGATACTTTTAAACGAATTTTAAATTAGAAGAAACAAAAAAAAACGGTTGTATACAAAATAAAGAACAAAATATTTTCAAATTTATTTTATATTCTCTTGAGAAATCATCAACTATATCGCATGTATAATTTTGCATTAACTTTGACAGTGAAATCCATAAGTTCACAATGGATGAAATAAAACTTGTAGAAAATTTGTTAAGCACAAGTAGGAGTATTAATGTTAAAAGTATTTGTTGAACATTGAATGAGCGAAATAAATGAAGGTAAGAAGAAAATGAGAAATGACTGAACTTGTTGTTTAAGCACAATCTATTTTATATGAATATAAGTACGCTTGCAAACTCTTGCTAAATCACGCGTCATTAACAGCACTTGCGGATGGGAATGTTAATGCTGTCTGTCATTGTATGTATGTATGCAAGAATATTTATTTTACACTTTCTTCTTATCTTGTGTTTTCTTATTGAAATGCAGGTATACATATGTATGTATGTGTGTGTGTGTTACCATTTATGTGTTTATACAAATCTTGAATAGAAAAGTTCGAAAATGAGAATATACCCGTTAGTTAACTTGGGATTTAACTTTTTTTATTTTGTGGGAAAGGTAAAGATGAGAAGGACCTAAACCTCGTGGTACCTTTAAGGGCTTACATCGAGGAACCAATTTAAACTCTGCAGAGTTCGAAGCCTGAAGTGTTTCTAATCAAAAATGCGGCAGTTTTATTTTTTTTTTTAATATCCCACCGGTAATAAAGAAACTTGCCTATGAACTGCAGGGTATAGAAAAATACGAACATACATAAATTAGTGCAAGTGTGTTGTTCTCGCAAGCAGTAGAAAATTTATTGCATTCCGTGCAACTTCAACAGAATTGTAATACAAGGTTAAACTTAAGATAAACGATTAACGGTTTATATTAAGTTTAAATTTTAGCACGAATAAGTGAAAGTTTATAGGAAAAATGTATGTCTGTAAGTTGGTGCTTTTGTGAAGAGAAGAATACCGATTATTTTAGCTTTGTGTTTCCCGGCGTTCCTTTAGCTCTTTTTGCAAAATTTTGATGCGTTTCCTCGTCCCAAGAGTTGGCATCCCTGGGTTTTAAACTTAACAAAAAAAGGACTGTGCCGATCCACATTCATACTTTCAGGCTACCTGCAACAAATGGCATTTAGAATAGTCCTCGAAATAAAACATGGAAAATGTTAGAATGGTATCTATAAAATTTTTGCAAAAAAATTTTCTAAAAAATTTTTGCAAAAACTTTTCTATAAAATTTTTGCAAACAAATTTTCTATAAAATTTTTACAAACAAATTTTCTATAAAATTTTTACAAACAAATTTTCTATAAAATTTTTAAAAACAAGTTTTCAATAAAATTTTTACAAGCAAATATTCTATAAAAATTAAATAAACAAATTTTCTATAAAATTTTTACAAACAAATTTTCTATAAAATTTTTACAAAAAAAATTTCTATAAAATTTTTACAAAAAAAATTCTATAAAATTTTTACCAAAAAAATTTTTTTTTTTTGAAAATTTAATTATTATTAGTCGAACTGTTTATGGATTACATACAATGAAATTTTATAATCAAGCTTAAGTTCGTTTTTTATTCTCTCTAAGAAAGAATAAATTAAATTACAAATTAGGTGATAATATTAAAGAAAAATTGGGAAAATTAAATTTTTAGACATCAGCACGAGCGGAATGCACATTTTCTAGACAGCCACGTCCATCATTTCTATAAAACTTTTACAAAAAAAATTCTATAAAATTTTACAAAAAAAATTTCTATCAAATTTTTACAAAAAAAAAATTCTATAAAATTTTTACAAAAAAAATTTCTATAAAATTTTTACAAAAAGAATTTCTATAAAATTTTTACAAAAAAAATTTCTATAAAATTTTTACAAAAAAAATTTCTATAAAATTTTTATAAAAAAAAATCTATAAAATTTTTACAAAAAAAAAATTCTATAAAATTTTTACAAAAAAATTTCTATAAAATTTACCATAATATTATTACTAAAAAAATTCCGCTAAAATTTAAAAAAAAAATCTATAAAATTTTTTATACAAAATTTTGGAAAAAAATTTTCCATAAAATTATTACAAAAAAATTTCCGATAAAATTTTTACCAATTATTGCCGGTAAAATTTAAAAAAAATCTATAAAATTTTTACAAAAAATTTTTATATAAAAATTTTACATAAAAAAATTTTTTATAAAATTTTACCAAAAACTTTCTTAAAATTTTTACACACAATTTTTTACAAATTTTATTGAAAAAAATTTCTACAAAATTTTTCCAAAAAAAATCTACAAAATTTTTACAAAAAATTTCTAAAAAATTTTTACAAAAAATTTTCTATAAAAATTTTATCGGAAATGTTTTTAAAAATTTTATCGGTAATTTTTTGTAAAAATTTTATCGGAAATTTTTTGTAAAAATTGTATCGGAAATTTTTTGTAAAAATTGTATCGGAAATTTTTTGTAAAAATTTTATAGAAAATTTTTTTTTGAAAATTTTTTTGTAGAAAATTTATTGTAAAATTTTTGTAAAAATTTTGTAAAATTTTTGTAGAAAAACAAAAAACTGCGATAAAATATTACAAAAAAAATTTAGGATAAAGCTTTACAAAAAAATTTCTGTAAAATTTGTACAAATACTGGATATCCGCCGGGAAGGTATACATACTACTTTGTTTTGCCGCCATTTTGGTAAACATTAGTCTTGACGACTACCAAGTCGTGAAGTAGACACGTGGCAAATTTTGAATGGAAAAATATTCGATAAACCAACATAAAACAGCTCACCCATTACAACCCCGATTTTTATGAAAAAATGATAATGAGTGACGAGGCACATTTTCATTTGAATGGATATGTGAATAAACAGAATAGTCGGTTCTGGGCAATGGGAAAAATTCAAATTATTCATCCATCACCTTTGCATCCATTAAAAGTTACAATCTGGTGTGCAACTTGGTCAGAAGGAATCATTGGAGCTTACTTCTTTGAAAATGAAAACGTCGTAACGCTAACTGTGAATGGGGAGCAATATCGTGATATGGTTGCATGCTTTGGGCTTAATTGACAAGTGGTATTAACAAGACGGTGCCACATCGAATACAGCCAAGATTACAATGGAAGCAAACAAAGAAGTGGACTCCCTGTAATTACAAACAAATTTTGTGATAATGAAGTCGAAAATCATAGAATTTAAAAGTAAAATTTTCTTCAAAATTTCCATAAAACATAAGAATTAGTAATTTTTACGAAAAATGTCTATATCTTTATATTATATTTGTAATAATCATAAAATTAAATACCGAATATATATTCTTGTGAAATTCGGAAACATAACAGAGTTAGGGAATATTTAACATTACTATGGAGAAGGGTATATATGAATCGGAATGGCCGAATATAGCGCTATAACTTGTTTATTACTTTGTCATCAGCTTTATGTTTTCAGTAAAAAAATTTCTACCATCAACATTGATAAAATTGTTTTGTCTATTTCTTTAGTAGCGATGACAAAATATGTTTAAAATGAATATAATCTAAAGGAATATTTCTAAAATTAGCATAAAACATAAAAGTTAATATAACTTGAACAGAAATTTCCATTTCTTTATTTTTGTGCATTTTTTATTAATATTTGCAAACAGAAACTACACATTTTTTACTATCAGATACAAAATAGAGATTAGAAAAAAAAATTGCACAATTTCTTGTTCACATTGAAGAATTTGTTTTTCAAATCATATAATTTAAATTCTTTTACTTTTCCAGTAAAAATAAAATGCAAATAAGAGAATATAGACTACAAAATGCTATAAAAATGGCGAAAAATTAACATCATCGTCGTCATCATCATCATTCAAAGCTGCAGCTACAAAACTGTAGCAAACAAAATTGCAGTTTGTCATCGACTCATAAAACACACAGATTCACAGCTCATTCATTCGTTCATTTATGCAACAGAATTTTCATTTTATTTCCTTTTTTTATTTAATATTAGATTTTCACAAGTTAGTGGAAGGAATCTAAGTCGTACTGGTGTTTAGTGCTGAAAGGGAAAGACATGCAACAGTTATGCGATGATAATAAATTCTGTTGCATACAAATGATTTGTTAAAAAGCTCTAAAAAAAAGAAAAAATAAATAAATAAATATACATTTTAGTTTTATGCATAAAAAAGAAAAACAAAAATCCCATTTCTCCACCTACTCACTCTCGCTATCGTTTGTTGGTGGGAAATTTTAAGGAAATTCAAGGCTCCTTTACTTGTTGTGACCCATTTAATATTTAATTTTTACACAGTGAGGAACTTTAAAGGAAACACAGCTGAAGAAGATTTATACATACAAAATCTAAGCAACAGCGAACAATTTTTTTTTTATTATCTTTTGCTGCACTTTGTATTTTTGCGTGTGTGTACTTTCTAATTTAGTTGTAATTTGCAAACTTTATTTAAATTTTATTTCTTTCTGCATAGTTGTCGTTTGAGTTATTATTCTGTAAACAACAAATTTATTTACTTGTTTACTTGTTCCCAAAATTTATTCACTTATTTTTAAACCTTAAACTTTGTTAACATTGTAAGAGTAATTGAAAACATGCTGTAAATAAGGCCACAAAAATTTAAGGGATGCCGTAGCAGGTCACTAACTTCGTACTTGAATGCTATCTGTTACCCGTTTGGCACTTTACGAATATCTTAATTTTTAGGGTTCCGTGTTCAAAGGCTAAAATGTAACCCTATTGTTTTCGCTACAATGTCTATCCGTCTGTCAGGGCCCTGTATCTGTAGAATCATAAAAGTAATTTTCACAAAAGTTACCTTATTATTAGTGTAGAGGAAATATCGAAGCAGACCACGTCCATAATGGGTCGCTTTTCGACCCCCTTCATCCTCAATAATAACATACAACCGATTTGTAATCTACGGCAACATTACTTTTTTGAGTCACTTGCTGCTACCAGCCTTTATTCTTGACTAACGGCGGCTGCTAACTGTCGGCCTCTTTTCCCATCACGGAGTCTCTATTAATTGTTAGCATTTGCTTAGTTCCCCCATGGCATCCACACTTAACAAGGTTTATTTCCGAGGTTCTAAGCCTTATGTTAGCCAGTGCTGGACATTCGCACATACCCTACCGTCGCAGTGACTTCCAGGCACAGTCCTCAAGTATCAATAATAGTCTTCAATTTTTATCTTGGCTAGATGATACTTTAAATTTCCATATTCTGTCACTAAGGTACTTCGTAATATCTAAGCACCTTACTGGCCTTCCTGCTAAGGGGCTCTTGGAGCATCATTCGTGCGTGTCTGACATGTAATAGCCTCCTTCGGCCTTCTCAGGAATAATGAGTTCAGCCATTGCATTACCTTCCATTACCCAATGCTACTCTGGGTTCTGGTCCACAGAAATTCCCAGCAGATTCTTTTTTTTTTAGTTGGACTGTTGCTTCATTCCCAGATGGGCCTATGTGTCCTTTAATCCACATTAATGTTATCTTATTACCGAGACACATCTATTAAATTCTAAAACACATTTCATCAGTAGCTTAGAGTACACGTTCACATGCCTCATGCGTTTTATAACCGGCTGGCTGTCAAGTGGAAAGAGAACCTTTCAAGCAGCTGCTTTAACAACAATTAATTATAGGGTGTTCCAATAGTGATGTAATTTTCACCTGCATGGTCTATTTTTTTTTTTTGAACAGTAAAAGGCAGAAATTTCCAACCAGTAGTTAACCAATATTTGCTATATTAACAAGTATAAACAAAATATAAAAATAAGTAATAAAGGGTGTCCCAATGGTGACGTAATTCTTATATATATGGTTTTATTTTTGAAGCGTATACTCTCGAAATTTTTATTATATAGCAGTAGCATTGCTATGACCGCTTTAGCAACAAGTACTTATAATTATAGGGTGTGCCGATAATAATGTAATTGCCTTAATTTTTTAAAACGTAAAACACAGATATACATAGTACCTAAAATAATAGCGAACATAGGTTTTAACAAGTATAAAAAAATAAAAATTACAATTAAAGGGTGCCCCCATAGTAAAGTGATTTTTACGTCTGTGTGTTAATTGTTAAACCATAATAGGCGGGGTTTAGGAATTTTTACAAAATGTGTACTACCACTGCCGCTGTAACTACAATTATGAAAAATTAAAGGGTTTTCCAATAGTGTATTTATTTTCAAGCATGTAGTCATATGTTCTCAAACGTAATAGATTGACACATAATATTTACACAGAGTACTTAAAACCATGTTATCTATATTAAAAAGTATAAAAATAAGTATAACAGGGTGTTGCGATGGTGACGTGTGTTTCATGTATATGGCCTTATTTTTTAAACATAATATGTAAAATTTTTGTATTTATTACAGAAGGTATATTACTATGTATGGCGTAATATCAATTACCAAAGATTAAAGGGTGTTCCGATAGTGACGTTATTACCATGACCTTATTTTTGGAACCGTAATAGACAGACGCTTGAAATTTGTACAGAGTAAGTGAATTTTGTACGCTATAAAAATTATAAAATATAAAAATTAAAGGGTGTTCCGATAATGACTTAATTATGTCCACTGCAACAAAAAATAACAAGAATACAATTAATAAAAATGAAAGAGGTGTCTTTCATTTTTAGAAGACGCGATTTTGAAAAATTTATTCTTATCTCGTAAACGTTACAAGCAGACGCTTGAAATTTACACAGGGTATATAGTACTAAACTCTCTATGAAACTAGCTGTTTTCGCCACTTCGTCAGCGTCCTAATAATATTTTGTTCGATTTTGCTTTAAAAGTAATGCACAACAAATTTAAAGACTCTTACTTTTGTATTGCTTCAGATATGGTTTAGTTACTTTCTATAGAGGTACCCAATCCTGGGCAGTTACTCAGGAACAAAGGCTTTGTATACGATTCTTAAATTTATACAAAATTCTAAGACATTTAAATAAATGTTGTCGCCAAGTTTGCAGTACCACTAAATCACCAAAATTGCGGTACTTTTTCTCTTCTATTAAGACTCTTACGCATTTAGTTTATATAAAGGTGCCCATCCCTGGATAAAATTCTAAAAATTATATAAAATTTTAAAATTCTAAAAATTATTGTAAAGCTCTATAAAAGACAGACAGAAAATGAGTTACTCATTATTTTAAAACAGCGCCATCTGTTGCGCAACATTACTTAAAATATACTGCTTTCAAAAATAAAAGATGCCTAAAGTATTCAGTGCCGTTAAATTTGTAAAAAAAAATCGTTCTTTCACTGACTTTTCTTCACTACTTTCTCTTGGTAATAAGATATTTTTGCGGCAAACAGTATCCTATATTGGAATAGGGATATTAAGGTACCCCTTTGCCAAATTTTGTCATAAGCTATCCAGTAGTTTTCACGTGATGTGAACACAGACAGACAGACAGGAAATGAGTTACTGTTTTATTATATGTATAGCTTAGTAACAATGTAACCCTTTCTCGCTAGAAAAAAATTACATTTTACAATTATCCCAGTGCTTCTATATGGCGCTGAAAAAATAATGTATTTCCAGAGAGAAATCCTAGTTGAGCTTGCTAGAATATGTTGATCGAACAGAAACGAATGCGCTATCCAGAAAGGCACTATGTTATAACTACCTCAGTACTCTTAAACGCGGAAGACGAAACTCCTCTGGAAATCGCAAGTAGGTAAATCCTTGGTATTACAAACAAGAGATTGCACTTGCAAGAAAGAAGTACTTCGAAATCATTTAACAAGAGGTCTTAGTACCAGCATAACCAAGTAAGTAAGCAGCTGTTATCGTGCCACTTTATACGTGCGGTTTGATACCAAACGAGTACTTTCTCTAGACTCGAGTCTACTTTACTGCATAAAAAAATCATTTTTATACTAAAAGAAAAAATATTAATCAGCTCTTCAAAGAAGTAAAACAAAGTTGGTATGTTATGAGAAACTTGTTTTATTTAAGTTTAATATCTACTCGCCACCTTTTTTTAAGCAATTATATATAACTTTTAAGATACTTGTGTTATTGTACTATCAAGTAATAAATAATTATGTTTGCGTAACTATCTTTCAACATCACCTTCGAAGTTTCACTTTAATATCAAATCCCAGGAAAAACTTTTTATTCTTCCACTACTATCGTCACTGTAAAGTTTTTGATCTTGTGGGAGAGCATTTTTTTTTTCCACAGAGCGTCAAAGATTTGTTTATTATTTTCTTTAAAATATACCTTCACGAATGCCACAATTTATTTGCCATCCTTGAATGCAACTTTAAAGCTCCTAAACAAGAAAACTAAAAGTCGTTGTTAAACAAATAAATATTCGAGCAGTTTATAAAACAAAACAACAGTTTCTATATGAATAGTTATTCCCAATACACAGTATTATTAATAAACTAAGTTTTTCATTCATTCACTCGTCCATTCGTTCATTTTTATATTCAGTCATTCATTCTTGCTGACTGTTGTCTCGCAGGAACATTTTGTTATTTTTACTAAACGGAAAAATATGAAAGAAAAATACTAAAAAAAAAAACATGACTAATGAAAAAAAAACAAAATAAACAAAAATGACATCACCCAGAGATTTTGAGGAAGTAGCTTTTAAATAAGAAGAAAAACAAAATCTGTTAAAACTATACGTATCAATGATTCACTTGGTAAAAATTGGCGCCATTGATAACCTGTTTTTCTTCATCAGTATCATAATTTTATCTGCCCATTCATTATTCATTCATTACCATGTATACTGCCGTCTCAACCTCAAGTCTCCTCTTCTGCCTCCCACTTTTAGGCATGAGCTGTAAAGACTCCAACTCGAGGTCTAAGGAATGTTTTGAAGTGCCTGCTTCCGAAAAGGATTTACCGAAGTCGACACGACCAGGTGAGTCCAATTGATCCACATTTACCTCTATAGCCGCAGGAGTATCTTCATATACTCACCAGTCCACCCCTTGCGAGGTTTCTTTGTCATTCTCTATTGATATCCTCCCTTGGCCAGTGGCAACCGGAGTTCCTAAAGGGATTAACTTGTCCACCTCTAACAGGCTTCCTTGTCCATCCCTATCGAAATATCACGGTTCAACGCTATAGGAGAACCTTAAAGAATTAACCTGTTCACCCCTTGCGGGGCGTTCCTGTCCATCCCCTATGAATTCTTCCCTAGGCCATTATTGGATAAAACGATGTCCACACCCACACAGAGCTCCTTATGCGTGGCTAAGTCTATAGTGGAACTAGAGGTTGATCTTTCATCAGAGTTCGTATTCTAAAGGCCAAGTATCCCTGTTCCACCGTGGATTAGGGCAGCTGTTAACGACTAGTCTTCTTTACCCACTAACTAGCCATTCAGGTTCTCGGCACACCTACCAATCACCTTAACCTTGCAAGTGGGTTTATACATAGTAAATACATAAAGTATATCTGATGAACTATAAAAGAGTCTTTAAATTTGATGAGTATTACTTTCAAAACACTGACAAAGTGACGGGCACAGTTAGTAATTAACAAACGTCTAAATATAAATTCAGAGGAGCTGCAAAACTGTTCTAAAAATAAACAGGACCTGCAATTGCAGTGTTGCCGAATATGAAACCTTACTATCACTCTAACCAATTTGTCTAATTTACTCATATCCTTCCTTACTACTTATATCCTTCCTTACTTTCAAAGGTATAGGTATAGGCATTAATTGCCTGAGTGTCACTTCTCTTAAACAATAAATAGTAAGAAACGCAGTAGCATTTTTTGAGAAGATTGTAACGCTCCAATATAAGGGATGTTATTGTTGTTATTTGTCATAATAGTGGATATAAATCATTCAGTAAATATGAATAAAATTTTCCAAAATTGTTTTGAAAAATTTATTCGCTGAAAATGGTATTCAATATACGTTTTTGATATAAATACTTATTTCCGCAAAAACACACCAACATTACTATTACAATAAAGTACCTACAAAATAAGAATGAGAACAATAAAATATTCAACACTACCTTTGCCGCCATAAGGAAAAATAACTTATGAAAAGAAAACAATAAAAATAAGACGGAGTATTCAAAATTTTTATGGGACCCAAACTATATGATATCATTTAAATATATGGCCATATAATGCCAGTTTGCCATACAAATCGTAGTAATGGCAATGAGACAATACCAAGTACTTGCTTACTTGTTGTTGTATTTTCCTATAGATTTCTATTTTTTTTTTTTCGTTTACAAACAATAAGACTGTAATACAGGCTTTCAACACACACAAAAAGTAAAACAAAATATTTATGTATATGGTATTCATAAGATACAAGATACATTTCAACACTCACAGAGAAAAAGCCAGGGTAAACAAAAATGTCATTTGAATATTTAGTAAGAAGCAGTGAAAGTTTGGAAACGGAAGTTATTAAAATTATAATGAAACCAAAAAAAAAGTATTTTCAAAAGTAATTTTAGAAGTGCATTTTTGATAACAGATCAAGCACGTCTACATTTCCAAGCCCTCAAGTTTTTACAAAATTAGAAATTTTAGGCAAATAGCCAAGAAAACTGTAAGTGTTATTTGGCAAACAGTAATAAAAACCAATTGTTTTTAGGTGCGAAATACTTAATTCACACATATGGCCTGTAGAAAGATATAAGAAATTTGGAGATGTCAAAAGGTGTCAAAACATAACTTTGGTGTGTAAGACACGTTAAACTTTTTTTCTACACTTACCAATGTGGAACAAGCAGGCAATGTTATTTTCTATTCCCTTCACCACAGGTGGAAAAGGTATAAAAAAAATAACATTGTCTTTTCGTGTCTAATTGCTACAGTATTCATTTCCGGTCGCATAAAGTATATCTACTTTGGATCCTTATACAGGGTGTCCGCCGGGAAGGTATACTAATCGGAGTAATTCCACTGTAATCTTATGGCGTTACAAAGTTTTCAATCATATAACGATATTGCTCCCCATTCACAGTTGGTTTGAACACTTTCTTGAGCAGCAGTAATGTTTTCAGCCAATCTAGCAGTACGTTGTGATCCATGCTTGGGCCTATAACCAACAGACCTTCTTTCTTTGAAATCATTCAATACACGATAAATAGTGCGTTTTGTTGGCACGTTGTTTCTCCCAAAAACTTCACAGTAATCGATGATTGATAAAATGTTTTAACGATTAAAACATGTTGGTTTATCGATTATTTTTCCATAAAAAATTTGCCATGTGTCTACTACACGACTGCCAAATGTGAACTTTTAAGACTAATTTTTGGCAAAATGGCGGCAAAACTAAGTACATAGATAAGTTGACTTAGTGATGTCCGTCTGTCCGTCTGTGTGTCATATAAGCAAAACTTGTTTAAGGGTTTTTTCCTTTAGTGTGACCATTCTAAGGCAAAATACATTGCAGAATTGTTTTTCGGAGTCGTGGGAGGGCGATGGGTCGTTTTCGGGGGAGGCGGTTGTTTGAGGTTAATATCGAGTACGTTTTTCTTCGGTTTTATCGTTTGTATTTTTGTTTTACTTAGATTTGACCGTTTTAGCACCAATGATTTCAGCGAGGACTAAAAGAAACCAGGGTGTGGGACGGCCAGAGCCCCAATATTGGATTCGTTTTCTTCGTTTTTTGTCTTTTTTGCTTCGATTATGGTCACTCATAAAATACCATTTTTTAAGACCAATAAAACTCAGCAGCACTCTACGGTCAACAAGGAGTAGAGGGGGAGTGTCGATATGAGATTCACTCATCTTTTTAGGCATAATGAGTGTAGGGTGGTCGTATAGAGGGATACGGTGAAATATAGCAATCTTACTTGTTTGTGCATCGCTGTGATATATGTGAAGTAATAACGCACAGTGGCCTGAAAACTATTTATTTCGACATTTTCTGAGGAAATTTTCTCAGCTATTACTCAGAAATATTTTGACTGTTAAAAAAGATGTTCAGACATTTCTCGAACTCCTTTATTAATAAAATATTGTTGCAATGTTGAACTTAGTTTTTAGTATATAGAGGCATAAACATATAACTTACTACAATACAATTTTTAACAAAAATACCTCGAAATCTTTTTATTGATTAATAAATTTTAATATTTTAGAAATATTTATTTTACATTCCGATAAAATTTTAAATCAAGCTTAAGTTCGTTTTTATTCTCTCTAAAAAATAATAAATTAAATTACAAATTAGTTGATATTATTAATTAGGTGATATTATTACAGAAAAACAAAAAAAGTAGCTTTTATTGCTAACTGAAGGTTGGCTGAGGCAACAACAAATATAAGGTGGTGAATATTAAAGTAAAAATAATAAACAAAAGGAAAGATTTAGGTAGTGGTAGACTTCGTTCTCACCAACTGACGATTGATGATTGAATACAATTTTCTCGTATTCCTTTATCTGAGTTTGGTTGGTTAAACAGATGATGCTTACAACTACCAAAGTAGATAGATACGAAGAGTGCTGATGATGGACGTAGCTGTCTAGAAAATACGCATTACGCTGGTGTCTGAAAATTAAATTTTCCCAATTTTTCTTTAATAATATCACCTAATTTGTAATTTAAATTATTCTTTCTTAGAGAGAATAAAAATGAACTTAAGCTTGATTTAAAATTTCATCTGTATATTTTAGAAATATTTAAAAAATTAATAACTTTAAACTTCCAAACTAATTTTCATTATGCCCTCTTATATTAATGCTCATATACTCATTCACATACTACGTTCATACAATTTTATAAAAATAGAATTTTTTATAAGCTGAGTACAACTGGCGGCATTTTTACACATACACAAACTATACACTTTATTATATTCTCTCATATTTGTTTCATAAATATTGGTATAAGTTGTTGACGCCACTTTTATTGTATGCGTTTATATTATAGAGTGTATAGTATGTGGTGTTGGTGTGTACAAGTGTGCGGGTGTTGGTTGCTAGAGTGTCGATAGGTCTTTATTTTTATTCATATATACGTACATATGAGACAATCAAGTGTAGTGGTGGTGCATACAAGTTCTACGTTTCATTGTTTTTTTTTTTTATTTTATTTTATTTTATTTTTATTTTTTTATTTTTTTATTTTTTTTTAGTTTCATATAGAATTGTTTTCACTAAGAACAATTCTCTATGAAATTGTGCTTTTTTTCTTATTTTCTATTTTTATATAATATTTTCTTTTCTACAATTTCACTTCCTGTCTTTTGGCTTGATTGAATTTGGCTTCTGTTTTTCTATTGTAGTAGTTTAAATTTTATATTCGCTATTTTTTAAATACCCTACATTGAACATTAAGGAAACTTTAGAATTATTAAAAATTTTTTAAATATTAAAATAATAAAAATTTGACTATAAGTAAACTTTACAAAATCATAAACCAATTGGTCAGTTAACTACAATCTTGAGAACTATAAAACTATGTTGATATCAGGAAACATTATTGGTTTGTTTTAGTAATATTTTGGTGACAAACGAACAACCGAAAAATATTTACTTTATTATTATTGTTTTGGTTAAAAATACTTTATTATTTTAGAAAACATTTTAAGCTTTAGTTGTTGTTTCAACCATAGTAAAAATTGTATGATTCAAACCAACCATGTGCAACATAAAAAAGGTCCAATTTTAACAAAAACTTGTTAATCTTGACTTAACATATGTTGTTACACGCATAATATGATTCTTGCGACCATAGCCTGCAGACATCGTGATAAGAAAAAAAATGGCTACGATCATAATATTATTAATACATATAAAAAAAATATTGTTATTTTAGGAAACATATTGTTGTCTAGTATAATAACAATGTAAAATATTACATAATTTATGTTAAACTGTAAACATAATATGGTAAACATATTGCAATATAATATGATAGTAATATAATATAAACAACAAGACCATTGTGTAGTTACATTAAATGATAATAATATTATCCTTTAAGGTACATATAACCATTATCTATGACATATAATACATTCCGTATGTCTGTCTGTCTGCTTTTCATTTACGTTCGCTCACGTAAAAACTACTGGATGGATTTTAACAAATTTTTTGAGGAGGTACATAAATATCCTGGTCCCAATAAAGGATACTTTTTTCCACCAAAATATCTTATTTCCAAGAGAAAGTGGAGAAAAAGCAGTGAAAAACTAAATTTTCGGTTTAAATGTACTGATATAAAAAAAGGATTTTTCAACACTGTTGAATTTTCAACACGGTTATTTTTTTAACTCACGTTTTTGTTTTTGAAAGTGGGATCCTTTAAAAACCTACTGCATAACAGTTGAATAAAATTTGTATTTTTACTTTGTGGAGGGTGGATACCTGTATATAAAGTAAATACATAAACCATAACTGAAGCATTATGAACGTAAGTCTTTCAATTGGTATGGAATACTTTCAAAGCAAAATTGAGCAAAATATTTTTAGGACGCCCACGACGTGGCGGGCACTGTTAGTTTATAATAAAATAATAAATCTTTATTGGTTTTTATTAAATACTTAAAATAAAAAACAGCTAATAAATTATGAAAATAATAACAATTGAAACCTTCGTCCTCTAAAAAATTATGTAACAATCCAGAATATTAAAGAATAATCGGGGAATTTGTGATGTGATTTTTGAAGGAGTTTTCATAACAATCTGTTATGTTGCAATATGTTCCGAAACATTATGGATCAATCGATGCTCCATTGTCCCAACTAGAAGATTTTCTCAATAAAGATGTTTTTCCTCTTATATAAAAAATATTATCCCGTTATTCGAACTACTTCTACCAATCTCTTATTAACTCTCTTTGGGATGCCGGCGTACTCCCGTTAACAATGATCGGATTTATAAATTGTATGCACAGTTATGAAGTTAAATATTGAATTTTGAATAAGGTTGCACCATTTACTTGGAGATGACTCGAGAAAGTGTTGTTATGGAACCATAATCCAACCATTGTTGGATACTAAAATATGGAAAAATATGTAATACAACAACTATATAAATGGAAAAAAATTGTATAAATTCCAAGGCTAAATATGTAGATTATAATTTAACAGTTTCCGAATAAAATGTCTAAGGATAACTTTTTCAAGGACTTTTTAACTGAAAAAAATCAATTTGCAAAGAATTACATGAGTTCAACTGCTGTTTAAGTTCATCCACTAAAGTATTTTCAAGCACAATAATTATTACACACTCAAATAAATACTTTAAATGTAAATCTAATCCATAAAACCCCTAGGAATGTACGTAGTAAAAAACTCAGTGTTAATTAATAAGATCTTAAAAAAATTATAATTTAACACCCACTAAATACTTTAGATTCCAATCCCCAATTATTTCAACAAAAAAATCGAAACCCTTAGGCGTATAAGCAATAAATAATACACATCAATATTAAGCATACCCAACGTTATATATTCAATAAAACAAAACACACCAAGTAAAATTAAAGGCCTGGATTCACGATCCTTGACACACATACGATTCGATCACAAAAAAAATTACAAATCTGATCGCATTGAGAAATATATTTTATGAATTTGTGTTAAGATTATTAAATCGTACAGACTTGTCAACTTCACACACATACACTTCTAATCCGCACTAGCACACATGCCATTTTTGACAGATCGAACGATTGAGTACTGGCGAATAATGGCCTTAAATAATTGATTAATAACTAGCTGTCGGAAATTTGTAATTTGATTATTATCGTTTTCGGGTTCATCAACAAAAAGCCTAAACCAGTTTTAATCCCATTTCAAAGAAAACAGTTAATTTTGTAAAGTCACCTTTTATAGTGCACTTAAGCGACTTTAACACATTTCTTCATTTTTTACTTTCAATGTTTATTTCCTCTATTTTAATGTCTCCCTATTCATTTCCATATCTCCCCTGAGCACATTTTGTTATGATGTAAGAGCAGCAAGTGTATGCATTCAACCAAAACTAAAAAAAAATTTAGTTTTTTTTTAGTTTTATTTCCTTCCGTCCCTCTAAAATTTACCTTTTTGGCTACAAAATGTATTCTTTTGTTCGACCAAGAAAAGCAATTGTTGTAGATGCTTAAATAAAACTAATAAAAAATAATATATTAGTATATTTTTAGAAAAAGAAATACATACAAATCCCCAAAGCCTGCCAAAGTTTCACACACATCCTTAAAGGTGACAGAGATTTTATTGCCGAAACAATACAGAGAACAATAGGACTTTTTTTATTTTTTGTATAAATATTTTTATTAAAATATATTCGGCTTGAAATAAATTTAAATAACAAGATAAAAATATTAAAAATAGATAAAACAATTATGAAAAAAATCTAAATAAAAGTTTTTACCATAAAGGGAAATTTTAAGCATTAAAAATTATGGGGCTTTTAGCATGAGAATAAGGTGATGATATGTGTAAATATAACAAAGTGAACGTTTACTATGACAAAACTTTCTACTACTCTAAATAAAGGACCATATATAACACTAAGCAAAAGTTATATGAGAAGATGCCAGAAAACACTTTATAAACTTTAAACAATTAAATAGAAATACAAACTCCATATATATATAGAATTGAAAGATTAAAAGACTTTAAATCTGTATTTAGAGGAGAAATATAATCTGAGTTAAAAAGTTAAGTTAAAATTTTTGAATAGCATAATAAGATGAAGGAGTTCTTTTGCTACCAAAAAGATCTATTGTATCAAAGTATAGTTCTATATAAGTTTTAAGGTACATAAACCAGATCATGATGCTGTCAAAAAGATCTATTATATCAAAGTATAGTTCTACATAAGTTTTGTGGTACATAAACCAAATGACCGATCTCAAAATAACTCATGTGATGTTGGCGGCCAATTGACATCGCCACCACATGAGATAACACGGCCATTTAATTTCTGGCGCAAAAGAGCCATTTTTCGTTAGTAGTGTGGCAAGTGGCACCTTCCTGTCGAAACCACATATTATCGTCCACATCCATATCTTCCAATTCGGGCCATAAAGAGTTCGTTATCATCTCACGATAGCGAACACCATTCACAGTAAATGCTTGAAAAAAAATACGGCCCGATGATGCCGCCAGCCCATAAACCGCACCAAACAGTTACTCTTAGAGGGTGCATTGATAACAGATGATTTTCTTCGAAAATTGATCACCTAACGTTGCCATTTCTTGCCATCATTCTGACCATTGCTCGATTGTGTATCTTTTCATGCTCCAAATTGGGTTAATTTGAAATTGAGAATTGTCAAATTAAATGCCGAAAAAAACTTGACGTTTAGGTGTGATTCACATTCAACATCGGCTCTTAAAATTTAACAACCCGATATATACAAAAATAAAGTGTCGTTAATAACGCTGAAAAAGTTTCAAGTAGTGACGATCCGAATAATTTTCGTAAGAACTTTTGTTTTAATTTTTTTTATTACGGACACTTGACAGAACCAAAAGTCCTTCTCTCAGTCCTTTTCTCTTATCATACTGATGGTTATAATAAATTTAATTTTCCATATTTTATATTAAATAATACAGCAAATATAAAAGCATATACTTTTTGGCACATGGACGGTAGGAGTGACCTTGTGCCAATTATTTCTAAAAATTCACAAAATTTTAGAAGCCGGTGTCAACTCTTTCTATTTTTCCTCATCGTGCAGTGTGCAATGTCATCAGTCCAGTCAATATCAAAATCTTTTTGGAATGCCTTTGCTGTCTTTGCTTCTCATGTGTATTGGTGTCATCACAATAATACAAAATAACACTCAATTTATGCCTTCCATAATCGTGTTACTTCATTTGGAAAGGGATGGCATTTCATAAGAAAGATGGTACCCGTCCCTGGTATCTGGGCAAAAGAAATATGAATAAATAGTTGTGCGTTGTGTGCATTCTGACTATATTTTGTTCGATTTAACTTTGAAAGTAATCCACACCAAATTTTAAGACCCTTATTTTTATAGTGCTTCACGTATACGTATCTACTTTACACAAAGGTACCCATCTCTGGATAAAAATTTAAAATTTATATAAAATTCTAAAAATTATTGTAAAGCTCTGTAATAGGTGTTTAAAATATTTTAACAACAATGTAATTCCAAAATACAAATTAAATACAAATTTTGATTCAATTGACTATTTTGCAGTAAGTAATTCATATTTTGTCATTATTTTAAAACATTGCCATGTGTTGTGCAACCGTTTTTAAAATACCGCGCTTTCAATTCATACTTTGTTATTATTTTAAAATTGCGCCATCTGTTGCTCAATCGTGTTTAAAATATATCGCTTTCAAAAATAAGAGATGCCTTAAAGTATGCAGTATCTTTAAATCGGTTAAAAAAATCGACGTACTTGTACCTTTTTTCACCACTTTCTCCTGGAAATAAAGTATTTTTGCGGAAAAATAGTATCCTATATTAGAATCAGGATACCAAGGTACCTCCTCACAAAATTTTTTCAAAAGCTGTGTGGTAGTTTTTACATGATGCGAAACCCACACAGAAAGACAGACAGAGTTACTGTTTTATTAAATGTTTAGATGACAACTAATTTAATGGACGCGACCTCAATAATATTTTTTCACTGTCGCAAAGTTTAAAAATTCTTACTGGAAGACCCTTTATATATATGTATATTATAACTCTCAGTATAAGACTTTCTATAAATTGTAGTATAATTATGTTTTGTAGATTCAGAAATTAATAAAACTAATAAAACATCAAGACTGAATGGATCTCTTAATAAAAGATTTTATTTAAGTTTAAGTATAAGTATAAGACTTCTAATTGGTCTTATTTAAAAAATATTAAAAATTATTATGACTCTATATAAATTCAAGAATTATTAAAACAAACAAAAATAGCAAAGTTTAAAAGAAATCTTTATATTAATCTTAATTTTGGTTCAAGTATAAAACTTTATATAATCTTATTTATGAAAACATCAAAACTGAGTAAAAGTCCTTATTTCAGTGCAAGTATAAAAGTTTATTTAATCGTATTTTGCATATTCAAAAATAATGAAAATTAAAAAAATATCAAAACTTAATATAACTCTTAAGATAAGACTTTATTTAAGTTGAAGTATAAAACTTTACTTAGAGTATATGACTTTTTATACGTTCAAGCAATATCCTTATTTAAGCTGAATTATATATTTTGGATTATATCTTAAAGTTTAAAATTTCTTATTGTAGGACACTTCATAACTCTTAGTATAAAACTTTATATAAATTCTAGTATAAGAACCTATATTAAACTTACTTTGCACATTCAGTTATTATCAAAATTAAAAAAAAATGTAAAGCCATACAACTCTTTATTTAAGACTGTTTAAAGTCGAGTATAAGACTTTACTAAGTATACGAGATTATATAAGTTCAAGTATAAAAATTTATATTATCCTTATTTTACCTGTATTTTAGATTTTTGGTTATGTGTAAAGGTTAATAGACCCTATTGTTAGACTCTTTATAACTCTTAGTATAAGACTTTATATTAAATTTATTTTTCAGATTTATTAATAATTAAAATTAAAAGAAAATATCATGCCTTTACATAATTCTTAATGTAAGACTTTATTAAAATTCAAGTATAAGAATTTAGTTAGTATAAGAGTTTATATAAATTTCAGTATAAGAGTTTATATTTGTTTTAGCTGAAGTATAGGATAAATTTCTTAGTTTAACAATTCACATATATAATTGTTTAAAAACCCCTTATGCACTGTGTCCTCTGTCTATACTTTTGAGTAAATTTTTCTTGTGCTATATATTTCATTTTTTTCTCAACTAATTTTTCAATTCTTATTTTTCATAAACTTAATAATTCTCAAATTAATGTTATATTCTTTGCTACTTTTTATTTGATTTCTGCACCAGCTTTCTTTATACATATATATATATTTTTAATAATTTTATTCCTAAAAAACCACACACAAGTAAATCTTTTTGTTTCTGAGGTTTTTCAAGTTTATTTCTTAACAATATTCGGCAGTTTACTTGGTTTTCTATTATTAAGTAAAATAGATTTCTTTCTATATACATAGTTTTTCTTTTTCTTCTCTTTCAAAAATTTGTTTTATGGTTGTTTGTCTACTCGTTTGATTGCCTTGTAGACCACATATGTGATACTTTTGCCTTCGGGTTATAATTTAACTGTGATAAAACAATTGAGAACACAGGGTAACAAAGATAACAAAGTTACAAGTTTTTTTATTGGGGTTGGTGGTGGTTTTAAGTTTAATATATTGAGGTAAGGTAAAGTTATTGTGGGTAAATAAAATTTCTAAATATTTTAAAGTTTTCAAAAATTCTTTTTTTACTTACCTTTAATTATCACAAATATTAGCAGCAGCATATACAGCAGAGACGAATCCATGACCAATTTTTTATTCAAATGTTAATGCTGCTTGATTTAGCGCACTAACTCAGCAAAGCAGAAAATGATGAAGTGTAAATATAGCTAAGTTGAGGACAAAATATGATAAAACACAATTAAGGAAGTCAAAGGATTAATTGTTCTGCAATGTTGTATTTAGTAGATTTAAAATAATATATAATTAAAATAATTTTAAATTGATTTTAAATCAAAAATTGCATGATTTAAAATTTAAAATATTTTTTATGTTTTATTTTTTTTTGTTTGCAAATGTTCTAATAGCTGTTTATAAATAGCTGGCATTCATTGAAGCAGACTTTAGTGTTATTTAAACGATGTTGATTTGTAGAAAAATTTGATTTTTGCATGAAATAATATTTAAACATGATATAAATTTGGATAGACAGCCTTTGTTGTTTGCTCTGTTCTGGCTGCGTGTTTTCTTTTTTCTGGGCTGAAAACTTTTACCCAAGAGACGACTTGTGTTTGTCCTGAAAAAACAACCGCCACATCAAGTTTCATTTATCAAAGTGATTTGGCTAGTTACCAAAACAAATTTTTCATTTTATCTCATCATAATTATCATCATAAAATGAACATTTTCTTGTCGTTTTTTTTTTCCTTTCCTTTATAAAAGCTGCTGTTTGTGTTTGATTTTTTTTTTAAGTTGTAGAACAGAATTTATATTTTGTTGGTTTAATGTTTACATAAAGAAAATTGATTGAATGTTTTTTTCACCAACACAATTTCATTTGCTTTCTTGTTTAAAATTTATTTAAGTAAAATAAATTTCTTTGATTTTTCTTGCAAGTTGTTTAGTAAATTTGTTGCTGCTGGTTTTTCCGCAAGATATTTTTTTTTTATATTTTAACAAAAAAACACAACACATTATTTTATTGTAAAGATTGGCAGTTTATTTAAGAATTTTGCATTTTATTTATTTATTAATTATTCTAAATAGCACAATTTACAGAAAAAAATATTTTTTATACAGCCTAAAAGTATGCAAATGAAAGTAGATTTTTTTTATTTATTAAACAGCTATTTAATTAACACCAATCATGTTCTAATACTATTATTGTTTACAATACAACTTTATGTTATATATTATATAATTGTAATATTCTTAACCAGTAACCCTTTTTAGTTGTTAAATTAATCTACTTGTCGATTAAAACTTTTCCATCTTAAAGGTTTCTCTTAATTTTTTTTTTTTTTAATTTTAAATTAAAATTCACGTTTTTTTTTATTAAATTAGCAAGCCTCAAATACAACTTTTTAATTACCATTTAAGTTAATACTATTTAGTAACGATTTATGAAACGATATTTTTCTTTCTTTAATTCGTTTTCAAGAATTTTTTTCTGCTGCTATTTTTAACTATTTTAACTAATTTCCTACTACGAACACAGTTGATATATTTTATATTCATAGTTTCAGAAAATATTCTATGATTATTTAATTTAAACTAGTTTTACTCATTTTTATAATTAATTAAGTGGTTTGTTTATTTTTTTAATTTTTGCCCTTCATTTGGAAACCTTATAACTTAATAAATAATTTCACTACACACGTATTTGATGTCGTTGTGCTTTGTTGTGGAAAAAAACACCATTTATTTCGCACTAGAAATGTTGCAGCTGAAAGTACAAAAAAAAATATTATATTAATATAAAAAAAAAGATTTCAATTAAAGTTTAAAATTTAATTTAATATTATTATTTAAAAAACCATAAAATCTTAAAAAGCTTATGATTTCAAAGTCAATTTTAGTCTTAAGAAAATACTAGCTATGACCACACACCTTGTGTGCGTCCTGACAATATTTTGTTCGATTTTGCTTTGAAAGTAATCCACATCCAATTTTACCCCTGGATAAAATTCTAAAATTTATATAAAATTCTAAAATTCCAAAAATTGGCGTAAGGCTCAGTAAAATATAGATAGGAAATGAATTACTTATTATTTTAAAACAGCGCAAAATATACTGCTTTCAAAAATAAAAGATGCCTTAAAGTATGCAGTACCTTTAAATCGGTAAAAAATCTGTGTACTTTTACTGCTTTTTCGCTACTTTCTATATTGGAATCAATATACTAAGGTACCTCCACACAAAAGGGATAGCTAGATTTAAAAAAACTAACCCTGGCTTTTAATTCAATAGTTTTATTCTACTGCCTTAAAGATATAAAAACTATTCATTATTATGGCTCTTTATAAGTTCGAATACATTACACACTGTGTAATTTTTTAAGTCATGGCAAAATAACCATATACGGACTCCACTACGTCATAAAAGACCAAAAAAAAAGACCCCTGTCTCCCAGTTTTGCCCAAAGTCCTCCAGGTTTTTTTTATGGGCCCTCGATGTCATTTTTGCAAAAAATGATCATTTACTCAAGCTCATATTTTGCAAACCGTTTGAAATTTTGATATACTCTCTGAGGCAAGGTTGTATCTCTTGTCATAAAGAAGAAAAATTGTTAACATATAAAATCAAAAAAACTTCATCTTCAAGGCCAAAATCGCAAAAAACTTTAAAAAATTCAATTTTTTTTACCTTTTTTCCCCTGTTCAGGTAGCAAACCGTACAAAATTCAAGGAAACAATCAACTACAAAAATCAACCTAAGATCTTAATAAACAACTTCCTAGGAATGATTCTTAATACCGTTTAGGTAGCCGAAATGAATTTAAAAATTTTCGGGAAATTTTTCACTTTTGCGGTTACATAAGCGCTACCTAAACGGTGTTAAGAATCATTCCTAGGAAATTCATATGTTCTAGAAATTTTTGTTCCTTATGACAAGAGCTACAACTTTGCCTCAGAGAGTATATCAAAATTTCAAACGGTTTGCAAAATATGAGCTTGAGTAAATGATCATTTTTTGCAAAAATGACATCCAGGCCCCACATCTTTGAGGGCTCATAAAAAAAAACCTGGAGGACTTTGGGCAAAACTGGGAGACAGGGGTCTTTTTTTTGGTTATTTTTTTCCGTGTTGCACTGTGTTATACAAATTTACTGTCAGAACACGTATAATTAAGACATAAACTTAATTATACCTGTTTTGACAGTAAAGAATAAAAATATTAAATTCAAAGCCAGGGTTAGTTTAAAAAAATGGTAAAAATTTCGAAATAAATGTCATGAGATATGGGCCTTAGACCAAATGTTAGTATAAGAGTCCATAGAGTCCATTTGACATAATGGGGCGCGCAGAAACTAGTATAATTCCAACTGAAAATTAGTATAAATCTTAGTATTATATTTACAGTAAGAATTAGAATAAATCTTAGTATAAGTCTTCGTATAATACATAGTATAAGACTTCGTACGAGAGTTAGTATAAAACTTCGTAAAAGACTTACCCGCTTATTTATAAAAAATAAAATATATTTGAAATCTATTTTAGAAATAATTTTTCATACAAAAGTTGCTCTAAAATACATTTCAAATAAGTTTTATTTTTTATAAGTAAAGCTCAGTATAAAACTTGATATAGTACTTTTTATATTTCTGAACAAAATATAAAACTAAGTGAAGGTTTAGTATAACTTTTACTTAAAACCGAGATAAAACCTATTAATTATAGTAAGATGTTTAGTATACCCCTCAACAGAAGTCCTAAATTTTAATTTTAATTCGAGAGATTGTGCGATGACTTTATATTAAAAATCCATATAAATTTTTAGCATAATAAATATAAACTTTCCTATTAGCCAATTCCTAGTAAAAGGTTAAATTTTGTGAGGAGGTACCTTTGTATATTTGTTCAAATATTGGATTATTTTGTCAAAAGTAGTCGGTGTTTCTTCTTGTACTATCATATTTTCAAAAATATTAATTTTATTTCACAATGAAGTTATAATAACGAAAAATAGTTATTGTTGACTTTATCGCTCACTTATGTAAAAGTGAAATTTAACTAAAACTAAAGGCAAGTTATAATAATACTTACAGTTTCAGAACGTTGAAAAAAATTCGCTCTTTCGTACAATTACTTTCAAAACAAAAACGAAATTATTAAATATAACTGTATTAATAAACAAATTCTTTCGACATTGTGAAACTGGCAGATAATCCTTCGAAAAAAAATTAATATAAATCTTAGTATAAGAAGTAATGTAAGTCTTCGTATAATAATTAGTTTAAAAAATCTTAGACAAAATATTCATATAAAAATTAATTAGCTCATATATTAAGACTAAGTATAAGTCTTGCAATACCAAACTAATAAGGGTGATCCATTTCGAGGTTCCATACTTTTTCAAAAAAAAAAAAAAAAAACACAGAAAATTCAATTTTTTATTATCATTTGAAAGAACATTCTTTGGCATTTATTTTTTGAAGTTTATGTCTAACAAATATTGGCCGTTGCTACGTCGCAGATGGTCCATCCATTGAGTCCAATTTTCGATGACTCTTTCGAGCATTTCGACTGGTAACTGGCGAATGACACGCGTGATGTTTTGCTCCAAGACCTGAATCGAAGCGGATTTGTCTGCATAAACTTAAGACTTTACATATCCCCATAGGAAAAAGTCTAACGGTGTGATATCACACAATCTTGGTGGCCAATCGACCGAACCAAAACGTGAAATTATGTGCTCACCGAAATGTTCTCTCAATAAATCCCTTGACTGATACGATGTGTGGGAAGTGGCGCCGTCTTGCTGAAACCAATTGTCTCCAAGATCACGAGCTTCAATTTCAGGCATCAAATAGTCGGTTGTCATGGCACGATAATGATCGCCATTGACAGTTTCGTTCGCACTGGCATTATTTTTTGAGAATTACGACGTGGTTTATTCGGTCGAATATTATCCAATAATGACTTCTGGGTCTCAAAATGGGTGATGGTGTTGCGAATAGTATGCTCAGTAGGCCGATTATGTTGACCATAAGTTGAGCGAAGTGCACAAAACACATTCCTCACAGAACGTGAATTTTCGTAATAAAGTTTCACGATTTGTAAACGTTGTTCAGGCGTAAGTCTTTCCATTATGAAATGAAAAACAATACGAAACAAAAATAATATGACAGCATGACACGAGTCACACGCGATCTCTCAAAAAAAAGGCTATTTAAATAAGTACCTCGAAATGGATCACCCTTTAGAATGAGTCAAATTATAGGATTTAGCATTAGTTCAAGTCTTTGAATATGATTGTGTAATAGAAAATAAAATATATAAATATTTCAGGTGGTTTTTAATTCATCTTTACTGTTCCTATGTTACTTTGGGTTACCGGTACATCGGATTTCTGTAAGTTGTGCATGAACGAAGATGGGCTAGAAACTGTAAAGTACATTTTGTGTAAATGCCCGGTATTACAAGGACGCAGACTTAGATGGCTAGGCCACATCGGCCTAGACAATATCTCTGTGGCAAACTTCAGGCAAATCGCACAAAGGTCTCTTTTTTCTTGTTAGTTTTAGTTGTTTTCTTGTTAGTTTTAGCCTGCAGAACGAAATGACAATGTAACCTCTGGGTGTCCGAGTGAAGGTGCTATTCTTGGCATAAACCTAATCTAAACTAAAACAACATTAAATAGAAACGAAGCATTCTAATCGGAGAATAATTGTAAGATTAAGCAAAACTTACGATATGCGTTCAGGGTTAGCTGAAAATAATTAATTCTCTTAAAAATTGTTAAAAATAAAAAAAGTTTTTTGATAAACATTTTTATTAATTTTTTTTTTTTTTTTAAATTTCGGTCTACAATTATTTTTCGTCTTTAAAATTTTAATACAAAAATATTTTTTTTCCTACGATAACTTAAAATTTAATTACTTTTATTCTGTAACTTTCAGTTAGATCCCTTTTTTAATACTTTTTACATTTCCTATTTTACAACATTGTTGTTCTATTTAAACCCTTAAAACTATTTTATGTTTCATATTTATACTACACAACATACACTATTCAACTGATCCACATACAATTTTAATTTAATTAAATGTCACTATATGAGCTTAAAGTTCAAATGTTTTTTTTTTTACTTTTCTTGTCCCGTGTACCTTACAGAACACCACATTTTGAAATGTAGGCTGGTTTTATAAAAAAAAACCTAAATAAACTACAGGCTAAAGTCATTTAAAGTGTATTAAAAGAATAGAGAGACTGTTTTACAGATACATTTATATATAGCATAACTATATATGTATATATACATATGTATGTGATGTTGTACCGTTTTTATTGCCTCAAGATGACATTCCTTTTGTGCTCGTATGTTAGTTTTTTTTCAGTATTTTCTATTTCCGTTTTAATTGCACACTCTCTTGTCGCTGCAGTCACTGCAATGACGTTGGGCGGTTGGCTTCAACAGTAAATCTTACCATTAGATTCGTTTAATATTTAATTTGTAGAGAGTTGGCTAGAAAAAACTAAGTAAATAAGTTGTGTTGTAGCAAGTGTTTTTATTTACAGTATAAATAATATAAACGTAAACTCATATGCCTGCTGGAGTTTAGAGAAATACTGGGTGAGAAAAAATAATTATTTGCTTTTTTTTTACTTTAGCAAATGAAGTTTTTCCACAACCCAATGTGTTTTGTGCGATTTTTATATGCAAAAGCATGATGTTTGTAACAAGTTGCAATGTTACTGTCTCTTGTTCTATCTCGCAAACAACAGGAGCAAGTAATACAATGTTTTTCAATGCACACACACAGTGGTGAAGAAGGTCAAAAATGTTAAATGGTAAATAAATATGACTTCATCCAAAAGGGTAACTCTTTTTTAAGGCAAGCAAAATGTATGATTTTTACAACTAATATACTCTTTTATATATGTAAAAAAAAATAGCTGGAAATATTTTTTTAAGTACACAAACAAAATACAAAAATAGGATTATGAACTACTCAAAAAAGCGATACCAAATGGCATTGTAGGTGCCACACTGTTATGCTAAAAAGGAGATTTTGAACTCTGATCGCATGGATAAATGCATAAGTTTTTCTAAAAGAATATCGTATTACACAGACTTGTCCAAAAATCTGTAATACACATGCAATTCAAATATTATACTTCAATATCATATTTTTTAAGCGACACATGTAATTCATGACAGATGGAATGACTGAGTTTGATAGTGATTAATTTCTACTTTAAAACAAACTAATGAATATTTTTTCTTAAGTATGATTTTACTATAAAAATTTTATTTTAATATCTACACATATAATAAAGTAGTAACTCATTTCCGTCTGTCTGTCTGTCTGTCTGTCTGTCTGCTTTTCATTCACGTTCGCATCACGTAAAAAGTACTGGATGGATTTGAACAAAATTTTGTGAGGCGGTACCTAAGTATCCTGGTCGCAATATAGGATACTTTTTTTCCGCAAAAATATCATATTTCCAAGAAAAAGTGGAGAAAAAGCAATGAAAGTACGAAGTTGAACTAACCGGATATGAATACTTTATTTTTTATAAAGTAAAAAAATACATAAATTTATATGTAGCATATCTTAAGGAGTAACTAAATACTGCTTAGTACAGCACGGCACGTTTAATTTGTGAAAGTTGTATATTTTAAAACACAGATCGTTTTAACTACTAAGTACGGCACGGCACCTTTAATTTGGATATTTAAACACAATTGAATAAAATTAGTATGTGTTTTAAGTCGCGTACGTGTTGTATAATTTGGTTATTTTGTGAAATACATACTTAGAATTGCGTGAATATATTAAATTTGTTATTTAGCGTTAATTTTTAAAATTTGGTAAGAATACTATGACTTGAGTGTGACTATAAAATTCTGTTATTGTTAGTTTCTTTTTAGTTTAGTTGCATTTTTCTCTTATAGGTGCTACTCTATATATGTAAGTAAGTCTTACAATAGATGTGGAATACTTTCAAAGCAAAATCAAGCGAATTATATCAGGACGCCCACGACGTGGTGGACACAGCTAGTTAAAAAATAACATACATTATTAGCGACTTAGTAGGCTCGCGCAATTAAATCGTCATTGGTCAAAAAATTAATTTACATTATCCTCTAATCGATTAGACCAACATATATCTGTTACTACCTAGAGTGTAAATAGGATATACATACCTTACCACTTGACAGCGTAACGGATGTGCTGTTTATAACAATTGTGTTAAACTCGAAATCGTGTGGGTACTTCCTTCTAATTTTATTGAAGCATATTCCATTGAATTAACAAAACTTACATTGAGTTAATGTCCCAGTGCGTCAATAGATTTATAGCTTAATTACATGATGCATTTTTCATGAAATCAGTGTAGATAGGCAAGGAAAATCCCGAAAGTTCAAAAGAGAATTGACAAAATTTCATGAAACACTTTCATGGTGTAAGTTATGGTTTAGTTACCCTATTATCACCGAAATAGACTTTGGAGCAGGGACTCATACATGGAAGTTATATTCCATTTTAGATCGGATATAGGGGGTATAAATATTTTGGCATATATTTGGCATAAAGATGAAGCATAATTTTTAAACGTACATCTCTGCATAAGCACACAATATTTAGCTTTAGTAGCATTAAAACGAGTCTATTTTCTCTACTCCCAATCAAAGATTGGAGACCTTTGACCCCAAATTGTAGAAAATTTACATAAAAGAATGACTTTGAAGATAGTGAATAAGTTGTTCAACAAGCTAATAAACTGCATCCTATCTCGCTTACTAGGATGCATGTATGTATGTAAGCGAATAAGTTTTCTTTATAAAATTTAGTGAAACAAAGAGACAACTCTCGCTTACGCGGATGCAGGTATGTAAGTGAATAAGTTTTGATAAAGAATTTAGTAAAGCAAAGATACCTACCAAGCGGGACATCGCAAACAAAAAGCATGCCTTCCTGAAGCAGGTTGGAAGGGAGAGTCTTTTTCTCTCTTCCTTGCAAACCTGCTCCCAAGTAAACGTAATATTTTGCTGGGTACTAACTAACATACGGCCTCATCTTGCTTCAAAATGTGGTCAAAAATTGGACTTATAGATTGGACTTCCTCCAAGAAGGGAAAGAATTAGCTTTGGAATAAACCAAAATCACTGATAATTGACATCATTTATATGTGTTTTGTTTCAAATTAAAGTTCTATATTACAAAAACATACTCACGCACGTTTTGCAGGCATTCAATCGTAGTAATTGTTTTTAATATGAGCTCAATGATACGAGCAGGCCTACTAAAATTTTCCCAATTGAACAGTGTATTGGTTTTTTGATGTTATCAGTATCATCGTAAAGTGCAATGGTCCGCTACACAATGATTTTGTTATCACGTAAATTTCGTAGTTCAGTAATAATAGCTCATAGCAATTTTCCAGCCGAATATACTGCATTAACACTGTAGCGTTTAAATTCCATGTCAATAACGTTTGTTTAAACTGCGACGTAAAACTACTACACTGTTAAGTTTTTTAAATAACTTAACAGACGATGATGGTTGTCAAAAAAAATAAAAAAATAACACGCCGTATGATGGCTACAGCAGGACAACTTGGAGAGCCGACCCCTGCTCATAAAACAGTATATAAAACAAAGCAAACTTTTTGCAAACGTTTCGTGTAAAGATACAAATTCTTAAAACTTTTGTAACGATTTTGCACAGTAGCACAACCAAAACAATTACTTTTTGAATAACAAAGTGCTCTAACAAAACAATTGGTTTTTTACTAATTGCTTGCTTTGATGTATGAAAAAAACGTATTTTTGAGTGATTGTTTTATTTCGTTCGGTATTGAAATGCACAACTTTGTTTATTAGTTATTTTCTTGAATTTTATTTTGTTTGCTTCTTATTTTGTTTTTCATATTGTTTTTCCGATTGCCTACAATAGGCTCAAAAAACAACAAAAAAATTTTACAAACATTATTTTAATAGCAGTCAAAAATGCATTTATATATTGATGCTATCTCTACCATAATGAGCAAACGTTTTCAAAAGGTTTTTTTTCGCAAAATGTTTTTTTTTGTTATTTTTTTATTATTTTTTATTTTTATCTTTTCTACCTGAGTACATTTCAATTAATCTACAATTTTTTTTAATCAAAAACAATTCATAGCTAAACGGCACAAAAGTTCTCATCTAATTTTTACTCTGCGAAAAGAAAGCAAAACAAAATGAAAGCAAATGTTTAATTTTGTTTATTTTTTCGTACTTTCGTACCACTGTTTTAAGTATTTATACCCCGTCCGTTACTCTTACTTTATGGTTTTATTTATTGTTTTTCTCTTTCCTATAACATTGTAGTGTCTTTATTTTTAACTTTTTTTTTCTAACCCTTTTGTAGCACGATTTTGTTTAGTTTAATATAGTAGTTTTCTGTCTGTATTAACCAACCAATATACCATGTTTATTTTACTAAAAGACTTTATTGTACTTCGAGTAAGTTTCGTATGTATGTATGTATGTATGTATGTATGTATGTATGTATGTATGTATGTATGTATGTATGTGTGCATAAACAAATAGATACAAACAATAGTTGATAAATTACAAAACTGTCCTACATTCATTGCTATCATTTCAGTTTGCTTAAGTTAAAACTCATACTGTTTTCACCACAGATATTGTTATGATGCTTGGCACTATATTAGAAACAGTATGTTTTTTTCGAAAATTACCGCCACAGATTTAAGATGGCTTAAACTGAACAATTGTAGGGTCGCTAGAAAAATGTGGCCAAGTTATAAAGGTAAGTATTCGTCCTAATTGGTAAACAGGAGTAGGAAGTACAACTCAAAGCTGCTGGGTCACATAAGGATATGCATGTACATGCTTGACACTGTCGCAGTCGCCTGGTACAGGGTAAGGAGAAAATAAGCATTCGCAAGGAACCTGAGATGCAAATTTCTTCTAGCAAATATAATAGACGACCTATCTGATCTTTAAAACATCACCTTAAACGTCCTTGAAATTGCAATGCGAAAGAATTGATTTAGCTATTCACTAGGATCTACATTTAGATTGGCATTTATGTCGGAACGAGTCGAGTCTATTTATCAAAATGAAATCGCTTGATTCTAAGCTGTCGCGACCTGGAGTAGGAAGATTCAGATTTACGACTGTAAGAACTTTCTTATGGATTTACTGTTTGGTAGGATGCATTGAGAACAGAGTATCATAGGAAAACTCTTACCAAGGTCCAGAGATGTGCTTCGATTGGCATCACAGGTGCAAGTAGAAGTACATCTCAAGCAGCTTTGGATATCATACTGCATCTACTCCCCATTGCGGTCTTTGTGGTTGAAATGGAGGCGAGAAGTTTGCTTAGACTTTTTTAATCAGGGTTGGTGAGGTCGAGTAACATTAACCCCTGGGCTAACGGAATTTATGGTCACTGAGTTTGTTTTCAGTAGGATATCCTTGGTTGCATTCCCAAAAAGGGAAGACTGGTTGGGGTCTGCTAAACTGTTCGACGGAGTTGCGATGTTCACAGGTGGTTTAAAGATGGAACTGGGCCCCGGTCCTGGTGTTCACATTCTGGGAACTAGAACACGCATGTCGCACAGGCTACCAGATGAATTTAGTGTGTTCCAGGCAGAGGTGAAGGCGGTTTTTAATGCCACAGAGCTGGTATCTGGACAAGCTTTAAAAAGAGAAAAGGTCACTCTGTACGTCGGCAGCCAAGCGGCACTTAAAGCCTTGAAAGGACACAGTTTCAAATCAGGGCTTGTAGGCGAAAGTAAAATGACTATCGATGTGCCGGCGGACAAATACTGGGTTAGATTGTGTTGGTTCCCGGGTCATTCCAACGAAATCGCTGAAAAACTTACAAGATTGCGCTTGAAGGGTTAGGGTAGTATCGGTTAGGCCGCCAAGTAACCACTACTAAAGGATTATATCCGACTGGGTAGTAAAGAAAACCAGCCTGTCTTGGGAAGTAAAGGAAGATTGCAATTTGATCCAGACTGGATGCTGCGAAAAGCGAAAACCAAGTTACTTCTGGGTTTAGACAGGAAAGTTCTGAGAGTCGTGCTAGGTGTGGTCGCTGGTCATTGCGCCACTAGGGCAAGAACCAGCAATTGGATGTGAGAGGACGAGGAGGATTTGGAAATTTTGAAGCATATCATGTGTCACTGCCCCGTATAACAAAGCCGTAGACTTATGTGGCTAGGTGAGAGATTTCTCGAAGGGCTCTTCGACATCGCGCGGTGTAAAATCGTTGATGTCGCCGTCTTCATCAAGGAAATCGGGTGGCTGAGTGATATGTGGCAGTAATTATATAGGTCTCCCCTTTTCTTTTTTATTTTCTTAGTTTTTTAGTTAGCTGAAGGGACTCACAATGGACCTTCCGGCTATAATAGTTGATGTGCCTAAGCTGTCTAAGATTAATCAACCAATTATATTCTAATAAAGAATAAATTGTTGAATATTTTTATAAATTGTTAAATATTTTCTACAATTTTTACATTAAATCTCAATTCAAGAATTTCAATAAAAAACAGAAATTATCTACAAGATTATATATAAAAAAATTCATTCCCACAATATTTCTGTCTTGTATTCTCGCTTTAAGTTGCCATGCAGCTACAAAAAAACACCCGATACTTAATGTTGCAATTGAGATATTTTTTTTATATATTTCTATTTTAAGTTAATGAAAGTCATTGTTGCATGATCTTTGGGGGTTTTGTGTTGGTTTACAGACACTTTAAATAAATGTTTTATTTAAATTTTTAATTTTGATAAACTATACATTGCAGTTGCAGTTGTAATGAAGACAATTTATTTTGTTCTAGATCAAGTCATTACTTTTGTGGCATGAACAAGTAAAATGAGTCAGAGCTAAGGAAAGTGATTTGATATGAAAACAGGTTAGAGAAGAAAAAAACCAAAGTAGAATATAAAAAAAGCAATGACTAAAAGGGCAAGTAGAAATGGTAGTAAAATTTTATAAGTTCAAATATTTAAATATTATAGAAAAAGTATTTTAGAAAATGCAGCATCTAAAAGAACCAAAGATCGAAAAACTGATTTAATGTTTTTTTTTTCAATATACCATTGTTAACTTAATTTTTTGATAATTTGTAAATATTATTAGTCGAACTATTTATGTATTACATACAATGAAATTTATAGTCAAGCTTAAGTTTGGTTTTTTTCTCTCTAAGAAAGAATTAATTAAATCACAAATTAAAAAAAAAATTAGGAAAATTTAATTTTTAGACACCAGCAGGAGCGGAATGCACATTTTCTAGACAGCTAAGTCCGTCAGCAGCACTCTTCATATCTATCTACTTAGGGTAGTGTTTAGCTGTAAGCACCATCTATTTAACCAACCAAACACAGGAACCAAGTAAAGGAATACGAGAAAACTTGTAGTCATTTATCAATCGTCCGTTGGTGAGAACGAGAGAATAAACACGAACTTAAGCTTGACTATAAATTCCATTGTATGTAATTGTTAACTTATTTTCAGATCTATCTTAGCTCTGTCCCATAATTTTAGCACCCTAAATCTTCTACAAGCCGTTTCAACTCATTATATTTGCTGCTAAACAAAAAGGGGATGTTTAATTAAAGGTTCCATTTTCGGTCATAAATTTTCTTAAGGTTTCTATCATTTGTGGTCTTTTTTAACGCCAGAATATCTCTTAAAAATTTTTTAAATTTATTTCGAAATTCATGGTTATTATCTTCTAGGGGGGATACCGAAGCAACCACTAACTTCAAGGAGCCCTTTTCGACCCTTTTCGTTCCTCAATGATTTCCGATATCCGACTGCAAATTTGCGAATACCTAACATGTGCCTGCCTGTGGTTCAAAGCCCTTTTATATGTTAGTCTTTTTCCAAACACAGTCCGCAACTATAGTCTTACCGTGACCTGTACTATAGCAGTTAACCATGTGAAGGCACCCATATTATATTCAAGCTCCTTTTGTTTTTCCTGTCAACTTGTAGTAAAAAATTCCTAAGCCTTTGGTGGTAATCGAACCCACAATCCCGGACTTATAGACTAGCGCACTACATACTAGCTCACGGAAGCATCATTATTAAGTTCAGCAGTGAATAATCGTAATACTCTAATCAATAATGAGTCTTATCTTTGCTTCAATAGACATAGCAACAGGGAAAAAGAGCGGCACTTGTGATGAAACAAACATTATTTTTGTCTAGCACTGGCTGGACCTAAAAAGTATACTGTTGTCATACCTTTCGGTGAAGACCGTCGTCACTGGCTGTTGTTTCGGTACGTTTGGCAAGCGCTTTCGATGTAAAGACATCATTTTCAAGCCGTGTTTAAAATGGTACTCGAGTACCATGTACCGTAACGAAACAACAGCCAGTGACGACGGTCTTCACCGAAAGGTATGACAACAGTATTTTATTTACTGGCGGAACAAATCCAATCAATTTAATACTAAAAAGTATATTTTATTTTAGACTTAAAATACGAGTTATTATGTTAGTTCAATAATATTGAAGATACAATAAATAAATTATGCAAAAAAACTTCTGATGATGAAATGTAGCGAGAGATTATTCAGTTCACAAAAATATACTGTTGGTTGCTCTTTATGGTGCATATGAATAACTGGTCCTTACTTTTTTTATAACGAGAACTAAGAGAACAGGAGTATCAATAACAAAAGTTATAGAGCCATCATTGACAAATTGAAGGCAGTTTTTACCTTCTCATTAAGACAATTTTTTATTTAAATCTAGCTGGGGTACCTGGCTATGGTCAGGCGATTGTCTTTAATTGTGTGATAGTTGGAAATTTATATTTAGAAAATACTCTGGATGGCACAATGGGTGCTAAAATGCTTTGAATGGTTCACAATGTTATACAAAAGTCAATAATATTAGTGATGTTCTGTAATGACCCACAATAATCTGTGAACTTCTGAAATGTTCCCGATATTCTACAATAATGTTAAGTGCTCCCGAATAATTTTAAATACCCTGAACTGTTTCACATATTTTTAGGAAATTCTAGAAAGTGAAACATTTAGATTAAAACTAAAGCTTTCTTTATTGTGGAATACTCTCGAGCAAAGGCCCCCAAACAAAAAAGTGGTTAAAATGAAAACACATTGATTTGCTAAATATTTAGTAAACTGACACAAACCTACTACATTGTTGAAAGCTGGTATCCTACTGATTTAAAATTTTTACATGTTTTGTTCTCTTTGTGAGATTCTGGTTGAGATTGTGTATGTGCTCACAGAGCCTTAGGGGTTTGCGTGGGGGCTCTTGCTCTCGAATAAACGCAACTACTAGGGACTCTTTCAGAAATTGTTAAATGGTGAAACTCTACAAAATACAACTGAAGTTTCCATCTTTTATGGGGTCTAAAGGACCACTACACTATATAAAACTCCCTCGATTGTTCGAGCGGCCTGCATATTATACACTTAACCTTAAAATAATATATAAATTATTTATTATCATTATATTAATTAAATGTAGTAGAGAACACCTGTTAAAGAAATACTCTTTATATAACAAATCACAATTCTACTCCCATAATTTACTACAATAATATTCCCCACCATCATTTAAACTAAAGCCATTCAATTCCTGTTGCTTTCACAAAAGCTATCAATAAAATTGCACTCATACTCCATAAAAGACAACTCCCTCTCTCTCTCTTCCTTCGAAAGTACAACAATCAATAAATAATTCAAAAAATGGAAAAATAAATGAAAAACAATTTTCATTTATTCAATGCAGCATCCAGTAGAATCTTTATAACTACAACAATGATGGCGCCGGTTAAATAACAAAAATAAAAATAAACAACAATAAATGGTTGTTTAATATAAAATCGTTCGTAGTAATAAACCACTAAAAACAAATTAATTGTTGCCCATATTGAAAAAAAAAGAAATCAATATAAAAGATTTATAATTTAACTAGCTGTGCCCACACACGTTGTGTGCGTCCTGATAATGTATTGTTAGATTTTGCTTTGAAAGTAAATCGATACCAATTAGTGATCGAGAGCAATACGTAGAGGTTACCAATATGGCTACATCAGCTGCCCTTCCTGTCATTAGAGGCATCCCACAGTGTTCAATTTTAGGGCCTCAACCGGTTGTGGGAAAACTTTTTCGATACTCCGAACGTTATGTTCTACGCAAACATATCTGATTCCAGTTTTAGCCTACGGTAGCGAAATTTTCGGAAATTGTGATGCAAAAATGCAAGTTAAGACTTAACGTTACTTTTAATAATATAACAAGATATATTTTTGGACTTAAGTCATATGGAAATCAGCATCAAGAAAAATTTTCGGCGTCCAGTTTGACGATTTAATGAATATAAAGGCATTGATGTTCTTACATAAAATAGTAACTTCTAGCCAACCTGAAGAATTACATAAGCGTCTTAGTTTCAGTCGCTTTGGTATAATTATTTAAACAAACTTATCAAAGAAATAGAATCTGAGAAATTTTAATTTTATATTATATTTCATAGAAGATAGAAAAAATGTAAATTAAAATTTCTCAGATCTATTTCTTTGATAAGTTTGTTTAAATAGAAAATTAATAACAATTGAAACTACCGGGTAGACTGATACAAAGAGTACTGATGACGGACGTAGCTCTCTAGAAAATGCATTCTGCTTTGCTGGTATCTAATTTTTCTTTATCTCTTTATAATTAAGAACTTTAGCCTAAATAATTAATTTATTAGTTCTAAAAATTATTTAAAAGCTCTGTAAAAGGTGTTTAAAATTTTTTAATAACAATGTAAGTCCATAAAGTAAAAATACAAATCAAATACAAATTTTATTCAATTAGCTGTTTGGCAGTAACTAATTCATATTTTTTAAAAGAGCGCCATCTGTTGCGCAACCGTTTTTAAAATAGCCCGCTTTCAATTCGTATTTTGTCATTATTTTAAAACAGCCCCATCTGTTATGCAACTGTGTTTCAAGTATACCGCTTTTAAATATAAAAGATGCCTTAAAGTATTTTTGCCAATTTAAAGGTATTAAATTGGCAAAAATATCGGCGTACTTTTACTGCATCTTCTCCAGTTTCTCTTGGAAATAAAATATTTTTCCAGAAAAGAGTATAATCAGGATACCAAGGTACCTCATCACAAAATTTTGTTAAAAATCCATCCAGTAGTTTTTACCTGATGCGCACGTAGACAGAAAGTCTGACAGACAAACAAGAAATGAAATACTGTTTTATTATATGTATAGATATTTCAAAAATGTACAGAGACCACAAAATAGTTGATGACTGGTTTTTGGTTCTAAATTGACTCTGTGCTCAAAACTTGAAACCAAAATTGCTGTCAAAAACAAAAATTTTAATTATAATTGTTATAAAGTGACAGTATTTGGAGGTAGTGAATATTTTAAATGACATTAAAAAAGAATAGAACAGTCAGTTTTTAGTAAAAGTAATACAAAAACGCTTGGTCCCAATCGACATTCGACGTTCTAGATCAGTTAATCTGTCAGATATCGCACAGTGGACCACATAAACCACTTAGGTTTTTGTTTTACTGAGGGCTTAGACTTTATTAAAAGCTCTCTAATTTTCCCTTAAACTTATAACATGTACATTGATAAATGATATTGATATACTTATGTATGTATTTATTTAAGAATATTAGTGGCACATAAACATTAACGGTAATTTTTCTAGTTCATATTGTTGTTAATAGTCTTATCTCTATAATTGTAAGACAAGTTTTGCAACAAAAACCTTTTAAAGTTCCGTTTAGTGTAACATGTATATTTTATTTCTCATACCCTCACTTTTCACCCCTTCTATAATTTTAATCTAGTGTCATAAATACTTCCGGTATTAGTCAAATGAGCCCTTGATTATGAAAGTTGCAGAAGTAGTACTCTGTCTGAAAAATACTAAAATGTTTCTAGCAACATTTTGTTGCTCAATATTTTTCACAACTAAGAACAGAGGCTTTGTGGAATAAAATATTTTAAATGAATTTAAATTTTATTTGAACTACTTTTATATGATCAAATTAATACAAAGAAATTTTCAAATTTTCAAAAATAAATTAATTATTTAGAATTGAGTTCTTAATTACAAAGAGATAAAAAAAAATTAGACACCAGCAGAGTGGAATGCATTTTCTTGACAACTACGTCCGTCATCAGCGCTCGTCGTATCTATCTACACGGTAGTTTCAATTGTTATTAATTTTCTATTTAGACAAATATCAAAGAAATATAATATGAGAAATTTTTAAATGAAGTTTAAAACAGTGCAAATAAATTGGATTATTACCAGAAACTCAATCCTAAGCTTAGATTGGATTCTTCAGCTTTATAACTGATCCCAACCAGACCGTTATGGTTATGGAATTCAATAGTAGGGCATTGCCTCAGTTTTAAATTAAAAAGAAATTCAAAGGCGCCAAAATAAGATTCGAAAAACGATTAAAGTCGCATTAAGCTTTAATCACGTCATCAGTTAAAAGAAGCTTAAAATATAACGTAACACGTTGGTTGATCTAAATTTACTGTGGCTACATTAGTTTGAGAAGGAGGCATATAGGTTTTTTTGGACGTGCCCGAAAATTATAACACAACCCAGAAAAATTAATTTGTTGTGCTACTATATACTAAATTATTTTTTAGACTTAACCAAAAAACACTTATCGTGTCATATTATTAGAAGTATACCTTTAGGATAGATTTTACTGAATAAGAAAACACGTTTCATAAATGGGGATACCATTAAAAATTTTCGCGTTAATATTTTCCCTACGAAGTGAGACTGCCTGATAAATTTACCTTGGTACTCCATTTGTAAAACAAAAATATACACTTTTTTGCATTTTTTTCAGTTTTCGGCTAGTATTTTTAATGCTTCACCTGTCAGCCATCAGCATTTACTATATATATTTTTTTTTGTCACATTGAATTGAATTTTCAATTTCAAATGCATTTTGTTTTCAATTTGTTTTTTTAACGTTGTTTTAGCATAAATTGTTAACGAAAGCAGAATAACAAAAAAAAAAAAGAAATACCAAAAATAGGAAAACTTTAAAGTTGCTAATTAAATTCGCAGTGTGGCTCTTTTTTGCAAAAATCTATCAATAAAGTTTAATTAAAGTTTTAATTGAAACCTTTTAACGCGACCCAACCGAAACGAGTGTCAATACAACTAATGGAAAAACTAAAAATGATATTTACTCTCAGTGACATCAATGTGTTGAAAATTTAAAATTAATTCCCTATTTTAAGCAATTAAATATTTAACTTGTAATTTGTAATAGAAAATCGCACTAGTAATTGGTGACATTCGGTTGAGAAGAGACTTGCAATTAAATATTGATTTATTATAAAGATTTTAATTGCTTTAAAACTAAAGCCTTTTTAGAAATAAAATTGTGTAATTGAAATAAAATAAATTTTGTACGAAGGTTAAGAAGGTTATTTTTAATGATGAAACAGAAAAGTGCTGTGTTTAAACGAACAAATAATAAAGGCATTTATAAACTCTGTCAAAAAAAAAAACAGGAAACCTATACTGGTATGCGTTTATGATTCATGCGTATTTCCCTTCAGTGACTAAAGGCAAATTTCTGGTGTTTATTAAAATACTTTATAAATAATACTATTAATTTGTTAGTTTTAATTATAATAATTTTAATTTTAATTATAATAATTTTGATAATTATTATAATTCAATAATAATTGTAATTTAACCAGAGTACGAAAATAAACAAAACAAAACGTTTTGTTTTGCTTCCTTAATTTACATGCACTCAGGTAGAAAAGAAAGCAATAACTTTTCGCAAACGTTTGCTAAATAATTTGGTCATTATGGTAGAGACTATAGCAAAGCGGTACATAACTTTCATATTTAAAAAATGTTAAAAACAGCTTGTAAGATTTTTTTGTTTTTAACCGACTTCAAAAAATAAGGAGGATATCAATTCGTCTGAATGTTGCTTTTTTATGTATGTAACCGCAGAACTCAGCCATTTCTGAAACGATTTTAAATTTTTTTCTTTATTTGAAAGGTTCTGCTTTCAGTTTGGTTCCATTTTAAAAAAAGGTTCATTATATTAAAAACTAAACGGTGTCCCCATACAACATACATGTTTTTTACGTGTATTAAGAACCGCAAATGGCACCAAATAAAATTTTAAAAAATTGCGATTCGCTATAGCTCCCAACAGTAGAAATTAATCAAAAAATAAATTTAAAATTTAAAGGGTGTCCCCAGAGGTGGCGTAATTAGACCTTTATGGGCTTGTCTTTTGAACCGTTATAGACAAAATCTTGCAAGTTTGACAGAGTGTCGATTACTATGACCGTTATAATAAAAAATATAAATATGCAAAATTATAAATTAAAGGGTGCTCCAATAGTTCATTTAATTTGATGTATATGGCCATACTTTTGAACAGTTGTACACAGACCGCTGAAATTTACAAAGAACCTGTATTGCTAAGTCTGCTATGACAAAAAGTATAAAATTTGAATTTGGAAATAAAAGGGTTACCCGATAGTTAATGTAATTCTGTGTATGTGGCCAAACTTTTGAACTGTTATAGACAGACTGCTGAAATTTACAAGGAACCTGTATTGCAAAGTCCACTATAGCAACTATACAATTTGAATGTAGAAATTAAAGGATGTCCCCATAAATTATGTAATTTGATCTATATAGCCCTATCTTTTGAACCGTTAAACACAAACATTTGAAAATTAGGCAGGATGTCCACTACTTTCTCTGGTATAATAACCAGTATAAATATTTGAAACTATAATGTAAAAGGTGTCCCAATAGTTCATGTAATTTGATATATATGGCCAAACTTTTGAACCGTTAGAGACAGATAGTTGAAATTTACAAAGAATCTTTGTGGCCAAGTCCTCTATAACAACAGGTCTTTAATTTAAAATTGTAAATTAAAGGGTGTCCCAATAGGTGATGTTTTTTGATCTATATGACCCTATCTTTGAAACCCTTATAAAGCCTCTGAATGGTGTCCCCATAAACTACGGATGCTGGTGAAAATAGCTTAACTTTTGAACAGTAATAGGGAGAGGCTTGTTGACATTCACATAGTCTTTACTTTTTTTCCTTTAATTTTGGCTTATGTTTTATTTGGTTTAAATTTATTTCTTACAGATTACTTCTTACATTTTTAGTTTAGAATTGGTGCCCTTTCTATCTGTTTTGAAGTCGGTCATTTAGACTACAATAGCATAGGGGGAAAGCAAAAAGCAATTCAAGAAAATAAATGAGTCCTTGATTATGAAAGTGGTATAAGTCATATATTTCTTATTTCGAGATATTAAGAGGTTTAAAATTTTAAAGTATTAAAAAATTCTTTTGTATTAAGCCTAGTACTCTGTTCAGTTTTTCATGCGAAATTTTGTCAAACTACATACATAAAAAATTTTTATGAAAAAGTCATGAAAAAATGTTGCAGAAGTAGTACTCTGTTTTTGCTGTGGAAAAACACTGAAATGTTTCTGGCAACATTTTGTCACAGCTGTGAAACAAAACAAATGGGCAGTATTTTATGTGGAATTCTTTGTAGAATTTTTGTGGAAAATTTCGTAAAACAATGTGGTATATTTTAAAGCAATAAAATCATAAAATTCTTTTAAATCGCGATATAGACACCAAATTTTACATGTAAAATTTTCCTTGTGAAATAATAAATGTTGCTCAACATTTTTCACCAATTCGAACAGAGTACCAGGCTTAATGGAATAAAATATTTTAACAATTATATAGTGCCAACAAATAATTATTTTGTTTTTAAGGAAATGTGGTTTTGAAAGTTCAAAATGACTTATACCATTTTCAAAATTAACTGCATGAATTTATAAATGACTTGAATCAACCAGGAAACATTTTTATTAGAAATTAACATTTTATTCAAACTCATTACAATGTAACTAAGTGTTTTATTTTTTAGCATTTAGGGAATTAAAGTGTTTGTGGAAAATTTCTGGGATACAGGGTAGTAAATTCATCATTACTATACGTTTTTCTTCTGTTATTGGTCTAATGGTTGTGTATAATGGAAGCAAATCAATATTTTCGTATATTCTTGGCCTTCCTCTTTTAGGTAACTTTTAGAACTAACACTTTAATATCCCAGTTATAATGGATCCGATTTCTCTTTTAACGTATTAACTGATTCATTGGAAGACGACATTAGTCTTATTTCTTTCCATTTCTTGGGAGCATAACGTATACTTCTTCGTAGTATAATGATTAATTAACTATAAATAATGAATTTTTACATTAATAGAATTACCTGATCATATCTGAACCGCTATCTGAAGACATGACAAAACTACTAATAATTATTTTGCCAAACTTTGAAAACAGGCAGATTTATATCAATATTAAAATATGCAGTAACTGCATTTTGTTTACAAACCAAAAAATAAACTCAATTTATCAACTTAATTTTATGAACTTAATACTCCAGATTATTTTATTATGATTTGATATGATATTGTTGATAAACTAGATTTTTAAAATGTTTGATTTATACCAATTTCACAATCATGGGCTCAAATCATAAACGCAATCAGCATTCGAAAATCAAACAAACAAAATAATGAATAATTAAAAAAAATACAAAATCGTTTAGTAAACGTTTGCGAAAGGTTTTTTCTCCAAACGTTTTTGTCTTATACTCAGTATTTTTTTCCAAATGAATGTACAGTTTGTATTAACGTCCAAATACAATCTCTACATATAATAAAATAGTAACTAATATCCGTGTGTCTGTCTGTCTGCTTTTGTTTACGTTCTCATCACGTATAAACTACTTGATGGATTTTAACAAAATTTTGTGAGGAGATACCTAAGTATCCTGGTGCCAATATAGGATACTTTTTTTCCGCAAAAGTGGAGAAAAAGCAGTGAAAGTACGCAGTTGAACTAACCGGATATGAATACTTTACTTTTTATAAAGAAGAAAAATACATAAACTGATACGTAGCATATCTTAAGGCGGAACTAAAAACGCCGGTATTACCACGTAGCACTATATCGTCGGCAAAATAAAATAATTATTCATTGGCTATGCTTCAAACTAATTCGCCTAAAGAACACCAGAAGCGCTTGCGAAGCTTTACTATCGCACTAACCATCTGTCTTATCTACTAATATCCCTTTCTAAAGGAAGTAACAGAGTTAATATAGGCATTAGTTGAAAAATAAAAAATAAAAACGTAAGAGTCTTTGGTGTGGATTGCTTTCAAAGCAAAATCGAACAAAATATTGAAATACGCTGATGGAGTGGCGGGCACAGCTGGTGCAAAATAAATATGACACAATCGTACTTATTGTTTCTGCTTTGTTTTTGCTTAACTCACGGTAAAGAACCAAACAAATCGAAAACAAAACGAAAGCAAACGTGTTGTTATGTTTATTTTCGCACTCTGTCATATTTTGAAGACCTCAAGCAATTTTTAATTGTTTCAATGTTTTACGTAAGAAAAAAAATCCCGCAAAGTATGCTTCACAATTTTTGTTTTCACTTTTTCCGTATACCAGCATCAAATTTCTATAGGTTGAAAAAAATTCTAGTCATGTTTCCGCTAGAAAGTTTTACTAAACTTTTCTTTATGTATTTTAAACAATTTACACGCAGCCATAAAAACACACATACATACGCATGACTAAATGTAGCCTAGTGTTGAGGGGTAGATTCTTACGTTTAAACGTGTATATTTTAGGGATGAATTTTGTTTTTTTTTTTTTTAATTTTTTTAAATATTGTTGCCAAATTTCACTAAATTTAAATTGTGGATTGTTGTCTTTAACCGCTTTTAATTTAATTTAATGTCAAGTATTTTTTGTAAATTTTTTAACATTTCTAAAATACTTATATTTAGACTAAATTTTAACACATGTCAGGTTTTAATATAGGCAAAAAAATAACTAAAAGTAATTTCATAATTTTTCTGTATATTTCAAATATTTCTTGTTGCTTGTTTAAAGTTTAAGCAGCTTTATAAACATTTTAATTTTTGCTTTTTGGCATTACTTTTTCCTCTCATTCTTGTATCACACAAAAAAGTCCGTTCAATGTCATATTTAATTTTTCTCTTGCCTTTTAAGTTAATTTAAAATGTAAAACAAAAAAATGCACAGCATTAACATGCTTTTAGCTTTTAGTATGTGCTAGTGAAAGAGAAAGTTTTAATTGTTGACTGTGTGAAGTTTTAAGTATTTTTAATTAAAAATTTCAGTTATTTAAAAGTCTTGGACTTATTTAAAAAATTAAATAATATTTTAAGTATATTTTATTTTAATTTTTGATATTTTCTAAAAAGCTTAATATTATTTTCACATATTTTCTGAAATGTTTTCAGCTCCTGATATAACAGCGCTTTCGAAAGGACACTGATTAGCTTAGTTATGCCAAGCATAGGAAAGCTATAATTCGCAAGAGCGTGGAAAAAGTCTAATTTTTTTTAACAATAATCGGTTGTTTGTGTTAGCGCAGCGTAAATTTTCCTAATCATGTCGCACCAACTGGGCAGGATGGGACCATTTTCCTGGTCCTGTAATCTTCCGTTTTGGCGATTTGTCATGGCCAGCATGATATCCCGGCTTAATGATCCCAGATTTTTTTCTTTCGGGCTACTGAAAATCACGGATTTATGCCAACAAGCACAAAAAATCATAGCCCTTAAGGTGAATATAAGAATGGGAAATGTGAACAGTTTTTAGCGAAAACAATAATGAAAGTCACGGAAAATGCAATAAAATGGTCGTAAATGTATATCAACTCCATTGGCAGCTACTTAACAGATATTATATTTATATTTCCAAAATTGATTTCCACCCCTCAAAGTATTTTTTTTTTTTTTATTTAGTAAAAAAATTATTCAAAACCAACATTGGATGATTAAATTTGCACTGCACTGCATTAATTGCGTTACTTTTTTTAGAAAGGGATAGCCGTAGATGAGACAGAAGGTTGAAATAGATAGTAAATAGTTTAATTTTAGAACAGTATTGCAGAGCCTTTAGTGTTGTTGATGCTACTATTGCCACTTTGCTATTTTTTTTACTTCGCCGACTATATATATATATATGCATATATATGTCGTGAAACTTCCCACATTTTGGATATAACGTCATATCTCGAAAACCAGGAACAAGTTAACAAAGCAGGGTACAGACTTAATGCAGCAATCCAAATAATCTAAGAAACTACTATCAGTTAATCCAATAAAAAAGTTGACCTGAATTTGTAAACTATAGTTATTATTGATTTCTAAATTCGAATTCTAAGTTATATTTAGGGTGTCCGCCGGGAAGGTATACTACTTTGTTTTGCCGCCATTTTAGTAAACATTAGTCTTGACAGTTCATATTTGGCGGACGTGAAGTAAATATGTGGCAAATTTATTATGGAAAAATTATCGATAAACAAACGTGTTTTAATCGCTAAAACATTTTATCAAAATCAATTATCGATAACTGTGACAATGAGAAAGTTAAGTGCCAACAAAACGCACTATTTATCGTGTAGTGAATGAATTTGAAGAATGAGGGTCTGTAGGTAGATAGGCCCAAGCATGCAACACAACGTAATGCAAGATCGGCTGAAAACATTACTGCTGCTCAAGAAAGTATTCAAAACAATCCATCAACTTCAATTCGACGCCGTGCTCAGGAGCTTAGTTTTCAAAGAACAACTTTGGCCACAATTTTGCACGAGGATTTGCATTTGTTTCCATTTAAGATTCAGTTGACACAAGAGGTTCTTCCACAAGACCATTTACGACGCCGTACATATGACAATAGGATGTTACAGCTCACTCATAACAACCCCGATTTTCATGAAAAAATCGTAATGAGCCTCGTCCCTCATTATGATTTTTTTGTGAATAGATATGTGAACAGAATAGTCGGTTCTGGGCAATGGAAAACCCTCAATTTATTCATCAGTCACCTTTGCATCCATTAAAAGTGACAGTCTGGTGTGCAATTTGGTCCGAAGGAACAGTGGACCTTACTTCTTTGAAAATGAAAACGGCGTAACGGTAACGGTGATATGATTGAAAACTCTTTTACGCCACAACTGCTACTTTGGGCTTGATTAACATGTGGTATCAACAAGACGGTGCCACATCACATAATGACAGGATTGCAATGGAATTACTGCCAGTAGCATACCTTCTCGGCGGACACCCGACAATTTTTACGAGTAAATTGGAACTCTCGCAAATTCTAAAATTTTTTTATAATTTTTAGTTTTTTATTACGCGCTAAACTTGATCCTGATCTTTAACACGAACTTCCAGCTTCGATCAGTGAAAACCTAAAAAAATGTTTAGCTTTCCTAATCAAAATAGAGCTTAAAAACAAACCCTTATGCTATAAAATTAAAACTCTTATACCTAAACTCGATAATTCGAAATAATGTTTAAATGTTTAATTTCGAAAATTCGAAATTAATTTAGAAGATTACAAATTTATTTTCGAAAATTAAAGTTAAGTTTATATTTGCAATAAAAATTAGTGTTTACAAAATCTTATGCTTTGAAATTGATATTCTATTTAATTCGATAATTCGAAGTAATGTTGTAAAATTCGAACATACATATGAACCTTAGAACTATTATTCTGCGGTTTTCTTCTTTAAAAAGATTTTATTCGGTAAAAGATTTTATTCAAATTTGAAAATTCGATATCAATTTCGAAAACCAAATATTTATTTTCGAATATTTAAAAAAATCCAAAAAAATATTTGCAATAAAAAATAGAGTTTACAAAAACTTATGCTTTAAAATTAATATCTACTTAAATGCGATAATTCGAAGTAATGTTGTACCTTCGATAATACCTTAGAAGTCTGTAGTTTCATAGAAAAACTTTTTTTCTATGAGAATTTGCTTCGATAATAGAACTAGTATTCTGTCGTTTCGTAGAAAATGTTAGGTTTTATTCTATGAGAAGTGGCTTCGATAAAAGATTATTACTAATTTCAAAAATTCGAAATTAATTTCGAAAATTAAAAATTTATTTTCGAAAATTAAAAATTTATTTTCGAAAATTAAAAAAAAAATTCAAAAAATTCAAAATTTAATAATAAATATAAAAACTTAATATTTGCAAAAAAATAGAGTTTATGCTTTAAAATTAATATTCTGCTTAAATGCGATAATTCGAAGTAATGCTGAAAATTCGAACATAACTTTAAACTATTATTCCTGTGGTTTTGTAGAAAAATTTTGTTTTTTTTTCTATGAAAATTGGCTTTGATAATAGATTTTTAGCAATTTCGAAAATTCGAAATTAATTTTCGAAAATTAAAAAAATCAAAATTAAGTGTATATTTGCAATAAAAACTAAATATGGTTAAAGCAATTGTTAAAAAGTAACCAAAATTAAATAGCTTTATGAAAGAAATAGGTGAAAAATCCGGGAAAATGAGATTTTACACTGAGATGAAAGATGTATAAGACTTAAAGCAAATTTAGCAGTCAATTTCAAGCAAGAATTTGCACCTAGAATTTTTCTTAGTATAAATTTTTCTTTAGTATAAAACTTATGCGAACAGCAATAATTTTATTGTTACAAAAGTTATTCTTAAGCCAGCTGTTACTTTCTCTTTTAATTACCCTCGTCTTATTTTGTTGTTGGTGTTTTCTCTTATTGTTGTTGTCATTGCTATATATTATTGCTATCATTATTATTGTTATTGCTTTGTTTGTTATTGTTGTTGTCATTTTAATAATTGTTTTTGTTGGTATTAATGTAATAATGTGGCGGTGCACACAGCTGTTCATTTAAAATAATTTAATTTAACAACATTTAAGGAATTAAGATTGTAGTATTTTGAACACATTAAACATGAGTGTTTTTAAAGTTTAAAAAAAGAAAAGAGGAAAATGTTATACTTTTAAATCAGAAAGGTTTACTAATTCTTTTCATATATGTATGTATGTTAGATTGTAAAAGAAATAAATGTTAAAAATTTGTCAATATTCTTACCGTTTTCATTGCAATATTAAATCAATATATGTACATACATACATATATGCACATATTTTTATGTATTTTTTTTTTCTTTAGCATCATTTTGTTTTTGGTCAGTTTCCAAAGACTTATAAAAGAAATTATTTTCTTTTGCTTTCATATACTTATCTTCAACAGGCTGTTGTGTCCTTGTTAGACACTTTTTACTAAGCTTTTGTCTTGGTTTGTGAACTTTAAGTACACTTTGCCTTTTAAAGACATTGAGTCTTCAATAAAAATGAAATTTAGTTCAATACCAATATTCTGTCGCCAATAAATTTAAACACAAAAATGCTAGGAAAAGCAGGAAACTCGAAATTTAAAATACAATTTAAAAGTGGATAAATAATGATGTTTTATTATTATTTCTCTAAAAATTTAATACTCTGCCCACATTATCAATTCATTTAATTGAATTAAATTTTTATCAAACAAAGCTTTCTGGCCTCTAGAGATTCTAAATTGTTGGCTTAGTGTTTTAAATTTTAAATTTTATTTTTAAATCAATAAATTTTAACGCATTTTCCAACAAAATAAAAGGGTGTCCCATAATTCATGCAAGACTTGATTTATGCGGTAAAGTAATATCGTTCACTACATCAAAATAATACCGTTAACCATTTAGAGTCACTAAAAATAGATTACCATATACAAAAAAGAAAAGATATTTTTAACAAATATCTGTAAAATATTGGAAGATTAGCTGCTACGGTTTAATGCAGTTTAAAACAAAATATGGCAGAATAACGTCGTCTGTAAGAAGAGATTAATTAAAAAATACAAGAACACTAAACCAAATCACTTGCTAAAACATAAATAGCCAGAAGTTGGAAATCTCGGCTCATTGTACAAGAACTTCAAAAATATCACAAAAGAAAAAGCAACGAAAGTATGCAGTTATTTTAGTAGTTAAGTAAATACATAAACCATAACTGAAGCTCTAACCAGTAACAGATGGCGCTGTTTTATAAAGTAAATAAATAACCAAAACTGAAGCATAGTTTAAGGCGGCACTAAAAGAGTAAGGGATTTTGGGTGTGGTTTGCTTTCAAAGCAAAATCGAAGAAAATATTTCAAGGACCGTCACGAAGTGGCGGGCACATCTAGTATAAATTAAATTAATGGTTAATTTTAAGTCGTTGCTCGTCTGTTTGTGAGGTATCTTACTATCCTGATACTTTTTTCTGCAAAAATATCTTATTTCCAAGAGAAATTGGAGAGAAAGCAGTGAAAGTATGCCAATGTTTTCTTTAACGTTTTCAAGGTACTGCAAGATAGCTTTTATTTTTAAGAGCCGTATATCTTAAACACGGTTGCGCAACAGATGTCGCTGTTTTAAAGTAATGACAAAATATGAATTACTTACCGCCAAATCTGCCAAATAGCAATTGAATAAAATTTGTATTTGATTTGTATTTGTATTTTTACTTTGTGAAATTACCTTGCTATTCAAATATTTTAAATACCTTTTACAGAGTTTTACAATAATTTTAGAATTTTATATAAACTTTTATATTAATTTTAGGGTACCATTATATAAATCTTAAAAATTTTTGTAGTTTACTTTCAAGGATAAATCGAACAAAATATTGACAGGACGCACAGAACGTATATGGGAACAGCTGGTTATATAAAACAAAGCCTTATGACTATCGACAGCGAACAGGGTTGAACTGTGTTAAGGAGTAGAAAAGGTACTATTGAAAATGGTTTCACAACGTTTCACTTTTTGGTGAGAGTTTTCAAAATTTGGGTTGAAATATATGAAAATAAATTTACGCAATAACACACGTATTAGTGCTAGAAATATTTTATCTATTTCCTTAATCAGAATTCACACCATTAATCATTTGATTTAACTGTACTCTTTTGTTGTTAATTTTCAAAATCAAAATTGGTTTCAAAGTTCAGCTTCGTCCAACCGTAGAATTACATAACCGCATCAGACTAATAAAAAAAACATGCTAAACCGAGTTTTATGCGAAATTGTCAATTCGAATTATAATATTAGGAATTATAGTAAAAAAATTGTCTTTGGCAGGAGCTCCACCAAGCCATTAATTGCCATGTTGACGCAAATAATGCAACATCAGTCAAAATTCGCAACAAAAAATCTTCATCATTCACTTTTGCATTAGCTTAGATTGATACGTCCATTTTATAATTTTAGTTCTTGGAAACGGTTGGATATAAACTTAAGCCTGTTCTTCGTATATTCGGAAAGCGTAAACTGCAGAAAATCACATCTGAAAAAAAGTTCTGGTTTCTATGTTTTTGAAGAGTTTCTGACTTTCTTTTTAACTTTCAAATTATTATGCTGATATATTTTGATATATATATTTAGTTTAAATAATTAAAAGAAACGACTTCAGACAGCAATATAGACGAGCAACGAGTTAAAACTATTAAATTAATTTATACTTGCTGTGCCCGCCACTTTGTGAGCGTCCTTGCAATATTTTGTTCGATTTTGCTTTGAAAGCAATCCACACCAAAAACCCTTACTTTTTAGTGCCGCCTTAAACTATGCTTCAGTTATGGTTATGTATTTACTTTATAAAATAGCGCCATCTGTTACTGGTTAATGCTTCAGTTATGGTTTATTTATTTACTTTACTACTAAAATAACTGCATACTTTCATTGCTTTTTCTCAACTTTTTCTTGCAAATAAGATATTTTTGCGGAAAAAAGTATACTATATTGGAATCAGGATACTAAGGTAACTCCTCACAATTTTGAAAAAGGATGTAGTGATTTAGAAAAGAAAAAAAAAAAGAAAATTTTTTTCCATTTTTCTTTAAAATGAATCACCTTAAAAATATTCCATAAAAATCTTCTTTGCAGCCTATTAATAGTTTGAGAGAATAAACGAACTTAAGCCTTGCTTTAACAGATCATTTATATTTTAATAACTAGTTCGACAAATAATTATGAAAATGTGACCAGACGATCTTATTATCTACCATCCTCGTTTTTTTGATGTCGAAAAAAAATTATTTGATGTTAATTTTTTGTGAAAAATTGTTTTAATTTGAACATGAAATTAACAAAAAGATTAATCAGAGTAGTTCTTCAAAACAGATAGAAGGGCACCAATTCTCAACTAAAAATATAAGAGGTAATCTGTTAGAATTAGATTTAAATCAAATAAAAGATGCGCCAAAATTAGAGGGAAAAAAGTAAAGACTATGTGAATGTCAAGGCTCTCCCTATTACTGTTCAAAAGTTAAGCTATTTTTACCAGCATCCGTCTTTTATGGGGACACCCTTCAAGCCTCTGTCTATAACGGTTTTAAAGTTAGGGTCACATAGATCAAATAACATCACACCCTTTAATTTACAATTTTATATTAAAGACCGTTTGTTATAGAGAACTTGGCCAAAAGGATTCTTTGTAAATTTCAAATATCTGTCTATAACGGTTGAAAAGTTTGGCCATATATATCAAATAACATGAACTATTGGGACACCCTTTACATTATAATTTTAAACATTTATAATTGTTATTATACCAGAGAAATTAGTTGACATTCTGCCTAATTTTCAAGTGTTTGTGTTTAACAAATTACATAATTTATGGCGACACCCTTTAATTTCTAAATTGAAATTGTATACTTGCTATAGTGGACTATGCGAATCAGATTCCTTGTAACTTTCAGATGTCTGTCTATAACAGTTCAAAAGTTTGGCCACATACATGGAATAACATTAACTATTGGGACACCCTTTTATTTCCAAATTCTAATTTTCTACTTTTTGTTATAGCGGATTTAGCAATACAGGTTCTTTGTAAATTTCAGCGGTCTGTGTACAACTGTTCAAAAGTATGGCCATATAAATCAAATTAAATGAACTATTGGAGCAACCCTTAATTTAAATTTTTCATTATTTATACATTTTATTATAACGGTCAGAGTAATCGACATTCTGACAAATTTTCAAGATTTTGTCTATAACGGCTGAAAAGATAGGATAAATTACGTCACCTATGGGGACACCCTTTAAATTTAAATTTTTTTTTATTAATTTCTGCTGTTGGGAGCTAAAGCGACACGCAATTTTCTTAAATTTTAATTTGGAGCCCTTTTACGGTTCTTAATACCCGTAAAAAACATGTATGTTGTATGTGGACACCTTTACTTTTGGAATATAATAAACTGTTTTTAAAAAACCTTTCAAATAAAGAAATAATTTTAAAATCGGTCCAGAAATGGCTGAGTTCTGCGGTTACATACATAAAAAAGCAACATTCAGACGAATTGATAACCTCCTTCTTTTTTGAAGTCGGTTAAAAATAGAAATAACCTTTCAAATCCACGTGTACATTGTACATATTCTTGATGTTATACTGTAGCGTATACGCAATCATATTTTCATTATATTAATTATACGTTTATAACAAAGTTCTGTTTATTTAGTTAAATAAATATAAAATATTAATGAGCAGTTTTAACTGTAAAAATTCATAATAACCTTGAAATATATAGCAATCATTCTCAATTTAGAAATCAAAACCTACAAAGCTTTTCAAACAAACATCTTTTGTGGTTTTAAATAATTTCAAGAATTAATAAATCATCGTATATATTACCATTATTAATTTGTCATGGTCATTATGTTTCCTTTCAACTCTGTTTCAACAACAAATTAATTTTCTTTGAAAATATTTGTTGAGCAATTATTATGTTCAGTATCAGTTGTAACACATGTCCTAATAAATCTTTATTTGACATTATGTGAACAAAAGAAAGAGTAAAAATATAAACGAATAAAAGTATACATTTATTTTAATTAATTTTCTAAACACAATAAATAAAATAATTAGAAAATAATAGCAACTATATTAACATTTCTCAAAAGATATCTACAATTGTTTTAACATAAATAAATTTTAAAATAGTATTGGAATTTATCTTTTTTATTCAACCTCTTATTTTAGCTTAAGATCATTTATAATAAAGATTGTAATTTTATTAGGATTTTTAATATTTCGCTATCCTCTGGACAGCACCATCAGAAAAAATGAATAATGAATAATAAATAATGTTTATATTTAATATTGATTTTATATTTAATATTGTACAATATTAAATCTAAAAACAAGTGGTCGTGTTTTTTATTTTGTTTATTGTTACTCATTTTTGAAAAATCCTAATAAAAGCACAATTTTATTATAAACCCGCCACTTCGTCAGCGTCCTTCAATATTTTGTACGATTTTTCTTTGAAGGCAATCCACAACAAAGACTCTTACGATTTTATGTTTATTTTTTTTTTTAGAGAAGTAACACTCAGGCAATTAATGCCTCCATTAACTGTGTTACTTGCTTTAGGAAGGAATAGTAGTAGATAAGACAGATGGTTAGAGCAATTGTGGAACAAGATTAACGTGAGTACCTGCCTACTCGGCCTAACCTCACGGTGGTCTTACCACCTAGTGAAACTTAGGCGTAGACTAGCGCCCTCATTGTGTAGTATAACAACACTTTACGATTGCCACCAATCGCTTTTTGTGTGTGATACAGTCACAATGAGTAGCAATTTATATAATATGGCAAGCCTTTCCAAGGCAAGCCTAGATCCACATTATAACCTCTTGCTTAGGGGTTTGGAGACTATCCAAACTCCGTCTGTTGAGAGTGCAACAGCACACTTGATCGACCTTGCACCTTACCTACATAAATCGATCTTAAACCACAACCACCACGTGTACCCCCGAAGGGGACCTCACCAATAACCGGTCACAGAGAGGATAGGCTCTCTGTGGGGCCACCGATTCCCGTGGTACCAGTCCTTTGGGCACTGGTCGGGCCTCGAAGAGGACCCGCAATGTTTATCGCAGACCTTTTCTTCCAGATTTAGGCTCTAGGAACCCTAGCGTCTGGTGCCCCTATTTTCCACGAGTGAACCGCGTCAAAGCATTTGCCATTCCTGCAGTGACAATTGGAACACCCGGGGGTAAGATGGTTAGAGCAATAGTACAGCTTCGCAAGCGCTTCTGGTGTTCTTTAGGCGAATTAGTTTGAAGCTATCATAGCCAATTAATAATTATTTTACTTCGCCGGCGATTTAGTGCTATGTGGTGATACCGGCGTTTTTAGTTCCGCCTTTTATAAAAAGTAAAGTATTTATACCCGGTTAGTTCAACTGCGTACTTTCACTGCTTTTTCTCCACTTTCTAAGATTGTTTTACGAAAAAAAAGTATCCTATATTGGCACCAGGATACTTAGGTATCTCCTCACAAAACTTTGTCCAAATCCATCTAGTAGTTTTTACGTGATGTAAACAGAAACAAAAGCAGATGGACAGACAGACAGACGGATATGAGTTACTTAATTATTATATGTATAGATATATAGATGACCTTAATGACCTTAAGCTTGAATAAAATATTTTATTGATAAATAAATTTTTCTAGCAATAATTGTAATAAATAAATTTTAGCAAAATGTTAATGATTTAACTGACTACTTTTCATGAAATGACTTTTCGTGAAATTAGCTACTTGAAAAGATAGCAGATATAACAATAAAGCATTAACAATTTCTGATGTTTTGATAGTCTTCATTTAATTTGTAATTTAATATTCATAAAAATCTAATTAAAACTTAAATTAAACATCAGTATTGACAATACAAAGACCCCTTTAAGAGTAAATAAGTATATTATTCATAAATAAATCAACATAAAAGTAAGGAAAACTTCTAGTATCCTTCTTCAAGTTTCTTTTTTAATCACTGAAAGAAAACTGAAAGAAAGTAAGAAAATTACACTTGAGATCACACTTGCAAAATCATTATAGAACAATAAACACTTTCTTATCCTTAACAACGACAACAACAAAGGCAAACGTTCCAAAATGACGTTTTTCTTTAAACACAAACTACTTGTAAATAATATAAAAAATGCCAAAAGAAAAGGGGAGAAGAAACTGCATTATTGTGCACAAATATAAAACAATAATTCAAGCAATCAACAACTTAATCATAAAAAAATATATATTCTGTAATCAAGCATTTATAGAAAAAAAAAAGTAGTAATAGACACGTTTCTTTAAAAAAAAACATAAAAGAAAATCATAAACCAAAACTAAATGAATATAACTTCTGCCTTCTACAAATAGGCATTTCAAATTTAAAAATTCTTTATCACTTGAAAAAATAATAAACTAGAACTGAATTAAAACAGAAGCAAAGTGGAACTGAAAAAGAAAGGAACTAGAATGGAAACTAATACTGAAAAATAGCAGGCTTCTAGTCAGGTCTTGTCTATGATAAAAAAGCTTGCTATTTTAAGAAGGATATAGTTTTAATACCAATTAACCTATAAGTCAAATGAATAGTTGCACAATGTTTTTTTTAGTTTTTCTAATTTGTATAAATTGTAATCAAAAACCACGTAAGAATTAGAAAACACAGCTCTGATTTTAATTATGAATATATAAACGTATTAAATACTAGCTGTGCCCACACACGTTGTATGCGTCCTGACACTATTTTTTTCTAGTTTGCTTTGAAAGTGATCCTCACCAAATTTTAAGACTCTTACGTATATTCTTTATATAAAGGTACCCATCACTGGCTAAAATTCTAAAATTTATATAAAATTCTAAAAATAATTGGAAAGCTCTGCAAAGGGTGTTTAAAATATTTTAATAAACAATGCAACTCCATAAAATAAAAATACAAATCAAATACAAATTTTATTCAATTGGCTATTAGGCAGTAAATAATTCATATTTTGTTATTATTTTAAAACAGCGCCATCTTTTGCGCAACTGTGTTTGAATTATCCCACTTTCAATTCATATTATGTCACTGTTTTAAAACAGCGCCATCTGTTGCGCAACCGTGTTTTAAATATCTCGCATTCAAAAATAAAATATGCCTTTAAGTATGAAGTACCCTAAAATCGGTAGAAGAAAGTAACCTATATTGGAATAAGGATACTAAGGTATCTCCTCACAAATTATGTTTTAAATCCATCCAGTAGTTTTTACGTGATGCGTACACGGACAAAAAGACAGACAGGTGGGAACTGTTTTATTATATCTACATATACATATGTATAGATATAGATTTATATATTTTTTAAGACAATTTAATTCTATTAAATAATATTGCCGGCGCTTTTTGAGGTCACATAGCGGCATCCCTGCTAAGCGACTGGTACCCAACTTCAAGGCTTAAGCGCAGATACTTATCTTCTATGCCCGTGTTAAATTTTGGACTAATCTGGCCAGCCCTTTAACAAATGACTGAATGATAAATGCATAATTTACAAGTTAGAGAAACTTCCAGACTCTTCTGAAAGTCAATTGAGATGATAGCAGTAGGCCTAGCTTGAGAACGGCTGAAATCGCACAGCGCATATTAGGCATAGGATCATGGGATCTGTGAAGAGGAAGAGGGTCGACACTTAAAAGTTGACTGTCTAAAATCACTACGGTCGAGGGTAACGACTGTTGACAGCAGTTTACAATGAGCGAAAGATATTTAACAATCGGATTTCAGAATCCTTTGAGAAATGAAAGGGGCCGAAAAGGGACCCATACAGTTAGTGGTCTGCTGCGGTGTCCCTCTATACATATACATATTTGTGGAACAAGATTAACGTGAGTACCTGCCATACTCGGCCTAACCTCACGGTGGTCTTACCACCGAGTGAAACTTAGGCGTAGACTAGCGCCCCCATTGTGTAGTATAACACACAATGGGGGTTTGGAGACTATCCAAACTCCGTCTGTTGAGAGTGCAACACCACACTTGATCGACCTTGCACCTTACCTACTTAATCGATCTTAAACCACAGCCACCACGTGTACCCCCGAAGGGGTCCTCACCAATAACCGGTCACAGAGAGGATACGCTCTCTGTGAGGCTACCGATTCCCGTGGTACCAGTCCTTTGGGCACTGGTTAGGCCTCGAAGAGGACCCGTGTTATAAAACAGCAGACCTTTTCTTCCAGATTTAGGCTCTAGGAACCCTAGCGTCTGGTGCCCCTATTTTCCCCGAGTGGACCGCGTCAAAGCATTTGCCATATTCCTGCAGTGACAATTTTGACCCCCGCGGGTACATATACATATATACATATGGCCACAAATGACACTAAGAACTATCAGCATAGCCACCAGTATATCCAACCACCGAGGGGTTCACCTCGCCCTCCTTCGCCGGTATAACCATATAGTACTACATCGCCAGCGAAATCTATGTATATATATATATATATATATATATATATATATATATATATATATATATATATATATATATATATATAATTCAACTGTAACAGCACCATTTCTGTACATGAAATATTTTTTGAATATTTTGTTTCTAGTGCACTTAGTAATCGAAATCGTAATAAGTAGTAATCTGTCGATTTGTGTTTGCATCAAATAAAAACTACTGGATGGATTTTAATAAAATTTTGTGAGGAGGTCCCTTAGTATATTGGTTCAAATACAGGATACTTCTACAAATATTAAAAAATATCTCATTTCCAAGAGAAAATAAAGAGAAAGAGTAGTGAAAGCGCGCAATTTCACCGATTTAAAGGTACTGCAAACTAGGCATCACCTTTTGTTTGTATTATTAACACTATTTACAGAACTCTACAACGAGCGTAGAATTTTATATAAATTTCAGAATTTTATCGAGGGATGGTTACCTTTATATAAAGAAAACACCAACACCATAATTAAGCAGTATAAAAGTAAGAGTCTTAAAATGTTACGTGGATTACATTTAAAGCAAAATAGACCACAACATTATTAGGACGCCTACAACGTGGCGGGCACAGCTAATAATTAAAAAAATGCCTATAATAGCTTCAAATTAATATATCTAAATAAATACCAGAGACGCTGCAACACTGTTCCAAAAACAAACATAACGTGCAATTGCAGTTTTGCCGAAAGTAAAGCTTTACTATCACCCTAATTATCGGTTTTATCTACTTCTATCCTACATCTATAAAAGGATCAATCAGGCTTCCATATCAAAAAGATCATAATGCAGTTGCTTTTAACACATCCCAGCAAAAAATACTGCTTCGTCGTATGCAGGTTTGTAAAGGAAAGACGAGTTTTTATCGCTTACGAACCTGCTTACGTATGACATGATATTTGTTCGCGATGTCCCACTTAGTAGCATTTCCTTTTAAGCGCTCAATGCAGCGCAGTATAGATGTTCTCAAATCATACGGTATTAAGTTCGTAACTCGTCGTAACTCGTCGTAACTCGTCGTAACTCTTCGTAAATTCGAAATTTGTTTATCTCTGTCTTACAGTTGCGCTTTTTAGTATGCACTACTGTAAGGGAAATGTAAAAAATTCGTTGTTTTTTTTTGAAAACTTAACATTTTATGTCATACAAAATTGCATTTATTTAGGCAAAATATATGAGATTTTGTATGGCAGGAAGAGAATTTTACAGCTTCCAAAATCCCAATTTTTGTTTGCTGGGATGCTGCTATTTTTTTTTTTTTTTAATTTGTAGTGTCCAGGGTGTAATTTTTTTTTTTTTTTTTCATCAAAATATACTTAAAGCTAGAAATAAGTCTATATTTCTCCAGAAAGTTCAATATGTAGATCAAGAAGCTTAACTTTAGAAGTCTTATGCAAGACATGCCATAAATTGCCGAAAGACAGGTCTAAATTCTGTATAGGCTAGAATTTTTCTCACTGATATGTGGGCGTTAACAAATCTATCACTTATTATTTTTTGTTGTATATATGGCACTTTTAAATGGCCTAATTGGTGCCCATAATCTTCTCGAAATATACTGAATGATCCTACCAGAGAATAAGCATCAGTAGCAAAATTTTATTATTTAAATCAGTCCAGCAGTTATTAAAATAATGATGCCCTGTGAAACTCAGGAAAATATCTCCAAATCTGTATCACGAAAAGTTAACCCAGTATTTAGTCACGGGTACATTTTTCTAGGGTACCTTTTCACAAAAAATTATAGACTATAAAATATTTCTTATTTTCTTTAAGGTATTTTTATTAAAACTGTATCTTACATTTTACTACTAGCATCCCTACCATATTCCACTTTAACTGTTTAACAAAAAATATCTACCCGCAAAATGTTCCTTTTTATCTTACTCCCTGCTTGTTTCGTATTTTTTTTTTTTTTTTGTTTTTTCTTCCTTACATTTCTTGATTAGAAGTGTATACAACCTTAAGTTGCTGCTACTCGTATTTATTTGTTGTTATTAAAATATTTATATTACTTTTTTTATTTACACACTTTGACATATAACCAGATTTCAGATAAATTTTTATCTACTGGAGTACACATACAATCTCTAGATGAGAAAATTTGAAAGAGAACAAGTAGCAAGAAAAGAGCAACATGAATTTATTTCGACAGCTTTATATGTACATACATATGTATTTACTTAAGTATTTGTGTATCCCGTCTGCACAGAAAATCAGGACCTTTAATGGTTTGTTGATTTTGTTTTTTATAAATATAAATAAATGTGGTTAAATTTTTATCTATTCCCTGTTCAAGTATATAAAAAACTAAACTTAAATGGCAAAAATAAAAAATAAAAATCTGCACAACTGACAATTGTTGCAAATTGAGTGGATTTTTATATTTATTTTTTTTTTTTATTGAGCGCCACTAAGTAGCACTTGGGTGATTGGGTGTTTTTATTGAGCATTACTTGAATTTTAATGAATGAAATTTTATGTGTGTTTTGTTTTTTTAAATTGGATTTTAAAGGTGCCTGAATTTTTTTAAGAGAAAGCTGAATAGAATTTAAGGTGACCTTTAATCTGGTTTCCTCAATTTCAAATTTAGAAAAAATTAACTTCTCATGAAAAAATATTTTAAAATGTAGAACTTATTCCTCTTTTCTACACTTATTTGAAAATAAATAAAAAAATATTAAAAAAAAAATTTTTAATTAAATCTTTAAATCGAATCTTAGAATTTCAGCACCACGAAAGCATCGACCGATTGTGCTAATTTTTAACCGACTTCAAAAAAGAAGGAGGTTATCTATTTGTCTGAATGTTGCTTTTTTATGTATGTAACCACAGAACTCAGCCATTTCTGAACCGATTTTAAAATGTGTTTCTTTATTTGAAAGGTTATGCTTTCAGGTTGGTCCCATTTTAAAAACAGTTCATTATATTAAAAACTAAAGCATGTCTTCATACAACATACATGTTTTTTACATGTATTAAGAACCGTAAAGGGCACCAAATTAAAATTTTAAAAAATTGCGTGTCGCTATAGCTCCCAACAGCAGAAATTAATAAAAAAATAAATTTAAAATTTAAAGGGTGTCGCCATAGGTGACGTAATTTGATCTATATGGGCCTATCTTTTCAACCGTTGTAGGCATAACCTTGAATATTTCACAGAATGTCGATAACTATGACGTTATAATAAAATGTACAAATATTCAAAATTTTAAAGGGTGCTACAATAGTTTATTTAATTTTATGTATATGGCCATACTTTTGAACAGTTGTACACAGACCGCTGAAATTTACAAAGAACCTGTATTGCTAAGACCGCTATAACAAAAATTATAATATTTGAATTTGGAAATAAAAAGGTGTCCCAATAGTTAATGTAATTTTATATATGTGGCCAAACTTTTGAAGCGTTATAGACAGACAGCTGAAATTTACAAGGAACCTGTATTGCCACTACAGCAAGTATACAATTTAAATTTAGAAACTAAAGGGTGTCCCCATAAATTATTTAATTTTATCTGTATGGCCCTATATTTTGAACCGTTAAACACAAACACTTGAAAATTAGGCAGAATGTCCACTACTTTCACTGGTATAATAACAAGTATAAATATTTGGAATTATAATGTAAAGGGTGTCCCAATAGTTCATGTAATTTGATATATATGGTTAAACTTTTTAACCGTTATAGACAGATAGTTGAAATTTACAAAGAATCTTTGTGGGTAAGTCCTCTATAACAACAGGTCTTTAATTTAAAATTATAAATTAAAGACTGTCGGAATAGGTGATGTTATTTGGTCTATGTGATCCTATCTTTGAAACCGTTATAGACAGAGGTTTGAGTGGTGTCCCCATAATAGACGGATGCTTAACTTTTGAACAGTAATAGGGAGAGGCTTGACATTCACATAGTCTTTACTTTTTTTCCTTTAATTTTGGGTCATCTTTTATTTGGTTTAAATCTAATTCTTACAGATTACTTCTTACATTTTAAGTTTATAATTGGTGCTCTTCTATCTGTTTTGAAGTCGGTTGTTTTTTTTTGCAAAAATTATTAACATAATTATTATCGAAAATATATCTATCAAATTTAAGTACCAAAAATTTTTATAAGTTATCTAGGGACGTTAGAAAATCTATTTCAACACACATACTAGTTTTCTTTCATCTAAGGTCGATAAATCAACATAACACAAATAAAAATTTTTCCTTTGTCCCAAAATGGTAGAAGCAGCGGAAGTTGATGTCAGTTAATGTCTGGAATATATACTTATTAAATGTTTCAATGTTTTATGCGTAATTTATCAAGCAAAGTTTCCCTCGCGAGCACAATTTGTCATGTCTTCCGAAGTAAATAAAGGTACTAGACCCCGTAGCTTGCTGTTACCTAAATCTGGAAGGGTATAAAGGTCGAGGTATGACCTGTGTCTAAAAGACTGTTACCACGGTAATTGGTAGCTCCACTACGATCCACCCATATCTGTGGGCGGTAATTCGTAAGTTCCCCAATAGCACGTAGCAGCTGTGATTTGGACTAGTATTGCAGCGATGATGCGAGGTTGGACAGTGTGCTATTGCACCCTAAACAAAAGGCACCAATTGTGTGTCAGAATTTGGATGGACTCCCTAAAGTCTGGACCATGCTCATACCCCTTGAACATGGTCCAGACTTGCCCTGTTCTGAAATTGCTACTTCTGCTTCGAAGCAAGTGCAGTTTTATACGCGTTGTGTTTACCCAGTGGTAAGACCATCGTCAGATCAGAGCTTCATGTTAGATAATGACTTTAGCCTTGATCACACTTTTATCAAGCATAGTAACGAATACTTTTTACCCATATAAAACACACATATTCCTCAGTAGGAATTGAACCCCAGACTGATACTAGCCCAAGTAAAGGGGAAGCAAATTAATATCGCAGACAGACTTTCTACTTATGGTGAAGTACACATTTGCCATGAGCTATACAAAAGTAGTACTTTAACTAGAGATGCTTTTTAAAAAATATATTTTTTAATAAAAACTTTTTAAATTGTACATTTTTGTAATGGTTAACTGTTTTAAAAGATACGTTTAATTAAAATCACTTTAATTAAAGGTACTTCTATTTAATTTTTTAATTAAAGGCACTTTCAATTAAAGGTAATTTTAACTAAAGGTACTTTTAATAAAATGTACTTTAAAAATAAAAGTCCTTTAAAATAATACTTTTGCAAAAAAAAAATATATTTTATAAGTCTATTTTTATAAAAACTTTTTCCTATAAGTTATTCCAATAAAGTTAATGTTTACAAAAAGTATTTCTTACCAAAAGTACTTTTTATGAAAGGTTCAATTTTGAAAAGATTATTTTTTATAAAGGATTTTACATTAAAATTTTATAGATTATTTAAGAAATTGTGTTCCAGATTATATTACAGGTGGAGCAGCATTTGCAATATAACGTAAATATTAATTAATATACAGAAAATAAACTATATTATCGAGGATATTCAAAACTAGTCAAGTAGGAGTGTTTGGCCAATAGGCCTTAGGCCTTTTTATTACTCAATTTAAATAGTAAACAAATAAACAAACAAAAATAATGTTTGAAAGGAAATGAACCTTACTGGAAGAGAATAGTATGAAATGAAAGGTGATTACTTCGTATGGAAGGTGGTATCTTCCTTAGGAAATAAATTTTATTTATTTTAAGATATCAATAACAATGACAGCATTAAAATTTTCTGAAGAGAAATTTGTTACTAATATGAATATTTAAGTGAAATCTTGGGAAGATTAAACTCGAGAGTACACCACACAATGGTATCCCATACAGTAGTAGTTGGTGCTGGCGGCTGAAAAAAGACTTGTAGTTAGGTTATGTCTCTGCTAGAAGTCTGGCTAAATAAGTCGAGCGGAAGGTCAAGGCAACACTCTCTTAGACGAGTTTCACAGAGCAGTTTTAGTCGCTGGGCAGCTGTTTGCCGTGGAAGTAAGAGAGCGCAAATTTTCTTTTTGCTTCTCTTCACTCCCATGGTGGTCAGGGGTTGACCGAAGTCAGTTGCCTTGTGTACCTAGTGCTACAAAAAATACCAAAATTAGCGTATCCAAATTTTGGCTACCTGTCGAACTCACGTTTCATTATAGAATTACCCACGCTTAAGGAACCCTGTGTAGGTGGACATCATATTCGCCAATAATCGTGGAAACAAAATTATGATCTATACATCTATACATATAATAAAACAGTTATTTTTTTTTTCTTTCTGTCTGCATGTGTTCGCATCGCGTTTAAACTACTGGATGGATTTTAATAAAATTTTGTCAGACGCTACCTTAGTATATTGACTCAAATATTGGATGGTATTTTTTCCGCAAAAATATCTTATTTCTAAAAGGAAGTGGAGAAAACAGGCAGTGAAAGTACACAATTTCATAGATATGCATAGTATATAGTATAAAGCTGAATATTGTAAACTCCTTTTACAGAGCTTAACAGTAATTTTTAGAGTTTTAGAATTTTATACCTAGAATTTAAATACCTTTATTTAAAGAAAATACGTACACGTGAAGCACTATTATTAGTAAGAGTCTTAAGATTTTATATGGATTACTTTTATAGCAAAATCGAACAAAATATTGCCTGGACGCGCACAATGTGTCTCGGCACAGTTAGTAATAAATAAAAGTAAATTTTAAATCAAAGAAAGTTAATTCCTGAAATATTTTAAGGGCGGTCAGGCTCTTATACCTCTACAAAAGCCTGCAGTTTATAACGTTTACTTTCAAAACAACTCCTGATGTTTTTTGTTTATAATCACTTAAGTTTATCTTCTCTCTACTAAACAATAGCTTCTCCAAAAATCTCTTACTCATGCACATGATTCACAAGAAAATATACTACACACAATAAAAAATTAATGTTCTCTACCAAAGCACGCATCATCTGCACATTCACAATACAAAAGTTATGTTTCTAGTCGAAAATATATGTGTGTATATCTGTGCTAAAATATAAAATAGTAGACAATTGAGAGATAGTGTTTAACAAAAAAAAAAAAAAAAAATAGTCGAAAATATAGTTCACAGATTCGTTGCTATAAATTCCTATTTTCGGTTTTCTTTTTCTGGTAAACAGCCCATAATTCAAATGATGACTACAACGAAGGGCCATGTCAACAATATTCCACTCATGTGAAAAACAAGTCATACCCTTTTCAAACACACTCGCACACAAGAACACGTTTTAATACTTAAACAATCTCATGACTACATATATCTATGAGTAACTAACAAGCAGCTTCCCAATATGCTATTCATATACGCTGTCATGATTTCCGTTTATTTCTATATACGAGGGTGCTGCCACAATTACACGAACTATGAAAAAAAAAAATGCAAACAGTTTGTGGAAAAAAATTTTTTTTTAATAATCAGTTATTAGTTCCATATTTTTTGTCTTCCACTTTTGCAGTCAAAAAAAAAATGGTGGAATATACCTCTTATTTTTTATTAATCTTTTTAGTTTAGATAGAGCGAGAGAAATTAATCCATAGAAATATAGCAAGTAGGAAATTAGTGTCCGCTTTAAAAATTTTGATTAGGGTACCCTATAATTTCTGTAAGTACCTTGTGGCTGGCAGTGAAAAGTGGTTGTACTTCTTGTTTAAATATTATTAATAAAAATTATGCATCAATCCAAATAGTTTGGGGAGCCGCCCTCGCACACATGAACATAAAAGCTAAAATGTTATTTTTTTATTTCAAAGGGTTAAACATTTCAAACACATACATTTTTATAGACATTTATGTCTAGAATTTTTTGGTATATGTATATTGAAAGCACATCAGCACATAGCCGGAAAATAAAACACATATAAAAACTAAAAAAAAAAAACTAAATAATCAAAAATGTTAGAGAAAGTGTTTTAGTACTATAAAACGTTTAAACTGTAATTTAAGCTAAAACCAAATGGTAACAAAAAATCTACATGATTTATAAACATATTTTTAGGCGGATATTTTTCTAGTCAATATTGAAAATTTTGCCGATTGTTATGTTTATGAATATTTTAATTAAAGTTTGTCTAAATACATGATGTAAATTAAAAGGACTTTTTAATTTACACCAGATCCACAAACATATAATATTTTAGCGAAAATGAAAATAAAACCTACATTTAGGATGCCATTTTAACAGGAAATGAAACAAAAGCAGAAAAAAATAGAAATAAATAGTTTATAATAATCGGTTATAGTGATTCTGAAAGTATAGAAAAATAATTATTTAAAAAGGTCAACAAGCTTTTACATTTGGAAAGTTTTAGTTTTTCATGACTTAAGATTTTTTATTTCAAAAAAGGGAATTTCAGTTTTTAAAAACATGAATGATTTTATATGAAAAAATTTATAAAATTTGTTTATATAACAGCAAAACTTCATTAAAAAACATTAAAAAAAGCATTCATTAAAAAATCATTTATTAATTCAGATAAAAACAATATTATTTTTTTTTTCATATAAAAGTATTTTCTTTTATAAAAAAAATTCACATAAAATATTGTTTTAAAGAAAATTATTTCATATAAAAAAATTATCAAAAAAAATTTTACTTATAAAAAACAAATAATATAAAATTTTTGTTTCTTATAAAAAAATATTTTTTATATAAAATATATTTTACATACAATGAAATTTATAATCAAGCTTAAGTTCGTTTTTATTCTCTCTAAGAAAGAATTAATTAAATTACAAATTAGGTGATAATATTAAAGAAAAATTGGGAAAATTTAATATTTAGACACCAGCAACGAGTGGAATGCACATTTTCTAGACAGCCACGTCCGTCATCAGCACTACTTGTATCTAATCTACTTAGGGTAGTGTTTTAGTTGTAAGCATCATCTATTTAACCAACCAAACCCAGATAAAGGAATACGAGAAAACTTGTATTCAATTATCAATCGTCAATTGGTGAGAACGAAGTCTACCACTACCTTAAGCTTCCCTCTTGTTGAATATTTTTACTTTAATATTTACCACCTATATTTTGTTGTTCCTTCAGCGAACCTTCGGTTAGCAATGAAGTTACTTTTTTGTTTATTTGGTTTACTTCCAACATTCGTTTTTAGTTAACACTAATCTAGTATCAAACCAAACTTTGTTGAGTAAACAAGATTGCGCGGTGCTCTGCGATTTTTAATTTTGAAAATTTTAATTATTATTAGTCGAACTGTTTTACGTATTACATACAATGAAATTTATAATCAAGCTTAAGTTCCCAATTTTCCCAATTTTTCTTTAATATTATCACCTAATTTGTAATTTAATTAATTCTTTCTTAGAGAGAATAAAAACGAACTTAAGCTTGATTATAAATTTCATTGTATGTAATACGTAAAACAGTTCGACTAATAATAATTAAAATTTTCAAAATTAAAAATCGCAGAGCACCGCGCAATCTTGTTTACTCAACAAAGTTTGGTTTGATACTAGATTAGTGTTAACTAAAAACGAATGTTGGAAGTAAACCAAATAAACAAAAAAGTAACTTCATTGCTAACCGAAGGTTCGCTGAAGGAACAACAAAATATAGGTGGTAAATATTAAAGTAAAAATATTCAACAAGAGGGAAGCTTAAGGTAGTGGTAGACTTCGTTCTCACCAATTGACGATTGATAATTGAATACAAGTTTTCTCGTATTCCTTTATCTGGGTTTGGTTGGTTAAATAGATGATGCTTACAACTAAAACACTACCCTAAGTAGATTAGATACAAGTAGTGCTGATGACGGACGTGGCTGTCTAGAAAATGTGCATTCCACTCGTTGCTGGTGTCTAAAAATTAAATTTTCCCAATTTTTCTTTAATATTATCACCTAATTTGTAATTTCATTTATTCTTGCTTAGAGAGAATAAAAACGAACTTAAGCTTGATTAAAAATTTCATTTTATGTAATTTTTTTTCAAAAAAAAAATGCACATAAAATATCTTTTTTTTTTTAATTTCTTTTCATATAAAAAATTTTCAATAAATAAATTTTACTTATAAAAAACAAATTATATAAAAACTTTTTTATACAATTTTGTTTCATACAAAAAAAATCGCATAACATTTTTTTGTTAAGAATTATTTATTAATATAAAAAAAAATTCCATCAAGAAATTTTTTCTTATAAAAAAAACAAATCATATAAAAACTTTTGTATAAAATATGTTAATTTTTAAAATATTTTTTTCTTATAATTTTTTTTTTTTTTTTTGTTTAAGATAAAAATTATATTAAAGTTTTTTCATGTGGGTAATTCCCCGTCAAATCAACAAGGCACTCAAAATGACTACTTCATATTTTATTGAAATTTTTTTTATTTATATTCTTTGACTCCCTGAATACAAATATGATTTTTAAAAAATTCTATCTCTTACAGTTTTTCCGCTACATAACTTCTTTTTTTTAACATAACTTCTAACATAACTGCTGATCCCACTTCTAACATAACTGATGGTGCCACTCTGAAATTTTTATGGTGTACTCAAGACACTATCTCATAGATTTTAATAAAACTTTTTTTTAAATATCAGCAAAAAATTTGTTAAAAAATTGCATGATTCATGATTGATACCAAATTAAAGCGTATGAAATATGCTTTATAACAACATATTGCTACTTTATGCTTTATAACAACATGTGCTTTATAACAACATGTGCTTTATAACAACATATTATTTGTAAAATAACCTATATAACTTTATAGTGTTGGGGCCTTTAATCATAAATAATAATAACATAAGGAATGAATAAAACTGTGTTTTTTTTATGAAAAATAGAATTTAAAATAAAAAATTTTAAGAACATCAAAATTGTTTTATTAAAATAAAAAAAAATATATTCAAAAAAAATTTTTTTTTCTCTCTAAAGTATGCAACAGTTTTACTACTTTAAGCGATCCTAAAAGTATGCCGTATATTTTATATTAAATGCACGTTCTTTTACATTTTTTAAATACATTTCTTTTTGATAAAAAGCACGCACTTACTGTGTGTGAGTGTTTGTGCGTGTAGTAAAAATTTTAATTTCTTTCGATACAAGCAAACAACAAAATTTTATTTCATTTTTATTTTTATTACTTTTCAGTATAAATAATTTTCAAGCGTTAAAAACCTGTTATTAAAAAGCACAGATTTCGAAACACATAAAATTACTTTGACAAAAACATACACATCTTTATTGTTATTATATGTATGGGTTAATGTTATGACGGATGTATTCACATGTGTGTTGGAGAGGCAGCTGGTGATTTTGTCAATGTGTGCGTTTAAATAACTGCTTGTTATAAAAATGTAACTAGAGAAATACAAGTTAAAATCCATTATTATTGTTTGCTCTTTGGTATTTTATGTTTCTGTTTAATATTTATTTATTTTTTTTTTCTTGTAATAAAACTGCAACGACATGATGTTATAGTGTGTATTTTTAGGAGTTTGCTTTTTATAGAAATCAAAAAAAAACACGAACAAATAAGAAAATTAAATTATTAATTTATTTTTGATATTTTGCTAAATTTCTCAAAAATTCGTAGGATTCCTCACAATTTTTAATTTTTTATATGGCTAATAGTTTATGGATTTAAACAAAGACCCAAATTAAAGAAAAGGTTTTAAATCACATGATTTGGATTGCAAACTCATTAGTTCGAGATGAAAGGTAAATTTGTTTCTGAAATGACTTACTAAAATACCTGACGTTGACACATATCAGGAGTAGGAAAAAGCTGACAAAACCTTTACACAAAATCACACTCAAAAACAAATCAAAACAATATTAAATTTTTTATATAAATATATACTTTATACTTATTCTAGAAAACAAATATATGTTTACTTTAGTTGTACTTTTTTATTTCTAGCAACAATTTTTTAATTAAATTTTTGTTCAAACATAACGAGAAACCAAACAAGCACACAGCCTAACACAGTTTTATAGTGCAATGTCATAAAATCTCTGGTTATATGTTGAAGATAATAATAAAAAATGCATAACAATTTTTGCAGACGAAAAGACAATTAAATTTGAAAGAGATGCTTAAATTAAATTGTTGTTTAAATTTTTCTGTTTAAAAAATAGATAAATGTCTAACAGGTTTTTGTTTTTTAAAGTGTTGCATATTTCAAGGATATTTTTTTTTCTTTCATTTTTAATATTATTCTAATATAATCAGTATAATAAACCGAACTAAACGAAATACTGGCATAATTTTAAAGCTCAATATCATAAAATTCCTGGTTTCATGTGAAAGAAAAGAAGTAAGTAAAAAATAAATAAATACATAATTATAAAATGTCAGTTTGTAGATGAAAAGGCAATTTTAATTGAAAATTCTTAAGTTTAAATGTTGGTTGAGAACCTTATGTTTAAAATAAAATTATTTTTTTTAATTAAATATAAAAAATACTTAAGTCATCGAAAATCTTAGAGATTTCTGTAGGGAGCTTCTTTATATTTACAACAATTGTTGCATATTTTAAGGGACAAGCTGGATATTTACTTTTAATTATATTTAAAAAAAAAGTATATAGGACAAACTGCAAGACTCGATAGACTAACACAGTTTAAAATTAAGATGGAAAAGAGTAAAACTAAAATTGTAAAATTTATTTTATTTTTTAGATGTAATAACAATTCGCACAAATTATTATGCAAAAAAGATATTCCCATTTTATTAGAAGCGATAATTAATGAATATATCAGCCTAGAAAAACTCTGTCGGAATTTAAAAAATATTTTCTAGAAAGAGTGGTATACGCTAAGGAGCAATACTTATTAAGAATGATAACAACCCCCACGCAAACCCCTAAGCGTCTGTGAGCACAAACACAATCTCAATCAGAATCTTACAAAGAGAACAAAACATGTAAAAATTTTAAACCAGTAGGTAGGTTTGTGTCACTTTGCTTAATATTTAGCAAACCAATGCATTTTCATTTTAACCTCTTTTTTTGGTTGGGGCTTTTGCTGATGAATATATCAGCCTCTAAAAGGCTCTGTCAGAATTTAAAGGAAATTTTTCAGAAAATGTTGTATACGATAAGGAGCAGTATTTAAAGCACTTCGTTTGCTATTCTAATCAAAATGCAAGCAAAGTTTTAATGACCAATGTCTTAAAATAAAAGAATGTTTTCTGTTCTGTATTCAGAGGGGAATGAAACCGTGGAATGCAACTATAAAAACACCAAGATTAAAATATAAATAGAACTAATTTTATTAATAACTAGATGCGCCCACGGTAAGTATCATACCATCTTTCAACAAGGTAGGTTTGTGTCACGTTGCTAAATATTTCGCAAACCAATGCATTTTCATTTTAACCACTTTTGGTTGGGGGCCTTTGCTGATGAATATATTAGTCTAAAAAGACTCTGTCGGAATTTAAAGGACATTTTTCAGAAAGTGTTGTATACGCTAAGGAGCAGCATTTAAAGCAGTATTTTATTCTAATGAAAATGCAAGCAAAGTTTTAATGCACAATGTATTATAATAAAAGAATGTCATCTGTTATGTATTCAGAGAGGAATGAAACCGTGGAATGAAACTATAAAAATACCAAGATTAAAATATAAATAAAACTAATTTCATTAATAACTAGATGTGTCCACAGACGTTGTGTGGGTCCCGACAATGCTTTGTTCGATTTGAACGTAAACCACACCAAATTTTAAGACTCCTACGTATTTACTTTTTATAAAGGTACCCATCCCTGGATAAAATTCTGAAATTTCTATAAAATTCTAAAATTCTCAAAATTATTATAAAGCTGTGTAAAGGTGTTTAAAGTATTCTAATAACAATGCAAATCCACAAATTAAAAATAAAAATCAAATACAATTTTTATTCAATTGGTTATTTGGCTGATGTTTCACCACTTTCTCTGGGAAAAAAGTATTGTATATTGGTATCAGGATACTAAGATACCTTCTCACAAGATTTTGTTAAAATTCATCTACTAGTTTTTACGTGATGCGAACACAAGAAAAGAAAGACAGATGGTCAGACAGACAGACAGACAGACAGACAGATAGGAATGAGTTATTAATATTTTTATATTTGACCCTGTCTATGAAAAGGTGGCTTATGACTCAAAAACAAAATTTCGAAAAATTAGCTGTTAAAGATAAACAATGCATTTCGTCAGTTTCTTAGTAGTTTTTCTTTTGCATTATGAACAGTGATGCTCAAAAGGCAACCAAAAAATGCTAAAGAGCATAAATGAGATAAGTTCGTTTGTGTATATAAAGAGCGATGTTTTTTTAATGCAAAGCACAAACCAGTTTCTGACCCAGCGTTGTCAGGTTTTTGTAGATTTTATCCCCAAAAAAATTACCAAATCGGCTTTGACTTACCCTAACTTCAGTTATAATATTTGAATATTTTCAATTTTGGACTTTTATAATTGTTTAACATCTGCTTTACAAAAATATTCCAGAAACTTGACGTATGTCACTTGTGAATAATGTCTGTCGAAGAAGAATTTAGCAAGGTTTTGCAAACATATTTCTGTGAAAACGAAGAGAATGATGATGATTCTTTCGATGATGTTGGTATCAATTACGAGGACGAACTACAAGCATTTCAAGCTGAAGATCAAATGGAAGTGGATGAAAATATTTTTACAGTGGACTTGTCTATTACAGATAACGAAGAAAAGGAATTGGGTTTTCTTTCATTTGTGCTCTTCTTTCTCTACATTTTTAGTACACTTCTAAGTAAGTTAGGACTTTCTAGTTTTCACCATGTGAAAGAGCGTCTCAAAAACTATCGAAACCAAAAAAAAAGTGGAAAATTTTTTTTGGAGTCATAAGCCACCTGTTCATAGGCATATGGGTAGATAGGTTTTTTAAAGTTTTGTTGACCCAACTATTTTTTTTTTTCAATCCACAATTTTCTTTTTACATAAAATGAAAAAAAGTATTCAACAACAGAATATAAAAAATTCGGATTGTTTTACTTGTGAGTAAAATATTTCGGTTTGGTATTACAGAAACAGAGCAAGTATTTATAATAAAAATATAAAATATATTTTATTTAAAATATGAATAAAAATAATTAAGTTTAAGTTTTATGCTAAAAAAGTTGTTTTTTTATTGTTAAAAACTTGCTTAATGAATTAAAGATTAGAAAGAGATGTGAAGGGATTTATTGAAATTTGTAAAAATGTGTTGCATATGTTAAGGATAATTATTATTATTTAAATTTTTAATTATTATTATTATTATTATTATTATTATTATTATTATTATTATTATTAGCAAGTCCTTTTTATTTAATTCATATCATGAATATAATAAAATGAATCTAGCAATGAATCTATTTGAGACCGGTTTAATCGAGGCACTCGTGCCCTATGCTCCTATTTACCGGACCTATACCCCTATGAAGAAGGTTAAAGAAACCTCAAAAAACGATAATTTCTTACATATAATTTGTTTTTCAGCTTTTCAAAAAAAAAAAACGAGTATATGTAGTACATATCGCACTTGATCAACAAGAGGGTATTAATTAAAAATTTTTAAATTTTCACTTTTTGCAAGAAATCAACCAACAACATTAATATCCATCTACTGTAAAAAATTCAACGTATTCTGATTACTCTTTCATTTCGAAAACGGCATATGAGACCATTTTCGTAATGGCATCTTGAGTACCTTTATATCAACAAAAAGGCATAATTTTTATTTAGCAATAATTGCAAAAAATTTAAAGGAAAAACAGTGTAAATATATTATTAAATGGAATTTGCTTACTATAATATGATCGGGTTTTTAAATTATCTTCAAATATAATTACAAACAGTTTTTTACCTCTACTGAAAATTTAAAAATTTTGAGTTAATACCCTCTGTTTGATCAAGTGCGATATGTATGTTTATTCTAACATATATTTAATTAAAATAAATAAACCAATAAAAACAATTCCAGAACAAATTTTTTTTGGAAATTTTAACACCGTAGTACAGAGAAACCTTACTGATTTAAGCAGTACTATGCAAGGTATTCCAGTACTTATGAAAAGCCTGCACTTTGCTGCACATCGAAATCAAAAATATTTACATTATATCTTTTGTTAAAATGGTTGTGATTAAAATTGTTGCTATTTTACTTAAGAGAATACAAATGAAAACAGAAGGTGTTTTATGGATACAATTTTTATCACTGCTAAAACCTTCGATTTTTAATTTTAAAATTGTGGACCCTGCTGTGATTAAATTATTTTCCAATATAAAAAAATGGATCTTAAACTTTACGGTTTAATAGACCGACCCAAATTTTTTTAAAATTTAATATTTAAAGCCTAATATCAGCCATATTTGGAAAAAAATTAAAAGGTGTTGCATATTTCGGGGAAACAATTTTTCTCTCTTTCTTTTACTCTTAAAAAAATTTAGGCTTCAACAATGTGTTTTCTACAACTAAAATCAACACAAACTGTTGCCTACTTTTAGAACTAACTGCCTTAAGAAACACAATATTCCTAACAAATTTTCAATAACGTTAAGTTATAATAATTTCCAAGAATAACAAAAGTTTCGTTTTTTAAAAAAACTTCTTGCCCAAAATAAACTGATTGTCCTCCGAAAAAAAAAAAAACAAATCGACAAAGCAAAACTTTGATAGTAATTCGAACATAAAAACATGTTGTTTTAAACTATTTTCGTAATAAATATCGTACAACAACTAAAACAAAGGAATAAAATCAAGTTGTTAGTTTCACAATATATGAGGGGTCGTTATAAGGATTTGTGTTAAGACAAAAATAGCAAAACGATAGTTAAAAATTATATCGTTGCCAACAAAGTATAGCAGATTCATGGCATTAATTTGTTACATCAAGCTGTGATATTTTAGTGCCGCTTAAAGTAATATTTTTGGTGAGAGTGATGAACCATCTACACCTACACAATTTTATTCTTTAGGATCTCAAAGAAAAAAATATTAAGAAAGTTTAAAACCAAGACCAACATTTTTCGAATTGGCTGTGGTTCTTTGTACAAACCATTATGTCAAAAATTGCTTAGATTACACCAAATCAATAATTCTCTATTACACTTAACTGTTCTGTCCAAACTTTGAAGTATGAGGTGCTACCTAAAATGGCCGTTTGAAAAATTCCCTGTAAGGGTAACTGGTTGATGGTTATATTGTTCTCTTCGATATCTTACACAGAAATAATTTTTTTTGCACCAATTAAAGGTTTTAATTAGTAAATTAATTATTTAGGCTTAAGTTCTTAGTTATAAAGAGATACGAAGAGTACTGATGACGGACGTAGCAGTCTAGAAAATACATTCTGCTTTGCTGGTATCTAATTTTTCTTTATCTCTTTATAACTAAGAACTTAAGCCTAAATAATTAATTTATTAATTCAAAAATAGTTCAAATAAAATTCATATAATGGTTTTAATTAGTTTTAAATTAAAATTCAATTAATTTTTTGATTGATTTAAATATTCAAATATTCAATATTAAACAAATAATTGAATCAATTGATTATTTAATTAAATTTGAATCTGAAACCAATTAAAACCTTTAATTGACGAAAATATTTTTTTTTTGTGCAGCGTACATTACAAAACCTACCACTTTAAAAACTGCCTTTGTAACGACATAAATAGTCTATTCCTAAATAAAAAAAAATATTCAGTGTGAAAATTTTTGGAAGGATATTTTTTCCTGCTTTTTTTATCAACCCTCTTATTTGCTGCAACTAAAATATCTATTGAGCGTTATTTTTTTTTTTGCAAATACATAAAACTAACTGCGACAACATCAGCTAAAAGCGGAAAACAAAAACTTAAAAGAAAATATTTGCGAAAGTGAAAGTGTAAACATGCCAAGTGGAAACAAAAAAAAAATAACAGCAAAAAATAGTCAACAACAAATTGTTGTGATAAAACTAAAATTGTGGGAAAAATATTTCTTTTATATTTAGTCTTGTTTAGTTGCAGGAACATCTCAGAAAAACATGTCAAAGATGTAAGTTTCAAAGCTGGTTTAAAAATGGGAAACTTATAAGTTTAGCGAATACAATTAAAATGAATTAATAATCTGCTTACGAAATGTTAAGTTAAGTATATAATAAAAAGGTGTAAAAGCTAAGATAACATTCCTAGAAATTGACCAACAAGTAAAGATGATCTAAAAATTAAGCTGACAAAGTCGTTAATATGGTTCTGGCCCTTATGCTTGCAAAGAAAAAACATGGTTGGGGTAATCATAATCTAAGAGAAATATATTATGATTAAATTCTGCTGCTGCAATCAAACCATATTATTGTTAACATAATAAGAATTATGTTAGAACCATATAGTTGGCTAACTTAAAAATAATATTGTAAAAAATAACATAAAATTGCAAAAAATACGCTATTCATAATAAATTATTTTTTGAAACATAGACCCGTAAAATTATATTTTAATAATTTTTAAAAACCAAAAAAAAAATTGTTTTTTTTTTAACCGACTTCAAACAAATTAATAAATCAATAAATTTAAAATTTAAAGGGTGTCCCCATAGGTGACGTAATTTGGCCTATATGGGCCTATCTTTTGAGCCGTTATCGACAAAATCTTGAAAATTTGACAGAATGTCGATTACTATGACCGTTATAATAAAATGTATAAATATTCAAAATTTTAATTTTTAATTAAAGGGTGCTCCAATAGTTCATTTAATTTGATGTATATGGCCATACTTTTGAACAGTTGTACACAGATCGCTGAAATTTACAAAGAAGCTGTATTGCTAAGTCTGCTATAACAAAGAGTATAAATTTTGAATTTGGAAATAAAAGGGTGTCCCAATAGTTAATATAATTCTATGTATGTGGCCAAACTTTTGAACTGTTATAGACAGACAGTTGAAATTTACAAGGAACCTGTATTGCAAAGACCACTATTGCAACTATAAAATTTGAATTTAAAAAGTAAAGGGTGTCCTCATAATTATGTAATTTGATCTTTATGGCCCTATCTTCTGAACCATTAAACAAACACTTAAAAATTAGGCAGAATGTCCACTAAATTCTCTGGTATAATAACAAGTATAAGTATCTGGAATTATAATGTAAAGGGTGTCCCAATATTTCATGTAATTTGATATATATGGCCAAACTTTTGACCGATATTTGAAATTTACAAAGAATGTTTGAGGCAACAGGTCTTTAATTTAAAATTGTAAATTCTAAATTAAAATTGTAGGTGATGTTATTTGACCTATGTGACCCTATATTTGAAACCGTTATAGACAGAGGCTTGAATGGTGTCCCCCTAAAAGACGGATACTGGTGAAAATAGCTTACTTTGACATTCACATAGTCTTTTTTCTTTCTAATTTCTTTTTTCCCTCTAATTTTGGCGCACCTTTTATTTGGTTTAAATGTAATTCTTACAGAATTGGTGCCTTTCTATCTGTTTTGAAATCGTTTTTTTTTTGCAAGACTTATTAGTCCTGCTGTGGTTAAATAAGATTAAAATTATAATTATATATATTCCAACTTAATTATCGGGCAGAGTAACGAATACCTTCACACGTTGTAGTGAAACATCCAAATTCTTTGGTGGGAATCGAACCCACAACTAGCGTATCGGTACACCAGAACTTATAATTTGTTTATTATTTCTATATCATGGTTATGAGTACAATATAATTTGCGAATACTAATAAAACTTTTATTGTGGTTGAAAATTATATAGCTCTAACCAACCAGTTGGCATTTGGGTGTATTAATTATTTAATGATCAAATAGTAAGAACAACTTGTTTAGCGTAACCATAACTATGATTAAAACAACTATAAGTTGTTCAATGCAACCGTATATTGTTACGGAACATGAGATTTATTTTGTGACCATACATAATCATACTTTCTCTCTGCGTACATTAATATAAAATTTGAAAATAAATATCTCACAAGTTGACCGATAAACTATTTACACTTTATAGGGAGCTGCATTATGAACACAAATACTTTCAAAATCACTATTACTTGCTTTCGCTTTAATTACAGCTTCTATTAGATATATTTTATATTATCTAGTAGGATTATTTGCTTGTGATACCTCTATGGTGACCTTTTTGGTTGATTCCAGTCAGGTACACTCGAGAAAAAACATGGTTATTGTATGGTAAAAAAAAACATCCTAAGTTCTTTGTGACAATATATGGTTGCTATGAACAAATTATATTTGTTTTAAACATTACTACGGTCATAACAAACAAAATAATCTAATAAATAATTATGTGTTTTATTTCAGGGTATGTTGATACTAATTCTAACCCAATGCGACCTTATTCTGGCTGAAATTCTAGCTACAATTAAAGCGGCCGGCTAGCCAAGGTACCAAGAATGCCAAAAATGTACGATGAACATATCCGGGCAGCAAAGTTGCGAAACTCTACTTAGTAAGTCTATTTGGTTAATTCGCAAATAGCAAGCCACTCTAAATAAAATGGGAAGACATTCAAACTAGGATACCAGGCATGTAGGAGTACCCAGGAGTAAACTACCAGATGAACTTGCTACAACTGGACAACTAGTTACTTTTAAGTTTATTTTCAGGCGGAATTGTTAAAGGCCGCGCAGAGCATCTACTCTATTTCGTGGCTTTTATAGTTCGAGTATCATTGTAAAAAGACTGCAAGTCTGCTGAGAACCCCCCGGCAGATAGACACACTGGTAGCTGTGCTGACAGGTCAACGCGTCATTATTGTTCTTATGTATATATGTAGGGCTAAGAATCCCTTGTCGATTTCTTCATTCCTAAACGATTTGTAGTATTCAATTAATTATTCACGATTACCTTACTTCCACTTAGTCCTCTGTTATCAAGGCTAATGATAACAGATCAGTAGTAGTTTCAGGCTAGCGGCTGGTAGCTGTAGATTTTTTCCTCATCTAACATTTTTCCCAGGGCTAATATCCGCCATAGCATCCTCATTTCTTAGTATGTGTCTGTCCATGGTCCTAAGTCTAAATTGGGCCAGTTGGCTGGCACAAAGTGTGCTAACATTTTAAAGTCAATGCCAGGAGATTAAAACTTTTGTTTAATTATTCAGGATGAAGATACGATGGACGACCTTTTCTTCTATTGTCCAGCCCTCTCTATTTATAGGGCAGCTTCCTGCAGATCTATCGGGCTGTCATAACCTTAAGCTTAATATCTTTACTTGGGATGTTTCAGTACAAGATCTAGTTTTGCTGGAGCCCTAGGTCCCTTTGCACCTTCCATCATCAAGCATTACACAGAAACATTGGGGATTCAAGTAAGTCAGTTTATAATACACAGACTGGCAACTTAAACAAACCAAAGTTGGGTGGTGAAAGAGTAGAGTAACTGAGTGCCTCGATTAGTAGTGCACTAGTGTATCAGTCTGGGTTTGCGGGTTCTATTCCAACCAAAGACTGTAGATGTACCAATCCAAAAGTTGTGTAGTTAAAAAAAAGACTTAATGCTTATTATTAAAAGTACTAAAGTTATTAACAATTGCTAAGTAAAAAGTTTCGAGCTAAAGAAATAATGTGTTTTAAGATACATACAAAAAGGATTCCCAATTACTTTTTGTGTTTTCTTTGGTATATTTGCCTTTTAATGGTAATTGAACATTTCTTAAGCCCTTTTTATCTTCCGCACAACTGCAAATTTTGTTAAACCCTTAAGGATTAAATTAACAAATTTTAATTGCCTTGAAATATTGTCTTCCAAAAATTACACTTTTATTATTTTCTTAGCTAAACATTTATTATTCCATAAAACAATAAATAAAAAAATTTCATATAAATTTAACTTTTGCGCAATATCAGCCTAAAATGCCTCCACCACCTTAAATGATTTCTTTTTTTCTTACCTCCCCCAAAAATGAAAAAAATTATAATTGGACTGTTAGAACTTATATTGAAATATCTTCTTAGATTTTAAATATGGTATTAAAAGTTAATAAGATAAAAGCCTAAATATCACAGAAAACAAAGCAGCAAAACTAGACATTTGAACCAATACAACACAATTCAGTTGAACTTCATTATTAATGGCCATTATTTATAACAAACATAAAAATTCAAATGAAAAAAGTAAAAAAAAGAATGAGAATGAGAAAAATAAAATTAAAATGAAAAAGGGAATGAGCAACATTATAAATATTGTCCTTTTTATGTTAACTTTTTTATTTTCTTTGAAATATTCGTAATAGGTTGATACCCTGACAGCATTTATGTGCGAAAATAGCTCTTAAATGTAAATTGTTTATGCCCAATTTAAGGTTTATGTTTTATTGTGAATGGATACCCGTATATTCCTAAATATATATTTTTTATAAGTTTGTCATTCCGTGTGTAATTTCTACAATATTCATTTCCGACTCCATAAAGTATATATGTTCTGGATCCTTATACATAGAGAAGTTGATTAAGCGATGTCCGTCTGTCCGTGTTAGTGTGGTAATGTCATTTGAGAAGGCACCAGAAGAGATACAAAAAATTTAAGTACACCAATCTGTCAGGCATAGCTTCGAAAATTTTGGTATTGCAATTCAGCAACATCGGATCAATCCCTTGGAGGCTACGGGGCAAAAACCACGCCCACCTATATTTTTTTACGTTTTTTTTAATTTAATGATTCTGTTTTGCCTTTTTTTGTCAAATAAATATTAGACTGCGACAGTTAGATCGCAAGGAGTGCATGAAGTTCTCGAGGGATCAATAACCCCCTGCGAGGGGCGATTTTTGTTTGTTTTTAGATTGGTAGGGTTTTTCTGCTTTGATTTGTATTAAAGACCTTAATAGAAAGCAATACGCATAGAGGTAGCCAATGGACCCATAGGGTACCCACTGATAAATAGGAGCAGTTAAAAGGACCCCCCATGTGTCAATATGAGAATTTTTTTTTCTAAGGATTTCTTTTTGCTTTAGTCTGACCATTTTAACTCAATATAGATTGCAGAAAGGTCCTAAATTTAATAAAAAACTCCGATATAATTTTTAAAAGAAAATTAAAAAAAAATTTTTACAAAAAAATTTGCAAAAAAAATTTACAAAACATTTTCAAAAAGATATTCTACAGAAAAATATTTGAAAAAAAATTTTTTAAAAAATTTTCCAAAAAATTTTTAAAAAATTATGTTTACAAAAAATTTTTACAAAAATTTCAATGTTTCTTTGAAAATTAAAATCATGACTGTAACATAACATATAATTAATATTAAGAATATACATATTTATGTATGTGTGTATATGGAGTAACATATTTTTTAAAATGCCTTAAACACTTAGACATCATCAGGATACCGACTACAAACTGTCAAAAATAAAATACACAAATTTATAGGTAAACGATTATTTTGAAGCCAGCAAAGCTACATTCCTACACGACTACCGTTGTGGCTGTCGTCAACTTAGGCTAATTTCTATTTTATTCAACAAAAGACAATGCCACAAAATTGTAAATTACAAATTCATATACAAACAAAAAGTTTTGGAGGAAATATTTATAATTTTTTGAAAAAGTTATTTAATTATATAAAAGCAAAATAAGTATTTCTACAACAATGTCAGAGTTTACGATGCAGCTGTCGTCTTCAATATCATTAAGTAGCTGACAACACGGCGACAATTGTAGCCAACGGAATTTGTTTTCATTTGTCTTCTATTTCTTTAAAGCATGAATAATGAATTTTTCTCATGCGTCTTAATTTAAGTAAAGAGCCAACAATATGGATAATGCTGTACATGTCTGTATAAATAAGATCACCATGGTGAAGGCTATAGAAGATTCGGCACGGCCGAATATAGCACTTTTACTTGTTTTAAAATAAAAATTAAAGTCCTAATTTCCTCGAAGTGTCACCATCTTTACGCTGCTGCAGCAATCAAACGGCTAATGAATTTTTATAAAAACGTCAATCTATTTAAACGTTCGCGAACGCTGAAATTTCTAGGGACCTGTAAAAATAGGCATGAATGCTATTCAGCCATTAGTTATTTTACATCACAATGAAAATGAATACTATAGCATTCACGTTCGCGAACGTGTTAAGGCCATGATTCACTACTAAACGTTAGCCAACATAGGAGCCCGAAGTAGATTTACTAGAACCTTTCTTTGGCATATCCAATGATTATGCAAAGAAAAAACACATTCCTGGGATGAATCAGAGTTCTCTCATTATTGGAAAGCCATGATAGGGTTCGTACACACGCAAAACCGTGTTATTTCATTAGCTCGTTGTTAACCCCAAAGAATACTATGACTTAAAGCCACTGACGGGATGGTTGACCGAACATTGTGGTCTTCCTTACAATCAATTTAATTTAGGAAACACTGACATCAAAATCTGTAAGTATTGTGAGCTAAACAACAAGACTTCGTAACACATATTTTGTGCTTGTTCTGCTATGGGGTGTCGTTGAATGAAATGGGCTCAAAAATTATAATAGAAGTATATGTGTGTGTAACAAATTTTTGATAAGACTGTACGATGTTATGGTTTTTAAAAAAATTAATAAAATATATTTGTGTCCATGTCAATTTTTTTTTAAACCAATTAAATTTTATTTAATTTTTTTAATTTCCTCAAAAAAATATTTATTTAAAACAGAACAAAAAAAATACTTATTAAACAATTAATTGAATCAATTAATTATTTAAATAAATTTTAATCTGAAACCAATTAAAATCTTTAAATGGTAAAAATGTGTAAAGTTTTTTTTCTGATGAAAAATGTTACACTCCAGCAACGTTAAAAAAACGACTACGCATGATTAGAGTGCAAAGCCAAAGTCAATGTAGGCAAGCGGATTGTTAGACAGAAGCAAGCGTCAACTTAGTGTTGACTTGTATGCCATGATATACAGATTGATAGTACTCTGGTCTATTTATCTGATACAAAGGCTCTGGGTGACTCTTATAGAACGCTCATTTAACATCAATAAATATTATGCAACGATTTTAAACGATGCTCTGGCCATGTAAAAAAACTGGCAGAGATATTTGGACATTACAACAGGAATCCACACTGCTTCTATACAGCTTCATTTTTTTACAGCAAAGGACACCATGTTCCTTGCTCTTAAACCTATATGAATTTTTCTAAATGGTGCATTCTAGACATTAAGAGTATGAACTAAAAAAGACACTTCAAAAAGCGGAAACCTCCGCATCGAAAAATGTTCTGACTAAATAAATTTCTAATGAGAAAAATAAACTCCAAAAATAAAAAACATAGCCATTTCGGTGATTTTTTCTTGTAAAGTGCCAAAAATGGTGATTTTTTTAAATGTTTGTATGGGGTATCGCCCAGGGGTAGTTCCAGGGGGTGTGTCACTGGCATGGGTGGGTCTGCCCTCCAAAGTTAGTGCAGATGCGTCATACATTTGGAGTCGATTGGGGCACTCTAAATGGGTGAAAGTGGGATTCAAAATTTTACCTTCAGGTCAAATTTCGGGATTTCAATATTCATTTTAGAGGCATGGTTCCTTGGGCAAATTTTCTTATTTTGATCCATAGAATACGATTTTCCTTGTACGTTGAGCGATTTTTAAATCGACCCGCCCTATAGATACCTCATATTACCCAAAATTAAAATATTTTTTCGATCTGCTGGAGATTTTAAATAAAAATAAAATCTTAAAAATAACGAAATAAGATAATTTACAAATGGTAACATTTTAGACACTGCTCCATTTCCATACTATGACAGAAAAATATTTTTCCTCTTCCAACATCTCTTTACTTCCATTTTTTACTGCCATTTAATCAAAAATATTAAACGGATCTTGTTCTTGCCTTCTGTTAACCTTGATATTTTTACTAGGAAGTCTTACCTATATGCAGAAACTAGTACTGCACGATGTAAAATTTTTAAAATATTGTAAAATCATTTATTCTGCAATTTTTTTCAGATCTATAATAAACAATGATTAAGTCGATGCTACTTCAATTTAATTCTATTTAACATTTTATTGCAAAGTAATAAAAAATACTGATTAAAATATGTTTGATTAAGCAGTTTCCCTCCCATATTGATTTATGGGCCAACATATATACTTAATCTTGCCCTCAAATGTATGCAGTATTTTTTGTTATAGTCACATTTTAATTAAAGTGGCCCTCAAATGTATGCTATAATTTATTTTCTACAAAAAAATGTATTTTACTTTTAATTGAATTTGTCCTGTAAATTTTCTAATATAATTTTTAGAACAAATAAATTTAAACATTTCAATTACAAATTACAGAATAGTGTTTGAAACAATTTCCTGCTCAGTTTGTAACTAGAAAACCAGCATCAAAAAGAAATTAAACAAAAATGAATACAACTTGTTTTTCAAATAGTTTTGCCAACCGAACTACCGCTTCAAGAAAAATAAAAAGATGAAATCATTTAATCAACATCAATTTTTAAAAAGTAAAGAAAATAATTTCAAAACAACTAACCCCTAAAAGTATGCAATATCTTTCACTCCACTTTAGCCACTTTACATAGGAAAAATCTTTATTTTTTATCTAAACACAGTTTTAGCCAATTTGCCTTTTTATCTGCTGCAGTTATTTGTAAGGGGTTTGCTTTTCGTATTCATACAGTTAAGTTTTCATAATTAAGCCTTTAACCCTTAAAGTAGGCCATAATTTATATTAAATTTATTAGTTAACCTATACCTATTTTAAGGCTTTACCATTTTGTATTCAACCTTTTTCAAATAATAATCTTTTTACTTTTATTTACTTAATTAACTTAAATATGTCTTTTGAAGTACTAAGCTGCTTATTAAGCTAAAAAATATGCTTTCATTTTTGTGGAGTTAAGTATACATGTTTTCTTTAGCCCTAAAAATATGTGAGTAATTATTTGATTTTTTTTTTCTTGTAAACTACCCATTGTAACCCCTAAAAGTTTGCTATTAAGTTTGAATGCATGTAAATTTCAGAAAATAAATGCTAAATTGTTTTTTTTTTTTAATTTCCTTTTTAATTGTAACATGGGTATATCTGCGATTTTTATAGTTTTTTTTTAATATTTACAATCCTATATTTACTCTATGTTAAAATATATGTATGTATTGGTATGTAGACTCAGACAATTTTACTAATATTATTTCAAGTAATAGGAATTTTTTTTCAAAATTTTTTTATTTATTTATTTATTTTTATGCAACTTCCCTTTTTACACAGTTTTGTTTTTTATATTTTTTTCTAGTTTTGTTATTCAATCTACTACTTCTTTAGCTTAATGCACATAACAGAGCAAAAGAAGCTAAAATTCTACTCAATAAAAAAAGTTTATCCCACTCTTCATTCCTGCTCGTCTTAAGTTTATATGTCTGTACCATAAATATTGATACAACCCTGCGGAAATAATAAAAAAACTAACAACAAATTAAAAAAAAACTTATATGTTTTTTTATAACAAATAATGTTAAAAGTCGGCTATACAGTCTCATAAAAATATGGAAAAAAATTATTTTAAACGTCGCAAGGGTCCAATTAAGCAAGACTTCATTTCAAGTAAAAGGATATAATAAAACAGTAACTCATTTCCTGTCTGCATGTCTTTCTGTGTTCGCATCACGTAAAAACTACAGGATGGATTTTAATAAAATTTCGTGAGGAAGTACCTTACTAAACTGATTCCAATTTAGGATATTTGTACCAAAAATATTTTATTTCCAAGAGAAAGTGGAGAAAAAACAGTGAAAGTACACAATTTTTTCCGATTTAAATTTACTGAATATTTTTAGGCATCTTTTATTTTTAAAAGCGGGATATTTTAAACACGGTTGCGCAACAGATGGCGCTGTTAAAAAATGACAAAAATGTGTTATTTACTGCCAAATAGCCAACTGAATAAAATTTGTATATGATTTGCATTTTTAATTTGTGGAATTACATTGTTATTAAACTATTTAAAACAACTTTAATAGGGCTTTACAATATTTTTTAGAGTTTTAGAATTTTATCCAGGGATGGGTAAATTTATATAAAGTAAATACGTGAAGCACTATAACAGTAAGAGTCTTAGAATTTAATGTAGATTACTTTCAAAGCAAAATCGAACAAAATATTGTACGGACATACACAACTTGTGTGGGCACAGCTAGTAAAAATATGAAATAAGCATGAAATAAAAATATCTGCTAAATCCATTTCATACAAAATCGAAATATACTTATTATGTCCTACACCACAGATGGAAAGGGTATATATAAGTTCGTCATTCCGTGTGTAATATTATTTTCCAACCTCATATAGTATATACATACTATATGTCCATCTGTGTTCGGGTTGAAATCAACTTCGCCAAGGCATCCGAAGAGAAACAGAAATTTTAAGCCCACCAATCTGCCAGGCATAGTTTCGAAAATTTCGCTATTGAAATTCAAAAACATCAGACCACTCGATTGGAGGCAGCGGGTAAAATTCCACGCCTACCTATATTTTTTTAAGGTTTTTTAGGTGGTTTTTTTCGGTTGCATTTATTTTCTTTTGCTTCTTTTGAAAAAAAGAAATTCAAAAAATTTTTAAAAAGTTTATAAAAAGAATTTCCAAAAAAAAATTTTAAAAAATATTTAAAAAAAATTTTTTAAAAAATATTTCAAAAAAATTTTAAAAAAGCATGTTCAAGAACATATTTGTACAAAAAATTTTTCGAAAAAAACTCCAAACAAATTTTCAAAAAATATTCCAAAAAAATTTCCAAAAAAAATTTCCAAAAAAATTTTTTTTAAAAAAATTTCCAAAAAAAATTTTTAGAAAACTTTTTACAAACTATTTTCAAAATATTTAAAAAAAAAATAATTTCTATATTTCTATGAAGATCTCTGTTGCTAAACCAATTTACCTAGATACATTAAATACATATACAACATCAGGATACCGACTACAGAGGTGATGGTTTCAGTGTGGTATTATTAGTTAAGTGTGCACTACGGTTTTTGATTGGTAGCTCCTCTTTCAAGTTGGGAGTATAATCAATGCTTTTTTCTTGAAACTTCGTTGGGCCCTGACGAGGGTATAGTGTGTATGGGGGAAATATATCATGCTCATGTAGTGCGCTATCACTATGTCCATTTAGAGATCTATGAAAATATATATAGGGTGTATATCCAACAGTACTCTCGTTTTTGATTGGTTGGAGTACCTTGAGCGTATTTTATGATTGTTTTCTTGAAACTTCCATGGGCCCTGATAGGGTAAGAGCAGGATTGGGGAGTAGGTATGAGGAAAAGATGTGCAGCTACATGAAACCCATCCCGCGATAATGACAGAAAGCACTGGTGGTTCCAGTGAAGAACTAATAGTTGATAGTGCGCTATCAATACGTCCATTTATATATACCTAAAATTTTATGCACAAATAAAATCACTGTGGTGAACTCTAACTTTTTATTTTTTATATATTATCAGCTAAAAGGTGCATACGGTCTGTATGGTACCGGTACTATTCTCCTAGTAGAATGGCTAACTAAATTACCTTCATGTTGGAAAACCATTTTTTAAAAAATTAACGAACAAAAATTTTTTTTTGTTTGAAATAAAGCTAAACAACTATTCTCTAAAAAACTAAATTTTTGTTCATAAGTTCTATCCCGGTAAGGTGTTTTTAAACTTTCTTCAAAAAGTTTCTAATTGATTGAATTAAACTAACTTATTAAATTGTCGAGGCCATATTAGGTTATACAAATTTGTACAGCAGCAAAGCCAAAAATTGTAAAATGTATAAGATTCTACTGAATTTTCTAATTAACTTTGTGGTTTTTTCTCAAACATGAACATGATTTTAATCCGTGTAAAACAATTCATTGGTTACTTTTAATTAAAGTTAAAACTATTTGCTTTTTTCGCCAAAGTATGAGAACAAAAAATGCTTAAGCTGCCTTTGAGGCTTACAGTTGATTGTTTTATGGTCATTGGCAAAGAATTTCTTGACATTATTTTGCCATTTTCTTTTATTTAAACACTGTTGCAAAAACAGACGTTTAAATTGTTTTCTGTCTCTCTATCTCCATCTCTTTCTCTTTTCTTTCTCTCTTCATGCGAGTGTGTTTGACTAATGTTGAATTATTGTAAGTTAAATATAACAAAGCAGAAATATTAAATTATAGTTTGGAAGACTCAAGGGCTTCTGGTTGAATTCAAATTAAGTTTTTTTTAAGCAAGATAAAACTAAAATGGGAAAGAAATAAATACAATCAAGGTTATGGCTCGCCTTAACTAAATGTACCGAGATAATATATAAATAAAATAAATTTGGTCGAGCAATTTTAGTATAGTTTGCGTATATGCTGTTCTGTGTTGATGGACAGTTTTTTCTCAATATAGATTGCAGGAAGGTACTAAATTAAAAAAAAAATTCAATAAAATTAAAAAAAAATATTTTTTTTAAATTAATTTTTTTTTAAATTTTCGAATAAAATTTTCCAAAAAATATTTTTACAAACAGTTTTCGAAAAATTTAAAAAAAAATCAATATTTCTGTGAAAATTTAAATCATGACTGTCACATAACATATTTACATATTTTTTTAAATGCGTTTGATTTTTAAATAGATGAATTCTCTGTTTTAAAACCTAGATGCATTAAACACATAGGCAACATCAGGATACCGACTACCAACTTGCAAAAGTTATTTTGAAGCCAGTATAGGTACATGGCTCCACGACCACCTTTGTGGCTGTCGGCCACTTAGGCTAATTTCTATTTTATTCAACAAAAGAAAATGTCAGAAAACTGTAAATTACAAATTCATATACAAGACCTTTTGTTTGTGAAATATTTATAAAAAAGGAAATATTTATAATTTTTAAGAATTTATTTAATTTTATAAAACAAAATAATTATTTCTACAACAATGTCATAATTTACGATATAGCTGTCGTCTTCAATATCATTAAGTGGCTGACAACACGGCGACAATTGTAGCCAACGAAATTTGTTTTCATTAAGCTGCGTCGCCGCTGTCTTCTATTTCTTTAAAGCATCAATAACGCTTTTTTCTCATACGACTTATTTTAATTTATGTAAAAAGTCAACAATATGGATAATGCTGTACATGTCTGTATAAATAAAATCACCGTGATGAAGGGTATCAATGGTCAAATTTATTAAAAGTTTGTTTAAAAGTTTTCTAAATACACGCAATACAAAATACGCATACGCAATACAAATTACTTATATTACGTATGTAAGCGATACAAAATACGTATACGCAATACAAAATACAAAACACGTATACGAAATGCAATATAGTATGCCACCGATTTGAGTAATGTTTGTTCCTAATACACATAATTATAAAGCAAATTTAGTGAAAAATAATTTTATTACAATATTTTATTTTTCTATATATTTTAAGCAATGAATATACAAGTATTTTTAATAAGTGTGAAAAATATTAAAGATTTAAATGATTTAAAAGCAATGAAGTCCATGAATGGAATTGGAAAAACCATAAAGTAATACAAGAAACGCTCAAAGCAAAGCTTATATTTATTACTAGGTGTGCCCACACACGTTGTGTGAGTCCTGACAATATTTTGTTCGATTTTGCTTTGAAAGTAATCCACAACAAGTTTTAACACTTCTACTTTTACAGTGCTTCACGAATGCTTATTTACTTTATATAGGTACCCATCCCTGGAAAAAATTCTAAAATTTATATAAAATTCAAAAACTAATGTAAAGTGTTTAAAATATTTTAATAATGTAATTTCACCAAGTAAAAATACAAAACAAATACAAAATACATATATTCAATTAGCTATTGGCAATAAGTAATTCATATTTTGTCATTATTTTAAAACAGCGCCAACTGTTGCGCAATCGTGTTTAAAATATCCCGCTTTCAATTCATATTTTGTTCTGTTTAAAATATCCCCTTTCAAAAATAAAAGATGCCTTAAAGTATGCAGTACCTTTAAATCGGTAAAATTACGTACGTACTATCACTGCTTTTTCTCCACTTTCTCTTGGAAATAAGATATTTTTTCGGAAAAAATGATTCTATATTGGAATCAGAATACTAAGATACCTCCTGGCAAAATTTTTTTAAAATCCATACAGTAGTTTTTACGTGATGTGAAAGTAGACAAAAAGACAGACAGAAAATGAATTACTGTTTTGTTATATGTATAGATTTATAATATCGCTATTTTAAACTTATCTACAGATTAACATTCTTAATATTTTAACATGCAATTTCAATTTTGCAATTAATTGGTTTCAATTATTGCAGCGATAAATTAAAAGACATTATTTTACATTTTTTTAAACCCTTAAGGCAGACAACACTTAACACATGCTGAACACATAAGTAGCCATCTAATTAAGAGAATTTTCTTTGTTTTTACCATTAAAAACATGTTTATTAAATTTTTTTCTATTTAAAATAATGTGTCGCAAAAAAAATAAGAGAAAACACATGTTAGTATATTAGACATATATACCTACATAAGCACATAAGCATTTTGTTCACCACAAAAGCAGGCAACAGTTTGTATATAAAAAATAAACATTAACAAAATATCACTTAAACCCCATAAGAAAAACACAAGTAAAGCCATTTTAAGTGATAATAACAAGGGAAATTATTGAAAGGCAATGTGTTTTTTTTCATTCAATTTCAAAATATTCAGCCACTGAAGTTCATTTTCAATTACGTACTTAAAATGTCTATTAAGAAGGCCTAAACCTTTTTACAAGGAAATCAATAATATTATTATTTTTTTAAATTGATTTTCAACATTATTGTTATGAAATATTTAGTATGACCTTAAATGGCATTAATATTTAAATAATTTAAATTTCTTTTGTTTAACATGTCTGTTGCCTACTTAAAGGCTTAGGAAAAATATAACATACGTTTTATAAGAATATATGTACATATATAGACTGTTTGGTTTTGTGAGAAAATCTGAGAATTAAAAAAAAAGATTATCATGTTATGATGTGAGCATAAATTTCATAAATTATTAATGACATTTTAAATAAAAAGGTTAACAAGGAAATAATACAGTTTGTAGTGGTGAGATGTTGACAATATAAATAATCATATATTTGAAATTTTAAAACTCTTGATAGCATATCTTGTAAAATTTAAATGTAAATAAGAGCTATTTAACATTTAGAATTTTGATGTAAATATTTGATAATTTTTAGACTCTTTTAAAAAATTTAAATTTTTTAAATTATATTAATGTGGGATGTAATAAAGCTATATTTTGTTTCCATATAATTTCAGATCTATTCGGGATGTTAAGGTTATTAAAATTTTAATGCAAATAAAAGACATTTTACTTCAATTTTTTGATTCTGCTTTCAATTTACGAATTAAACAACAAAGAAAATATTTTTTTTAATTTATTGTATTTTACAGACAACCACCTAAAACGACAGTTATAAAAACATTGCTAAAATTTCAGAAGAATTGCATATCTATGGCATGATAAATGAATTGGTTTAAATCCTTATTTTAGTTATGTACTAAAAATGGAAGCAATAAAAAGTGTTGCATACTTTCAGGCAGAACTATAAAAACAGGCATGTCTTACAGACTTTTAAATAAAGCATTTGAACCAAACTTCGACTTTTGGTTTTTCTCTTTTTAAATGGAAATAATTGTGTTGCCTACTTTAAGATTTGAGTTGTAAAAATTTCTTGGTATATTTTTTAAGATTTTTTGTATTTATTGGCAAAATTAGAAACATTTTAAAAGCATTGAAATTAAGTAAGAATTCTTCTTTAGGTGATTTTAAAGATAATGGAAAGCAATTAAAAACATATTGTCTGTTGTGGTAAAAATCTTACATATTTTGAAACCGTCAAAGCAAGCTCCTCCACTCACTCGTACTTGAAAAAATTGATTAATTTTAATTAAGTGAAATCGTATTGAAATTAGTTAAGATTAATTTACGAAAATTAGAATACTTTTTGAACTGATAGATGGCGCTGTTTTTGAAATAATTTTTTTCGAAAAATTTTTTTTTTATTTACTTGACAAAAACATTTAGCATTTTCTAGTAAAAACTAAAATAATAAGATAAATAAAAAATTATCATTTACTCAAGCTCATATTTTGCAAACCCTTTGGAATTTTGATATACTCTCTGAGGCAAAGATGTAGCTCTTGTCTTGTGAACATACAAAATCAAAAAAAACTTAATCTTCAAGGTCAAAATCGCAAAAAAATTATTTTTTTTTTACCTTTTTTCCCCTGTTCAGGTCCATAGGTAGCAAACCGTTCAAAATTCAAGGAAACAATCAACTACAAAAATGAACCTAAGATCTCAATAAACAACTAGAACATATGAACTTCCTAGGAATGATTCTTAACACCGTTTAGGCAGCGCTTAGGTAGCCGCAAAAGTGAAAAATTTCACGAAATTTTTTTAATTTCATTTGTTTTTTCTTTACTTCAACATTGAGATACTATAAAGCCTTCTCCCGTAATTGAGTTGTTTATTGAGATCTTAGGTTCATTTTTGTAGTTGATTGTTTCCTTGAATTTTGAACGGTTTGCTACCGAGAGTATATCAAAATTCCAAACGGTTTGCAAAATATGAGCTTGAGTAAATGATAATTTTTTTTGCAAAAATGACATCGAGGCCCCACATCTTTGAGGGCCCATAAAAAAAAACCTGGAGGACTTTGGGCAAAACTGGGAGACAGGGGTCTTTTTTTTGGTCTTTTATCACGTAGTGGTGTCCGTACATGGTTATTTTGCCATGACTTAAAAAATTACACAGTGTGTAAAAATAGAAATTTCATAAAAAAAAGAATTGCCCAGGATACAGGATATTGAATGGATTGAAGTTGAGTTAAATTTAATTGTTTAATCATTTCCGTCTGTCTGTCTGCTTTTCATTTACGTTCGCATCACGTAAAAACTATTAGATGGATTTAGACAAAATATCTTATTTCCAAGAGAAAGTGGAGAAGAAGCAGTGAAAGTACTCTGTTGAACTAACCGGATATGAATACTTTATGTTTTATAAAGTAAAAAAATACATAAACTAATATGTAGAATATCTTAAGGAGCAACTAAGTACGTTTAACGTTTAACTTTTGAAAGTTGTATATTTTAAAACACAGATCGTTTTAACTACTTAGTACGGCACGGCACCTTTAATTTTTGATATTTAAACACAGATGGCGCTAAAACTTACTGCCAAATAGCCAATTGAATAAAATTTCTATTTGTTTTAAGTCGCGTGCATTTTGTATAATTTGGTTATTTTGTGAAATACATACTTAGGTAATTATGTGATTACATTATTTTTGTTATTAAGCGTTAGTTTTTAAAATTTGGTAAGAATACTACGACTTGAGTGTGGCTATTATTGTTAAATTCTTCTAAGTTTAGTTGCATTTTCTCTTATAGGTGCTACTCTATATAAGGAAGTCTTACAATAGATGTGGAATACTTTCAAAGAAAAATTCAGCAAAATATTATCAGGACGCCCACGATGTGGCGTGCACAGCTAGTACTTTATATTATTAAAAATTCATGTTTTTAAAATACTATTGCCTTTCTTTAAATATGTTTTGAATTTCATCAATAAAAATTATCATTAATTTTTTTTCTAATTCTAGTATTTATTAATTTTTTTTTTTTTTTTGCTTAATTTTTTCTTAATTTTTGCAAAAAAAAATAAGGTCATAATTTTTTTATAGAAACTAAACTTCACTATTGAATGAAAAAGATAAACAATTTTTATTTTTAAAATTATAATACAATTAATATAAATTCAAAAATATTTTTTTTTTTTACTTTTTTTTTGTGTTATTCATTAAAATTCCATCAGAAATTGTTTAGTGGAACCCAATCCTTTGCAATTTATTTGAGTTATTGTTTTAAAAAAAACAACAAGTTCTGAATTTTGTAATGAATTTTCTCTTTTTCAATATATATTTCCTTAAAATCCAGATTTTTTCAGTTTGTGTTTTGCTTTTGCTGTTGCACTTTTGCTGATGGTGTATTTTTTATAAAAATATTTAAAACTTAAAAATATATTGCCTAATTTCAGGCATTTTATTTTATTCTTTAAAATTCCTATAGAAATTGTTTCGTAGTTTAGTTAACACAATATTTTTTAGTTGTTACTGTTTCAAATAGTTGCCTTCTTGAATTTTTTTTAATAGGTACCTAATATGAGGGGATATAAAAATGTTGCATATTTTAAGGTAAAACTATAAAACACCAAACTCTGCCAGACTTTAAATTATTATTGCCACTTTCTTTTTAAGTCGCAGGTATTGTCTTTACCACTTTAAATTTAGATTTGTAAAAATTTTTAAAGCATTTTTTAAGGTTTGAATTTGTTGTCAAAATTACAAAGATTTCAATTATATTGAAATTAAGCAAAAATTCTTCTACATCTTAAAGCGACTTTACATGAATTAGAAAACAATTAGAAAGCATACTATCTATTGTGATAAAAATCTTGCAGATATTTAAAAAAAAAATTAAAAATTAAATACCTTATAGTTAAGCGACCAAAACTTTTTTCACTTGCTGTTTTTAAAAACTTTTGTCTTTTTTAAATCTTTTTTTTTGTCTGCTTTTAATTGATACTTATACGAGGAGAGCTATATTTCTTTTTCCTTTCGTATTTTTTAAATCAATATCCTCAAATTTTTTTAACATTTCAATAATTTTAATTTTTTTATATTTTTTTATATATTCTTAAATTTCAATTAATTTTTTCTTATATATTTTTAATATTCAATGTATGCCTTAATATTCAATGAAAGTAACTGTTGCCTACTTTAAACTGCAATTTGTATAGCCTATTCTTAGGTAAATTTAATTAAATTTTAATTTATAATATTTAAAAAATAAAACAAACAGATATTTCTATTATTTTTTTTATGCACTAGTTGAATGCTCTAAACAAATACTGTTGCCTATTTTAAGGGATGCAGATTTTTAAATTCTCTAAATCTGTAAAATCCTGGTGCACTTTTTAAAAATGTTGCCTTACTTTAGGAGAAATTAATTTTTTTTTTTATAATTTAAAACATTATAAAAAGATTTTTTTTAATATTAAATAAATAATGAATTTTATATGAAAATCTCATCACTTTTTAATATATGTACATAAAAAAATTTTGGTAAATTTTTTTTTCATGTTGAAGGCTTAAATTGTTGCCTAATTTAAGGAGCTCTATAAAAAGCTTAATTTTTGATTAGTAATTTATAAAAATTTAAATGTTTTGTATCATAATTACACTGTTGCCTGTTTTAAGGCTGATTATAATATTTTCATTCAATTAAATGCAAAGAAACCTTTACATTTGTATATATATATTTGTGTTTTTATTGCTGTTTTAGTTTACAATAAAACTGTTGCCTATCGGTAGGTACACAACATCTCAAATATATATATACACAATTTTTCTCCTACTCCTTGAATTAACCTCAACAGCGAGCTCAACAAACTATTTCAAGCAGAAAAAAAATACCAAATCAGAGGATTGCTGTTGCTATCTTTTGGACAATCTTGAATTTTCCTTAGTATGGAAAAACAAATCGCAGCTATTTTATTTCAACTTTAATTCCTAAAATGCTAATAAACTTCTGCTGGTATAAAAAATATAAGCACAAAAATATTGTATCTAAAAGAAATAGATAAAATTTTATTAGCAACAACAAATAAATATTTTATGTATGTATTGGCTTGTCTGTCCATTTGAGTTTAGTAAATAAAAGTACCAACAACAAAATATTTATACACACACAGAAATAAATTTTTTTTAAGTATTTTTGTATGGATGTAGAGAAGAAAAACAATTGACACCTACGTTTTTTTATTAAATATTCGTGATAAAATAAACTTAAGTAAAAATTAACGAAATTTGTTATCTTTCACATACATAGTTTGCGCCTTAAAAGCTGCTTTGGAAAATGTTCCTTGCTGCTGGTGTTTTTTTTTATAAATTACTGTTGATCAGAATACAGACAAACAGGCAAAAATAGATTTTTATTTTACACTTGAAACTCATTTTTTAGCAAACATATTTTTTTCTTTCAATTTTATTTCCTGGAAATTAATTTTTAAATCATTCTTATTTTAAAATTCACTAACAAATACATACACTTTTGCTTTCGAAATATTTTAATTTTTCTTTAAAAATTTTCAAATTTAATTTTCTACAAATTGGATAAAAATTTTTCTAATTTTTTAATTTAAAATTAAATTTATTCAGAATTAGGCCTTTATTTTAAAGGCTAATTTCACTTTTTATTAGATTTTTTGTTATATATTTTTCTTTTTGCATTAATATTTATGTGTATATTAAAATTTTCTTAATTTTTTTTTTTAAATTTTTTTGTTTGAAATACAAGATTCAACAACTTTTTCTCTGTATATTTTCTTTATTTGTTGTTTCAATTTTTACCACGTTACTATCTTTGATAACAAACCGCTAGCGTTTCAAATAAATGCGTCCGAACTCGTTGTACCCTTGCGACGTTATGCGCTCTATGATGATTTTCATACGACCATGGACCATGGATGCTTGTTATATTCAATTGTTGTGTAGGAGAGTGTGTTTTTTTATTTTTCATTTCATATTTTTCCCTGTTGTTGTTTTTGTTGATGTTGTTGCCTTTACTTACTATTCTTTTAGTATACACACATATACACATATACACACACACAGACACAATCAACCATTTAACATCATCTTGTGTTTATGTGTATGTATACACAGATGCTCATTCAAATACTTTCTACCTATAGAGACACACACACATATACACACCGCCACAATGTTGAGTTGGTGTGGCAAATGTTGTTAGAGTTTTCCCTTTTTTAGTTAGTTGCTTTTGTATTGTGCAGCTTTAATTTGAAATTCCTGTATCCTGTGTGCAGAACGCACAATCGAGATTTAGCAAAAGTTCTTCTTCGTTAAATGTGTCTGTGTGTGGCGGTTACAAGCAGCTGATTTTTTGAATTTCAAAAAAGCAAAGCTTTTTTTGTAAGTTATCTACAAATTCTGCACAGTAATAAGAATTGCAGGAAAGCTTTTAATTTCATATTTTAACAAGCGTGTGCTAATGGTGGTAACTAAGAAACTGTTGACATGTTTAGGAATTTACCCCCCCCCCCCCCCCCCCCCCAAATTTCAATGTACGACTGAGTGATATTAAGGTTGGTTAAAAAGGACTCACTAAAACTGAATTCAAAAAAATTAAATATAATGCTCAACCGTTAAGAGGGAAAATTATTTATAGATTTGAAATATATTTTAGAACAAATGTTTCAAACAAAAGTTGTTTTAAAATACATTTCAAATAAATTTTATTTTTTATAAATATGCAGGTAAATGTTAAAGTGTAACATAAAAAAAGGCGCAAAAAATAAAGTCATGTCATAATGTAAATTAATAAATAAGAATACATGAGCTGTGCTTTTTTGGCAACTTTATTTAAAAATGCAAGTTGTATGACATTAAGTAGAATCAATTCTAAGGTCAAATTACCATCTTCAAGTTGATGCACATTTGGGCCTCTATTTACGGCGTTATGATAATTATTTTGCTTCCGAAATATCTAGATAAAAATTATCGTTTTCTCCTTTAGCTTTTAAGACTTGCAAGATCCGTGTTTTGTAGTGATAAGACCAAGTTTTCATCAATATAAGCTCAGCCTAAATATCTTTCAAAAATAATTTTTTTTAATATATTTTATTACATTTTTCATTTCAACAACTAAATTCCTTTTCAACATTCAAAAAAAAATTGTCAATTTGTTTTTAATTTATTTTCTAATTATTATTTCAGATAAAACATATAAAATTTATCGGAAGATTTGAAGAAACCCCATGATAAACACAAACCTTTTTCGGTAAAATCCAAATATTGCAAAAAGTAAAATAGATTCAAGGTGCAAATTGAGCAGATGGTGTTCTAACATTAAAAGTATGGCTTAAACTAGTTGGAACTTAAGTCCTACTTTTTATGCTTTGAAACAGTTTAAGTAAACACCGTGTACCAATTCTTCTAATTTTCCTTTCTCCCCTAAAGTCGTGCTACTAATAATTTTTAATGTTAAATTTAATTTTAAATTAATTAATTCATAATCATGTTGCTAAGTTTTAACTGCATATAAATTTGTAGCATATTTTTAGGATTACAATAAAGTAAGACATCTAACTATAATGAACGGTTGTCTAGAACGGTAATAGGTAAATTACTGAAATTTTCAGAAGGTATATTGGTTACGACTGATATAACCCACACGTTGTGTGCGTACTGATAATATTTTGTTCGATTTTGCTTTGGAAGCAATTCACACCAAATTTTAAAACTCTTACTCTTACACTGCTTTATGTTTAAGTATAAAGGTTTCCATTTCCGGATGATATTATAAAATTATATATAAAATTCTAAAAATTATTGTAAAGCTGTGTCAAAGGTGTTTAATATATCCCGCTTTCAAAAGCAAAAGGCGCTACAAAGTATGCAATATGGAAGTAAATCACACCAAATTTTAAGACTCTTGCGGTTATAGTGCTTCCAGAATACGTATTTTCTTTATATAAAGGTACCCATACCTGGATGAAATTCTAAAATTTATATAAAATTCTAAAAATTATTGTAAAGCTCTGTCATAGGTGTTTAAAATATCCCGCTTTCAAAAATAAAAGTCGCTGCAGTACCTTTATAAAAATAAAAGGTGCCTTAAAGTATGCAGGTAAAATTGTGAACTTTTACTTTCTCTTGTAAATAAGATGTTTTTGCGGAAAAAATTATCCTCTATTTGAATCTAAATACTAAGCTACGTCCTCACAAAATTTAATTAAATCCATCCAGTAGTTTTTACGTGATGCTAACACGGATAGACAAATAGGAAAAAAATTACTGTTTTATTATACACTATCTGTGCCCCCCACAGCTAGATTTTGTTTTGAAAGTACATATTCCACACCAATTGTGTAACTCTTACTTTTATAGTGCTTTATTTACGGTTTATGTATTTACTTTATATAGAGGTACCCATCCCTGGATAAAATTGTAAAATTTAAAAAATTCTGAAATTCTAAAAATTATTGTAGAGTTCTGGTAGATGTGTTTATAATATTTTAATAACAATGTAATTCCACAAAGTAAAAATACAAATACAAATTTTATTCAATTGCCGCCATCTGTTGCTCAATTTTGTTTAAAATATCCCACTTTTTCAGTTCTTATCCCAGTTTTTAAAATATCCCTTTTTCAAAAATAAAAGGTGTGCAACTGTGTTTAAAATATCCCAGTTTTAAACCGAAAATTTCACTACATTTAAACTGGAAATTATGTACTTTAACTGCTTTTTCTTTTCTTTAACTGCTATTGAAATCAGGTTGCTACTGTACCTCCTCACAAAATTTTGTTAAAATTCATCCAGTTGTTTTTATGTGATACGAACGCAAAAGAAAAGCAGACAGATAGAGGTACAGACAGACAGACGGAAATGAGTTACTATTTTATTATATGTAATAGATATGTTTAGATAAGCTATAAAAATATAATAAAACCTAGAGGGTGTACCAATACATAAACATGCCCATATAAATTTTAATAAACCCTAAAAGTGTGCTTTCAATAATATGCTATAAATAATAAAACACAGTTGCCAGATAAAATTATTACAAAATCGTAAAAATTTTCAAAACTATTTCAAATTGTTAAAAATTTGTCAACTTATAATTTCACTACTTTTAATAAATTACACTTATAAGCAAAGGCCCCCAACCAAAAAAAGTGGTTAAAATGCAAATGTATTGGTTTGCTAAATATTTAGCAAAGTGACACAAACCTACCTTGTTGAAAGATGGTATGCTACTGATTTAAAATTTTTACATGTTTTGTTCTCTTTGTGAGATTCTGGTTGAGATTGTGTATGTGCTCATAGACCCTTAGGGGTTTGCGTGGGGGATCTTGCTTATAAGGCAAGATCAACTATCTCTTAAATTTTAATCTCATAAGGACCCTTTAAGATTTGTAAAAATTTATCAGACTTGGAACTTTTAACATTTTTTTCTTTCATTTAGGCGTTGATATTGAAATAACTATAAAAATAAATAATTTTAAAAATTTCAGAAGTTAAAGGAACTAAAACATTCAAATAGCTGTAAATAATATGTAAAACAGTTTAATTATTTTAATTACACATAATTTTATTTGCATATTCTTAAAGTTATATATATTTGACGAAAATACAATAATCGTTTTTATTAGATTAAAAAACATACTTAAACCAAAGCTTCTGCTTAAACAGTTCAAAGGTATATTTTCCGTATGTTTAATAACAGCTATCGTTTGCGCATAAAAAGCATCCACTCATCAACAACATCATAACAAAATGTTGCTTGTATAATAAAAAGACCAGCAACAACAACAACAACAACAGTCTAACAAGGAAAAGAATGAAAAGACGGAAAAACTACTTGTGGTAGTTGGTTTTAATATCCACGTTTTGAGTACTAATTTCCCATAATACAGCTTAATGCAAACACACACACATACAACAACTAGTTAAACACACAGTTCACATACATACACACGGACCACTCTCAAACATATTTAAAGGGTTTGGCCAATGTAATAAGGTTTTGAGGTTTCTTTCGCTTTTGCATATTTTTAGCGGGCCCGATTTTTTTGAAGAGTAAACTTCTTTAGGCTCTTCGAACACTTTTTGGGTGAACAAAAATCATTGAACTCCCGTCAATCGTTACAGAACGCTGCACATAGGGGTATTTTGCCAATCTAGCCGGACATTACATTTTTTTAGCTTGTATTGAACTGAGTGCCCCTAGATTAATGAAACTTTGCAGAAAAATCTATTATGGCTATTATAGGCTGTCAAAGCTATAAAATAGGAAAAATGGGATCAAGGAGAAAAAAGTTCCCCTTGGAAGAACTAATCCTACCTTTGAAAAATGCAAGTTTTTTTTTTTTTGATTTTCCCGTCATTTTGTTTAGCAATTACAATTTTTAAGGTCCAAGAATGTTCAAAAACTCAAATTTGGACTCAAGAGATTCCTAAATGCCATTTTTAGCCCCGCCCCTTTTGTGGGCGGTGAAATAAAAAATTATTTGAGAAAATAATGCAATTATTAAAAGAAATAGATTACATACTTCTTAAACCATTAAAATTTATTTTTATGGGCAAACGTCCCTGTGGAAAAAAATTTTTTTTTTTTTTTTTGCCAATTTCCTAAAAATAATTATTTATAAGCTTTCCAATGCCTTATTTATGATTGTGATTTATTTAAAATTGTAACAATTAATTTATTTAAAACAACTTCTCCTTTGCACTAATATGATGATGAGTGCCGTGGTTCTTCTTCATCTGATTCTTCAAAGACCTCTTCCGAATCTGAAACCTTTTCAGCGTTAAGTACAGGTGGAATCATGAAAAAAAAATGCTTCTTTCGTAAAAGGTTTTTTTTTTTTGGAGTGGGGGTAGTAAAGAGTGGGTCAGAACTTAGCAAAATCCTATGAATAATATCTATGTTACACTGAACCCTTGAAAACTCTCTAGCAAAATTCTGGCTGTAAAACCGGAAATGTTTGTTTCGTGCCTCAGCCGCTTCTTCTGATAACAGCCTAATATAAAACAATGCCTCATTCATAACAGTTGCACAGTTGTACTATGTATTAAAATCTTGTGCATTCTAGGTGTCATAGGATGCCACTCATTTAGAGAAAAGTAAAGTTTAGCAGTATCTAAGCAATAATCGGCAAACTCGTACATTTGGATTTTGTGACCACTTTATATTACTTCAATAATAACCTTGATTCGGTATATGAAATCAAACTCTATTCCAGTTATTTCTGCAGCTAATTAAGGATTGGAAAAAAATCTTCTGCTAGTGTTACCATCATTGGTGTTTCCAAACTCAGCTTTTGGTACACCCACTATTAGACTTAATTCACTTCTAAATTTTTCTTGTATATTTTTTTTCCTCGCGTTAACAATGGCTTTGTCCGCATCAGACTGTATTTGCCATTTTTTCACTGTCAGTTTATATGACAGGTGTAATATGCTCTCAAATAGGCGAATTTTGGCGTGTAAAGTAGATATTCCGAAAAAATGGCATAAACGTCTATATCTCTTTTAATATTTAAATTGTTTTCTGTACAGGTAATAACAGTGTTAGATGTAATGATTTCAATAAAAACATCTACCTTCAGTTATTAAACACCAAAACATTTTATGAATATAAAAAGGTTTCTCACTCGTATTTACCTATACAAGATAAGAAAAAAAATAAAAAGGTAAAATTTTCAAAAAATCACAAAAAACAATGGCGCAAAAACGCGCAACGTTTTTTTTTACAGTATAAAAGTAGAGATCGTAGTGATATATAACATTTTTAGGATCACGATAGAGATCACTCTTAAAAGGGTTTTCCCTTTTTTTTTTACAAAAAAAAAACTTTTTTAATTTTGAACGAAATTTTTTATCATTAAAAATTAAAAAAAAAAAAAATCTAAAAATTAACATAAGTAGCTACTAATAACCCCTTTCATAGAAAAAAATTAATACAAAATCTTTATTCGTTTAGCCACCAAAAAAATATTGCAAACCTCGCAAAATCATTTAAAGTCATTAAAAACGTATGCGATTTACTTTCAACTTTCTCAAGCAAAAGCCTTGAAAATTTACTATACGATGTAGAATTTTGTGCTCTGTCGAGCTGCGTACTTACATTTTTACATTTCTCAAAATTAATTTTTGGCCTATGTCCTCTATAACAAATTTTATTTAATATTGAAATTTTAAGGATGACTCAATATGTGATGTTATTTGACCTACATATATTGCTATATCTTTGGAACCATTATAGACAGATGCTTTAAATTTTCACAGAAAACTTAATTTTTTCTTATTTTTAAATTTGGAATTACCTTTTTTCTATCTAAGCGATTTTATGTAGTTTTGCTCTTTTTTCGCTTTATTAAACGATTTTAGAACTTTGTCGCCTTTTTCTGGTCTTTTCCGTTTTAATGGTGTTTATAATTTTGAAGCTTTTTAATTAACACGATTGTACTAGTTTTTTTTTAGCGATTTCGTTCCCTTTTAAAATTTTATTATTTTTTGTTTTTATATAAATTTTTGTACAAAATATTTTCAACTTTATTTTCCATTTTTTTTTCTAATTTATGCATTAGCTAAGACTCTTTAAGACTTTACCAATATTCTACAGATGTTGGTGTTTGTTCCTAGCGATTTTCAAATTCTAGCGTTTTTCTACTTATAAAATAATGAGAATTTAAATATTTGTTATTTAATACTGATGTCATACCTTTCGATGAAGACTTTCACTGGCTGTTTGTTTAGTACGCTTGGCAAGCACTTTTGATGTGAAAACATTATTATCACGATAGTATTATGCTATTTTTTCACAAAATCAACTAATTTTCCTTTTCCTATAAAGAAGGGTAATAAAAAGATTACATCTGATTTGAAATATTAAAATATATTTTTTTTTTTTTTAATTTTGTCCACATATAAGTGACCGCTCTTATTTTTGCACACATACACACATATGTGCATATAAACATAAACACTCTTATACGAGTAGAAACATATAAAGTTATAAGTGTTTAAACATTTTGCCTTGGCACTCAACTACATCCAGCCAACGGCTATAATACGTACTTAAAGCTCAGGGATAAATTTATGGAGTAAATACGGGTATGTATTACAAAACTTGTTGGGTACTTTTTTCACACATTTCTTGATTAATGTTATTGTTGTGTAAGGTTGGTCGTATATTAGGGCAAAAGGAAAGGCAATTTTTATATTTCAAATGTTCACTGTGGCACAAGACAAACCTGTTTATATGTATGTTGAAATCAAATTTCCAAAAACCGTTAGCAATTAGTGACTCTGTCAAAGAATTTTATATCGAAAATTAGATTAATTGTTTTAAAAAAATTTGGCTTATTTGCTATTTTTTATTTTTGAGTAACTTTCACCACAATTCGCATTCGTAATACCCACTTTTTTCCAGGGAAAAATTATCCATTTTCGACAACATTTAAATAGAGTCGAGGCGAATATAATCAGGTGATTGTACGGGCGAAAATTCTCATCATCTGTCAAGGCGAATTTATATAAGGTGGTGTTAATAGCCCAGCTGAATTTTGTTTGTTTACTGGCTGGTTCTTTCAAAATTTGTTTATTTAGAAACAATATTAAAAACAAAATCAAAATTGAAATGAAAAAAAAAAAAATTATTTAATATATATATTGATTTTTTATTTTAAATTCTTAATACACAACAGAAATTATCACAGCATTTTATCAATTTAAATAAGCTGCTGTGGGGCCAGATTTTTTTTATGCTTTGATTTTAATTGCTTTTAATTTTTTTAGTTCTATTTTTGTCTTCGTTTTTTTTCTTTTAGTAAAAATAAATAAAACACATTAGGTTTGTTCTTCAATTAAAAATGGTTAATAAATTTATTTTTTGTTGTTTGCTAGTCATGCAGCCAGCAACTCTAGAAACATTGTAGGTCGTTTTAACATCTTTCAGGGATCTTTAAACATAAGCCCTTAAATTATTATTGTGTAAAAAAATAATTCAATTCAATATTTTTCATAAATGTTGGAAGTTTCTGCTTGGAAAGTAACACAGCTTTTTTTACATTTTGCTTTGCTATTAATTAAGGCGAATTAATTAATTTTGACACCGTCAGCCGACCAAACCAAAACAAAATACATGTTGTTATACCCTTCACCACAGGTGGAAAAGGTATATATAAGTTTGTCATTCCGTGTGTAATTTCTATAACATTCGTTTCCGACCTCATAAAGTATATACATATATTCTGGATCCTTATACATATAGAAGTTGATTAAGCGATGTCTGTGTCTGCGTCTGTCCGTGTTCGGGTTGAAATGTCATTTGCCAAGGCACCAGAAGAGATACAAAAAATTTAAGCACAGTTTCGAAAATTTTGGGATTGCAATTTAGCAACATCGGATCATTCCTTTGGAGGCTGCGGGCCAAAAACCAGGCCCGCCTATATTTTTTTCACGTTTTTTTAATTTTTTTTTGGCTTAGTGATTCTTTTTTGTTTTTTTTTTTTTGTCAAATAAATATTAGACCGCAATAGGTAGATCGCAAGGGGTGCATACAGATCTCGGGGGGTCAATAACCCCCTTCGAGGGGCGACTTTTGTTTGTTTTTAGGTTGGTAGGGGTGTCCTGCTTTGATTTGTATTAAAGACCTTTATAGAGAGCTATACATATATAGGTAGCCAATGACCCACAGGGTACCCACTGGTAAAAAAATTCAATAAAATTAACAAAAAAGAAAAATTAAAAAATTTTTTTTTCAACTTTTACAAAGAACTTTACAAACTGTTTTCAAAACAATATTTCCACAGAAAATTTTTCAAAAGAAATTTTTTAAAAAATTTTCCAAAAAATTTCCCAAAAAATTTTCGAATAAAATTTTACAAAAAATTTTCAAAAAAATATTTTTACAAAAAAATTTCGAAAAATTAAAAAGAAAATTTTAATATTTATATGAAAATGAAAATCATGACTGTAACATAATATATTTTAATATTAAGAATATATTTTTATATGTATATAGAGTAACATATTTTTTACCCTTCACCACAGGTGGAAGGGGTATATATAAGTTTATCATTCCGTGCGCAATTTCTACAATATTCATTGCCGACCCCATAAAATATATATATATTCTTATACATAGAGAAGTTGATTAAGCGATGTCCGTCTGTCCGTGTTCGGGTTGAAATGTCATTTTCGAAAGCACCAGAAGATATACAAAAAAATTAAGCACAGTTTCGAAAATTTTCGGATTGCAATTCAGCAACATCGGATCATTCCTTTGGAGGCTGCGGGCCAAAAACCGGGCCTACCTATATTTTTTCACGTTTTTTAATTTATTTTAATTTTTTTCGGCTTAATGATTTTCTTTTGCTTTTTTTTTTGTCAAATAAATATTAGACCGCAACAGGTAGATCGTAAGGAGTGCATACAGATCTCGGGGGGTCAATAACCCCCTGCGAGAGGCGACTTTTGTTTGTTTTGAGGTTGGTAGGAGTTTTCTGCTTTGATTTGTATTAAAGACCTTTATAGAGAGCAATACACATATATGTAGCCAATTGATCCACAGGGTACCCAAACACTGGTAAACAAATGCAATAAAATTAAAAAAAAAATTAAAAAATTTTTTTTTCAACTTTTACAAAGAACTTTACAAACTGTTTTCAACTGTTTTAAAAAATTCAATAAAATTAAAAAAAACAAAAATTTTAATTTTTTATGCCACTATTTTTGTGGAGCTTGTACAGGTCATACCGTTTGACATATCAAAATTTAGTATGTGCCTTTGGTATATGGAAATGAAGAGCTTTATAGTTTTCTGACATAATCGGGAGGGGGCAAAGGGTAGTTTCCTTATCGCCAAATTTTGTGAACGCTCTACAGGTCATACCGTATGACATGTTACACTGAAATTTAGTATGGGCCTTTGGTATATGGTGATGAAGAGTTGTGTAAATTTTAGACATAATCGGTAAGGGGCAAGGGGTAGTTTACTTAACACCCTAAACCGAAAATAATTAATTTTTCGATTCGAATATACTTTGAACTTATATTCTTTATGTAATATATCCATAAAAATATCTGTTTCCATTGGGTATAGTAAAGTTGAGAGTAGGCCACTCCAGATTTTTTTTTATATTCCCTATTTTAGTCAAATACTAAAGGCGATAATATGTTAGAAAAATTTTACTTGGTTAGTCAAGTTAATAAATTAATCTTAGGTATAAAAATTAGTCAAAACGACCCTTTCAAAATATATGAAATAAGAGCGTAAAGTATTATCACAATTTTAAATGAAAATTACCAACAATAATTTTACACTATTGTACAGCAATACGATAATACTAATATAAAAAAGATGTAACTTAAATACATATGAAGCTTATAATTTGCGAAAAATAAAATAATTAAAACGGGTTTCTTCAAACAACTTCGAATCATGTCAAAATACTGCGAAATTTTTTTTGAACTTAAAACAAATTAAATGAATTGATTATTTTTAAGGCTTAAGTTCATTATTATAAAGGAATCAAGAAAATATTTATTTACTAGCTGTGTCCGCCACGTCGTGGGGGTCCTGACTATATTTTGCTCGGTTTTGCTTTAAAAATATTCCACACCAATTGTAAGACTCTTACTTTTATAGTGCTTCAGTTATGGTTTATGTATTTAATTTATATAAAGGTACCCATCCCTCGATATAATTCTAAAATTTATAAAAAAAATCCTAAAATTCTAAAAACCCTCTGTAAAAGGTGTTTAAAATATTTTAATAACAATGTAATTCCACAAAGTAAAAATAAAAATCGTAATCAACTGGGGCCATCTGTTGCGTAATAGTTTCTAAAATATCCCACTTTCAAAATTAAAAAGGTGTGTGTGGTGAAAATGTAACAGTGTTGAAAAACCAGTGTTGAAAATATCCAAGTTTTAAACCGGAAATTGCGTTTTTCACTGGTTTTTCTCCACTTTCTCTTGGAAATAAGATATTTTTTTAGAAAAAAGTATCATATATTGGGTTCAGCATACCAAGGTACTTCCTCACAAAATTTTGTTAAAATTCATCGAGTAGTTTTTACGTGATGCGAACACAAACAATGAAGGACAGACAGAAATCTATATGTATAGATTTATTAATTTATTTATTTTTATATATAAATAGTGCAAATATAAAAATAAAATTATTTAAAATAATTTATCAAAAATCTTAACCTAAAATTTTGTACGAGGTCCAATGTCGTGTGAATTTTTAAACTGAGTTAAAAAAAAACACAAAAAATGTTTATCAATAAAAGTCTCAGCTTTTCCCCCCAGCTCCTTAAATAGTTGTTGTATTAAATTAAAACTACAATTCAAAATGTACTTTTAATGGTACCTTAATACTTTCTACATTCATTTCACACTCATTAAAAGGACACATCTTGCTCTTGGTGATGTGCTGCTGAGGCTAAAGCACAAGTTTAAGTGTTTTTTTGTGTTTGTAAAGGTAAGCATACGAGTGCTTTACAATGAATGAATGAATAAAATGTTCACAAAACATCAACAAAATTATAAAGAAGGAGGCGAAGAAGAACAAGAAGAGAACAGCAATAACATCGACAATAACAAGAGGGGAAAACTTAAACACTTTATGAAAATGTTAAGAAGGAAATTTACTGTTGAAAATGAATGCATAGGCCAAGGATAATGAGTGTAATTTTTTTCTTAGCTTTCAGTTTTCCCTTGCACTTCTTCTCACCAAGCAGCATTAAAAGAGCAAGAGAGAGTAACGGATTAAAGCAATGGCAATTACAGCAAGAGAGAAAATATGATGAGAGTACAATTTGTTGGCAAATGTTAAGCTTGAGTGAATTGTGCTTAACATCTTATTAAGTTGATTTTAAATTAATGTTGTTGTACATTTATATATAGTTTTTAACTATAGATATAAACATTAAGTACATAAACACACATACATATCCATTTTGTAGTGCATACATACTCAAAGGACATTGAAATGTTGTAAACATTAAAGTAACAAACTTATTCATTCAGTCATACATTCGCTCTTCCATATTTCCAACGAAAATATAAAAGTGTGTTTAAGCATACTTTTAGGTCTTAATAGACATTAATGAAATGTTGCATATGTTTAGGCATACAAATTTTACTTATTAAATTATTAAAAGAAATAAAAGCGAAAGTATGCTTTTAGGCAGACATTAGCAAACGAAAGACATTGAATTGAAATTAAATTGCTCATCTTGACGTTCTGCAAAGTGGATGGGGCTTAAAATTAACATAAAATTATATTTTAAGATTGTTATGACATTAATTATTAAAATGTAAATAATATTTTTACATAATTGGGTTGATATCATAAATTGTTATATCCTTTACCACAGGTCGAATGGCTATACACATATAAGTTTGTCATTCCGTGTGTAATTTCTACAATATTAATTTCCGACCCCATATATAATATATATTCTGATACTTAAAAATAGAGATGTTTATTAAGTGATGTCCGTCTGTCCTTGTTCGGTTTGAAATGTCATTTGCCAAGGCACCAGACGAGGTAAGCACACCAATCTGCCCGGCATAGTTTTGAAAATTTCAGGATTGCAATTCAGCAACATCAGACCATCCCATTGGAGGCTGCAGGCAAAAAAACACGCCCTCCTACATTTTTTCACGTTGTTTAATTTTTTTTCGGTTTTTATGATTCTATTTTACCTTTTTTATTACATAAATATTAGACAGCGAGAGGTAGATCGCAGGAAGTGCTTGCAGATCTCGGGGGATCAAAAAAACCCTGCGAGGTCGGATTTTGTGTTTATTTTTAAATTTTACCAACTTAATTTTTAAGATTTACCAACTTAAAAATAAACACAGGGGGTTATTGGTTTTGCTGCTTTGATTTGTATTAAAGTCCTTTATAGTAAGCAATACATATAGAGGTAGCCAATAGACCCACAGGGTGCCCACTGTTAACTAGGAGCAGTCAATAGGCCCATTGGTGGTGGGGAAGTCAATTTGAGGATATTTTTTTAAAGATTTTTTTCCTATAGTCTTACCATCCTAAAGCAAAAAAATTTACAAAAAATTAAAAAAAAATTTTTAAGTTATCGACAAAATTTTAACAAAAATTTTTACAAAAAATAGACGCAGGAAAGTCCTAATTTAAGAACAAATTTACAAAAAATTTATAAATAATGTTTACAAAAGATTTAAACAAAATATTAAAAAAAAAACTATCTAAAAAATTTTAACAAAAAATTTTCTCAAATATTTTTACAAAACAATTAAAGAACGAATATAAAAAAAAATTTTAAAAAAATTCCCCAAAAAAAAGCTTTACAGAAAATAAAAAAAAATTAAAAAAAATTAAAAAAAATATTACAAAATATTATTGAAAAAAAATTACAAACAAATTTTCATAATATTTTTACAAAAGAATTATGAAAAAACTTAAATAAAAAAATACAAAAAATGTTAAAAAAAATTTAAAAAAAGATTTAAACAAAAAAAAAAATAAAAAAAAAATTATCGAAAAAAATTTAACAAAAAATTTTTACAAAAAAATACAAAAAATGTTCAAAAAAATTTTTAAAAAGATTTAAACAAAAAAAAAATAAAAAAAAAATTATCGAAGAAAATTTAACAAAAAATTTTTACAAAAAAATTTTACAGAAAAAAAAATTTTACAAAAAAAAAATTATCGAAAAAAATTTAAAAAAAAATGTTCAAAACATTTTTACGAAAATTTAACAAAAAAAATTTTTTGGTTAATGTACCAATTAAAAGTAATAAGAGTAAGAGCTGAAAATATATTGTTGTGAAATTGGGAAACATAGGGGGTAACACAATATCTAACATTTCTATGGTGAAGGGTGTATAAGATTCGGCATGGCAATCTTCTTGTATTTATATGAAGTTAAGATTGTTGCTCTAGTGTAACTAGAAATAATTATTTAAATCAGGCATCTTATTGAGGGTAACTTTTGAAAAAATGATTGAAAAAGAAAAAAATATTTACATTACCTTTCACCTAAGAATGAGTTAAAAAAATAAACAGTTTATTTAATTAAAGTCACATTGGTGTACAATGTTTGAATTTAAGTGAACTCAGGTCATTATTATGCGAAACTTTAGATTTTTTGGTAAAATTTTGATTGTTAAAGTGGCTTTCCTACTTAGCTTTTTTCAAAGTACCAGATTATTGGTATAGGCAGACACTTGAAATCAACAATTAAAAAAATTAAAATTAAAGAGTGTTTCACAGAGACCGTGACTTTGACAAGTAAATCGTAACAGTCAGATAAATACTTTTTTTAAACAAGTAATAAAAAATTAAACTTAAAATTAAAGGGTGCCCAATACAAGATTTGAAGGAAAAAAATTAAAATTTTTACTTTTTCAGTTATATATTGTACTGTGGCACAAAAGCCAAAGTATGTGAGCCTCACATCTGACTAATTTATTTTAAATAGCAATTTTTTTTTAAATTTTATAAATTACATTCCTTTGGAATATAATAAAAAATATTTCATAAAATATATTTTTGATATAAATAAAAAATGTTTGCAAACCTTTTTTCAAGCGAAATAATTTTTTTAAGAATAAGCGAGAATATAAATTGTAAAATTTATAGCTTTTATTTTCAAAAAAAAATTCAAAAAAAAATATCCTTTGGTGATTGTCTTACATTCAATAACATTAACTTAAAGATACCGTTAAGTGTCCTTGACAGTTAAAAGGAAAACATGAAATTTTTAAAACTAAAAGAAAAACGCTTCTCAGAATTATTTGCTCATAAATTTTTTTAAACTAAAACTTTTTTCACAATTCGTCATTTATGTTTACAACTTAGCCATGCTTGAGTTTATAATTTGCTGCTCGTAAAGTCTCCACAACCGAAACAAAAACATTAAATAAAATAAAGTAATTTTTTATTAAATGGTGGATAAAGAAATAAACTTTTTAGCTCAACGTTAAAACTTATTTAACTATTAATCAACAAAGAAAAGGGCTATATAAATAAGGATCTTAAGGCGAAATAAAAGACAGCTACTTTTGAGTTAATGGGAAAACAACCAATGAAAGAAATTTTAACAGACAGTTTTAATACTGATTTTAAAAAGTTTTATTTTATAATAATAACCTCGACATAATAGAGAATTCACTTAGCTAAAAGTTAACTTAATCATTAAATCATTGTTTAGGCTTAGGCGCTCAAGCATACACATATGTATGTATATCCGCTCATACACTATTGCAAACACTAATAGAAATAACAAAATATGAACAGCACAATAGACAGTTCAAAGTATCTACTAACGAGCAACAAGAGAATTAGTTGAATGTGTCTGTGGTTGAGAAGATGCGTATATAGAACTAAATACTACAAGCTTTAATATGGTTTTGTATAGTAGTATAAGTAACTGGTCAGGACAGGGTTGGAAAGATAAATTTTTTCAATATTAATATTATCTTTAAAGAGTATTTTTTTATCAAAATGTTATTATTACTTTTTTCATTAACTAAAACATTTAAAAATTATAATTTTTTTAATATAAAATATCGCACTTGTTCCTCAAAAGCGTAACAACACAAAATTTTCAAATTTTCACTTTTTGCAAAAAACCAAGCCACAGAGGTCATATCTACCCACTGTAAAAATCTCCCTATGATTTGTCTTCTCCTCCGTAAAAAAACCCGTTATGACCCTCTTTGTGCTTTTAGAATAACTACTTTAGTCTCAATTAACGGAAACAGTTTTTGGCCTCTACTGAAAATTCATGAACTTTGAGTTGTTACGCTTTTGAGGAACAAGTGCGATATGTATATAAAATAAATTTAAAAAAAATCAAAATATTCCTAGATTTTTGCTTCTAACATGTCTTAATTACTTGTAATTCAGATAGTTTTAGTTTTTAAAAACATTTATTTCTACGGTGTGATAATGACACCGGTGTGATAATGACAAAGATAGTGGAATTTATTTTCCTCTTCTTCGACACACCATTTGCAAATATCATCACAAAGTCGAATCTTTTTTAAGAAATATCTGAGATCATTATGTCCTGTTATAATACCTACATACATTCCGTTCTCCATTATCTTTCTCCTCCAGCAAAGATTTCGTCTGTATGGATCTCAATTAGTTATTCAACATTGTGTCAGCATTATATTTAAATTTTTCCCTTATCATCCCACACATAGAATCGAGACCAAGATATATGTCCTCACAACTGACACTTATGTAAAAATCAGCTCCAATTCGTGCCAACTCGTCTGCAGCTTTATTTTCTGCGCTGTTGTAATAATCGGATACGCAGCACAGTTTCAGTATGTGTTGTTCATTGACAGCTTGTAGGTCTCTGCGACAACGGCTGACTTCGATCTAATACAAATTTTTTCGAGTGCCGCCTGACTATCTATGTAAATAGTGACATCGTTTGCGAATATAAGCCTCGTAGAAAGTAACCTAGCAGACACCGCAAAGATTTCTGCGTGTAAAATGTTACATTAATTATCCAGTCTAGAACTGTGTCTGATACCTAACTTCTCGCAGTATACTCCACTTTCTGTACCATTATCTTTTTTTGAACCATCTTAATGTATATTCTTTTATATATAAGTTTAATGGATAGATTCCAAGTATTCTACACAGTGCGTCAGTTGCTGTTGATCTCCTGGCTCCTGTGAGGCTCAGTGCTACTATTCTATTTATTTGTTCTATAAATGACACATGAGTACGTGTTTCCATAATTGGCCACCATACAAGTGATCAATGACATAATATTGTTCTAACTATGTCGGTGTATATCCAGTAGATCATTCGTGGATTAAGTCCCCACGTTTTTCCAATTAGAGTTTGACAAGAATACATTGCGTCATATGCCTTTCTAAGTTTCTTATTAAAAATTTTGCTTCCTTTGACCGCAACAGAGTTCTTCCCCCAAGTTTAGGGGGTTTGAAATTAAATACTCCTCCTGTCTTGGCTTTTTCATAAACGAGTTTAAGATCACTTTTGATGACCTTGTAACGCGTGATCCATTTGGGGCTTCCTGCTTTTTTAGAGAAAAAAAAGTCAGAACATTCAAATTTAATGGAGAATGTTTATTATCATTTGAAAGAACATTCTTTGGCATTTATTTTTGTTGAAGATTATGTCTATCAAATGTTGGCCGTGCTACGTCGCAGATGGCCCATCCGTTGAGTCCAATTTTTGATGACTTTTTCGAGTACTTCGACTGGTAACTGGCGAATGACACGCGTGATGTTTTCCTCCAAGGCCTGAATCGAAGCAGATATGTCCGCATAAACTTTAGACTTTATATATCCCCACAAAAGTCTAACGGTGTAATATCACACGATCTTTGTGGCCAATCGACCGACCCAAAACCGTAAATCATGTGCTCCTCGAAATGTTTTCTCAATAAATCCATTGATTGATGCGATGTGTTACTGAAACCAAATGCCGCCAAATTTCAGGCATTAAATAGACGGTTATTATGGCACGGTAATGGTCGCCATTGACGGTTACGTTCGCATCGGCATCATTTTTAAAGAAATATGGACCGATGATTCCACCGGCCCACAGACCACACCAATCCGTTGTTTTTTCTGTATGAAGTGGCAGCTCTTGAATCTCTTTAGATTGCTCTTCGTCCCAAATGCGGCAATTTTGTTTGTTTACATACCCATTGAGCCAGAAATGGACCTCATCGCTAAACAAAATTTGCCTCGAACACGTCGGATCTTCTTGGAACTTTTCAAGAGCCCATAGAACGAAGCGATGTCGCTTGGGAAGGTCGAGCGGCTTCAGTTGTTGCACAAGCTGTATTTTTATGCTTTCAATTTAAGATCACGACGTAAAATGCGCCAAGTCGTTCCATACGTCAGTCCGAGTTGCTGCGAACGGCGCCGAATCGACTCTCCACGGTCTTCGTATACCCTGTCAGCAACGACCGCTATATTTTCTTCACAGCATGCTGGACGTGGTCTATTCGGTCGAATATTATCCAATAATGAATGCTGGGTCTCAAAATGGGTGATGGTGTTGCGAATAGTACGCTCAGTAGGCCGATTATGTTGACCATAAGTTGAGCGAAGTGCACGAAACACATTCCTCACAGAACGTGAATTTTCGTAACAAAGTTGAACCATTTGTAAACGTTGTTCAGGCGTAAAACTTTCCATTATAAAATGCCAAACAATACTAAACAAAAATAACATGACAGCATGACACGACGCACACGTATTCTGTCAAAAAAAGGCTATTGAAAAATGTATCTGTACTTGAATCACAAGTAGCCTACTTGTAACTACAGTTCGTACAATTTATTGAGCCTTTTTACATACATAGAAATAAAAATGACAAAAAAAATTATATAGAAAATTAAAGTTAATTTTGGACATCAAATTAGGTATTACGTAACAATTATATAAAAAATAGAAAAATATTAAAATGGGTCAGGGGTGTAATGCAAGATTTTGGAATACAACATAGTTATATTCCAAAAATATAACCATCTTATCAACTTTCCCATCCTTGGGTTAGAAAAACTTAAAATAAAAAGTAAATGAAAATATTAAATTAAACAAATTTAATAAAAATGTTTTGTTTTTAAAGCCAGCAACAGATAATGATAAAATTCTAAGAATCTTGTATATCACTATTAAAGAAGACTTAAACTAGAACAAGAATGGGAAATTATATTCGCTAAATCCATACACCTGTTGCATGTACATACATAGATACATAGAGTTGAGAGACTTATTTCATTCATGAGAATTATTTGTTAGTAAACGTATAGAGAGTAAGCTGAAGCGATTCAACACTGGGCCATTTTAAGAATTCTTCTAAACTTAGTGATTAATGAGGAGTAGTAGACCTCTACAATTATATAATGAGTTCCGCCCAATCATAACGTTCATGTTGAAGGTTTTACGATTTCTACCCCTCGAATAAGTTGAAGTCAACGAATGCATTCACTTAAGTTTATTACCGCCAGTTGTCCTCAGTTTAATACCAGCCAATTTTAAACATTAAATCCTCGATTTTTACCTCGTTGAGTTTATTTATGAAGTCGCTAAGACATTACCTTTTATCTGCGGGTTGTAATCGATATTCTGGCCTCAATCAGATCACTCAATACCTACCCTATTTTAGGGGAAGATTGAGGCCATAGAATATATAGGACCGGTTGATTTCAGCCTGTAAACAAACATCTTTGTCACTATAAGTATCCTAGAATCATAAATTTTGTAGCGAAACTGTGTAAAGCCTACACCCATTCGAACTCTGGCCATAATGAGAGCATAATTTAGTAATTCCATAAATAAGCAAGAGGGAAATAGCTCAGCTTAAGTAATAAACTTGGTAAATATAGACAAGCGTGGGCACTTGAGAAAACGATTCGCAGGGCATCTGTGTATCATTATCATTTCCTTTTGTAAGATGTCCGGAAACCTTTTGGTAAATACAAAGGCCCTTATGGCTTCTAAGATCGAGTTGCTATCAGTTTATCCCAGCTGTTGAGCGAGAAAGAGTATGTAAAAATTATTCTCTGCAAATGCTAGGATCTGCAGAAACATAAATTTAAATCAACAAATAAGCGTTTCTTTGCAAACCCAGGCTGCGTTAACGGTGTGTTACTAACTGGCAACAAATTCTGAAGATAAATATAGGATTTTCGCTGTATTGTTACGTTTTTAGTTTACGTTGAATTCTTTTAATTGCAAAATACATAAATACACACCGATATTACTTTTACTGTAAGTTTATTTATTCAGTTTTGTATATCTTTTATTACAAACTGTTTAACCTAGCGTTTACATTTGACAGTATTGTCATGACAATAAATCAATACGTATTAGTTGTCAAAAATGCTGACAATTGTCTCCGTAGAATAGGCGTACAGACAATAATTAAGACAATTCATGTAAATTTTTTGATTTTTCCGTTTTCAGTTATTTTCCGTACACAAACATTTTAGTTATTATCGGCATACGTCAAATCTTTGTCCTATTTACTGTCTTCAGAATATTCAATACAGTAGTTGAGCAATTGAGGAAGTACGCATGGATTGGTGAAAAAGTGTGTATGTATTGCTATTGTCATGACAGCATTGTCTAATGTAAACTCAGTGTAACACTCTCTTACGAACACGATGTGATCTCTTAGACGTTTAAAATAATACTGTCACGCTGCTCGCAAACATCATTTCTATTTATAGGGGAGCAAAAACGCCTAAAATGTTCTTTACTAGAAAAATCTATCAGGCTAATTTTTATTCTTGTATTTATGTACATACATACGTGTGTGTATCTTTGCTGTCTTCTGTAGTTACGTATGTACGTGTGTACATTTCTCCTAAAGAGAGGGCGTGTTTATTCTATACTAGTGTATGTATAGCATGCTTTTATGAATGTTACTATATTGTCTTGTTGACAATTAATACCTTGACGCCAGTGCTCCCGGGGTATCAGCCCCGGGGTTTGCACGGGTTCTAAAACTAAAAGATGATAACAACTTTAGGGTTTTGACCAGTGTCAAACTTATTACCCAAAATCTTTAGGCTTGAATAGTTTGAGGATATAAACGAACTTAAGCCTACTTAACAACTTCATTTATATAAAAAATTATATACAAAGTTTGATTTGAATTGCTAAAAATGTGAAATGACAAATAACAAATTTTTAAGTAAAATAAATCGATGTCATATATAGATGAAAAGCCTCATCTTGTCACTTGTATAAAATTATTTCCTTATTTTCAAATTGCAAAAAACATATTTGCAAAATTTAACAAATTAAAAACTTCGTTTTGTATTAGCAATATAATACCCGTATTATAAGTTAATTATGTTATGTTTTAATTTAAACCATTTAATACATTCATCTTTAAGTACACATTTGTTCAAGACAATTATTTACTGCACTACTTATTAGTGCACCCTCTAAGATCAAAAGTATAATGTATTTGTGTACATACATACAGTTAAAGACAAAAGCATAACAACACTTATCAAATAAGATTAAAATTATTGAAATTAGCAATTCGTTTATAATATCCATTATTTTGTTGCAAATATCGATGATATATTAGAATAGTCTATTGACTTCACGTAAGCCGCCTCAACGATAATGTAAAACAGCTACGTGCAAAATGATCTTGTGAAAAATCGCCCAAAAGCAAAAATTTAAAATAACCCAAGACAACAAAATTGGGTAATATATCACATTAAAAGTAACCCATTTTGGAAGCTTTTTCGTCGCTTTAGGAAATGAATTAATTTTTATACTTTTGAATTTTTCATAATGAAATATTGGCCAAAATATCTTAATGAAAGAACACGCATTTTTGAACGTTTTTGCATTATAAAAATGACGGCCATATGTCATAAATAATGGGTGATTTTTTTGAGGTTAGGATTTTCATGCATTAGTATTTGACAGATCACGTGAGATTTCAGACATGGTGCCAAAGAGAAAGATGCTCAGTATGCTTTGACATTTCATCATGAATAGACTTACTAACGAGCAACGCTTGCAAATCATTGAATTTTATTACCAAAATCAGTGTTCGGTTCGAAATGTGTTTTATCGACAAATTTTGTTCAGCGATGAGGCTCATTTCTGGTTGAATGGCTACGTAAATAAGCAAAATTGCCGCATTTGGAGTGAAGAGCAACCAGAAGCCGTTCAAGAACTGCCCATGCATCCCGAAAAATGCACTGTTTGGTGTGGTTTGTACGCTGGTGGAATCATTGGACCGTATTTTTTCAAAGATGCTGTTCGACGCAACGTTACGGTGAATGGCGATCGCTATCGTTCGATGCTAACAAACTTTTTGTTGCCAAAAATGGAACAACTGAACTTGGTTGACATGTGGTTTCACCAAGATGGCGCTACATGCCACACAGCTCGCGATTCTATGCCCATTTTGAGGGAAAACTTCGGAGAACAATTCATCTCAAGAAATGGACCGGTAAGTTGGCCACCAAGATCATGCGATTTGACGCCTTTAGACTATTTTTTGTGGGGCTACGTCAAGTCTAAAGTCTACAGAAATAAGCCAGCAACTATTCCAGCTTTGGAAGACAACATTTCCGAAGAAATTCGGGCTATTCCGGCCGAAATGCTCGAAAAAGTTGCCCAAAATTGGACTTTCCGAATGGACCACCTAAGACGCAGCCGCGGTCAACATTTAAATGAAATTATCTTCAAAAAGTAAATGTCATGGACCAATCTAACGTTTCAAATAAAGAACCGATGAGATTTTGCAAATTTTATGCGTTTTTTTTTAAAAAAAAGTTCTCAATCTCTTAAAAAATCACTCGTTACTATATATTTAACAAAAAAAAAACAATGTATCATTAAAATCGCGAGTTTTTTTAATTCAACTCATATTAGTAAATTATTTATACCTTAAAAATTTTGGATTTTCCTGCCCATAAATCTCAAGACCAAATTTTAAGACTCTACTTATTATAGTTCTCTAGGTAAATTATAATAATTTTTCACTTTGTATAGCCCGTTGTTGCAATAACAGGATTACTAGTACATAATTTCCAGATTCTACCTATTATTGTTTTCTAAGGAGTTTTTCAATAAGAGCGCTACAAAAGTTTATTTAAATAAAACAAAAACGGTTTTGGATATCAATGAAATTCTTTATTCCTGTAAAAGCACGTTCGATGCCATTATGTATGGAACTCGTTTTTTTTTTGCATGACCACCATGGGACGATTGCAGAAGTGCAGACGCTGAACCAAGGCGAATTCATACCAGGTGTGAGCAGTAGGACAACAACTACAACAAAACAACAACTTTGACATTAGATTAGCAGATATGAAACAATGTATTTTTCACAAGACATTAGCAAAAAAATGAGAGCAAAAAACAATCAGCTGGGCAATCCACTCCACCTGGTATGAATTCGCCTTGCGCTGAACCCAATTTTCGACGGTTTTCAAGCATAAATCGGCCGATACTGCTGCAATTTCAGGTTCGATATTCGTACGAAGTTCATCAATCGTCGCTGGCTTGTTGGCATAGACCATAGACTTGACGTAGCCCCACAGGAAATAGTCTAACGGCGTCAAATCGCACGACCGAGGCGAACAATCGACTGGACCATTTCGTGAGATAACACGTTCTACAAACTTAGTTTTCAATAAATTGATTGTGACATTCGCTATGTGGCTTGTGGCGTCATCCTGTTGGAACCACATGTCCTCTGAGTCCATATCATCCCATTGGCGCCAAATATATTCGGTTATCATAGAACGGTAGCGATTCCCGTTCACAGTAACGTGCCGATCTTGATCATCACGGAAGAAGTACGGCCCAATGACGCCGCCGGCCAATAAACCGCACCAAACCGTAATTTTTTCAGTATGCAATGATGACTCATCGAGTATGTGTGCATTGCTGCCTGACCAATAACGCATATTTTGTTTATTGACGAAGCCATTCAGCCAGAAACGAGCCTCATCGCTGAAGATTATTTTTCGATGAAAATCCGAATCATTTTCAAGTTGTTGCTCAGCCCAATTCACGAACATACGATGCTTCAGGTGGTCAAGCGGCTTCAGTTCTTACGTCAAATTGATCTTGTAAGGATGTAGGCCAAGATCTTTTCGCAAAATTCCCCACAACGACGTCACACAGATACCCAACGCTTAAGAACGACGTGTGAGAGACCCATTTGGGCTTTCTTCAGCTGAAGCCTCAGCGGAACATTTTGTACTGTGCCTGTGTATTAAAATTTTTCCACTAGACGCTCAATTATTGATGTGCTAGGACGATTATGACGACCATAAATTGGACGTAGCGCTCTTAACGTTGAGGCCACTGACTCCGAATTTCGGTAGTAAATCTTAATAATTTCGACTCGTTGTTGCCTCGTATATCTTTTTTTATCATGAAATGGCAAACCTTACTGAAGAGAAATGTCAAAAGAGCGTCAATAAATATGGCATCGTCTGCTGACCCTGTCACTCTACTTTTGTAGCGTGCCTTTTGAAAAATCCTTTAGATAGACGATAATAATGTTTCACTTAGTATAGGATATACCAAGCATACTGCTGCAATCCAAACAATATTTTGTGCATTATTCACGAAAAATTCCAATATGCTACTTGCTATAGATTCTCATGTTCACGATATTTATTTTTCGATTTACATGGGAGGTACCACGCCCACTATTCCAAACCAGCCGTTTTTTGGTGGATTATCCGCAATAACAGAAAGGTTGTTCGTGCAAAATTTCAATATTCTAATTCTCTAGTTCCCGTTCCACAGTTGAAATTTTTGCTTATGCAACACATGTATTTGTTGTTGGGAGAGGAAATAAAAATGGCATAGGTACGATGTACCTGAAACTTTGCTGCAACTGTATTGTTGTTGTTGTTTCTCTTTTCGACATGAGAATAACTGTATAAAAGTATATAATCGTCAGAACACACAATTTTTAAAGTATTTTTAAAGACACGAATGCAACTTCAAAAGAGAATTTTAAAAATGTTTCAGAAACAAAAATTTCAAGTGTGGAACGGGACTAGATAGCCAGTAATATGTCCCACAAAAATATTTGCCATAACATTTTCCACAAAGTTAGTAAACACACCCTATACCTCAGATGTAAAGAAAAAATAGTTTTATATACCGATATGCTGAACAGGCCAGAGCTGAGAAACTCCTTCAAATGCCTCTAAAATAAAATTTCGAAGTGATTTTTCTAAACGCTGCAGACATATTTTTTTGTGGTCTCCTTTACCAAAATCAATCGACGAAACCCCGTAGTTCTTTTTGCTGTTGAACTGTTTTATTAGAGCTCAATTTTGTCGCCGACTGTACACATTTAAAATTAAATAACAAACTCCTACCAATGCTCTCGCATAAGAATTTCAGAGCGTAGACTGCATTTCATTAAATTTATATTTATTGCATTAAGTAAAAGTAACAAATTTTTAAAATATAAAACACAAGTTTAACTAAAATCCTTTCAAGCTCAACGCATTAGAATAACTATTTGTCATGCATTTGAGTTTGCAAAAAGCGCATCTAATTATTTAAGCTTTGTTATTCGTTGCTGTGTATGTAAATGTTTTCTATTAAAGGCAAGAGTTTCACTATAAACTAAATAACAAATATTTTAGTTACACACAGTTTCTTATTGTAAAAACAGACACATAAACACACACATGTCTTATGTTCCCACACATCGAACCACTAGAAAGTCCTTATTATTTGTAAGATTGATATTTATTTTGGGATGTTGTACATGCAGTTGTAAGATGTTAAAAAAAGACTTATTTTGTTTAACAGGCTTATTTTGTGTAAACTTTGATAAGCAAATACGGATGTATAAGTGAAGGAAGTTTAGGGCTTAGGACACTGTTAGGATTTGTGGTACAATTGTACCACTTTTGGTACAATCGACACATTAGTGGTACGTTGGTAATATATTAATAACTAGCTGTGCCCGCCACTTCGTCAGCGTCTTTCAATATTTTGTTCGATTTTGCTTTGAGAGCAATCCACACCAAAGACCCTTACGTTTTTAGTTTTTTTTTTTTTTAAGAGAAGTAACACTTAGCCATTTAATGCCTATATTAACTGTGTTACTTACTTTAGAAAGGGATAGTAGTAGATAAGACAGATGGTTAGTGCGATAGTAAAGCTTCGCAAGCGATTCTCGTGTTCTTTAGGCGAATTAGTTTGAAGCTAGCATAGCCAATTAATAATTATTTTACATCGCCGGCGATTAAGTGCTATGTGGTAATACCGGCGTTTTTAATTTCCGCCTTAAGATATACTAAGTAACAGTTTATGTATTTTTTCACTTTATAAAAAGTAAAGTATTCATATCCGGTTAGTTCAACTGCGTACTTTCACTGCTTTTTCTCCACTTTCTAAGATATTTTTGCTGAAACAAAGTATCCTATATTGGGACCAGGATACTTAGGTATCTCCTCACAAAATTTTGTTACAATCCATCTAGTAGTTTTTACGTGATGCGAACGTCAATGAAAAGCAGACAGACAGAGAGACGGATATGAGTTACCATTTTATTATATATATAGATAACATAGGTGGAATATCGCTGCAGACCAATTCCTTTCAACCCCCATCCGTCCTAAATGATTATAGGTAACCGCGTCGTAATTTACGGTAAAATTACTCCCATTGATTCAGGTGCTACCAGATCCCCTTTACTCTTGACTTTAGTGATTTCAGACTGTCGGCTGCTAACTGTCGGCCTTCTTTTTCATTACGGAGTATCTAGTAATTGCTAGCATTTGTCCAAGGCTTAGTTCCCCCATGGCATCTACATTTAACAAGTTTCTGCCCGTTGTTTTCATAAACAAGGTGCGATTCTGTCTCAGCGTCTTTCAGACATAGTCTTCAAGTATCATCTTCTTCAATTTTCATCTTTTCTAGATGATACTTGAAGTTTCCATGACCTGTCACTTACGTAGTTATTCAGCTTAAGGTACTTTTATTATATCTACGCACTTTACTGGCTTTCCTGCCAAGGAGCTTCATAAAAATCGTTCGATCCTGTCTACATGTAGTATCCTCCCTCCACATTTTCAGGTTTAATGCTTTCAGCCATTATCATAGAGCCCAGCAATCTGCTATTGCAATTCAGCAATATTAGACCATTCCATTCGAGGTTACGCGTAAAAGACCAACCTTACCTATATTTTTTTTTACCTTTTTTCAGGTTGTTTTTATATCATACATGGGACTAATTAATTATATTGAGTAATTAATTGGCAATTTCATTAGCATTGTATTGTTAGTAATGCTAACTAATTTTTTTTCATTACCATTGTTTTTTTCATTAATGGTAATGCTTTTCAATGAAAAGGTTTTGTTAGTGATTATTTAAAACGCAAAATCATTACCATTAACCAATGATTAAATTATAAAAAAGCATTATCATTATTGGCCACATTTGTAATCAACTTTTTGTAGTGAAGAAATGCCGAAAATTTTATATTTATTTAATGTTTTCAAAGAAGTCCCACCTTTATTTCAAAATTATGTGAATTTTTTCCTATAAAAACAAATAAAAATCGGAAAAAAAACTAAAAAAAAATTTCTGAAAATTAAATTTTAATGACAAATTTTTAATCCGTTGGAGAATGCTTTTTTATTTATTTGTTTCCCTTCGATAAGACCAAATTGAAAGCGTGGTATAAATTTTAAAAACTATCGTGAATTCAATAGTATTAAATGGACTTATGTATTTAATAAAAAAATTCATATAAAAGTAGTAAAGTCACTATCTACGGAGAACAATGAAATCCTTGATAACTTATTGGCATCCTAGAGTTTTTCGTTTTACTCGTTCATAAATAAATGTTTCATACATGCCTATTTACCTCAATTTCTGTAGATTATATTTGGGCAAATAATAAATAAAACACAATTATATGATAGATACTGGTGTAGACATAAAACTTTAAGTTCTTAGGAGTTCCAACTTGTTATACTTATATGTGTTTTGACTGATAATTTAAAATATTCTATATGTTTAGCTTATTCTTCAAACAACCACTAGATTAGTTACCATAGAATTATAAGAAAAATCTATGCAAATATAATCATAGTGAATAATTCTTGCAAAAAAAAAACCGACTATAAAACAAATATATGTGCATCAATTCTAAACTAAAAATTTAAAAGGAAGCAATCTGTAAAAAATATTACGCAAATCAAATACTTTTATACTTGTTGCTCTAACGGACATAGTAATATATGTCTATCCATAACGGTTCAGCAGTTAAAGCCATATATGACAAATTACGTCAGATATGAGGACACCCTTTATTTTTTTACATTTATTATTACTGACACAGCAATAAAAAGTAACGGTTTCAAAGATATGGCCATATAGGTTAAACAATATCACCTAGGGGACACCCTTTAATGTACAATTTTAAATTAAACACTTATTTTCAAGGACAGATTCTTTGTAAATTTCAAATGTCTGTCTAAAACGGTTCAAAAGTTTGGCCATATCCATAAATTTACATCAACTATTCAGACACCCTTTAAAATTTTAAATATTTATAAATGTTATTATACGGGACATAGTAGTGGCGATTCTCTCTAATTTTCAAGTGTTTGTCTATAACGGTTCAAGGACTAGATAGGTAAAATTTTATCAATTATGGGGATACCCTTTAGTTTTCAAATTTAAATTATATATTTGATGTTATAAAGGACTTAGATATACAGGTTATTTGTAAATTTCAACCGTCTCTCTGTTACGGTTAAGAAGTTTTGCAATATACATCAAATTACAGCAATTATTGGGACACCCTTTAATTTCTAATTATAAATCTTTAATTTCTGATTATAAATATTGGACATTCTGTCCAACTTTCAAGTGATTGTCTACAATGGTTCAAATGGTTCATATATTAAAATTGACGTCACATATGGGGACACTCTTTAATTTTTAAGTTTATTTTTTTATTAATTTCTGTTATTGGCAGCTATAGTGATATGCAGTTTTTTAAAATTTTATAAGGGTGCTCTTTACGGTTCATAATACACCTAAAAAACACGTATGTTGTATGGGGCACCCTTTAATTTTTAAAATTCTGAACTTCTTTTAAAATGGGACCAATCTGTAAGCATTTCCTTTATAATAAAGAAAAAAATTTTAAAATCGGTTCAAAAATGACTGAGTTATGCGGGCACAAACATAAAAAAAAGCAACATTCAGACGAATTGATAACCTCCTTCTTTTTTTGAAGTCAGTAATGCCACACGCTTAATAATACATTTTTCACTATGATTATGTGCTTTGTGCCTGTGCTTTGTCAGTGTATCTGCAAAATTTCGCAACAGATGAAACATAATGTTTTCTGATGGACTAACTGCCACTTGTATTGAGTTTATTTCATTGCAAATTGTTAACTTTTTTAACTTTCTGGATTTTTCTATACAAATATTAGTTGATTATTGCATTATCTGCACCATTTTAAAGAATTTTTATGAGTTTTGTAAATTCATCCGACTAGTAATGGGTTAATGTTTGTTTACTTTATTTGTAGTTATTGAAACCTACTGCGTTCATAAATTTGAATTTTATACAAACAATGAATTTTTCATCAATTATAATTAGTAATTATACGATTTCGTTACATTTCCATTACCATTGGTAAAAACAATTGTAATTAAAAATAAATCAGTAGCATTAAATTGTAGTTAAATTATTTTTCATTGTAACTATTTCAAATAATGTCAATGAAAATTCAATGCCAATGAAAAAATCCCAAGTATGCTAAATATTATATCGCATACGATCTCGAGAAGCGATTTTGTATTTGTTTTTAAGTTGATAGGGTTTTTTCGCTTTGATTTGTATTAAATGCCTTTATAGAAAGCAATAAACATAGAGGTGGCCAGGTAACCAGGAGAGGTCAATGGGATCCTTGGGGGCGGGAGCAATATGGGCAAAGGTTTAAAGGGTTTTTTCATTTAATCTGGACATTCTAAAGCAATATGGATTGCAGGTGGGTTTTACGGAGTTCAGGGGGAGGACGATGGGCCCTTTACGGTGCAAAGTGGCTGTTTAGGGTTAATATTTAGTTCGTTTTTCTATGGTTTTGTCGTTTTAATTTTTATTTTACTTAACTCTGACCATTTTTGTAACTTTAATAACTTTAGCGCGCACCATCAGAAGTTTAATCAACTTCTCTATGTATAAGGATCCAGAATATATATATACTTTATGGGGTCGGAATTGAATATTGTAGAAATTACATACGGAATGACAAACTTATAACCTTTCCACCTGTGGTGAATGGTATAAAAATGAAGTGCAAGTTGAAAAGAAGAGGTAAGTTAATGAAATATAGCGAATAAAATCTTGCTAGTGACCAAAAATGAAATGTAAACGCCCTAGATTTTGAAAAAGATTTTAAACGAAATGCTAACCAAAAGTTGAACAAGAACTAGAGATGTGGGAAAAATTTGAAAAAACGAAAGTTTTCCTGTCACTGAAAGGATGTGTGGAAGTGGGTGAATTAGAATTAAGCATCATAAAGAAATTAGGCAATTATATTGATTTCCGATGACCTTTAACATGGAAAATAAAATAACTACAAGAAGTGGGCGAATCGACTTGAATTTTTTACCCAAGACTAAGGTAGCCACCTTATTAAATTTTGAAAGTCTAGCTGCTTCCTGTGAATTATTTGTTAAAAAACTGGTCATTTGACCCACAGTGCAATCGTACGAATTCGTAAATGTTATCTTTCGAATCGCGAAATACATAATAATCGCCCACCTCTCTACCACAGCCATACTTCACACTTTTCGAAATACCAAACGGGGGGTGTTAATCGCTCTGATTTATTTATGTATGTGTATGTTTGGTAGTAAGAAACATTTAAATAATTTTGTTAACTGTTTTGAAAGAAACAAAAAAAAAACACCATGATTTACTATCCTTGAAACAAGATTAAATCTTTTGGGAGGTTTTGCACTTTTCGCTACTGTTTTTTTTTGTTTTCTTTTGGTTGGAAATAAAAGCAGCAGCAGTAGAAATACAACAAGTTGCCAAGTAAGAAAAACTGTTCAAAAAGTAATAACAACGACGAAAGAAAGAAAAAGAAGGTGGACTGTGTAGGATTATCTTTTGTTGGCAAAAGTAAAAGTAATTAAACGGCTGTAGTAAATTATTTATGTGGCTTTTTGTTTGCATTAATTGCAATTACAATACAAATTGTAGTCGGACTTAATTAACCGATATTAATTCGGCAACAAACATTAACTTATTTAAGATTTCGAGCATAATTACTTTTGTGAAATTATAGATATGGAAATATGTAGGTACTAAAAAAGAAGAAAAATTTAAAAACTTAGTTAGAAAGTATAATCTATCAAGTCCAATCTTATTATATCTACGAGGGCAATTTTATAATTCTTCTTTGTTTTGATAAAACATATTATTTTCTTCTTTTTTGTTCCCTTGTTTGTATTGCTACTGAACATCACCAAACAATCCTTTGAAGTAGTCACACAGTTGGTATAATGGTCGATGTTGGATGAATAATCGCGACATCTATCACTCTGATAACTTTTTCATGTCCTAATACCTATTTATCCAAAATGCTTATTAAACGCTATGGAGATATCTGTACAGCCTCAGCCACCTTACGCACTCTCCTTCTGTACGACTTGTACGTTAGTGTCGTCCGCCCAGCTGATTTAGTAGTTTGACATGTCAAAAGTTGTAAGTGCTTAGAAATTTTATAGTGCAGAAGTGAGAAAGCAATAAAACACATACACGCCTCCTGAATTTTCTTCTATGTTTTTTGACATTTCGAACTACAAAGCAACATAGGTAATAAGACTCCAAATTCAGCAATGTTAAATTAAAATGAGTTTAATATTTCCCCTCCAGTGCAAAAGTTGAGTTTAGTGGTGCTTCTCAAAAAATGAGTTAAAAATGTTCCCCCACCATGTGTGAGAACGGCCTGATTGACTTTAAGCGATAACGACAATAGCGCAAGCACATTGTTCCTCAACCTTGAGCCTTTACAAATCCTATATAAATTTTAATAAATCCTGAACTCACAGATGCCAGATTTTGCAAACATAATTAAAATCTGAGAACAAACTAAAATTTTCAAGTTTTTAGTTTGTTCTCAATTTTTTTTGGCTTAGAGTTCTAGCGTTTTTAGATTAAAAGGACTTTTTTCAATTTTAACCAGAGTACCGAAATGTTCACTCAATGTTCATGTATGTATGTGTACATTTTATTTTTTAGCTGCATCTTCTCATACATGTGTGAGAGACTACCAAATATTTTGTGGTTTTCATTTATGAATGCGATGATTTATTTTTTCTCTTTCTATTCAAAAGTGAATAAATGAGAAAAAATGTTGTTATTCACACAAGTATTCATATTTGAGTGTTTACAATTTGATACTTTTACATAAATGAAAAGATCGTAGAAAAATGTGCGCTAAGCATTTAATACATACATACATAAATGTACGCACATATTTTGTAATGTGGATCTGCCGGCGTATGTTTTTTCTTTTTGATTTCTTTCTTCTGTATGTGCGATCGTAGGCTGAAAATTCGTTATGTTCATTTTTGTGAAATTTTATAAATGTTTAACGTTCATAAATGAACATCGTTAATCGTTAATGTCATTTATGAAAAAGGACATTAACGAGAAGAAGCTAATTTATCACTCTTCATGTATGTTTATTACAAAAAACAAGCAGGTACACATGTATGAAAATAAGCATTGTTTGTTGTTCGTTTATGAGCATGAAAAATAAATATAAAATTTTATATTTCTCATTTATGACAAATGTCATGAATGTTGATCTTCGAATGTTCATAAATAAAAAAATCTGAACACTGATTTTAACTCTTCTTTGTGTTTTAAGAAATATTTCTTTCTTTTCTGTTGCTGATCACGATATTTCGCAAATGCCTCTAGTCTTTACGTTCTGTACCCAAAGGGTAAAAACATAACCCTATTTTCACTACAATGTCTGTCTGTTAGTGCCTGCTATCTCTGGAATGAAATTAAGTAGACTCTTAAAATGTTCAAAGAAGTTGTATTACTATGGCCGCTATAATAACAAATACTAAAGCTTAAAGGGCATTCCAACAGTGATTTTGATGTATATGGCTTTATTTTTAAACCAAAACTTCAAAGATCTATTTACTACCTTTGAAGTTTTCATAGAAGATGTATTATTATGGCCGCTAGAATAGAAATTACTAAAGGCTGTTCCGCTATTCGCATGTCTTCAAATATATTGCTATATGTATACTAAGTTATGTAGCTACAATTACACAAAGGGACCAATACTTGGACCCAAGTGAGCTGTATTGGAGCTGCCTGCTTAACCTATGTAGCTACAAATATTAACAACTAAAATAAAGGGTGTCCCGATTTTTACGTGATTTTCACGTATATGGCCTTATTTTTGAACCATAGTAGGTAGACTCTTCAAATTTGCACAGAAGGTTTATTACTATGGCCGCTACGACAGCAATTACTAAAATTTAAAGTGAGTCTCGAGAGTGACACACCCTAAATTTAAAATTAAAAAAAAGTGCGTATCACTATAGGTCCCAATAACCAAGAGTAATAAAAAATAAAATTAAAAATTAAAGGGTGACCCCATTGGTGACGTGATTTCACCTTTATACCGTTATAGACAAAAACTTGAAAGTTGCACAGAATGTCTATTATAATAGGTATAAATATTTAAAATTAGAAATTAAAGGGTGTCCCAGTAGTTGGTTTAATTTGATATATGTATATGGCCAAACTTTTGAACCGTTGTAGACAGACAGTTGAAATTTACAAAGAACTTGTATTGCTAAGTTCGCTATAATGACAAGTATAAAATATGAATTTAAAAATTAACGGGTGTCCCAATAGTTAATGTTAATTGATATATGTGGCCAAACTTTTTAACTATTATAGATAGACAGTTGAAATGTACCAAGAACCTATATTGCTTATTGCGCTATAACAACAAGTATAACATTTGAATTTATTAATTAAAGGGTGTCCCCATTATTGATGTAATTTGATCTTTATGTCCCCATCCTTGGAACCGTTATTGATACACTTGAAAATTAGACATACCATGTCTCGTATAACAACAAGTATAAAATTAGAAATTAAAGGGTGTCCCAATAGTTGACGTAATTTAATTTATGTGGACACACAGTTTTTTAAAATTTTCAAAGAATCAGTATAACAAAGTTCTCCATAACAAGTAATAAATTCTAAATTTTAATTTAAAGGGTGCCGCAAAAGGTGACGTCATTTGATATATATGGGCACACCTTTCGAAAGGTTATTGACAAACACTTAACAATAAGACAGAATGACCATTACTATTATTACATTTATACGCTGGACTTATTTACAAATACAAATTTTGCATATACATATAAAAATTTGCTGTATAAACAGCGAAGTAATTTTTTATTTGCAAAAAGTTTAACTCAAGAAAGCAATTTGTTAACAATTATTATGTTCGATCACAACATGAGACATTAAGAAAACAGTACTGAGCAACACAAACATTAAAAAAAATAAAACTATTATAAGGTGCAATTTGCTGCATAAAAAGTGAATTAATTATTTGCAAATAATTTTTATTTGCAAATAGGCTACATATAATCATGGTATATGTATTTTATAATAAGTACAAATATTTAAAAATAATATTTTATGTAATTTGTTTTATATGGCCAAACTTTTAAACCGTTATCGACAAACGGTTGAAATTTACAAAGAACCTGTATTGATACGTCCTCAATAGGAACAAGTATAAAATTTGAATTCGGAATATGACCAAACTTTTGAACCACTATATACAGACAATCGTCTGGACAATGGTTTGACCTGAAAAAACCCAGAACCCCGGGGTCTTGTGCCCCTATATACTCCGGAAGCACTGCTCCACTGGTAGAAAATCGACTGATATTTGCTTTAGATTATTCAATTCCAAATTCGTTTTTTTTTATCTGAATTGACATTTTGTGCTACGACATTTAAAAAATCCCGCTACAATTTTCCTAGAATATAATAGAATCATTGTATAATTACCGTCTTAAAGAGACATGATTTTAAGTTTAACTGTTTTGAAGTTTTTTTTTTTTAGAAAGAATTATGATGTATTCAAATTTTGTCGATTTCCCATTTACTTCCAATTTAATAAAGTTTTTCTAATTTTTTACTCGCTGTGCTTAACAAGTTTTTTAAAACTTTCATCATTTTTTCATAAAAATCATTCATTTAATTGTAGGTCAATTGTTTGTCGGAGTTTATGCATGAAAACATTTGGATGGGTAAAATTTAGTTAGTAGCATATCGATTTTGGTACTCGGCGATGCAACACAAGGGACCAACATGTGGACCCAAGAGAGCTGCATATACATATATTCAGTAGTCTGCTTACTTAACCTACTCAGACATACGCTTTGATTACATTTACTTTGTTTTTTGCTATTTGAAATTTGCTTCAATAATAGTAAAATGTTGACGACAACATTATCGTTTGATCAAAAACACAAAAATTCTAAATGTTATTCTTCCAAATATTCGTCCGTCCAAACTGGGACTTCGTTATGTTTCAAATTCTAGTTAATTATCCTAAACTTATATTCGATCTTATCGAATTTGTTCAAAACTGTCAGCGCTGTTGTTGGATTTAATGTTTTTTTTTTACTTTATTTCGAGCCTTGGCCCTTAATATGCGCATCTTTACTGTTTAATGTAAAAACACTTAAATGAAACTGTTGTTCAAGAGTGTAATTATAATTAACGATTTTTTTTTTATAATCGTATGTCAGCTTTTATTTAAAACGTACTATTTAAAACAAGCCTTTAAGGCTTAATTAAGGCTATTTTTGAAAATTACTTTAAATCTAAAAAATATAAACATATCAGTATTAATTTTTAAAATTAGTGTTTCTATCACAAATGAAGCAAAGCGCTGTGTTTCTTAAAAAAAGATGTGGAAAAACTTCTACATTTTTTCAATTTCAACAAAACGGTCACGTTTATATTGATCTAAGAAACTGGTAATAAAACGTAAACGTCCCTCATACTGCAAATTAATTATAGTCTTTACTAGAGGAGGGTGGTCAGCTCCCAACTCTAACCATAATTTTCCACCAGACTTCAAATGTTGGCAAGCACAATCAAAGACTAAACGAGCAATACGTAGACCATCTGGGCCACCATCCAAAGCATTTAGATTCTCATATCTGCGGAAAAGTATTATTATAAGTTTAAAATATATTTGATTTTATCGAGAAACTTACAATATAACTTCAGGCTGTAATAAAGCAAATTCTTCCGTCTTGACATAAGGAGGATTGGAAATTATGAGATCAAATTTACGACCTTCCAATTCTTTGGGCAAATAATCATTTTCTGCCGTAGTGTGATTAAAAATCGTAAAACGATCATTTAAATTCAAGAGTTTTGCATTTTCCCATGCTAAAGCAGTAGCTGCCTTGCTACGTTCAACACCAGTACTCTTAACATTGGGTAAAGCATGTAAGATTGCCAAAGACATGGCACCGGAACCACATCCCACCTCTAGCATATCAACTGGCTCTTGCAAGTGACGATAAACATCAATCACTTTAGCTACAAACTCTTCGGTCTCCGGGCGAGGTATAAACACAGTAGGGGCAGTTTTTAAAGTAATATCCATAAAATCCCATTCTCCAACTATATGCTGCAGAGGCATACGGGCACAACGAGCTTCACATAATCTTTCAAACTCTTTCAATTGTTCACCATTAAATTGCACATTAGTGTATTCGTGCAAAGTGTTCTGTTATTTAACAGAAAATATAACTTTTTATGAAATTTTCGGAAATGTTATGACCAAACTTACAAATTTTCTTTTTAAAACATGAGCCACTATACATTTCAAATTGAATTCTATGTCTCCAACACCGGACTCATTTAATTTTTTGTCCCAGCCTTGCAAGACTTTGGTAACATCGACTAAGTTATTCTGTGTCTGTTCTACAGTAAGTACGGATGGTGTTGTTCTTATTTGCCTTCTGAGGACACTCCGTGTTACTCGATATATTTGAGAATTGTATAATTTAAACATTATTTGTTAATTTTAATTGATAATTTTATTTAATTATAATTTGTACTGCCAGTTCACACTGTGTTATTCAATTTGTTTTGATGTGAATTAAAATAGAGCGAAAGTGAGAAAAACCTTCACGTTTAGTTCTCAAAATTCACAACTGTTTTCTTATTGTAAATATTGATGTTTTGCTGGCATGCAGACAGGAAAAGACGACATACAATTTTTAACCGCCGTTGAAACACAACTTAGTCGGCGTCAATGTTACCATCACAATGCTTTCTAAACTGTTTTAGAACAATATAATTTCATACTTTTAGAATTTAATATATTCAATAATATAGTTTACTTAATTTGTTTTATTATGTTTAATTTAAATTAATTAATTAAGACTTAAGTTCTTATTTTAAAAAAATTAGACTAGAGCAGAATGTAATGCATTTTCTGGATTTCTTCATCCGTCTTCAGCATTATTCCTATCTTCCTACAAGGTAGTTTCAGTTATACATATGTAATTAATTTTCTATTTAAACAAATTTAACAAAGAAATAGGGTATGAGAAATTAAAATTTTTATATTATTTTTCATAATAACAGTTATTAATTCATTTAGAAAATAGTTCAAATAAAAGTTAAATTTATTTAATTTTTATTTATTTATATAAAGCTTGAGTTCTTTTATATTTTATATGTTTTTAAAACAAGAAGAAATTATATTTTTATTTTAATTTCTTCTTCTTATTCTTATATTTGTAATATCGAATATGAAATCACAAAAGGCCTCAAGCGAGTATGATAGTGAATTAAGAGATTTACTATTACCCTAACTTGAAATAAAGTGTTAAGATTATTCTTATGGAATGTTTAGGCAATTTCGGAATAAATAATATGAATGGCAAAAAATAAAATATTTTTAACTTTAAAAGTGGTTTTAGACGGCGTGTATTTATCATAAGACTTGTCACTTTTCCATGTGTAAATTCTATACACGTCGTGTAAACCCTTTCATACATAACATGTGTATTTTCCATGTGTACAATACATATGACATTTTTCATCTAGAACGTGTTCTATTTTTATGTGACAAAGTCGCAATTTACATAGGACAGAAACAGGGCAGACATTTTTTGAATTCTCTTTTGCTCTTGCTTAAACAATTTACATTGGACATAAACAAGACAGACAGATTTTTGCACATTTTATTTTTTGTGTTATATTCTTTATATGTTTGTGTGTTTCAAAATCTGTGTGTTTAATATAAACTCATTAAAATGAGGCCGACTTGAGAAATATAAAGTGAAGCAACAAAGAAAAAAGCGAAAAGCAGAAAAGAGAAACGAAAAAATGTCCAGTACACTAGTCATGAAATACACACTCTACCTCTTCAACCCCTTGCCTACAAATCTTGTCTGTCTGCCCATTTTTCTGTCTAATGTAAATTGCGACAAAGCATCTGACATCCTGTAATGCCAGCTTGATATTTTGTATTTTAAGTTTATTGGGGTACCAAAAGCACTAAAAGCGTGGCAAATGCACTACGTTTGCACATTTGCATCAGCTGTGGTTGTTATAGGTTATGTCAGATGTAATTACACATGTACGTTTGAAAGCAAAAATTATAAACCGTATGTAAAATGTCTATTTTGACAAACACATGAAATTACATATGTATTATCAAACTGTCAAGTCATATGACAAACACACGCCGTGTATAACCATTTTAAGAAATTATTTAAACAGGAACAAGTAATTTTAATTTTAAATATTACTAAATGTTTCTTTTGTGTACCTTTGTACTTTTCAGCTACTAATTGTACAAAAAAAGTACGATTATAGTTACATTACCATAATTTTTGGTGGTGGTGCTTGAATTTGGAAAGTTTTGTCATCTAATCCATTCACAGTTATTAGTAAAGATTTAAACCTATTTGAAACACATTTTGTGACATCACTACAGTTAATTAACTTGATAAGAGAAGGCGCCACCCTAAAATGTTCCCTTTGGGTTTATGAAATAAAAATAAAAGACAAATTTTCATGCAACATTAATTTAAGTATTTATTTACAAGATTTTTTTTTTTTTAATTTTTGAAGCTTTTGTTTAGCTTTTTGCTTGTACATTTTTTTTTATTTTTTGGAATTGCTTACAATTCATTGCGTTGTTTCATTTATCTAATACTATATTTGCATTTCAGAAAACCATGGAAATCTTTTCTATCACTATAATTAACATATTTTAAATTATTAAATTTTTAACAAAACTGATTTTCTGGTAAAAACTTTTAACTAAAAATATTAGTTTCAAGCAAGGCGAATACAATTAACATGTGGTGGCAATGGCGAATTTATTAAATTGCTCCAACAGTCAAACCCGCTGATAAAAGGTACCCTATCTTGTTAATACGGGATAACACAATGGTTCAAGTTTTTTGTCAACTACAAAATAGATTTTACTTCAGATTTAACATATTTAATTAGGCAGTCTTAAAAACGAAAAACTTGCACAAATTAGTTGTCCAACTTTAACCTCGATTATCGCAAAACTACATACAAACTAAAAACTTCAAAACTTCGTCAAATTCTTAGAATTTTGCCTGAGTTTTTCGCGTTCTTTCCAGAATTTTGTACTCAATTTCGACCCCTGGCTAGACATGGTCCCTTTCTTAAGCTTGCGTCACATTCGTATATACAATTTTTTTTATTATTTTCTTATAAGTTATGTAGATGAAGTTTGATATTTTACACTAATTAAAAAAATTGCCATTACTACCACCTATTAAAAGGATTCACTTGACATTAAGTTTGATAACATTTTATAGATATTGACATTTAGAAAGGTGTTTTTAACCTTTAATCCGCTGCCGATAGGGTACTACCATCACAATCATTATTCTCACCACTCGACGACGAGGCCGCCATATTTTTTTCTGTTACCCCCAGCCAGGGTAAACGTTTCTCCAACTCTGCTCTATATTTCGGATGACTAGCGGCATAAACCCACGGATCTATGCATGAAACCAATTTCGCACAACAACAGGGTATCATGGAGGCAAACGGCGATATCATATGCCGATAACCGTAGGTACCTAGCATTGACACTGTGGCATATGGAGTCCAAGAAAATATATACAATAAATATATTATCATGGCGGCTTTAGCTATACGTAACTCCACGCTCATAGCAGCAGGATTTTGATTTGCTGACAACGATTTAACATTCATTTTTTTGGCCTGTTCAGCCAACATTTGCTCGTGATCGCGCACATGAAAGAATAATTTTGTATAATAAACGCATATTATGACCATTGGTATACAGTAGGCCCAAACAAAAAAAATGCGTGCAAAATAGCGATTACCATCGTCCTCGGAAAGATAGTCAAAGGAGCAGCTGGTCAGAAAGCCCTCTGTATTAAGACATATTTTTTTGAAGTCGTTTGTTCAATTATGGGAAAATTTTTTACCTGGTATAAAATTTCCCCAAATATCAAAGAATGGTAAAATGGAAAATGGTGCAGTCCAAAGCCAAGTAATAATTACCAAAATATTGATTTGTGTGAAATTAAGGCGACCATCAATAGGATTGGAAATAGTTCTAAATAAAAAATGAAAGAGAAGACAAAATATAGATTAAATCTAAACGCTGGTTCTATAAAATTTAATTTAATTTATTCTACATATGTTCTAAAAATTATTCTATGTTCTAAAAATAAAAAAATAAATATACATATGATGTCCAGCCAGTGCTAGACTAAAAAATTTAAGTTTCACTGTTGCGGTTATCATTTGCGGATCATCCCTCTGATGTACGGACGAAAGCATCAATATCAATCCTCCTTAGTCGAATGTAACCAGTACCTCGTTTGAAAAGTTTTACACTTTTATTTTTTTTCCAGGTTGTCCCCTACCTAATCTTAAAATTTTTAAAATTAATTTAATTAAAAAGTTTGTCATCGTCTCTAGCTCACCCTGTGTAAAACAAGATGACTATAATAATTTCATGTGAAAAGTATCTCATATAAGTTACAGAAACGAGGCACAGGTTCATTTAGTAAGTTACAGGCGTTTGACACGTTTTGATCTTTGTGAATGTTCGCGGTTTTTTGATTATCCGTTGAATCTTATTTTGTCGCCCTTGTATTTTCTCTACATTACTAGCTGAGGTGGTGCCCCATAATTGACTGCCATAACACCAAATTGGTACAATACAAGTTTGAAATCTAAGGCGAGAGTAGAATTTCTGCCAGTTTAGTTGAACAGCTTTTAACTTTATTTGTGTTAACTTTGATTCTGTGTAGCATTTCCAATGAAAGCGCCAGTCGAGACGTATGCCGAGATATTTCACGTCTAAAAGCTGAGATATCGATTTCCTACGCAGTGTGAAAGCTGTATGAGTACATTTTTGTTCCTTCACCTTTATATTAAGGTGAATAAATTTTTTTTTTTTTTTAAAGAGAAGTGCCACTCAGGCAGTTAATGCCTACATAAACTGTGGTACTTCCTTTGGAAGGGATAGTAGTAGATAAGACAGATGGTTAGTGATAGTAAAGCTTCGATTCTGGCAACACTGCAATTGCACGTTATGATTATTTTTAGAACAGTATTGCAGCGCCTCTGGTGTCATTTAGGCGAATAAGTTCGAAGCTAGCATAGCCAATTTATAATTATTTTACTTCGCCGGCGATTTAGTGCTATGTGGTAATACTGGCGAAGGAGGGCGCTGTGATATGCATTATTATGAAGAAAATTAATACATATCAAAAAATTGATGTTGCCACGGCTGAGATTTGAACTCGTGACCATTGCTTAGTAGTCAACGTGCTAACAACTTAAGCTACAGCACCCTCTATTTAGTACGTAGTATTGTAAATATTGTGATGTTACTTCGGGACTTTCGTGAATGCTTAAAAAAGCTATGCCGTCAGCAAATGTCGATGTGTGGACTCGGTTACTTTTTGGCATGTTCGAAGTATACAACAAGTATAAAAATGGAATCAACATACTACACTGCGGGACTCCAGTTTCAATTGGCTCAGGTGAGCTTAAATAATTTTCTTCTTTCACAATGAATTTTCGATCGGTTAAATTGGGAAAATTCAGTTTTAACTTATATATTAGGTCAGCGTGCAATACCTTATCGAATGCTTAGGAAACGTCGATAAAAAGCGCAGCTTATACCGTGAAATTCGCCTCAACAGACAGTGTCTATTAGTCTGGGGATTGCGGGTTCGATTCCCACCAAAGATACTGGGTGTTTTCTGTAGACAAGCGAAAAGCTTCACAGGTAGTGTTATATTAAAAAAATAATTTTATGACCCCTTTTAGGCAAGCATTATAGAATTAAATCTAGAAAGATAGCAACTACCAAAAATAAATATTTCTTCTCGCGCTGACTGGACTTAAGTATAATTTTTTTTATACTTAATGACTATGAATACTCAAAATGTGTATATATGATTCATTTATTTCGAACAGTTATTTTCGAAAGAAAAAATCACTAAAGAAACATTGCAGGGCAAAATAACTTACCATTCGATGTCCAATTTCTTCAACTTACCTATATCTATCGTAAGCTATAACAGCATTAGTTATAGCTGCCCCTATACCTGAAATGGAACCAAATATCGCGTAAATATCACAGCCTAAGTCGCCGCCACTAAAATAGCCCAAAGCAGCATTTACCAAATAATGAGGCATATTCACGGCCATGGTTAAATCGAAAACAGCTAAATTTAAAATTAAAATATTTGAAGGAGTTCTTAAGCTTTTGGATCTAAAAAAAATTAATTGCAAAAAATAAGCTAATTTTTTAAATTAAATATTTAGAATTAAAAGACAAATGCTAACTTACGTTGAAAATATCCACAAAACCAAACCATTGCCAAACAGAGAACATATCAACATGCATATAAAAGCAACATAAAAAAATAACTGAGTGTAAAAATCGGGTACGGGAAATGAACGCCAATGTTCGTGTACTAAATGTTGATATTCTAGAGGATAATTCCAGCCTAAATTTGGCTGGGCAGTAGGGAAAGTTTGAGAGGATGCAGAAGAGCTAAATGAAATTAGGTTTTTTTTAATAAAAATAATAATTGTTATTTCTTTCTTACCTATTTAAATAATTGGCAAAGGTCTCTGGTCCCATTATAGTGGATCTTTTAAAAATGTACATTTTTAAAGTCTTCTCTAATTTTTCGTTTTAATTTTGTTATTTTTTCCGCATTTTTTCTTAAGTATTTTCACTACCACTACAACAATTGTTGACTTTTCTTTAAGACTTACTAACAGGGTTTGTGGTTTTTGCACTGCTCTTTTATAGTTTGGCCCACCAATTAGAAGATGTTCGCAACATTCTTAAAAATACTTAGACATTTGCATAACAGCTTAATGCATTCCAAGGAGGATTATAGACTTTTTGCCTAATAGACAAATTGCTTAAGTACAGTGTCATAATGTTGTATTTAACATTATTGACGAACATTTTTTCTTTATCTGCATCTTAGAAGTAAAACAGTTGTCCAAGAAATAAGGCAATTTGCAGGGTTTTTAAATTATTTAGTAAATATGTTAATATCAAAACTAAGTGTACAAAGTGGCTGCCACTAAAACTCAGAAACGAACCAGCACGAACAAGAGAGTTTTCATCCAAATGGCGCATTTTCGATGCTAAAGGGGATGAAAGTTATGACCTCTAAAAATTATTAAAACAGTCCAGAACGTTTTAGAGCATTCCACAAAATATTTGGGAACATTCCAAACTAAAAAAAAAAAGAAAAACACAAGTAAGAGTGCTATATTCGGCAAATGCCGAATCTTATATACCCGCCATCATTTTAATGCTAGATATTGTGTTACCCTCTTATGTTTCTTTGAAGAGTTTTTGTAATATTTTCTTGAAAATATTTTATTAAATTTTTTTTTCTAATTTTTTGTATTTTTTTTTAATTTTTGGGAAAATTTTTATTGAAGTCTTTTTGTAAAAATTTTTTTGAAAATTTATTTAAAATTTTTATGAAAATTTTTTGTAAAATTTTTTTATGAAAATTTTTTGTAAATTTTTTTTAGAGAATTTTTTAATTTTTTTTTTGAATTTTTTGAAAAAATTAGGATCTTCCTGCAATCTAACTATATTGCGATAAAATGGTCAAGCAAAAAAATTCGTAAAAAATAATTTCCTCATTAGTCACCTTGTGGGTCTTTTGGCTACCTCTATATGTATGTATATTGCTTTCTGTAAAGACAAATCAATGCAGAAAACCTTACCAACCTATAAATAAACATAAAATCGGCCCTCGCAAGGGGTTATCGATCCTCCGAGATCTGTATGCACTCCTGGTGATCTACCTGTTGCGGTCTAATATTTATTTGACAAAAATAAAGTAAAAGAAAATCATTAAAGCCGAAAAAAAAAATGAAAAAAAAAGAACGTGAAAAATATAGGTGGACGCAGCCTCCAAAGGAATTATTCGATAATGCTGAATTGCAATCGCAAACTATGCCCGAAACTATGCCTAGCAGATGGGTGGGCTTAAACCGTCTGTACCTCGTCTGGTGCCTTGGCAAATGACATTACTACCCAAACACGGACAGACGGACATCGCTTAATCGATGTATAAGGATCCAGAATATATATGCTTTATGGGGTCGGAAATAAATACTGTAGAAATTATACACGAAATGACAAATTTATATATACCTTTTTACTTGTGGTGAAGGGTATAAAAACGGACATCTTAATTCAGCTGCACCGAAATTTAAAAAATATATAGATTGTCAGAGGGGGACTCAGAGAGGACAAATGAGGAAATGGGCAATGTAAGTGTACAAATCAATTTCAATCGAATTTAAAAAATATTTTTATTGTGTACCCTTCTTGACATACTTTATAGACTGGATCCGATTGATGGATGGCACTTCTGTTGAGATCTAAAATGTGTTTATTTCCAAAGCCACTCATTCGATTTCTAAAATTGTTTCTTTTGTGCTTAAGAACATAGAGTTCTTTCAATAGCGCTTTAAATTATATGTTTACAACAATAAAAGGTGCTGCCAATAATAAAGGTATCTCTACTTTCTCATGGAAAGGACACATTTTTATCGGAGGAAGTACCCTGTATTTGAGCCGAGATACTAAGGTACCTCCTCACAAAATTAATATAATAATAAAAGATGCCTTAAAGTATGCAGTATCTTTAAATAGGTAAAAAATCGGCGTATGTACTTTCACTGCTTTTCCTCCACTTTCACATTTTTGCGGAAAAATAGGATATTTTGGAATTATTATTGGAATTAGGATACTAAGGTACTTTCTCACAATATGTTGTTACAATCCATGCAGTAGTTTTTGCGTGATGCGAACTCGAACAGAAAGACAGGCAGACTGGAAATTAATTTTTGTTTTATTATATGTTTAGTTTCTAAAATTGATCTAAAATTCAAAAATTATTATAGAGTTCTGTAATTAGTATCTAAAATATCCCGCTGACAAAAATAAAAGGTGCTGCCTAGTTTTCAGTACCTTAAATCAGTAAAATTGTGTGATATTACTACTTTTTTCTATTTTCTCTTGGAAATGAGATATTGTTGTGAAAAAAGTATCATATATTTGAATCAAGATACGAAAGTACCTTGATTTATTAAAATCTAACCAGTAGTTTTTAATAGTGGGAACACAGACAGCCAGTCATATCGACAGGCAGACAGAAGACAAAAATTCTTAAACATTTTTTGTATTTCATTTCGATTACTAACTGTACCAGGAAAAAAATTAAAAAAAATTTTTTTTTGTACAGTAATGGTCCTGTTCTAGTTTTATTTTATGTATTGATGTATATTTTTATTATATGTATATATTATACACAGATAAATTGTATATAATCTGCAAAATTCAAATGTTTGCCTACCACGTTTAAAAAAATGCTATATATGTAAAGACCACATCACTATCGGAACACTGTATAGTTTCTACAATAGTATTAAGCAACATTTATTATTTCACAACGAAAATTTAATATTTAAAATGTGGTGTGGCGATTTGGAAGAATTTTACGATTTTATTGCTTTTAAATATACCACATTGTTTTACAAAATTTTCCACAAAAATTTTACAAAAAATTCCACATGAAATACATAATGTCAATTTGCTTTATTTCACAGCTTTGGTAAAATGTTGCCAGACACATTTCAATGGTTTTCCACAGTAAAAACTGAGTACTACTGCAACATTTTTTCATGACTTTTTCATAAAATTTTTTTATGTACATATGTAGTTTGACAATATTCCGCATGAAAGACTGAACAGAATACTGGGCTGAATATGGTGTAAATAGGGCAGCCATAGTTAAAAAAACTTTGGTGAAAATTTCAAAAATCTACTTTTTACGGATCCACAAATATTTTAGAAATATATATTAATCCCTATCGATTAATATCTGCACCAGCAACAAAATTTGCAAAAAATATCTTATGTACAGAAATGGTCCTGTTACAGTTTAGTAAGTCCACCATCAGTACAAAAAGAAAACAATGTTTTAATCGAATGAATAGTTTCGAATATAAAACATTTATTTAGATACTTACAACAGCGACATCTATCGGGACCAATCTACCAAGTATGTAAGCATAGTTGTCGGATAAGGCGATTACACTTCTAATTTTTGATTTAACGACATGGCGAAATTAAACCTTAATACTGCGAATCGTGGAGAAAAATTTTAACCACCAGCGGGATAAATAAGAGAACGGTCAGTGTTGATGGAAATGTCTGTCAATGCGTAGATCAAAGTAAGTAAACAGTTCTAAACAACAAATAAGTTTCGGTCGTCAGTTTTTTGTAGGAATGCTCTTAACTGAAAAAAAAAACAACAGATAAGTGTCCTTATCACTTTGACGCTTGATATTTGTTAATAATATTTCTCTTATTTTCATATTTAATGCATAATTTATTGTATGGAGATTAGTTTTTACTCAATAAGGTTTGCTTTATGACTAGTCCTTTTTTTATGTCTAATATTGTTATAATTTTTTTTCTCTGACAGATGGATAGATATTGTAGTAAAAACAATAGGGTTAATTTTTTATTCTTTGGGTAAACCGATGTAGAAAAAAATAAAGGCCATAAAGAATCCGATTTTGGTGATTCTCAATAACAGAATTATATCTATGTATATCCGACAAATCGGCAATTCTATTAATTTTTTTTATAATATGTCTAGGGTCTTAAGAAAATCTATTCTTACAGAGAACGAAAGGGCGGTCATTATTAAATCGACTCCACTGCCTAAAAGTATTCACAATTAGGTATGTGATGGAAAACAATTTTGAAAACGAATCGATTTGTTGTTTTGTATAAAAATTACTTTTGAACAATTTTTAATTTTTTTTAATATTTTTTGTTTAAATTTCTCATTATTGTTTGATTTTTATCTTCTGGTATACTTTCCAAATCCAAATGTTTAGAGATGGGTTCAAAAATAATTCTCAAAATCTACCGAAATTCATCACACCCTTTGAAAACGATTGTTTTAAAACAAATTTTAGTTGTGTAAAATTAAATGGGGACCAGAGTTTTTTTAATAAATACTTATTATTCCAATATTATTACAAGAAATTATATTTCTTATAGCCTGATTTATTACAGTTAATTATTTTTTTTTTAAGACAACACAACCTGCGAAACTTTGCTTGTCTTTCACAGGACTGATAGACTAGTGCGCTAGCAATCAGTCTATCAAGGCACTGCATTTCTAACATTAATTAAATGTTACAAATACAATTATAAAATATATTCTAACTTTATTTATCAAGCATAGCAGCGTAGAACTTCAGTCGTTGTAGTAAAACATCCATATTCATTGGTGGGGATCGAACCCACAACCGCCAGGCTAATATACTAGTACACTACCTTATAGCCTATCGGGGCACCCATTATTACGGTAAATCATAACTATGCTGTTTCAGTAAAAACAAAAAAAAAATATTTTTTTTTTATTTTTATTTATATTTATTTTGTATGTTTTTTTTCTCATTTTCCATATTTTTTTTAAACATAAACATTTTTTATTAATAATTGTTTTTAATACTTTTTTCCTCTTTAGACTACTTAGCAATTAATTATTATAGTTATAAAATAAAAATTTAATAAATAATTATTATTCATTTTAATATTTTGCTAATTTTCTATAATTTACAAAGACCGAAAGTTTTTGTTTTAATTTTACTTAAAGATAAAATTAATTGTAAAATTATAAACTAATTATATATAAACGAAATTAAGTATTAAAAGCTTAACTTTAAATATATACTTATGATTATTCAATATATATATATATTTTATAAGATATAGTTTATAGAAATATTTTATTTATTTCATAAATGATTAAATTATTATAATTAAACTTATAAATCTGTTATACTTTGTTATTAATTTAATGGTATATATTTCTTGTTTAACATTTAAAAAGCTACATTGTTGAAGATAATTATAAGGTGAGCGTTAAAATGATAAGGCTACCATTTAGTTCTGTTTATGTAAAAATAAAAAAAAATTAACTGAACCTTGTTTACAGTGGAATCAAAGTATTTATAAAACAAAATATTGTAAATAATAATAAAAAATTTTGGTTTTTATTAATGTGTTAAAATATTACGGTTAGTATTACAAGATCGTCGTCGCCGTTTTATTTATTTAAAAAAGTTGTTTGCTCTTTATTTAAACTAAAACAGATAAGGAAAAACTGCCTTAATCTATTTTATTAATTACTGGCAGGTTGACGCCACCTCAACCGCGTCCTGATAATATTTTGTTCGATTTCCTTTTGAAAGTAATCCACAAAGAATCTTACATTTATGATGCTGGATATATGGTTTAAGCATTTTTTTTTTATTTAGAGGTACCCATACCTGGATAATTACTCAATATGTTGCAACATATGCCTTATATAAAATTCTAAAATTATCATAGAGTTCTGTAAATAGTTCTATCATTTTCCGCTTACAAAAATAAAAGGTGCTTCCAATTTTTCCGTACCATTAAGTCGGTAAAATTGCGTTCTTTCACTATTTTATCTGTATTTTCCCTTGGAAGTAAAATATTTTAACGATAAAAACTATTCTATATTTGAACCGAGGCACTAAGGTACCTTCCACAAAATTTTATTAAAATTAATTTAATAGTTAGCTGTTACGTAATACGAACACAGACAGACGGACATCCAAACAGATAGACAAAAATTCCAAAACTTGGTGTTTTGTATTCCCTATCGATTAATATCTGACCAGCAAAAAAATTTGCAAAAAATATTTTATGTACAGAAATGGTCCTGTTACAGTTTAGTAAGTCCACCATCAGCAGAAAAAGAAAAAAATGTTTTAATCGAATGAATAGTTTCGAACATAAAACATTTATTTAGATACTTACAACAGCGACATCTATCGGGACCAATCTACGAAGTATGTAAGCATAGTTGTCAGATAAGGCGATTACACTCTAAAGATAGTGATTTTTAAACTTTTTTTCGTCTTCTAATTTTTGATTTAACGACATGGCGAAATTAAACCTTAATACTGCGAATCCTGGAGAAAAATTTTAACCACCAGCGGGATAAATAAGAAAGCGATCAGTGTTGATGGAAATGTCTATCAATGCGTAGATCAAAGTAAGTAAACAGTTCTAAACAACAAGTAAGTTTAGGTCATCAGTTTTTTCTCGGAATGCTTTTAACTGAAAAAAAAACAACAGATAAGTGTCCTTATCACTTTGACGCTTGATATTTGTTAATAATATTTCTCTTATTTTCATATTTAATGCATAATTTATTGTATGGAGATTAGGTTTTACTCAATAAGGTTTGCTTTATGACTAGTCCTTTTTTATGTCTAATATTGTTATATTTTTTTTTATTATAATTTTTTTTTACTTTTAATTTATATATTTTCTTATATTTTTATGGAACTGTTTTATATTTCTGGTATAAAAAATCCTATTTTTTTCATGTTATACTACATCATATTTTCTTCATTATTCCAGCATTCAAAATCTATCTTTCACTGATTGTGTAATTTGTATATTTATAATAAATATTTATTCTCTATACTACATACTATGCATTTGCCAACAACATTTTAATTTTTTCTTTCTTATAATACATTTATAAATATTTCTATAGTATTTTTTTTTAATAATTTTAATTTTTGTTTTGCTTCCAATTTTATTTTGTTATTTATGAATTAAATTTTATATTTTTTATTTTTTAACGATTTATTTGTAGGTTTATATACACTTTATGTTATATATTTATATTATAATATATTTTTGGGTTTTAAGTTGTCCCATTGTGTCTAGAAAGATATTTAAGGTTCTAAATTTTGTTCGTGAAATTCATGCTAAACATCTCATCAAATATAAAATCTGAGGCTTTACAAAATTGTTGGGCCTTAAAAAACATAAAGAGAAGGAGAAAACGGGTTTTCGATCAAAAAAAAAAAGTTAATGAAATATTAAATCAGTCAAGTGCGAGTCAGATTCAAATACGTGATAGGGTCCTTACCACCCATACAATATATAACTTTAAAAATAAAACATTTTAAAATTTCTCATGTCTTTTATGGGGCACCCTTTACTTTAGAGTTTTTATTGCTTGTTTTTATAAATGTTAAGTGTCTACGGTTTAAGAGATAAGAACATATAAGTCACATTAATGCCTTCTATGATGAGGTGACACCAATAAATTGTTTTTTATACTTGTTATTATGGCGGGCATAGTGATACATATTCTGTGTAAATTTCAAGTGGCTGCTTATAACGGTTTCAAAAATACAGCATATTCGTCTAAATCATTGCCTCTAGGGAGTCACCATTTAATTTTATATTCTGTTGCTGCAACAGTTTTACATACGCTGTATAAATTTCAAGCGTCGACCTGTATCAATTTAAAAAAAATAATGAAATATTTGTCAAAATCACTCCCGCTATTGAGACACCCTTTAATTTTTGTTTTTATACTTTCTGTTTTAGTAAGCCCGCATAGTAATTTAAGCAATTTTTAAGTGCCTCCCTATAACATTTTAGAGGATAAATTTGTCAAAATCATATTTTTTTTGGAATCACCCTTTAATTTTATTTTTCATGCTTGTAGACCGCAGTCGCAAGGCTCACACTTAATTTTTATTATTTGTTGTTATAGCGGCCTTAGTGAAAATTTCAAGTGTTTACCAATTAGCGTTCGAGAAATAGAGGGCTGAAAATTTTCTCCTCTACGGATTTAAACTCAAAAAAAAGCTTCGCTTGCTACACCCAAAGCGGTTAGATCCGAAAATGTTCATCGTTAACAACTATGGAAACTCCGACCTAGTCAAACTATGGATAAAAGGGGGCTTTGCATCAAATTTGTTGTGACCTTCTGCGGGTATGAAACAATAATTGGACTGGGTAATTGTGGATGCTTGCTGGTTCTATAAACCCTTATGATGCTCCAGAAGCATTTTGGCAGGAAAGTGAAAAAAAATTATGTATTATAATCGTACTACCCTTGAAACAGCTGGACTCGGCAATTTCAAATATCATCTGACGAAGATAAAAATATGTTTGACTGAGAAGACAGCGTGCGTTTATTAATAATGTCCAGAATTCGCTGACATTAGGCTTTCGACCACAGAAAGGCACATACCCATATTTAGATCCAATTGAGGACCTCAGTCTAGATACTTCGTCAAATATCAGCTGGCAGCCAGTATCCACAGAAGAACAGATAAACGAAGGAATCTTCTGGCTCAAGTGGTTAGCACGTTGACTACTAAAGCATGGTCACAGGTACAATAGTCAGCCGTGGAAACATAAATATTTCTGATATGTATTAATTCTCTTTATAATAATGCATATTTCAGCGCCCTCCTTTGAGGTTATTACCACATAGCACTAAATCGCCGGCGAAGTTAAATATTTATAAAGTGGCTATGCTAGCTTCAAATTAATACGCCTACATAACACCAGAGGCGCTGCAACACTGCTCTAAAAATAATTATAACGTGTAATTGCAGTGTTGCCTTAAGTAAAGCTTTACTATCGTACTAACCATCTGTCTTATCTACTCCTATCCCTTTCCAAAGGAAGTAACACAGTTAATATAGGAATTAATTGCCTGAGTGTTACTTCTCTTAAAAAATAAATGCTTCAGGCATATTTATTAGCTCTATGTTAAACCCAAGAGCTTTTGTCTTGAATATTCTCACTTTCTGTAGCGATCACTTTCAGGGTATATATTGGGGAGACTAAAATTTAAAGATAATAATCTTGGAGGTCGGACTTATAACAAGTAAACAAAGGCCCTTTGGGCGGGTGTAGATGTTCTCCAACTCATGTACAAGAAAGTGTTGGGATCTGACAATGTTTAACTTGTACCGTCCCTGTGATTAAATTGTACCAACATTTCACATTAAGAAAAAAAAAACAAGCAAAACATACATAAAGTAGCTCGATATTAAAAGATGTTAATTATAACTTTAATACTAGGGTATCCTAAAGTGATGATAATTGACGTAGTCATCGAAAATGAAATCGTACACATCGTTTTAAGATTAAGGTAAAAGAAATCCCGAAATTCCTTAAATAAATACCAGAAATCCCAAAATTGGATATTTTATGCTTTGGCTCATAAAGTCCGCAGGGTTCATGAAATACTTTCAGCAATAATTGGAAATATATATAGCTTTTTACAGCAGGATCTTTTTCCGATTCTTTGGTATTTTAGAACATATAGGCTAATGTCAAAATTTCGATGTAAAATAGATCAAATTGTAGGACCTCCATATTCTATTTTTAGGCTAAAATACATAAAATGCAATAATTTTGAAGTTTTTAAATTGAAAATCATCTATTTTTTTACCCAACAAAAAAAAAAAACTGAAAAAAATGTACTAATAAAAACGCCAAGCCTTAAAAAATTGAGACCACATAGCGCCACCACTGGTATGTGAATGATACGTAGCTTTAAAACTTAAGCTCAGACGTCCATGTCAAATTTTAGATCAATCGAACTGGCCCTTTAAAGATGGCCTTTTACACTGTGCAATGTTAGGATCTGACTACACTACGATTGCAATCAAGTGCTTGAAACTTCACTGAAGTCACCTGATCTTCATCCGATTAAGTATACCTGGAGCTATTTAGAAAAACAAAAAGACCTTACGATTTCTCACCAGAAAGAATGAAAAAATATATCAACCGAATAATGCCGGAAACTGATTAAGGCGATGCAAAAATGTAACAAAATTACCATTATTTATACATAATAGGTATAGCAGAGTAAATAATAAAAATCCTGAACATAAATCAGGAATGTTGCAATTTAGAAAGGGTTGGAGAACTATGAAGTTAAAAATGTAAAACAAAAAATTTTTCGATTAAATAAAAAAATTTATTGAATAAATTTCATATGAAATTGTACCCAAAAAGCATTAAGTGTACAAGTGTACCACTGATGTGTCGATTGTACCAAATTTGGTACAATAGTACCACAAATCCAACACTGGTACAAGGTATAATATGAAAATGATCATGCAAATCAAGCGTTTGCAGCAACAACTCAACTCAATTAACTCAATTTTTTAAGCCAAGTAGAGTTAACAACCATTTTTCTAAAAATTTTAAAGATTGAAGTAAACTCTTCGTTGCTATTCGCAAAAAGTACGTTGGTCGACACATTGTCACTAGATTCGTAATCTCTAAAGTTTAACAAAAAAGTATATCACTGTGTTTTGATAGACTATTTACGGCGTGATGGCCACAGTATTGATAGAAAAGATTTGAACAAATCTTCGATATAATTTTTTTCGTCTCTATTCCCGCGAATCGAAATTTTCTCCGTTTGGGAACTTTGGTATTCTGTGTTCCGTTTCGTTTAAATTTTTACGATTGTACATATGTATTCTGCATTACGAGCTACGTATTTTCAAGTTGATAGATTGTTAACGGCAATTTTTTCGATTTATGTTTGTTCATTGTATGAGATACAATACAACAACACCTGAGCATAATGAAGAACTGGCGAATTAAATGACAACGAAGGATAATATTGCTTGTGGATCTAAAAAACAAAGAAACTTTATTTTTGTGCTACAATGATTCATAAACATTACCCCCCGCGCTGTAGAATTCTTCACACTGGAATGCTTTGAGCACAAGTAACTCTTAAGTTACGTTGTGACTTTTTTGTCTTTCCGTAGTTTAATTATTTGTATAATAATTAATGATTCCACTAAAATTAATTATTATTTATGTATTTATTTGACACAGATTTTTCGCAGTAAATTTTAATAAAATAAAAACAAATTTAATTTCTTCTTCTTCGTCTGGATTGTTGCTCATACAGAGCAACAATTTTGGTGCCAAATGGTAAAAAGCTGCCGTAAACATTAGGTTCTTAGTTGCAGCTTTTGGTCATGTCCAGAAACGACGGTTGGATTTTAAACAATGTTTGTCTTCTTTTTTTTTAGTTTATTTGTCTTTTATTGTTCTTCAATATTTTGGTTCATTAGTTTGTTGATTTTTATTATGTAGTTAAATATCAAAATTGAGGTTATACACGATAACCAGAACGATTGCACGTGGGTGATTAATGCAAACACCAATTACCTGTAACATAGTACAGCTAACCGTGGATGACAATCACCCAGTGCGAGAGGGAGGCGCAAACGACTTGAAGGCCGAGCAACAAGGACGGCCTGATTGACCTTAAACGATAATGACAATGACGCGCGAACGTGTTCCTCAATCCAGATCTACTTTACGACTCCCAAATTTAATTTATGTATATGTATATTATGACAAACAATTGTTTATTTTGTCTGTTCCTATTTCATTCGTTTCATAGCAAAACAGTTAATTGAACATACTCTTCTCTTCTTCTTCTTCTTTCGAATCAGTTTTTTGCTGGAATACTTTTTTTCGATTCTTGCGTAACTGAAAGCGGGAACGTAATCGAAATGCAGAATAGGGGTGATTATTAAAAAGTTTTAACAAATACCAAATTAAAAGAAAAAGAAATATTTAATATAAAAAAAAATTTATTATTTAAAACAATATACAAATATATTTACATTTAATTATAATAAATTTAAATAAAAACTTGAAAAATAAGGCATACGTTTAAGTAAACTGAGTTTAAAATTAAGGTGTAAACATGCACTCGTAATTTTCTTAATTAAATTAATTTAACTAAAGAACAAAAAGTTTCTTAATAAAAAAATTTTAAATAATGATATATTGCCTTAATAAATATAAGTTAAAAAAATATATATAGATATATTTTAGTTAGAAAAGCGTAGCTACTCAAAATCGGTTTTATGTCGGCGAAGTGGCTTTTTTGATATAGAATGTAGAGTTTATTAAGTTTTAAATTTAATGATTCTGAATACATACATATTTATATGCTTATGTATTAAAATTAATATACAAAATACGTGGAAACTGTCAGTCAATTTTCCCTTATTTATGAATTAAACTCAGTTAAAATTTAAAAAAAATTGGCCAAAAAAGGGAAAAACATTTTAAAAGTTCGTGGCAAAAATTTGCTCAAACCTAGAAAACTTCCTGTAAAGTTTCTCTAGTTATTAACAATAAAACTATTCAAAAATAAAAATTAATATTGGAATTAGTTATTGGCTCAATAAAGATTTAAACTATGAGTAGTGCCTGTAAAGTTGCCTATGTGTTTTATTTTTTAATTAAACTCTATTTAAACTAAGATTAATTTTTGTAAGATTTGTTTTATTTATAGAACGGATGGTTCAAAAAACAAATTTGAAACTAATCACACAATTGAAACTAATAGGTCGATTATGGATAGCAACCCAACATTAGTTGCGTTGTCAGTTGCCGACATTGTATTACGTATGGCAACTGGAAACTAAAAGTTGCCATGCTCAAGACACAAAGGATTGTAATAATATAAGAGGAGCTTTAGGTGAATGAGGAGTTTTCTTTTTAGATTTATCGCCTTGGCTGGAAAGTGGTGTATTTAGGCACATTATTAAAGAGATTGAAAATTAATTTCAACAAGAATAAAATCTGTAGAAATGAAATAATAATTTTTTTGTATTTTGTTTGTTATTTATTGAAAACTATTTGATTGTTTACATTTATTTCCAGTTGCTAGTCTCTTATCATAGCATTATCGATAACTTTATGGCAAAGAAAGTTGCCTTAAAAAATACCAATTTTTTCCCTATTGACAACGCAACTAAAGTTCGGTTGCCATCTATAATCGACTTCTAAGTTTAACTAAAGAATGCGAAATTTCTTAATCAACAATAGCGAAAGTTAGAGTGTTATCAGATAGTCACATAATTAGATTTTCGTTATTATACATAATACGTAAAGTAGTGACCGATAAGCTGTAATAACGAATAAGAACTATATGTCACTTAAGCTCACTTTAGCTAAGGTTATCTTTAACTAACACATACTTTAAAGGCAAGTTAAAACTACGACCATTAAACTAGTAAGCTGCCTTAAATATTGCTATAGTAAAAACTAAACTCAGCTTAACCTAAGATAAGTGATTTAAAAACTAAAGATTAAATGTTAAACAAGAACTATTTTTATTTGTTGTTCAGTTGCCTAAGGCTAAAATTTAGTGGATTTTTAAACTAAAAATTTTTACTAAAAATATAGTATAATTAGTTTGGACTGTTCTAAAGAATATGCTTGTGTTAAAAATAATATAAAAAGTAAAACCTGTTCGTAAAGCTGCCCTTTTATTTTTTGTTTTGTTAAACTTTATTTAATTGAAGATTAAGAGGCTGCCATTATATAATTATTTTTTTTCAGCTTTGTATTAAGATTTGATTTTGTTTACATTATTTATAATGATTTTGTTAAGATAATTTTAAACTCAGTTTAACTTAAAATTAAAAAGTTTTCTTAAAGTAATCAAATAAAAATAGGTTGATAAGATTTTTAAAATCCAATTTGGCAAATAAAATGGACGAAAATGAGTTGTTTTATATACATCATAAATTAAAAATATTAAAAAAAAATAATACATCAAATATTTGAAAAATAATAAACAATTTAAGAAATAAATTAGTGTACTTTTGAGTAGATGAGGTTTAACTTCAAATTATTAAATTAAGTGCAACATACAATGGTAGGTAGGTAGTGATCGAAAGACATATGTAGATAGAAGATATCATGCAGTAAAACTACGATCATAAAATTATTCGTCACTTAAAATGTAAGCGGCCTAAATTATGCGAAAGTTTCCCTTTGTGTGTCCATACTCTTGAAATATAATTGTGTAGTTTTCCATATTGTGTAACAATATAGCCTATGTATATGTCATATTAGGGTGGCATAACACATTGGCAATGATCGAACGAATTTTGACTTGGTATGCGATAAAAATAGCTCTATTGTGAATTTAACGCAATTGAATAATTCACAATAGTAAATATTTATCAGCTGGCACTACAAATAAATATTCACCCCTATCGCGAATAATTGTTCCCATGAAAAAACTCCCAAATTTGTCTATCGTGAATGATTCCAATAACAATTTACTTGCATTTTACGATAGAAATCATTCACTATAGAATTTTTGGGAGTTTTTTCATGGGAATAAATATTCGCGATAGGGGTGATTGTATTAAGGCCAGGCTTCACTATCCTACACAATCGTACGATATAATCAACAAAAAAAATCTGACAGATTTCGGTCCTACTTTAAAAATCGTTTAAAAATGGCGTTGTAGATGCCACACTATCATACAAGACAAGTTTTTGCAACTCTGATCGCATGGAAAAACAATATTTTATGAATTTTTTCATAAGATTATCAAATCGTACAACTTATCAAAAAGTGTGTCACACACATATGTACATTTCTAAGCCACACTATCATACTTTTTGAGCATACATGCATTTTTTGACAGATCGTACGACTGAGTATGATAGTAAATCATGGCCTTTACTAATACTTATAAAATCGAAAGCGAAGCTTGAAAATTGAATGCAACTCATAATAAGGGCCTGAATGTTACTTTTTGTTAACTTTTTTTGTGTTGTAATAAAAATATCGCCATATTTTATTTTTTTTAAATTTATTATGCCACTTTTTGAATAGTCTGGGGCAAAATTTCAATAATATTAACAATAAACAATTGAATAATGGGTCCGCTTTAAGTCTTGGGAATATCTTATGATGATGCCGGGTATCATAAGTGCCGGTTTTAATGAATTAATGTGTCATCGTGAACGTTTTAAAGGTTTTCAAATATGTAGAACTACAGTTTTTATTTATTAAACTTAAGCAGAAACTAGTCTTCACTTAATAAAGTTTCGTGTAAAAGTAAAAAATTGGCAACCAGTAATTTAAAAATTTCTTAGAGAAATGGTAAGGATTAAAGCGGCCTATTACTCGCAATAGAAATGCGCGATTTATACGATAATTTCGGCTTCGTGTAAGTCTCTTGATTTTTATTGCACAAACAGGAAATGTCAGTGGAATGACAACATTGTACAGTCTTAAAATGGTTTTACACGGCATGTGTTTGTCATATGACTTGTCAGTTTGATAACTCATATGTAATTTTATGTGTTTGTCAAAATAGACATTTTACATACGGTTTATAATTTTTGCTTTCAAACGTACATGTGTAATTACATCTGACATAACCTATAATATATAATTTTTTCGCCACACAGTTTTGTATTGCCAACCACAGCTGATGCAAATGTGCAAACGTAGTGCTTTTGCCATGCTTTTAGTTCTTTTGGTACCACAAAAAAACCTAATATAGCAAAATATCAAGTTGGCAATACAGGATGTCAGATGCTTTGTCACATCAAAATAGAACACGTTCTAAATGAAAAATGTCATACGTATTGTACACATGGAAAATACACATGTTATGTTTGAAAGGGTTTACACGACGTGTATAGAATTTACACATGGAAAAGTGACAAGTCATATGCCAAATACACGCCGTGTAAAAGGACTTTTAATGTTAACTGCTTTTTTGCTGTAATGAAAGTGGCGCCTTATATGTTTTTATTTTTTTTCAAACCTATAGTTTAGGGCAAAATGGCAACAATATTAACAATAACTATTAAATAATATTGTATATTTCAGGAAAAAACTTAGTGCTGTTTGAGTTGTAGCAAAGAGGATTTTAACTTTAGTTTGTTTGGGCAGTAATAGTTTCAGTATAAACAGATAGAAATTTCTGCATATTTATAATGATAACCACAAGCGACATAACGAAATCACCGTTATGCATATATACTCGGATATTAGAGTCGGCTTAAATAATCACAGGCAAAAGTTATTAAGCCCAGATTGTTTTCAGATACAATTTTAATTAATCCCTTAATTAATTCAATTATCTATTTAATTAAAATAGTGAAATCTGAAACTAAGTAAACCTTTAATTGGTGAAACAATATTTTTCTGTGAAAGTACTTTTAAGTTAATTTTGCAGAATGACTATGTCTAGCTAGTGGACAAGACATAACTGTAGTACAATTCAATAACTACAAACAACAAGACAATCGCAATATTAAGCAACAATTTTTGTCGTTTGCACTAGCGACTCCATGATTTATTAACTACATTTCAACGAATCGACAATTTTGTCGTTCAAACCTATTAAATAAACCTATTATGAAATCGCACTACTAGCATCATTGATATGCAAACATAATGTCAATTTAATCAATCGAATTTCGCCAAAAAGCCAAAATATGGTACTTATACCTAATATTAAACTAGAACTTTCTTAAATTATAAGTACTTGACTTAGAAATCGGAATTTTCATTAGATATCGTTAAAAAAAACTTAATACAGATTAAACTCGTCTTCAATTGTTTATACTTAAAACTAAAATTACATTTAATTTTTTCTGTGTTCTTAAAGGAATCTAGGGTGAAAGTGAAATACAACTTAATATTAAATGGCTATTATTTTCTTTAATTAAATTTAAGTATAATTATTTTTTTTTAATTATAAAGATTTTGTTACTTTGTTCTTTTAATTATAATTAATGCATAAACAGTCTTTTTTAGTTCACAATAACTTAAAAGACGGCTAAACTCTAAATAAATTTTAACTCTAAGACTTAATTATAACAAATAATATATATGTATTTATGTATATTAACACTAGTGGAAATAATAAAGAGGTTCTTAAAATTAATGATAATAGTGAAGCTAGAAAATTATTGAAATGTTTGATTGGTTTTAAATTTACTATAGAATTCTCGTTTAGTTACTATTTTAGTGTTATAACAGTTTTATTAAACAGCAATATAAACAGTTATATTTTTTTAACATAAATTTGGTTGATATGAATATGAACACATTACTAAAAATTGAATTTAGTGAATAATGAAAAAAGCACCAGAACATATTAACATATGGTCAATATAACTTAATAATATGAATCACTAATTTAAAAACAGAAGTGTAAGAAATAACCTACTTAAAAAGTTAAGTAAATGAAATTACTTCTTTCAGAAATGCTGCACTTAAAGTCCGCCTATTATAACAGTTTATAAAAAATTCTAAAATCTTTAAAAAAAAAGTTAGTTTTAAATAAATAATAATTATTTTGCGGTGTATAACCAATTTATATAACAGTTTTTAAATTGGTTTCTCCACCTAATTATTTCTTATGTGAGGTTTTCTTTGATAAAAATATATATAGTTTTGCCAGTTATAAGCCTTAAAAACATTTTAAAACAAATATTTTCTGTAACATTAGTAGTTTTAGAAACTGTTATACGTATGCCGATGTATAATATCATATCTTTAGTTGCATTTTTTTTATCTTTTTTATACCTGAAATATACTTTAAATGTGATCTTATACGGAATGTAATCTTAAACGGAAGCCTGCAACTTATTTAAAAATTTATAACAATTTCAGTCACTGTTATACACCTATAACTGATTTGTGTCTCAAATGTTTTATTAACTTAAACGATCCGTTCTAAACGTTAGATTAATAGAATTAGCGGTAATAAGTAGCTCTATTGCTAATTATTTCTCCAACTGTTATATATTCACAACTGATTTTTGTTTTCTAAATGATTTTAAAATGTTAAGCGATTTATTTTGAATAAGGGTTAGAACGGCTAGTAGCTTTTTTGCTCACTAATATCAAAACAATAATACTGTTTTTACTAACTGTTATACTAATGTTCATGGAACTTTTTTTATATTATTTATGTATAATTACAAATTCGAGACCTTTTTAAATAGATTTTAGTTAATTATAACATAAAGTTAATTACAACAGTTTTATTATCAGTTTTTTCTATTGCTATTCATTTGTATACAGTCTTTAAAAGCATTTTTTTAAGGTAATCGAAATTTATTTTTCAAGCCTATTTTATTTAAATAAAAGTTTTTAAACTGTTATACAATCTAAAATTCAGGTATACCAAATTTTGTTAAATGGTATTTTGGTAAACCAAATATTTAGAGAACATCTAAAACTGTTATAAAAGAATTATTATTGTTATAACAACTTTGACAATCGTTATACCAAAAGAGGTAAAAAGTACTTACCAATCATAATTAAACTCACTGGTAAAACTGAACCCAGTATAGTTCAATTTTAGATGAGACCTTTACGAACACCCAATTTCATAACTGTCATACATGGTAAAAAGTTTTCTACTTATCATAATTAATCTGATTGATATTAATCTTTAGTATACCAATTATAAAAAATCCCTCATTATCTAGTTTTGCTTTGTAAGTGTGCAACGATAGAGTATTTTTAGAAATATTTTACTAATTTTTTCATATAATTAAAACTTATTTTTTCTAACTCCTAAAATAGCATTTCATTAGCTTATAATATTAAGATTTTTTCCTAATTACTTTGCTTTCGCTTATAGAACTTTCATAACTGTTATATATTGCTGTCAAATAAATTGTATATATTCAATAATTTCAAAATGCAAGTTATGTATGCGTTTTATAATTAATGTCTATGCAATGTAATAATAAGTGTGTTCTGCATTTTAAAGAAAATTGTTGGTTTTTCATTTAATGAACAAACTGTTATACAGTTGATTTTATATTAAACTAATTGGTATAATTATCAAATGAACCCAAATATTCCAAAGCAGCACGATAACAAAAATGATATTGATCCTAAAATTAAACAGAAAATAAATATGTTTTTAAATAATTTATATAAAAATCTTCCATGTCTCTTACCTCTGTTTGCACCATAGCTGGCCGTTGAGCACGCAAAATTCGTACAGTTTGAAAAACATCTAAAACACCCTCATATTGCATGCGTTCCAAAACAATACTTAACGATATAAAAACACCCGTACGACCGACACCAGCACTACAGTGCACAGTGATGGGTCCATCTTGACCAAATTGTTCTTTTGTTTTATGCACCTGACCAATGAAGTCAATAAAACCCTCACCCGACTTGGGTACACCCTGTTCGGGCCAATCGATAAATTGAAATTGTCGTACGGTACGTGAAGAGCCATCACGAGCATCGGTTACCTAAAAGGCAAGTGAAAAAATATAAAATAATTTGCTTAACTGTCAGAAATAATGTAATTTATTATATTAGTGTCCTTTGTACTAGCCCTTGTCCGTTTGCCATAATTGACGGACTTGTCTTTTATCTTTTTCTTCACGGGCTTTATGAGTCTAAACTTCTATAAAGGACAATAGTGATAGAAAAACTTACCTTAAATTCACGTAGTTTATACTGTGGCATATTGTATTCAGCAATAGGATCAACAACATAATACTGATAGCGAACAGAACGTTCATGTGGCCAATATTGATAGCATTTTTCCTAAAAACATAAAAAGAACATTTAATGTTTTTCAAATACAAAATTTGAGGAATATTATAAAAAAAGTTATAAAAAAAAGATTTCTAAACTTACCCTTCCCATTTCTTTAAGTTTTGTCAACATCACCACAATGGTTGAATTATGTTCCCACAGCATTCGCCAGAAATCTTCAGCCGTATCCTGCAATGGACCTTGAGCCGCTATATATGCCGAACGATAACGATAACCCTCAATAAAACTAGCATTGATGTAGTCACTGCCTTCAACACCGTGAATAGGAGTCAAGTAAACGCGAGTCGATTCATAGGGCAAGATATGGACTAAACGATTTTTATGTTTGTTGCAGGGCAAATTAGCGGTAACAAACTTGGAAGAGTCAACCTTGACATTGGACAATTTTTTGAATTCAATTTCCATGCCTGTTATATTTTCACCTGATTCTGTGGTCAGCAACTTTTGCAAATGGGTATGAAGATTACGGGCTGGCACCTCAGTGTGACCACAAATAATTGCCTCCAATATGGCATCATGTATAAATATATATTGATCTTCCGTTTGGACCATATAGTTGCGTTGAGCTCGAAGACAAGTGACATGACCATAAATATCCACAATCTTTTCATGTTTCATTCTTTCCAACATAGAATCAATAACGATATAGCAACCAGTACGGCCCACACCGGCTGAACAATGAACCACAACTGGGCCGGAATCAGGTGGTGTAAGTGCTCTACATCTGCGCAAGAACTGTAAGAAGGGGGCAGGATGATCGGGTACACCATGATCGGGCCAGGCGGTGAATTGTAGTTGTTTAATTTCACGTCGTTCATTGAAGCCCTGACGTACTACTTGGAAGGTTCGTATACTATAGGTGGAAAGCTCTTGAGTTTCAGTTATCGTAACAAACATCTGACCATAGGTTTCCGTTCCACGTGTGGGCCAATACTGATCACATTTAATGCGAGTTCTTTCCTCCAAGCGCGTCATCATTACAATAGTAGTGGTTTTCAATTCCCAACACATTCTCCAAAAATCGGCTATAGTTTCTTGTAAAGGTCCTTGGGTGGCTACATAAGCATTATGTTTGCGATATCCATCACAGTAATTGGCATTAATATAGTCGGAACCCACTACACCGTCCACTAGCGGCAGTATAATGCGTGAATGATCATAGGCAGTTACATTGGCATAACGATTCTTAGGCTTATTATATTCATAATTGGAATTATCCCAGGTGAATTGTTGGCCGGGTTCGATGCTTTCATATTCCTGAGAAAATTTCTGATTGTCATTAGCTTTGAGACGCTCTACATGATTGGAAAACTCCGAAATGGGTATAGGTGGGTGAGAAATCATGCCAGGAGTTTGGAAGTTCAAACGTCTCATATCTACTGGATCACTGGGAGTAGGTCCAGCTCCTAAATCCGCTGCCATTAAAGGTCTAGTAACAGCGGCTTGATCAGGTGTCTTGCAGGGTTGCCTCTTACGCTTAATAATATAAATAATAATAAAGGTGGTAACAAGTATTAAAGCTGCCAATGCAGGTAGTACAACCCAAAGCATGCCTGGTTCATCTTTATTACGATTAACGGAGACTTCTGGCTCCGAAGGCCAGTTAGGATCCGGTCTATGGGGACGTTCACCAGGCGGAGCTTCACGCATGTCCAAAGATAAGAATTCCGAAAATGGCGATGAGGTATACAAATGCTTTTGAGGAGTATCTACCACAGCTCTCACAAAGATGCGATAACGCTTGTCCCGTTCTAATTTGCGGTTTGTAAAATTGTGATAATCATCGCCGGAGCCCAAGTGGAAAGTGAATGGTATAGTTCTTTGAGGAAATTTAGCTGCTATATAAGGAGCATTAGGTCTTTCGGGTTTATTACGGCCCGGCAATAAATCCTCTGTTAGAAATTGATCCGGATTCTTGTGTAAATTTGATTTATCTTCTGGCACTACCACCAAGAAATAATGGGAAATCGGACCATATTCTTCGGATGCTTGAGGCAAAATAACTAAAATCTCTTCACCATTCACTACGCCATAAAAATCAGGCTTGACCATGGGTTGAGGAGCAGCCATTTGTGTTGTCACTGTTATCTTTGTGGGCGGTCTATAAGAATAATCCGAAGGTATAGCACTGACATTGACATTATACGTGGTAAACGGGCTAAGTTCATTAATGGTATGAGACTTAACATAGGCCTTTAATATAATTTCACGTCTCTGCACAATTTGGGTTTGTGAAAAGTCCTGGGAGTCCACAAATACCTTCATAGCATCATAGGAGATTTTGTAGTTAATGGGAGTTAATCTTATGGGTGGCGACCATGACAAGGTCATAGAATGGGTTGTAACATCGTGGGCTCTTAAATTCAGTGGAACATCTTCGGGTTTAATTTTTACAGTAACCTTTTCGCTTAAACGACCCAAACCAGTCTTAAATCTAGCCGCTATAGCTACAGCATATTGGGCAAACTTTTCCAAATTCACTAAGTCAGCAGATTCTGTTAAGCCAACTGTCTTTGTTTGCCATTCATCCAAATCCTCTACCGCCGTCATAGTATAGAATATTTTATAGCCCATAAGCTTTCCTCTTGAGGGTACGGGTTCCCACCAAATTTCTGCAGTTTGCTCGGAAGTAGCTACGGCTTGTACTGACATAGGAGCGCGACCCATATCTCTTTCAGTTTCCACCAAAATTTTTTCACTAAAGGGTCCTGCTCCTTGTTTAGTATAAGCACGTACCCGAAATATGTATTCGGTATTCTCTTCTAAATTTGTAAACACTGCCTTGCGCAAAGTCATATTTCTCTCCGAGCCCAAACCGTGATCAATTTTCTTATGGAATTGTACATCAAAGCGGGTGATAATGCCATTACGATGTTCTCTGATGGGTGGTTCCCATGTTACGCAGACTACATCGGGTGTCTGAAATCTAACAGTGATATTAGAAGGTGGTCCACCTGGTACACCTTCTGGTGTTTGGAAGTTTTTCACTGTTTCCTGTCCAATACCAATGTGATTACTACCCGCTACTCTAAATTCATATTCCACACCGCGTTCTAAATCTTTGAACGGCTTCTTCGTTTCATGAGGACCCATTAACATTTCTTTAAGTGGTTGATCTTTAATGCCCCAACGTAAACGATAACCTCTTAACTCTCCATAAGTTTGTGCTGGTCTTTCCCATTCCAATTCGATAGAGACCGTAGGATCACGTTCCATTATCTTTAGACTAACAGTGGGCCTTACAGGTACACCACCCGGTGTCTTTACAATAACTGCCGGGCTACGATCACCATCACCTTTGCGCGTTAAAGCAGCTACTTGTATTGAGTATTTGGTGTCGGGTTGTAGTCCAGTTACATTACATTCCAAGGCGTCAACCACATCGTATTTAAGAGGTTCATTCAAGAAACCCTTTCCCTGAAAGCATAGAAGAGAAATGGCTATGAATAAATGAAGTACATATTGGCTAAAGAAAGTTAATAATGACGGGAGAGTTATCCTAGATATGGAAACTTTCGAAATACAATTTCTAAAGTGTTAAATGAGTAAATTAAGAAAGAAATTTCTTGCTTCGTTGCAAAAAAGAGAGTACTCAGAAGTACTTCAAACATATTTCAAATATATAATTTAAAAGTGGGCCACAAAATTCAGCTTTGCATTACATTGGAGTAATCCAAAGCTTCTCAATGAATGCTGTTATTTTATGGATCACTAACAAGCAGTTATTTTCGTGTGTTAAAGCGCGAATACTTGTGGAATTGGTTGGAAAATAAGATGGTCGAAACGACCTTAACCTATTCTCAAACATTAAATGGGTAAGAACCTCACCTTTCTTGGTATGAAAGTTGTGGTTGTGATATAATGTGTCCAGTGGGCCACTTTTGGTAAGCAGAACTGGCGCTGTGGGATGAACTAAACGTTACTGCTTTACGTAGGACCATATCGTAATCACTTTATTTTAATTTTTTCTAGGGACATAGACAGGATGAAACAAATGAAAAATTGGGAATTTATTTGGCGAGGAATAAACTTAATCCTCCGCGAGTGATAACCAAACTTTTAAAACCGTTCATTTAAAAGGTTTAAATCATCCACGTCTATGTCGTTAAATTTAGACGAAATAAAATCGGTTATAAGGAATCTGTATAGTTCGTAATTGGCCCCACCGAATCAAAAATTCGCTTTAAACAGGTAAATTCACCTGGTGAATCTCGTCCTCGTTGGCGTTATGTCGATTTTGCGTGGAAATAGACGACTTTTCGAGCACAAGGTATTCATCAACGTATTTTGTTACAAATGTTTTATAGTTTGAACGTGGCTGCTCAAACATATAACTTGGTGGTGGTGGTGATGGAATAATAAATAGCAGATTTATAAACAACATGGTCGCAGAAAGTCAATATAGACCAGACCTATTTGAAAAACCCGATAGATCTATCTAGACTTAATACATTGTTATTAAAATATTTGAAAATAATTTTTAGGATTTTATATAAATTTTAGAATTTTATCCAGAGATGGCTACCTTTATATAAAGTAAATACGTATACGCGAAGCACTACAAAAGTAAGAGTCTTCAAATTTGGTGTGGATTACTTTCAAAGCAAAGTCTAACAAAATATTGTCAGGACGCACACAACGATTGTGGGCACAGCTAGTTTGTAATAAAATTACAACGAAATTTATTTAATTTTTGGATTTCTTTTTAAATTCTTACAGCTTAAAATAGCGAAGCTACGTAACCAACTAGCCAGTATGAGAGGGTGAAATCAAAGCCACTCGAAAGCCTAAAACAAGAACGACCTGATTAACTTTAAAAAATAGTTGTTTATTACACCAGAGCCCAGAAACTATTTGAATTGTTGATTTATTAAGGAGGACAATTTGTTGCGAAAATATGGGTCACGCCCAATCATTAATACAGATGTGGTGTTTGATGATGATTCCATTGGCTGACAAGTTTTTTATAAAAAGATGAGGAGAATGAGAAAAATAATGAAGGTTAGGTAAGGTTGTACAGATCGCCCGTTTTGTGTTTACGAACCGATTTACTTGGGTCCTTGGGGTCCCTTTTGATGACCGAAATAGGGATGAGCATGAATATCCACAATAGGTCTAGTGGAAAACTATCCCAAAGACCGATGAAATGAATTTATCCTATTAAGATCGCAGCCCAATATGTATGCAAAGTCTTGCAGCCTAGGACTCTCAAGAAGCGCCGCCCTTTCAATGGCGAAGGAGGTGCCAAACCTTCTCTTCCTCCTCCTCGTCTTGACAACTTCTACAGTAGCAATTATAAGGAAGGTTTAATATCCTACCATAGACACCCATGAAAGACCTCGCGGTCTGCTCGGAACCCAGTAGTTTCGGCTAAAAGTTGTCTTTACAGCAGCTTAGCGGGACACCGACTACCCTTACCATAGAGTTAAAAGAATATTTTAGTTTTTAAATTTAGTCTCGGTTCACACACATCTACTTTTGTCGCCTAAAATCTTCTTAACTCTCTTTAAAGTTGCCTTAACGTTTACACAATGCAATTTGATTTGGCAAATTTCGTTTGCTTTTGCCTCATTAAAAATTTAATCAATAAATAATCAATTTACGAGTACTAGTAACACCATACTAATTACCACTTCTCTTTCCTCTTTTCTACAAACTCATAAATTAAATAATAAAATTTGATCTTTGTGATACTGGAACTAGGTGATTAATTTTTTAAGAAAATAAAAAATGGTTATTTTTCCGAATTCTTCGTTTGTTGAGAGGAAGATTTAAACGATCCGTCTAACTCTATGAAAGGAAAGATTTTATGAAATAAGTAAGCTGACAAAAAAACGTTTATCCAATGTTTATAAGAAAGTAAGCTATATTGGTGAAAAAGGAACAAGAATTTTTAAAAAATGTTCTATATATTTATTATCCGACTTCGAAAAAGAAGGAGGTTATCAATTCGTCTGAATGTTGCTTTTTTATGTATGTGCCCGCAGAACTCAGCCATTTCTGAATTGATTTTAATTTTTTTTTTCTTTATTTGAAAGGTTATGCTTACAGTTTGGTCTCGTCGTAAAAACAGTTCATTAAAGTTCATCAAATTAAAGGGTGCCCCCATACAACATACACATGTCTTTTAAGTGTATTAAGAAACGTAAAGGGCACCAATTTAAAACAAAGAGCACCAATTCCCAACAACAGAAAGAAATAAAATAATAAATTTGAAATTTAAAGGGTATTCCCATAGGTGATGTAATTTAACCTTAATAGGGCTATCTTTTGAACCGTTATAGACAAAACCTTTAAAATTAAACAGAATGTCGATTACTATGAACGTTATAATAAAAAGTATAAAAATATAAAATTGACACAAAAGCCGATAGCCTTAGTTGCTAGTGCTAATTTCCTTTTAATTATAATTTTAATTGTAATTAAAATAAATAAATAAAATAAAATTATAAATTAAAGGGTGTGCTCCAAAGTTCATTTAATTCGATGTATATGGACACACCTTTGAACAGTTGTACATAGACCGTTGAAATTTACTAAGAACCTGTATTGCTAATTTCGCTTTAAAAAAATTATATAATTAAAATTTGAAAATAAAAAAGGGTGTCCCAATAGTTAATGTAATTCTATGTATGTAGCCAAACTTTTGAACTGTTGTAGACAGTCAACTGAAATTAAAAGGAACCTGTATTGCAAAGTCCACTATAACAAATATACAATTTGAAATTATAAATTAAAGGGTTTCCCCATAAATGATATTATTTGACCTATATAGGGCCATCTTTTGAACCATTAAAAACAAATACTTGAAAATTAGTCAGAATGTCCACTACTTTCTCTGCTATAATAACAAGTATAAATATTTGGAATTATAAATTAAAGGGTGTCCCAATAGTTCATTAAATTTGATATATATGGCCAAACTTTTGAAGCGTTCTAGATAGACAGGTGAAATTTACAAAGAATCTCTGTGGCCAAGTCCTCTATAACAACAGGTCTTTAATTTAAAATTGTAAATTAAAGGGTGTACCAATAGGTGATTTTATTTGATCTATGTGGGTCTATATTTAAGGCCCGATATAGACAGAAGCTTGAATGGTGTCCCCATAAAAGACGGATGCTGGTGCAAATAGCTTAACTTTTGAACAGTAATAGGGAGAGGCTTGACATTCACATAGTCTTTACTTTTTCCCCCGCTAATTTTTGCGCATCTTTTATTTGATTTAATTCCAATTCTTACAGATTATTTCTTATATTTTTAGTTTACATTTTTAGTTTTGAAGTCGGTTTTTTTTTTTAAGAATTATTTTTGGTATAAAAATAAAAATATTTTTGGCTTGCTCCCATAGAGAGTAACTCCATATTGATGTCTATAAAGGAGGAATGTGAAGAACAAATCGGGGAACTGTGAAAAAGCTATTCACTTAGAACTAAAGAGATTATTTAAGTAAGACAATGTTACGGTGAACAGTATAACTATAGAATAAATTAATATTCATACTTACTTCATCTCTTACTTCCTGCACATGTATGTGATAGCCACGTATAATACCATTACGATCTTTCTCCAGCGGTGGTTTCCAGGTAACATGAATTGAAGTCGAATTTAATGGAGTAGCCTTAACTTCTTGAGGATCTCCAGGCACTAAACGACGAAAGGGAAATCATTATTATAATAGATTTACAAATAATAAAATAAACAAATTATTAAATATAAATAAGCCTTAAATTACAAAATACCTAATTAGGTTTGCAAATATACTTAACATGAGTTTGTTTAAAGTCCTTAATAATATATTAAAATATTACTGGAATTATTTAAAAGGGAAACTACGGAATATTTTAAGTATATAATGATACTTAATTTAAAATACATATAAATTAATAATTTTCATAACTTATTTATAAAATCGAAGATTCCAAATTATAAGAAAACTTTTAAATCAAACATTATCACATCACACAAAATAAAATAAAATAAAATTTGATGCAAATTTTCAATTAAATTTAAATTGTTTTTTTTCAAAATCTTTAAAGGGAGTTTTGCGAAAAAGAAAAAAGAAATCGTTTTAATGAAAATATTTCAAAAATATATAGTTTCATATTTTGCTTGTTGCTGTTTTAAATCTAAAAAAAAGCATTCAAAAATCAAGCAAAAAAAATGTGTAGTGTGCAAAAATTATTTTATGATATTCAAAAATCTTTTTTATTTTATTATGCAAAAATATATATATTCCAAATAAAATTTATAAAAATTTATTGGAGGTTTCTTTTTATATTTTTTTTTAATAAATGGGAAAAAGAGAATTTTTTTTTAATTAATTTAGTTCTATTCTTTGTTATTTAAATGTATAAAGAATTTGTTAATGAAAAAAGTTTCTCAGATTTTTCCGTAAAAATACCTAAATACGAAATATATGTTAACAAAAATAAGATACTTTGAGACAAAAAAAAAATTGTACAAATATTTATGCAAAATAAAAATAATTTTTGCTAAAAGTATTTGAAATAAAAACAAATAATTTAGCTAGAGATAAAAAAATGCATTTAGAAATCAGCAAAAATTCTTTAAATGTACATAAAGATTATGGTATAAATTAACCAAAAAACATATCTGTCAATGGCCTCAGTACTGGGAAAAATATGTACGTACGCTCAAAAATGTGTCTAGACTTGTTGTCTCTGTGGAAACAGCTTCCCGTAGCACTGGTTTAAAAAGTCTGATGTCATGATGGCAAAATTTTAAGGTACTGGAGGCCAGGCATATTAAATAAAGTGGCTTCGCTAGGTAGAGAGAAATATTAACAGGAATATGTTTAACTGTCAAACTCAAAAAAAAGAATAAATAAAGAATAAAAAATCTTGCCCTTAATATGTTCCTTTAAAAAAACCGATATCCCAAAAATCCTCTTTATCCAGTTTAAAATAAAAACATCGATTACTGGCTTCCCCATAATCCGAGAACTTTACTATACTAATATAGGGTTGATATCGAAGAAAAACACTAACTTTCTGTGCCTCTCTTGGAACCCCTTCAGCTTCCAATGAGTTGAGTCTCTAGGCTTTACTCCCTGTACACTGTACACAAAAGAAGATTTTTCACCAATTAAAGGATTGAATTAGTTGTAAATTAAAGTTCAATTAATTTTATAATTGATTCAAATAAATATTTGTTTAAAATAGAACAAACAAAAAAAAAAAAAAAACCATAATTATACAATTAATTGAATCAATTAATTATTTAATAAAATTTTAATCTGAAACGAATTAAAACCTTTAATTGGTGAAAGTATTTTTTTTTTTTGTATACGACTGTAATGATTTCCGAAGTCGCTTAGATCCCGTATGGCAGTTATCTTTATTTAACATGTGTAATCCCATTGCTCTAAGCCTAATATTAGCCACTGCTGGACATTCATGCGCTATCGTCTCAGTCTCCTCCAGACACAGTGCGCAAGTATCATCTTCGATTTTCATTTTGTTTAGATGATGCTTGAAGTATCCACGATCTGTCACTAACGCAATTATTTAGCTTTATATACTTTGATTATATCCAAGCAACTTTCTGCTGGACTTCGACCTCAGATACTATTACCTAAGGAGTGCCTTTTCATTTCTATGTCTTCGGCGAAATGAATTAAAAAACCGCAGTTCATTCATAGACTCCAGCCAGACTTTTCCACCTCTTGCGAGGTTTACTTGTCTATCGCTGTCGGATTTTCATGGTCCGGTATGATTTAATTGAAGTTGGAAGTCATACATTTTCCATTAATGAAGGAAAGATGTGCACCTAAGTATTGAAACTGAAAGTAGCTCGACTTATTTTAACCAGCCTTCTAGCAGAGACAAGATCTACCTAACAACTTGTTACCGGTTGCCACAAGGAGGAGTTATATGTCAAACTCCAGATTACCAGAACCCGGAGTTCGGTGTGATGGTCGCTTAGATTCAGACCCGTGTTTGATTTTTGCCCTATTTTGATAATTTGGCTACCTGGCGTAATGTAGTGATTATGCCAAAACGAAAAGGAGTTCAGGCTATCGGCGCTGTGTTCGTATTGAGAACAATGAACCATTTCATTGTTAGTAAATTGTGGGTCATTATTTCTAAAGAACCGATACAATCTATACTTTAAATTATTGGTGTTTAAATAGAAATGAAATATTAATCAGCAAACGCCAATCTAAGTGACCAATCTGGCAAGCCGTCTCTTACTACAATAATAACTGCGTCAATGACTACATTTCGTTATCACAGCATAACATGGATGTGTAAACAATGTGACGTGGCTTTTTCCAAAAAAAAAAAATGAAATAATTGAGACAATAAGGTGCAGACTCTCACGGACCAAATACGAAAGGAAAAATATCCTTGTAAAAGGAGGCTAACTAGCGGATAATTTTCTGCGGCATTCTTTTGGCAATGATTAAACTACTGATCAAGTAAATTGAATGTTAAGACAACAAGATATTTAAAAATAAAAATATAAAATAAATCAGAATACGCTGAAGTACTCTAGCCTGGATAACTGTGAGGATGGCTGAATAAGAAACGATGATCTTCATAGGTAGTACCTTAAAAGTCTAAGATAGAAGCTCCTGTTGTATGGAAATGACGAACAATGTCTGAGGCCTAGTAAATACTAAATTTAAATATCACACAGGAAGATTTAAGGCCACGATTTATACAAGTTTAGTGATTAGAACGAAGGTCTACAACTGCCAGTTTCTTCCATGAAATCGCTATAACGATGGTGATCAGTGAGTAGGGCAATAACAACCATTTGTGGGAAAAAACATTAAGGGACGCAGTGTGGTTGAAAAGGCACGCAAACACACTAAGTAAGGTCTGTCTTAGATTCCTTCGCTACTAAATTGTTGTTTAAAGATTGAGTTTACTAATTTTATTCTATGACTAGCTGTGCCCGCCACGTCGTGGGCGTCCTGACAATATTTTATTCGATTTTGCTTTGAAAGTATTCCACACCAATTGTAAGAATCTTACTTTTATATTGCTTCAGTTATGGTTTATGTATTTACTTTATATAAAGGTACCCGAACCTGGATAAAATAAAAAATTGTGTTGAAAATGTAACCGTGTTGAAAATATCCCAGGTTTAAACCAAAATTTTCAGTACCTTTAAACCGGAAGTTGCGTTTTTCACTGCTTTTTCTCTTGGAAATAAGATATTTTTGCGGAAAAAAAGTATCCGATATTGGAATCAGGATACTAAGTAACCTCCTCACAAAATTTTGTTAAAATCCATTCAGTAGTTTTAACGTGATCTGAACACAAACGAAAAGCAGACAGACAGGCGGATATGAGTTACTAGTTTATTATATGTATAGATTTAAAGAAAGTTATTGTTATAATATTTAAAATAAACTTTTGTAATAATCAATTTTTCGGTCAATTTATATGTGTTAAAAATTTTTGCTGGTTTTCAAAACGAAATAAATTCTGCTGATTTTTAAAATAAAAAAAAAACTTTTAACCTAAAAAATCAAATAAAAATCATGCTTTTTATAAATTTAATTTTTAATTAATTTTTTTTTATTAAAAAAAACATTTCTATTTTTTGTTTTGTGACTTTTTTTGTTTTGTTTTAAATACTCACTGTTTTTCACTACATTTAATTATATATATATTTTTTAAATGTTTATTATTTCCAAAAATTATATATATATTCAAAAAACCATTATTCATCCATGTAAAAAATTCGGTTTGGGGGTTGCGTTCAAAAATTTAGTTAAATCGCAAATATATATGTATGTATATTATTTTGAGTAATTTTTTTTTTGTTCATATAGGAATATAAAAAATTCGTTTAAAAACATCCAGTTACAAGTACATTTAAGAAAAAACATACACACACAAAAAATTCAAAAAAAGTGTGCAATTTTTCATTTTTATTTTTAACAGTGCGAGTGGCCAAAAAAGATATAAAAAAGAATAAATATTTATAGATTAAAATTTGTATTACAATGGAATATTTATGAATATACATAAATATGAATATTTTAAATATTTGGTTTAAAAAGAAAAAAAGTAGTAAAATATTAAAAAAAAGTCCCAAAAGAATGGCTGGCACACTCGCTTAAAAACATAAATAAATAAAAATTAAATTATAAAAAAAAAAAATTGGCAACTGATTTGATTTACATCTATTAGTTCTAAGTTGATGCACCAAATTTTAATGAATGTATTTTTTTTATTTTTAAAATTATACAAAGAACTTAGTTTTGAATTAGTTTGAATGATCCTTATATGTAAAAAGAAAAAATAAATAATTTAATACTTAATATTAAAATTGTGTAAATAAATATGCCTAAATGTACGCAACACTTTTTATTTTAAAATAAGTTCATTACTTTAAAATATGATTATTTAATGTAAATATAAAGTTTGGAGTTTAGTTTAAATAATCTTTATTTATTTATTTCATAGTTTTAATTTAGTTTAAATATTCTTTATTTGTAAACAAAAAAATAATACTTTATATGAAAATTATATAAATATATGCCGCAAATGTACGCAACGCTCTTTATTTTAAAATAAGTTATTTAATTTTATATATGATTTTTTAATATAAGAACATAGTTTTAATTTAGTTTAAATAAAGAAAAAAATTAATACTTAAAAATAAAATTATTTAAATATATATGCCTAAATGTATGCAACACTTAACACTTTTTATTTTAAAATAAGTTCGTTATTTTTATAAATGATTTTTTAATATAAGAACATAGTTTTAATTTAGTTTAAACAAATAAAAAAAATAATACTTAATATCTAAATTACGTTAAATATATGCCTAAATGTACGCAACACTTTTTAATTGAAAAAAGTTCGTTATATGTGATTTTTTAATCTAGATATTAAAAGAAATTATGTTTTAAGTATTGACTTGAGGCTTTTTGCCTTAAGTTGTAAAATAGTTTTTATAAATATTGAATAAATATTAACACAATTAATGTTAAAATAAACTCAATAGCTTTCTGCCTAAAGTTATGCATCATTTTTTTTGTAAACCTTACATAACTTTGTATAAACGAATGCCTCAGTTTAAATTAGTCTTGAAATAGGAATCTTAAAATATGTACTTTTAAATAAGTTTAAGTTATGCATATCCCTAAAAGTATGCAAAACTTATTTATGTTAATTAATTATTTTTATTTGTGGTACTTTATATTATTATATTTATGTATTTTATAATATATTTGTATGATACGTACGGAATAATAAATTAATAATAGATTTTGCATTAAAACCTCGCTTTATCTAAAGTATAACCACTAAGTTGATTATAACGGCTAAAAATATGCATTTTTAAGTGGCTCTTCGCTTATGCAATATTTTTTGGTATTAAGTTAATTGGATTTGTTGTGCCAGTAAATTTAAAACTGTTGTTATATCTTAATGTGAAGACCGTCGTCAGTGGCTGTTTGTTTGTTTGTTTCGGTTGGTGATCACTTTGGATGTTAGGACATCAATATCAAGTCACGTGTTAGATATTATTGGAGAGTTAGTATTAAGTGTTTTAGTATAAATTGTGGTAAGTTCAGGTAATAGATGTCCTGATCAAATAAAAAAACCTTCATTAACCATGCCAAACAAACAGCCAGTGATGTCGATCTTCACTGGAAGGTATGACCGCAATATTTTTTACTTAAACTCTTGCTTATTAAATAAAGTTTTAATTATTGTGGCATTAAAATGTTAAGGTTGAATAAACAATATAATTTCTTACAATCAATGCCAAACAGTCCGTCTGACCAATAATAAAACTTCCATTTTAACTTTACTAATATATCGATACAATATGAGGAAACTTTCTTAAAAAATCCTAAAACTTCCATTTAAAGTTACAAAACATCTACAATTTAAATATAAGGTGTAGGAAACGTAAGAGCCTAAAGTTATGCATATCCTTTTTTTAATATATTTAACCATATAGTTTTATTTATTAACTAGATGTGCCCGCAAGGTCGTGGGGCGTCGTGACAATATTTTGTTCTGTTTTGCTTTGAAAGTATTCCACACCAATTGAAAGACTCTTACTCTTATAATGCTTCAGTTATGGTTTATGTTTTAAATTTATATAAAGGTACCTATCCCTCGATAAAATTCTAAAATTTATAAAAAATTTTAAAATTTATAAAAAATTCTAAAATTTATATAAAATTCTAAAATTCTAAAAATTATTGTAAAGCTCTGTAAGAGGTGTTTAAAATCTTTTAACAAAAATGTAATTCCACAAAGTAAAAATACAAATTTTAATCAACTGGCGCCATCTGTTGCGTAATAGTTTCTTAAATAACCTACTTTCAAAAATAAAAAGGTGTGTGGTGAAAATATAACCGTGTTGAAAAAATCGTGTTGAAAAAATCCCAGTTTTAAACCGAAATATTTAGCATCTTTAATCCGGAAATTGCGTTTTCCACTGCTTTTTCTCCATTATCTCTTGGAAATAAGATATTTTTGAGGAAAAAAAGTATCCTATATTTGTACCAGGATACTAGGGTACGTACTCACAAAATTTTGTTAAAATCCATCCAATAGTTTTTACGTGATGCGAACACAAACAATGAAGGATATACAGACAGAGAGACAGACGGAAATGATTTACTATTTTGTTATATGTATAGATTATTCATTTAAATATATTTATATATATAACTAAATATATTTAATTTATATTATTTGATTTAAGTCTAAAAATTGTTTTTTATTTCAGTTTTTGTGTCGACTTAGATAACTGATTTGTATGGCTAAAGATATGCATTCTTATTTAATGGCCCTGATTTATGCAATAACTTTTATTGCAAATTTTTACACATTAAAGAATTTTTTTATTACCATGCCTAATACCCGTTTTTTATCAGTTTCTGATTAATAATTATTTTACAAAATTCGTATTGCTTCAAAACCAGTTTGATGTCAAAAAAATAAAAGAAAATTTTAACTAGACGATACTTCGAACTATAAATATATATTACTGTCAAAATTCATAGCTTTGCAAAAATATTAAATATTATAATTAAAAGGATTAAAATATAAAGCCTTATAATATGCACCATTTTTTTTACAATATCATATATTTTTACGTTTTCTTCGTTATCATCACTCTGTGTCTACCATTCTTAATTCAAACTTTATTTTGCAATTAATTTACGACAAAAATAACCCATAACCTTCTCCCTCTCATACATAATAAATTATATAAAATAACAATTTCAATAAAAGAATTTTTAATTATGCGCACATAATGAAAAACCTTATCCTTCATATTTTCTTCAATTTAATTACATTCATTCACTCATCTTTTGACATTAACTTAAAATATTCTTAATTATATTTTTTACACATACACATACACACAAAACTTAAAATACATAAATAATAAACAGCAAAAAAAAAAAAAAGAAAAAAAAAACAAGTTATAAACTTTATACATATTTAATTATATATTTTTTTAATATAAAAAGAGAGTTTTTGTATGAATGTCTGCCTAGTTGCATGTGTAATGAATAGTCCTTGCACATACAATTACACCTTGTGAGCACAAAAGTTTTTTATGCCTTGTCTTCCTATTTTTTGTTTTTCTTTTGTAAAAGAAAAATCCATTTTTTTAGTTTGATAATATCTTTTATTTTAACAGTAACTTTTTTCTATGGCTGTGTATGTGTGTGTTGTTTGGTTTGTTTTATTTCTTTCTTTTATAAAAAGAGTACAAAAAATTTAATGAGCAGAAAGTCACCAAATAATTTTTTGTGTGTCAATTTATGTAATAATTTGGAGAGCAGGTGAAAAAACCAAACATGACAAAATTATAATGCAAAAGTAGTGATGAAAAGAATATATTTTCATATGTAAATATAGAAATATGTTGTCACACTGAGAGAAAATTTTTTAATAAATTCAACTTTTATGTAGCAAAAATTTATATTTAGTAAGTATTTGTCTAAAATACTTTAAGAATTTATAAAAATTGTTATTATTTTTTTTAACAATTAGTTAATTAATTTTTTTGAATTTTTTATTAAAAAAGTTAGTAAAAGTATTTCATATATAATGATGGATAGGTTTTGTAAATAAAAGTGATTTGTTCTCTGAATGGTACATTAAAAAAATAAATTGTGACAATAAAAATTATTGCAAATAATTGTTAATTTTAGAGAAAAAAATCCATTTTTTTGGTGAAAAAAGTGATTTATTTTCATTAAAAGTGCACCTTGTTTGAAAATTAAATTTTCTTCAAACAAATTTACTTTTATAAAAAGAATTTTTGTTAAAAAGTGCAGTTTTGTAAAAATTTTTATCAAAAAAAGGAGATTTGTGTGTAGAAAGTTACTTTTTGTAAAAAAATAATTTTTTTTTAAAAAAGTATTTTTTTTGGCGAAAAAGGAAATTTTTTGACAAAATTTTTTTTCTTTTTTTAAAAGTGCATTTTAAGAAAATATCTAATTTTTTTATTTTAAAATTAAATTTTGTAAATAAAATTAATTTTTGAAGAAAGCGAACCGCACTTTTTGTGAAAAAAATTATTTTTTTTGGTGATAGAAGTTTTGGGAAAAATGCATTTCTGCGAAAAAAAGTGATAAAGTGCCTAAGGTGCTTAATAAGGACAAAAAAAATATAATTTTGTAAACAAAATTGACTTTTGGTAATAAAAAACACTCTTTGTGAACTTTGTGAAAACGCCGATTTTTTGGTGAAAAATGTATTTAAAAAAAATAACTTTTTTGTAAAAAAGGTATCTTTTTGAGAAAAGAGAGACTTTTTGTAAAAAATGTGATTTTGTTTGCGAAAAAGCGATTTTTTTTGTGAAAAAGCAATTTTTTATATAACCTAGCGATTTTTTTTGATGAAAACCTGGTTTTTTTTTTAAAGCAATTTTTTGTGAAAAGTGTCTTTTTAAATAAGTATTTTTTTTGTAAAAAGATGTTTTTTCTGAGCAAAGTATTTTTTTCCGTAATAAGTGAATTATTGTGAACAATTGATTTTGCAAAATATATTGTTGTTTTCTGTGAAAAAGGAATTTTTTGAATAAAACTGGGATTTTTCTTAAAAACGGCATTTTAATAAAAAAAAGTGGTTTTGTTTTGTGAAAAATTTCGTTTTTTTTGTGAAAAAGCGTTTTTTGACAAACTAGTGTTTTTTTTGGAAAACAATTTTTTTGTGAAAAAATTTTAATTTTATATGAAAAAGGGATTTTTTAAAAGTAATTCTTTTCTTGCAACAATAGTAATTTTTCTATAAAATCGTTTTTTTTTTGATAAAATTAACATTTTGCATATAACTGATTTTTCTTCTTAGAAAAGTTTATTTTTTGAAAAAAAAAAATAAAATCTGATTGTTTGAAATAGAGATAATTTTTGGGAAAATGTGGAGTTTTTGTGAAAAAAGTGAATTTTTTGCGAAAATTTATTTTTTTTGCAAATAAAGTGTTTGTATGTATTGTAAAATGACCTGGTAAGCTTTTAATAATCATTTCGCATATAGGACAATTTAGCTCACCAGAAAAATTTTACCCATATTTTAGGTAGTCTATATTCAACCTTTTTTATGAATAGTGACTTTGAGAAAAAAGTGATTAGTTTGTGGAAAATTAAAGTTTTGTGATTTTTGTTTAATATTCTCTTTTTTTTAAACGTGGTTTTTGTAATAAAAGTCAATTTTGCAGCTATTGAAAAGTATTGCAAAAATTTTTTGTAAAAACACTGAGAGAAAATTTTTTAATAAATTCAACTTTTATGTAGCAAAAATTTATATTTAGTAAGTATTTGTCTAAAATACTTTAAGAATTTATAAAAATTGTTATTATTTTTTTTAACAATTAGTTAATTAATTTTTTTGAATTTTTTATTAAAAAAGTTAGTAAAAGTATTTCATATATAATGATGGATAGGTTTTTGTAAATAAAAGTGATTTGTTCTCTGAATGGTACATTAAAAAAATAAATTGTGACAATAAAAATTATTGCAAATAATTGTTAATTTTAGAGAAAAAAATCCATTTTTTTGGTGAAAAAAGTGATTTATTTTCATTAAAAGTGCACCTTGTTTGAAAATTAAATTTTCTTCAAACAAATTTACTTTTATAAAAAGAATTTTTGTTAAAAAGTGCAGTTTTGTAAAAATTTTTATCAAAAAAAGGAGATTTGTGTGTAGAAAGTTACTTTTTGTAAAAAAATAATTTTTTTTTAAAAAAGTATTTTTTTTGGCGAAAAAGGAAATTTTTTGACAAAATTTTTTTTCTTTTTTTAAAAGTGCATTTTAAGAAAATATCTAATTTTTTTATTTTAAAATTAAATTTTGTAAATAAAATTAATTTTTGAAGAAAGCGAACCGCACTTTTTGTGAAAAAAATTATTTTTTTTGGTGATAGAAGTTTTGGGAAAAATGCATTTCTGCGAAAAAAAGTGATAAAGTGCCTAAGGTGCTTAATAAGGACAAAAAAAATATAATTTTGTAAACAAAATTGACTTTTGGTAATAAAAAACACTCTTTGTGAACTTTGTGAAAACGCCGATTTTTTGGTGAAAAATGTATTTAAAAAAAATAACTTTTTTGTAAAAAAGGTATCTTTTTGAGAAAAGAGAGACTTTTTGTAAAAAATGTGATTTTGTTTGCGAAAAAGCGATTTTTTTTGTGAAAAAGCAATTTTTTATATAACCTAGCGATTTTTTTTGATGAAAACCTGGTTTTTTTTTTAAAGCAATTTTTTGTGAAAAGTGTCTTTTTAAATAAGTATTTTTTTTGTAAAAAGATGTTTTTTCTGAGCAAAGTATTTTTTTCCGTAATAAGTGAATTATTGTGAACAATTGATTTTGCAAAATATATTGTTGTTTTCTGTGAAAAAGGAATTTTTTGAATAAAACTGGGATTTTTCTTAAAAACGGCATTTTAATAAAAAAAAGTGGTTTTGTTTTGTGAAAAATTTCGTTTTTTTTGTGAAAAAGCGTTTTTTGACAAACTAGTGTTTTTTTTGGAAAACAATTTTTTTGTGAAAAAATTTTAATTTTATATGAAAAAGGGATTTTTTAAAAGTAATTCTTTTCTTGCAACAATAGTAATTTTTCTATAAAATCGTTTTTTTTTTGATAAAATTAACATTTTGCATATAACTGATTTTTCTTCTTAGAAAAGTTTATTTTTTGAAAAAAAAAAATAAAATCTGATTGTTTGAAATAGAGATAATTTTTGGGAAAATGTGGAGTTTTTGTGAAAAAAGTGAATTTTTTGCGAAAATTTATTTTTTTTGCAAATAAAGTGTTTGTATGTATTGTAAAATGACCTGGTAAGCTTTTAATAATCATTTCGCATATAGGACAATTTAGCTCACCAGAAAAATTTTACCCATATTTTAGGTAGTCTATATTCAACCTTTTTTATGAATAGTGACTTTGAGAAAAAAGTGATTAGTTTGTGGAAAATTAAAGTTTTGTGATTTTTGTTTAATATTCTCTTTTTTTTAAACGTGGTTTTTGTAATAAAAGTCAATTTTGCAGCTATTGAAAAGTATTGCAAAAATTTTTTGTAAAAATATTGTTTTTCATAAAAATGTTATTTTAAAACTAAAACCTTTTAAAGCTTAAATAGCATTTCTTTTTTTTTTTATAAATTGCGTTAAATGAAAATCAAAATGTTATTTTTGAACCTATACAATTTTTAAAAATATTTTTTCAGTGTATTTGCTTGCAAAACATTTCTTTTGTTTCTTTACAAATTCAACCCTCAGTTCAAAACCTGTTAGTATTATAATATTCGATACGTTTTTATGACGGAAAAATTGATGTAAAAAATGTCATCAGTGAAAGAAATGTCACACCATGCATAGAGACTAACCGACACATACGAGGACGGAACTGAAATTTCCTAATTAATAAATTTAAATCATGTTTTTAAGCTTTACGTCTTTTTTTTATAAAAATTTTTAAATTTATTTTTATAAAAAGAGCCTTTTTTAATAATTAGAAAAATTACAGTAATTATCTAATTAATAATTATTAAGATAGCCGGATTATAAAAAGAGGCAGATGTAAGTATTCGCAGCGTTATTAAATTAAAAAAATAAAACGTAACCTGACCCTTGAGTTAGAAATTCAAAAGGGGTCGGAGAAGCTGTAAAAACGTGCAGCTTCACGTTTTGCATTGTTTTCGTGACTCCTACTATGTCTACCATCCCATTATTTTATAACCACCATATTATAACTAAAAAGTTGTGAAAAGAACCACAGGTAAGATTAGTGCTGCCTATGCTCTCAGAGATTCAAAACTACGACCTTTGAATTTTGTAATTAAATATCCAAAAGGCAAAGGCAACTGTGTAAGTATCTGAAGTTTAGCTACGAGCATCATAGAAATATCTCATGTTATGAATGTATGAAATTTTACGCCGCCGATATTATAAAGGTTAGTGTTTTAAAAATTTTGACGATTTTTGTGCATAATTTGACGATTTGCTGCCACTTTAATCTGGCAACTGTACACATGAATTTATAATCTCCCCTATTCTATTTGGCGTCGACGACACAGTACGACAACCTTTTGTGTCGACGGGCTTAAATTGATATTCCTTTTGTCGACATCAACATTTATCCACTGTTTATTTTTATTTGGTATATTGTAAGACAATGTGCCATTGAAATTATGATGTGTCGACGACGATTATGTCGGCTTGGTTTTTATAAACGATTTGAAAAAAAAAAACTATAAAACTAAAAACTAAAAAAAAGAGAAAAATAAAATATCAATTTCAAACCAATTCGGAAAATTAGTGGAAGAAATGAAAACAAATCCTTTTCATGCAAGATGCTTCGAAAGAAGATGTTTCCCTTAGTAATTTTAAACAGTTGTGGGATGGTTTTGCTGTTGCATTAAATGAACTTGGCCCTTCAAGAAGATCGCAGAATGGGTGGCAAAATGTGTGGATGTGAAGCTGAGGCGAAGGCCACTGCGGAATCAACTAATAAACAATTTATATTTAGCACCCTGGAAGAGGCTGTAGAAAATCTGATACCATTTGCTGTATGTATGTACATATATCAGACTTCTAATTAATCATCTTGGAGTGACGAGATTTTTTGCATTCTTCCTCATTTGAATCCGAATCGGATACGAAATTTTTTTTTATTTATAATTTTGTTTTAAAAATTTTCAATAAATATTGTATACAAAACAAAATAATATATATGTGTATTTTATGTGACTTAAATTGTCGATAACCCGTCGACGTCATCACAATACTGTTACGAAATACCAAATTATGATCGAATTGATGACGACGTCGATATAAAATGATGTCAACACAAACGTGACGTCGTGCTTATATTATTAAAAGCATACTTTAAGGGTTAAATACACCTTGTTTAAGAAAACACTTGTCCGTAATCATTGTGAACCGAATTATGTCAAAATGGGACTCATAAAATTAGAGGTCCGCTCCATTAACTTCATTCCCGGTAAGTGCTGTGCTGTCGTGCCTTACATGAAAAATTGTTCACAAATTTATCTAAATAAAATCTGATATGGTTACTTTCCTTAAGAGCTTAAAACGGTTAAAGTCAAGTCTCAAGAGATATCTTTTTTTACATTGAAGAAAAAATTATTACTTAAAAGAGGGAAGGGTTTTGTGGTAGGAATAATAAAATTTTCAGGGTTACCTAACGATTATAATTTTAAGTTATATTGTTTAGGTGGCTTTGACGTCGAAGCATGTTATGGCTTGGCTTCTCAGCCGCTACACGAAATAAATTTGTAGAACTTTTTTTTTATAAAGGGAAGTAACACTTAGGTAATTAATGCCTATATTAACTGTGTTACTTCCTTTGAGAAAGGATAGTAGTAGATAAAACAGATGGTTAGTGTGATAGTAAAGCTTCGCTTATGGCAACACTGCGATTGCACGTTGTGATTATTTTTAGAACAGTGTTGCAAGCGCCTCTGGTGTTATTTAGGCAAATTAGTTTAGTCCAATTTATAATTATTTTACTTCGCCGGCGCGCATTGGGTTGAAATTGCTAAAAACAGCTCTTATTTCAGGCGTTAGAGATAGCACTTATTTTTTCGTTTCGTAGTATTAAGTGGGTCATTACTACTTAAAAAAATTAATTTTTGAAAAAAAAAAAATAAAAATTTAAACGCCAGGGGTGTTCGTTTTTCAGCTCGTATGAATATTTAAATTGCTTTGGAAGGTACATTTTTAAAGATAAATGAATGAAATTTGGGAAATTTGATTTTTTTTAGATTAGCAACTCAACATACAAAAATTCAACGAAATCGGTAAATGATTTCGTATAGCCCCCATAAAAAATTTTCCCGGAAATAGGCCATACTAATCTTTATTTATTAAAAAGTTTTTATTAATATAAATTTACATTTTATGTTTAATACTATTAGTCTTCATATTCGCTGTCACAAAAATAAATATCGGAATTAGTTTCTTCAGAAATTTCAGGTAATAATAGAAAGTCCAATACCTGCTGTGGTAACACGCTAATTTTCTTTTTGTAACGCTTCTCATATTACTAATAATAGGATCAGAGCTTATTAAAAATCTATTAAAAATATCTTCATTTGACTTTTCACGACTACATTTCTGTGAAAAATGTTCTCTGTATGATTTAAAATCTTTATTACGAGCTTCGTGTGCTTACTCCGATAACTGGCCAATAGGTAACATTGCATAACCTGCGGACCATGTATTAAAAATTTATGTAAAACTACATGTATAAAAAACACACGTACATACATACATGATTAATGCAGTGAGTACGTTGCTGAGCATACACGAATTTTTCTTTGATGTTGAAATAGAAAACAATTTTTTTCCTTCTTATCGGAAAAAACCTGTAAGCTTAAATGCAACCCAAATACTATACAACCCAAATGCATACAGCTCTGAACATTCTTTTAATGTCAGAGTATAACACTTTTTATACTCACTTCCTTTTTGTAACTTTACTTAAGAACATGCTTAATAAATCGAACTGAATTGTATCATTGAATTGCAAATTAAGCCGTGTCTTACTTATTCTCGTGATTGGGGTTTCACGTATATTTCTACTACGTACTTCATTGGATTTGAACAAATCTTTCCAACAAAACCCGCAAAATGCTTATATATGATTTGTAAGTAGACATATCATAGGAAACTTTTTTACTCAAGCTTTCCCAAACCGGATTTGAATTTCTACTCGAAAGTGAAAAATGATTGGACTTACCTAACGTTACTTTATCGTAGCAAATGAATATTTTTGAGAATTTTCCTTTTCGATTTTGTTACAATGTTTTTGAGAGTGACGTAAAAGTGCAATACAACCTGTTTGAACCAGATTGGATTACCTTTTTACGTTTCATTGCAAAAAAAAAACAATTTGTATATGTTACATTGCGTTAAAGTTACATTTGGCTAACCTTGCCATTAGTCAATTTTGTTTTGCTAATAGCAGAACCAATTATATGTACATATGTATACCGATTTACTTTACTTTAATTTACCTTTATTTTTTTTTAAGATGTTCAATGAGCTAAAAAAGACCGAGTTAAAAATTAAAATTCTTTGCCTGAGTTTTTTTTTGGGTTTAATTGAGACAGACTTCGTACATTTGTTTTTAACTCACGGGGTATAAAATCTATTAAATTTCCATAGATAGAAACATTCATATACGAATATTTCAAAGTGTGTATTTTTTTTACATAATTTTGCAAACATTGACATTCGTTTGATGTTTTAACATTCACAAAGCGACAATAGCGGAGTTCTAAAAAGGCGTTAGAGATCTGATAATAATTTCGCCAGAAGTTGTGGAGGATTTACATCAAAATTAAATAGTTTTTTTTTAATAACTTTTCTCTATAGTAAAACATTTTGTTTGCAGAACATACAACAGTTCCTTCTTTGCCTGCCTCTCTGCTGCATTGGTCTGTTCGTTTTGTACATGTGTCAGTATTTAACATTGTCTATTGTACGGTTGACTTGTACAATTGACATGCAGTTTTTGTAAAAACTGATTATCATCAACTTTTTTTCCTGTCAAAGCACATCATTAAATCTCATATACTTTTATAATCGTATTATACATACTCGTATCTTGTACATACTCGTATCTTGTGTTTTATAATATTTTCAATCAAAACTATTTTATTCATTCAATTAATATTATATCAAAATAGGAATTAAAAATCTAATTGAATTTGTTGAAAATGTGTATTACAAATGAAAGAGTGGACGTTGGAAAAAAAACTATTATATATTTATTTGTTTATTTAAATTATTTTATTCGACTATTGGGGAAATTATGGTGTGTTTTTGGTTAAAAACTCGTAATAAAAATGATTAATTGCGCCATTTAGCTTTCGATTGGATTTTTATATAGAAAAAAACTTATGTTTTACACTGGCATTGTGTCAAACTAACAGCTCTTTAAATAAAAATCAATTTTTAGATTTTTTTTGGTATTTGTGTTATTTTATAATTAATTCAATACTAAATGTTTTTTAAAAGTCTTTCGATAATTAAGCTATTTAAATATAAAATAACACAGGGTAACACTGATTTTGCGGGACAGTAATTATAGGTCAATATTTATTCATAACGCACAAAAAATTATAAACAGCCACGACTCAAAATACACAAATGTTCAGGAGAGTCAAAAACAGAGACCACCACGCAAACCCCTGAGTCTCTGTAAGCACACACATAATCTCAACGAAACTCTCTCAAAGAGAACAAAACATATACAAATTTTCAATCAGTGGGATGTCAACTTTCAACGAGGTAGGTTTTTGTGGCCCTAAATATTTAGTAACAAATTTAGAAGTTTATAAATGCAACTAATTTTATTTCTTTTTATTATAGCATTTATTATTATTAAACTATAAAAAAATAATTTGTTGAAATTAGCGAGAAAAATGTATTTTTATTTTGAAAATATTATATTTTAAACATCAATTCATTCTCTCCTTTACGTATATATACATACATACATACATACATATATACATTTAGTTGTTAAAATATTTACTTATTCAGTTACACATAATTTTATTTATATTTATATTCAATCTGTCGCACATTTATCTATATAAAAAACTTAAATATCGTTCGTTGGTAATTACATCACATAAGAACGGCTGCACCGATTTAAAAAATTTAAAGAAAGAAAAATTGACCACGCCCACTTGTACGCCTACTTTTTAAGTAGTTAGAGAACTTTAATAGGTAGGTCATTGAAACTTTGCACCAGTAACCCTATTATTAATATACATAGTTTAGCGAAACAGGCTGGATTGGAATAGTGGGCGTGGTAACTCCCATACAAAGTGAACAATTATTGTCGTCCACCTGGAGATCTGCAATATGTAGAGTCTTAAAACTTTGCAGAAGTAACCATCATACTAATTTGCATTGTCTGACAAAAAACGGACTGGTTTGGGACAGTTGGCGTGGTATATCCCATACAATGTGAAAAATTGTTATCGTGTACCTGGAGAATCACAACAGGTAGAGTCTTCAAAAATTTGCTCAACTAATCCTTAGAGTAACGTGCATAGCCGAGCAAAATACGGACTGGATTAGGATAGTGGGCGTGGTACCTCCCATACAAAATAAAAAAATTATGATCGTGTACCTAGAGACCTACAATATGTAGAGTCTTGAATATTTTCACAAGTAACCCTCATACTAATGTGCCTAATCTAGCAAAATAAATTAAGATAGTGGGAGTAGTACCTCCCATACAAAGTAAAAAATTATCGAGTTAATACGCAGAGTCTAGCAAAAAACAGATTGAATGTGAACAGTGGGCGTCGTAACTTGAATATACTCTAAAAGATTTTTGACGTGCGCATAGCATGCGTTTTCGAGTTAAAGGTTCGCTATTCTTTTCTTCCAAGGGCTTATTTTATATTTTGTGGATAGGTGTAGCGAAGCGCACAGGGGACAGCTAGTTCTGTCATACAATTAAATTAGAAAATTTTAGAAAGAAATTAAATAGAAAATTTGAAGACTTCATTAAAACTCTGATTAACAGTGTGTTTCTATTATGTAAACAAAAGTATAGACTACTACTGAGGAACCAATGTATTAAGTTTTATCGATTAAGAGAAAGTCGTAGAAATTTCCAGCACTAGTGATAAGTGACCATCCAGTTCATTACAAAAGCTCAGTTTGGGCCTTACAAAAGCTCCAATCGTACAGCGAATTTGGACGAGATATCATCTTTACTAATGTGGCGAACTTTTATTAGCGGGGCTATGTCATCAAAAACCTGCCGCAATTGGAATCAGAAGAACCGAAATTCTCAAGAAGCCACTACAAACTATTCCATGTAGTGACTTACTAAAGGAAACACAATGCTAAAGTGGTATTTCTTGAAATCATCTAGTCAGGTCTCCAAGATCGTGCTTTTTATAGTTTTGAATTTTTTTTTAGTGTAAAGTCACTGGTTTATGTGAACAATTTAGCAAATTTATACGAAGTGTAAAACAACATTATATGAATCAATGCTGAAATATGGCCTCTATTGATTAAAAAAGTGGACGAAAATTGGATTTTAAGAAATGCTCTACACCACATTCAAACTATTGTATAATGACATAAAGCTTTCTTCTAATAAATAGCTAAGCTCTTATTTGAATACTAGCTGTGCCCGCCACGTCGTGGGCGTCCAGACAATATTTTACTCGATTTTGCTTTGAAAGTATGCCACACCAATTGTAAGAATCTTATTTGCTTACTTCAGTTATGGTTTATGTATTTCTTTATAAAAAGATACCCATCCTTGGGTAAAATTTTAAAATTTATAAAAAATTCTAAAATTCTTAAAATTATTGTAAAGCTCTGTAAAAGGCGTTTAAAATATTTTAATAACAATGCAATTTCACAAAGTAAAAATACAAATTGTATTCAACTGGCGCCATCTGTTGCGTAATAGTAAAATAAAAATAAATAAAAAAGTGTGTTGAAAATGTAACCGTGTTGAAGAATACAGTGTTGAAAATATCCCAGTTTGCGGAAATTGCATTTTTCACAGCTTTTTCTTCTTTTTCTATTGGAAATAAGATATTTTTGCGGAAAGAGTATCCTATATTGGGATTATAATACTGGGGTACCTCCTCATAAAATTTTGTTAAAATCCATCCAGTAGTTTTTACGTGATGCGAACACAAACGAAAAGCAGACAGACAGACGGATATGAGTTACTATTGTATTATATGTATAGATATTATAACGAGTGATTTTTTAAGAGCTTGAGAACTTTTTTTTAAAAAAAAACGCATAAAATTTGCAAAATCTCATCGGTTCTTTATTTGAAACGTTAGATTGGTCCATGACATTTACTTTTTGAAGATAATTTCATTTAAATGTTGACCGCGGCTGCGTCTTAGGTGGTCCATTCGGAAAGTCCAATTTTGGGCAACTTTTTCGAGCATTTCGGCCGGAATAGCCCGAATTTCTTCGGAAATGTTGTCTTCCAAAGCTGGAATAGTTGCTGGCTTATTTCTGTAGACTTTAGACTTGACGTAGCCCCACAAAAAATAGTCTAAAGGCGTCAAATCGCATGATCTTGGTGGCCAACTTACCGGTCCATTTCTTGAGATGAATTGTTCTCCGAAGTTTTCCCTCAAAATGGCCATAGAATCGCGAGCTGTGTGGCATGTAGCGCCATCTTGTTGAAACCACATGTCAACCAAGTTCAGTTGTTCCATTTTTGGCAACAAAAAGTTTGTTAGCATCGAACGATAGCGATCGCCATTCACCGTAACGTTGCGTCCAACAGCATCTTTGAAAAAATACGGTCCAATGATTCCACCAGCGTACAAACCACACCACACAGTGCATTTTTCGGGATGCATGGGCAGTTCTTGAACGGCTTCTGGTTGCTCTTCACTCCAAATGCGGCAATTTTGCTTATTTACGTAGCCATTCAACCAGAAATGAGCCTCATGATTTTGGTAATAAAATTCAATGATTTGCAAGCGTTGCTCGTTAGTAAGTCTATTCATGATGAAATGTCAAAGCATACTGAGCATCTTTCTCTTTGGCACCATGTCTGAAATCTCACGTGATCTGTCAAATACTAATGCATGAAAATCCTAACCTCAAAAAAATCACCCATTATTTTAGATTAAAGCTTTACAAGATGATAAAACAATCATTTATTTATTCCTTTCTTTTAAACTAGCAAAACATCAATTTTGTCATGTTTTATTTCTTTGTACAACTTTCTGCTCTCTTCCACCTTCGACATCTGATGCAAAATAACTTCAACGTAAATTTACTCTTCCTGCAATTGTAGAATTTCATCACTAAAATACTTAAAAAAAAAAACTTTTCATTACAATAAAAATAGTAATTATAAGAAGTGGCGTTTCATATATGAATAAATTTTTGTAAACGAAAAACCCTCACACACTTACTAATTTTTAAGTCACACACTTGCATTTTAGGTTTAATTTTTATTGTTGTTTTCAAGTATATAATGGGCATGAGGTGAAAAGAATTGCATGCACACAAAGAAAATGTACACAGTAAATAACAATTAAGAAAACAAGAAAAAAATAAAAACGCTAAAGTGCACTTAACATTGTGTGTTTTGTTGCAACAGCAGCAAGATCTAGAGCTAAGGTTTGTGCTTTTGTTTATTTGGTTTAAAATAAAGAAAAATGTAAAAGAGGAAGGAGAAAAACTGAAGAGCATAATTTTAGGCGAAGGCCAGACATGTACAATATATGTACGTACATAAAACCACCATTTCTTTTAAAATACTGAAATTATGTAAAGTTAAGGAAACATTAAGATTCTTAACTGTAGAAAGCTTTACAATGAATTTCTAAGAATTCTGTGGCATTAAGGAATAAGTGCTTAAGTCGACTTAAGCAAAATTTAAGTTATTGGCACCTTTGGAATCTCCGTACTCCGAAGTACCCATGTGCAAAGTTTCAATTATTTTGTACCATTTTTGAGGAAGTTATAGCGAAATTTAATTCAGCTTATCTTTTTTCAATGTCTAAACTCATTGGGAAAAAAGCTTAAGAAACTACAAGCTATTTTTCCAAATCAAAAAATCTTTTTTTCACAACTTATTAATTGCAACGCCTGCGTACTTTTCGTAGATCTAAAATAATTTCCAAAACATACGTCTGACTCCCATGTGTGAAGTTTAAACATCAGCTTTTTTTTAAAAAAAATAATTTTTAAATTTAAAATTGCTTTCTTACAAAACTTAAAAATCAGACTTAAGCACTTTTTCCTTTTTGCCACAGAATTTATGCGTTTAAATTGCACATAAATCCAGAAAATAATTTCGCAGAGTTGAGAAGGTTTAAGTATGAATTATAAAATGATGTTGAAAAGAGTATGAAATTAAAACAGCTAAATGAAATGATTTTGAACTTTAAAGCTCTAAAAAGCTTTACGTTAAATTTCACATAAATCTAGAAAATAATTGTTCACAAGGATTAAGTATGAATTATAAAATTATGTAGGAAAAGTTATGAAATTTAATTAGCTAAATGACATGATTTTAAAATTAAATTAAATTTTTAAAAGGTTGAAAAAGAGTTAAAATTATATAATTATATATATTTTATATCATTAAAGTTTTCAGCAGTCTTATTTATATTTTCAAAATTTTTTTGTAAATTTATTACTTTACTATATTAAATTATAGTTTTTAAGCTTGATTTAATGTAAAAAAAAAATTCGTTAATAGCTTTTCAAACTTTTGAATTTTGTAATAACTTATGGCTTGGCAAACTTCAAGTGAAATATTTAAGTGCTTAAAAAAGCCTTTAAAAAAAATTTAATAAATGTTTAGTTTTTAAAAAAAGCTTATAAGCAAATATTCAAACGATTAAAAAATTATTAAAATATTAAATCATAGAATCGCTAAATCCTGTAAAATGTGAAGTTAATTTAAAAAAAAATAGTTTAGAGTAAAGGATTTATTTTTTTAAATCTTGACTAAAGTTTAAGACCCATTTATAAGTAAAACAATTATGCAAATAATGATAGAAAGTAATTAACATCCTGTTTTTGGGTTAAGTATGCTTGGTTAAGTATGCTACATCTTGAACATAAGCTTTAAAATTTTTAATAACAATTTTTTTTTGCAGTCTTAAAAGAGCTTCTAAGAACTCATTGGATTATTTTTAAAAAGCTGTTCGGGTACACTTTTTTTCCCTAAAACCTGTAAAAAGCTCAAATTTTTTTAATCACTAAAAGTTCTCTTAAACATAAAAGCTTTTTTTTTAACTTTAAATAATTATAAAACATATGTTTTAAAAAAAGCTAAGGTATAAAGCTATTAAAAGTTTACAAATGTTTTTAAAATATTTAAAAAGCTTACTAAAAGCTTTTTTAGTAAGATTTTTAATATTTATTAGAGTCGTATTAAACATTTTTTAAAAGGTTTTTTGGTAAAAAATTTGCTCTAAAAGTTCATGAAATTTTTAAATTAATGATATCATACAAATAAAAGCAAATTTTTAGTTTTTATAAAAAATGGGTTTATGAAATATTAAGACTTAAAGCTTGAAAAAGCTTGCAAAGTATTTATCATAATTATTGATATCTAATGGCAGTTTGTAACAAGCTTTTAGGTCCTTTATTTCTTACTTTTAAACATCGCGCCGCATTTCAAGATCTAATAACTTATAAAAAGCTTATTTAAAATATATTTAAAGATTTAGGAATATATATCTATAAAAACTATTATTATTATGAAAAAATTTTCCATACAAAATTTTGAACAGAAATCTAAGAAAATTAAATTTATCGCATCTAGTAAATCAGGATTTATTAAAAAGGAGCCATAAAAATATTTTTTTTTTCGGATTTAAGAGTTAATGTAATATGAAAGTTAATAAACAATTTGAGTTTTTAAAGAATTTTAGTTGTGTGTAAAAAGTCTTTTATAAACATTTTAGTATGAGCTTTTTTATAAAGCTTTTATAGTTTTACACAAGCTTATAAAAATCAAGTTTCTGAGTTTTTTTTCAAAGATATTTTAAAGTTATATTTTGAGCTTTAAAAGCTTTTTTAAACTTAAAAAATGTTTAAATCTTTTAAAATATTTTTCAACAAGCTCTTTAAAGATTTGAAAAGTGTTTAACACAAGCTAAGCAATATTGGTTTTGAAATCTTATCAAACTAAAAGCTATATTACATTACTATCAACTTATTCCCTTTACCTGAGGTGGTATTTACGTGTGTAATTTCTACATTTTATTTTCGAGCCCCCATAGCGGTGTCCGTCTGTCTGTCTACCCGTCTGTGTTCGGGTTAAAATCATCTTTAAAAAAGGCTCAAGAATAGATACAAACAATTTAAGCCCACCAATCTGCCGGAAGTTGCGGGCAAAAAAGCACTGCTACCTACATTTTCAGGTCTTTTTATTCGATAATGATAATTTTAACGGTTTTCGTTTGCTTTCTTATGTCACTAAATATTAGATGGCGACGAATAGATCGCATACAGATCTGGGGACGGGCGATTTTGTATTTGTTTTTTGTTGATAGGGGTTTTCTGCTTTAATTTGTATTAAATGACTTTATAGAAATCAGTAAACATAGTGGTGACCAGTACACCCACAGGGTGGATAATGGGAACCAGAAGCGGTCAATGGACTTCTTGGGGCGGAGGTTTTTTAATAAAGGTTTTTTTTCCGTCTGACGGTTTTAGTACCAATAATACCATATTATAGTAGTACGAAAATAATAGATTCGTTTTCTTGTAGTTTTTATGCCTTTTTTGCTCAAAAGATTATTTTTTAAGACCAATGAGACTCAGCAGCGCCAAACGGATAACAAGGATTAGTGAGGGTGTGTCAATATAGGGATCGCTTTTTTAAAGTTTTATTTCTATGGCCCAATAAATGTAGGGTAGTCGTATAAGGGGGAGGGTGCGGTAAAACGGTGAAAAGCATTTAGAACTTGGCACTGCCGAATATAGCAATTCTACATTTTTTAGATATTTGATTTATTAGCTTATTAAATTTATTAGAAACACATTTCTGTGTGTTTCTTATTTTAACTATTTCGTAGGCTTTTGTGTTACAATAAAATTTATATATTTTAATATTGCAAATAACTTAACCCTAAGTTATTTGCAATTTAAGCTTTATAAGGTGGTTACATGTATTAAGTTTTCAAACTTATTTATATTTATTCATATTTTTTTTTTTGTTCAAACACTGCAAATTTTTTGTTAAAAAAACATATTTAAACATAAAACATATTAAAGTGTGTACTACATCTCATTTTGCGCACTTTACCTACAAAGATTATATTTCGCAAATCATCGTGCAGATAGGAAATTATACATACAAAAAAATATATATGTATTCATTTTCACAACACAAATTCAAATAATAACTGTTTCTTCCATCTGTGAAGAGTATTTTAATGCTTGGTATCTCCATAAGAAAGCCTAAATGTATGCCTTAAGTTTGTTTTGTACTGTTTGTTTTATTATATGTAGACAGTCGTTCTTTTTTTTAAGTGCAATTCATAAACATAATTATTGTGATGAAGTGTTTCTAAATAAAGTAAAAAGGGCAAATTGCTAGAAAAAAAGTATGTGAAACGGAGTCTATAAAAATTTTATTTATTTTAATAGCGCATGAAAATAATAAAGTAACTTAGTTTTTATTCTGTTTATCTATACATATAATAAAATAGTAACTCATATCCGTCTGTCTGTCTGCTTTTGTTTACGTTCACATCACGTAAAAACTACTAAATGGATTTTAACAAAATTTTGTAAGGAGATACCTAAGTATCCTGGTTCCAATATAGAATCCTTTTTTTCCGCAAAAATTTCTTAGAAAATGGAGAAAAAGCAGCGAAAGTACGCAGTTGAACTAACCGGATATGAATACTTTACTTTTTATAAAGTAAAAAAAATACATAAACTGTTACGTAGCATATCTTAAGGCGGAAATTAAAAACGCCGGTATTACCACATATCACTTAATCGCCGGCGATGTAAAATAATTATTAATTAGCTATGCTAGCTTCAAACTAATTCGCCTAAAGAATACCAGAAGCGCTTGTGAAACTTTACTATCGCACTAACCATCTGTCTTATCTACTACTATACCGTTCTAAAGGAAGTTACACAGTTAATGTAGGCATTAATTGCCTGAGTCTTACTTCTCTTAAGAAAAAAACTAAAATCGTAAAGGTTTTCGGTGTGGATTGCTTTTAAAGCAAAATCGAACAAAATATTGAAGGACGCTGACGTAGTGGCGGGCACAGCTAGTCAAAAATATAGCTATAATGTTGAATAGCAAGCAGAATTACCCAAATACACGTGTACATAGGTATGTATGTGGAGTTCCATAAAAAACTTTAAATTTCGGCATCAAATGGCTCTAATCATAAAATAGATTTTTGTCAATTTTGAGGTCGTTCTATTGCTACTTTGATATTCTTTGTTAAGCAGATTTTTAAAAATATCGCTTCGCCGCCCCCAGTCAGAATCGTATCTAGCTGACAAACAAAAAAATTTCATGATTAAAAAAAGTCCCGAAAAAATTTTATATATTTTATATAACTTTTAAAAAAAGGAAAAATACTAGTTACCATAACTTGCCTTTAATGCGCTATATTTAAAGGTTATTTTTAGCTGACTTATAATCGAATATAATATCGAAAAACTATATATCGCTTCGATAAAATCCCAACTTTAGCTATTGGTAAGTTATAATAAAGGGCCTTAAGAAGTTATTTCATAATGAAACATTTTTATTGGGATTTTATTCATTTGGGAAATATTTCGCAATAAATATTTGCACAGAGTGCAGGAACTGAAGGGGTGTCCACCATTTGCTTAAGGAGCAAGCACTCTGCACACCTCACCGATCACATAAATAGCCTTGGAACAATCTGTGGAGTGGCGATCCTCACTGAATCTGCTATTTTATCAATTTTGCCAAAGCATTACACAATATCCACCACAAGGAAATTAAGGACACACTATGATGCAAGGGAACTCAACCTAAACCTTATCAAAGCTCTGTGCGGCAATTCAACAAGACGAGTACTGTATGAAGGCAAGTCAGGCAACGTTACTAGTGTGAGCACTCGGCCAGGATACTATCTTCGATGTTATTTAATGGACTCAATTCAGAGTCAATCAATCCTCATTACCAAAGTCATCAAATGAGGTACGAATTGTCGTTTGAATGATCTTGACTACGCTGATGATATTTGTCTGCTAGCACATAAAATACGTCAGTTAACATTCAATATTGACCTTTACATTAACGAAGGTTCTGAGTATCAATACCACAAATCTCTGCAGATTGCACTCGAAAATATTTTTAGTTTTTCAGCTTAGAGCTACCAATTAATGGTTTTAATTAATTTCAAATACAAAAGTCAAAAATCTCCAATTAAAAAATAATTGAATTAATTAAAAATTTGATTAAAGTTATATCTCAAACTGATTAATGAGCAAATTTTGCAATGTATAAGCAAATTTTCTATAAATTCTTTTTAATGCAATGAAGTGGCAACATCATAGCGTTATTAAGCAAATAGCGTCGTTAATCAGGAATTGCAATGAAAGAATATATGAAACACCAATTCGTATAGAAATTGCAAAGAGGAAATGGAAACTGGGTTGGCCATATTTTGAGAAAACCCCATGATGATATATGAAAGATGACAATTGGATTCCTCACAATGATGACAAACTGGTTTCCTCACAAAGATGACAAACTGGATTTCTCACAGCCACAGAAGACCTGATTACACCACCAGCAGCAGAAATAATTGGTTTGAAATAAAACTAATGGCACAGTACTGATGATTTATGGAAGAATTTCGTTAGGACCCTTTGGTCCAACTACTACTAACTATTTTAAAACTTGGTAAACTACAACTTGCTATCTGAATATTTATTATGTTGGATTTTTTAAACAATTCTTTACAAAATCTTATATATCGTTACCTTAATAACCTTTAGAATTCCGAATGACTGCAATGACATACAAGCAGAAATATCTGCTAGTAAAAAGGCGACTAACGGGCTAAAGTACCACAGGATATTTGACAGAGATATCTGGATTTTTACTGATAGTAGAGCCGCCTTCATGTCCCTTATAGATGTGTATAGCACATCAAATTTTGCCGGACATCCTTAAATGCGATGGCTGAAAATTCGACAGTCACCCTTAAATGGGTGAGGGGACATGGGACTAATCGAGGCAACTGTGCTGCTGATGAACTAGCCAAGAAGGTAACACTATTGCACGATGCCATAGACGTCTATTGTGGCATTCCCCTCTCGGTCTGTTTACACCGCATTAACTTTGCCCTTCACGATATAGCTCAGGTCAGATGGTCCTATGAGTCGACTTGCTCGATTGCAAGGACTATCTGGCCCTCGCTGGACCAAAAGAAAACGGTCTCGCTTAATAGCAATAGTCACTGGTCATTGCTTATTTGGAACCCATGCATCAGGATGGGTATCCCTTATAATGACTTCTGGAGAAGTTGCCAGGATGAAGAAGAGGAGGAAACGGTTGAACACCTTCTCTGTCATTGCCCTGCATTAGAACACTGTCGCCTACAACACTTGGAACGACGATGTTTTGAAAGCCTTTCTTGTGTTTCATCTCTGGAACCAATCAGGATTAATTCCTTTTTAAGGAACTGTGGTTGGTTTTCTAACCCTCTTCCAACTGGAGTGACATAGTTGCTCATCAATGTATGTCACGTGCAATAGAGCCTTCACAGCTAACATAGCTAATACTTTCCCCGTCTATGACCGTCTACCACTTCTGTCACTAAGTTTCTTCCTCAGTCTATAATGACCCTAATCTTTGCTCTCTATCTTTTCTTTCTATCCCTCCTCTTATCTGCAGGTATCACAAAGGGACCAACATAATGGACCCAAGTGAGCTATTTTTCTTCCACTTCTCTTTTTTTCTGTTTGATTTCTTCTCCTCCTCTATAAGCTGCCTGCTTAATCTAACCTACCTTAATATAGAAAGGCCTTAACTCGTTTTCTTTTTAAATCGAGTTTGTTGCGTATTTGGCTATGTGTTTAATATGTAATAAAAAATATAAAAAAATTTTTTGTATAATTTAATAAAAAATTGCGTTAAAAAATAAATCGCGACTACAAAACTATAATTTTTATTAAGTTTTTTCCTTCTTCTGTAAAGTAGGAAAAACGTTAGTTAGGGCTTTTCTATATTAAGGTATCCATATACTTACGTCTATAAATTAAGCTCACGACAACAAATGAGATCAAATTATGTCTTAACGAATAACAAGTATAAAATGTGAATTTTTTGTATTTATTTAATAAAATGTAGGAATAACTAACTTCATCATTTTGACGTAGACCGTATGCAAATTAAAAAAAAGTACATCAAATAAATCTTTTTAAGTATCATTTAAATTATGCACTGTGCTAACTGACGTCTATGTGCACGGTTGACACTTTGTTTAAAGTAGATCTTTTTAAAAAATCTCTTTATTATTTTAGTCAAGTTGTGTAATATTATTTTTTTTTTGCATTGAAATATCTCGTTGTATAAGAAGAGGGATTATTGAAAGGACTGTTCTGACTTTAATGGTAAAAAATGGTAACAAAAAATTATATCTGCATTGAGTTGAGTTTTCTTTTATAATAATATTTATATTTAAGTTCATTTTTCTAAAACAACACATAAACTATGTTAAATGCGTAAATAATAATTTTTTAATATTTTTTCTATTCAAACAATTCTTACACACTTTGTAGAAGGACCTGTGTTAGTTAAGCTTGTGTGCGCACGTCTAGTACCATCATCATAATAGACTTATCTTATCATCATCTTAATAAACAAGTCTTTTTTTTTTTTGTTTAAGCATAAAATGACATATTGCTTTCAATAGCAATTAAACTTAATTTACACTTACACATTTAAAACTATATTTTTGCACACACACACACACTAGTGCGCTACGTGTTGCTTTAACATTGCACTGCAACATGGCACAGTTGCATTAATCTTTTTGTGTAAAATCTAAATATTCAAATACTCTATTTAACGATTATTATAATCTTTAATGAGATTAGATTAAAATAAAAGGAAAAAAAGGCTTGTCAAGCAATAGAAACATATTTTTATTTGCAATGTCTTTACAGCTTTTAAGCTTTTGCAATATTAAAAATTAAGAAAGAAAAATTATTTTTAGAAAATGTAGGGTCAGAATTAATATATTATGTATGCAAATATTTTTAATTACACTGGCCAACAAATTAGGCAAAAAATTTTGACTGTGGAAACGAAGCATGTTTTTTAGCTAATCTGGGTGCGCTGAATTCGAATCTGGCAACAAAGTTGGGCCTTCACGTCCAGTTCGTTTTTTACCGCATGCTGGCAATACTGTAAAATAGTTAATACTGACACTACAATTTCACAGTTATTAATATGACAAAAGCCTGCATTCGTTATTGTAGAACAAGATTAAAGTTAGTACCTGCATACTCGGCCTAACCTCACGACGGTCTTACCATCGAGTGAAACTTAGGCGTAGACTAGCGCCCCTATTGTGTAGTATAACAACACTTTGCGATTGCCACCAATCGCTTTTGTGTGTGATACAGTCACAATGAGTAGCAATTTATATAATATGGCAAGCCTTTCCAAGGCAAGCCTAGATCCACATTATAACCTCTTGCTTAGGGGTTTGGAGACTATCCAAACTTCGTCTGTTGAGAGTGCAACAGCACACTTGATCGACCTTGCACCTTACCTACTTAATCGATCTTAAACCACAACCACCACGTGTACCCCCGAAGGGGACCTCACCAATAACCGGTCAAATGACGTTCTTCTTCCTTCCTCGCTGCACATAAAATTGGGCATTTTTAAGAACTTTGTCAAGGATCTGGACAAAGATGGTGCAGCATTTAAATATTTGTTAAAAGTTTTTCCTAAAATTTTATATGCTAAAATCAAAGAAGGGAGATTTGTTGGCCCTCAGATCAGGAAGCTTATGAATGATCATAATTTTTCGCAATGTTTATCGGAGAAAGAATATGCAGCCTATGGGAGTCTTTTAAGTGCATCGTGAAAAGTTTTCTTGGAAACAATAAGAGTGAAAAAACTGCAGACAAATTGTTGCTGAATTATTGAAAAATTATCATGAACTGGGTGCACGAATGTCACTCAAAATACATTTTCTCCATTTTTTCCCACAAAACCTAGGTGCTGTTAGCGATGAACAAGGGGAGCGCGCCCATCAAGATTTAATGAAAATTTAAAGAAACTATCAAGGATTTTGGGATGAAAGTATGCTGGGAGACTATTGCTTGACTCTAATACGTAGAACTAAACCAACGAAATACAAACGACAATCATATAACGCTATTCACTTTTGAAAGCTCATTGATTTTTAAATAAAATAATAATTTGTTATGGAAAAATCCAACAAACGCTTTTAACCTGACGTGATATAGAAAAACCATTAACAGATTCGAATTCAGCGCACCAAATTACACTAGGAACGGTATTTGGTTGCTCGAGTCAAAAACCTTGTTGGCTAGTGTCATATTTAATGCGGAGGAAATTAAATAAATTCGTGATTTTTTGGATAAAGTTTTTTTTCTACATAAAAGCGTTTTAATTTTCAACATATTCTTCTTCAACCTATATCTAATGTAAGTAGACATACCCTTGTGGTTTAATTTTTATCTCTTTTTTAAGATCGATCACGTTTAAATATTAAAATCCCTTTTTTATTTTTATAACTAGCTACACCCGGTGCACTTAGCTGCCCCCATCCTAAAAAATAAAATGAACTCTGTCAAAGCTTGAACTAGAAAACGCACGTCTTTCTCAGCTAATGTTAAATTTAAAAAGTGTCTTTATTGCAGTTGTCTGGATATAGATTAATTACTTTGTATGGAGGATACCTGGCCCTCCCGTCTCATTCACCAAACTTTAACAAACAATTTATCGTAATTTTAGAAGTACAAAATTTCAACACTCTATCTATTATAGTTCGATAGGTTTACGACAGTAATTTTTGACTTTGCATGCGAGGTACGACGGCCATTATTCCAAACCAGCTAGTTTTTTGTTCGACGTAGCTTAGAGGCATATTATTTCAAAAACTTACCTATTATATTTAGTATGAGAGTTAAAATGAAAGGCTTCCAATCATGTAAATTTTTTGTGCGGCAATGCACAAAAAATTTACCTGTTCTAGTTCTCTAATTACCGCCTAATGATTTTTCTTTGTGTGGAATTTACTGTCATAAAATATATCAGTTAACATTCAATGTTGACCTTCACATTAACGAAGGTTCTTAGTATCAATACCACAAATCTCTGCAGATTGCACTCGAAAATATTTTTAGTTTTTCAGCTTAGAGCTACCAATTTATGGTTTTAATTAATTTCAGGTACAAAAGTCAAAAATCTCCAATTAAAAAATAAATGAATCAATTAAAAATTTGATTAAAGTTATATCTCCATCTGATTAATGAGCAAATTTTGCAATGTATGAGCAAATTTTCTATAAATTCTTTTTAATGCAATGAAGTGGCAACATCATAGCGTTATTAAGCAAATAGCGTCGTTAATCAGGAATTTATTAAACAATTTATTAATCGTTGCTTACAATGAAAGAATATATGAAATACCAATCCGTATAGATATTGCAAAGAGGAAATGGAAACTGGGTTGGCCATATTTTAAGAAAACCCATCATAGGGGGTTCCTCACAGCCACAGAGGACCTGATAGCACCAGCAGCAGGAATAATTGGTTTGAAATAAAACTAATGGCACAGTACTGATGATTTATGGAAGAATTTCGTTAGGACCCTTTGGTCCAACTACTACTAACTATTTTAAGACTTGGTAAACTACAACTTGCTATCTGAATATTTATTATGTTGAATTTTTTGCACAATTCGGAAATAAAGTTGGATAATGCAACATTGCAATGGGTCCCATAGCATAGTCCAAACACAGAAAAAATTCTGGCTAAGAAATTTAAAACAAGCCTGGATTAATTTTAGTATTTTTAGGAAATAAAAGAACTAGAAAGAATAATAGATCAACTGTTTTGATAAACAAAACGCTTTTTTGCAAAAAAAAAGATATTATAATCTTTTTTCAAAAAGGTATGCAATTGTCCTCATAGCATGTACTTACACTTTGAAGCCCACGCCCATTTTTCCAATCCCGCTTATTCTGCTAACCTATGCTCATTAATATAAGCATTACTTTTGCAAAATTTCAAGACTCTACCTATTGTAGTTCTCTAGATACACGATAATAATTTTTCACTTTGTATGGAAGGTCCCACGCCCACTTTTCCAATAAATCCGTGCTTTTTCTAGATTATTCACATTAATAACGGGGTTACTTGTACATAATTTTAAGATTCTACCTGTTAAAGTTTTCTATGCACACCCTAATAATTGTTTATGAATTTTAGATATATCAAAGCAGTGTGCGTAAAATGGGTGTGGTAAATTTTTCATTGCGTAAGAACTTAAATTGGATTAGATAAATTAAAAATGTGGGCGCGGTCAATTTTTCTTTCCGTAAACACCTAAGTTGGGTTATGATAAGGATTTAAAAAAGAAATTAGCCAAATCGGTGTAGCCGTTCTTAAGTGATGCGATTATCAACGAGCGATATTTGATTTCATTTACATATGTATATAGATTTAAAGAAATTAATTTTTCGATAAAATTACTTTTTTTCAAGATTGATACTTTATGAAAAATTTGACCTTTTTTATGATTTCAAAAGAACACAAAAGCAACCTGATTTTACATTTATGCTTATGTGACGTATAAAATAATATATTTATTCACATACAAATTTTAATTCAAAATAAAATTCTTGCTTTCAATAAAAAAAGATATTTACAAATAATTCTTGCAAAAAAAAACCGACTACAAAACTACAAAATATGTGCATCAATTCTAAACTAAAAATTTAAAAGAAAGTAATCTGTAAGACATAGCACTCAAATCAAATACTTTTATACTTGTTGCTCTAACGGACATAGTAATATACGTTCTGTACATTCAAATGTCTATCCATAACGGTTCAGCTGATAAAGCCATATACGACAAATTACGTCAGATATGAGGACACCCTTTATTTTTTTACACTTATTATTACTGACACAGTAACGGTTCCAAGTATATGGTAATATAGGTGAAACAATGTCACCTAGGGGACACCCTTTATTGTACAATTTTAAAGTAAACACTTATTTTAAAGGAGAGATTCTTTTTAAATTTCAAATGTCTGTCTAAAACGGTTCAAAAGTTTGGCCATATGCATCAATTTACATCAACTATTGAGACACCCTTTACAATTTTAAATATTTATAAATGTCATTATACGGGACATAGTAGTGGTGATTTTGTCTAATTTTCAAGTGTTTGTCTATAACGGTTCAAAAGATCGGGCTAGATAGGTAAAATTATATCAATTATGGGGACACCCTTTAGTTTCCAAATGTAAATTATATACTTGATGTTATAAAGGACTTAGATAACAGGTTCTTTGTAAATTTCAATCGTCTCTCTGTTACGGTTCAAAAGTTTTGCAATATACATCAAATTACATAAACTATAGGGACACCCTTTAACTTCTAATTATAAATATTTAATTTCTGATTATAAATATTGGACATTTTGACCAATATTCAAGTGATTGTCTACAATGGTTCATATGGTTCATATATTTAAATTGACGTCACATATGGGGACACCCTTTAATTTTTAAGTTTATTTTTTAATTAATTTCTGTTATTGGCAGCTATAGTGCAGTTTTTTAAAATTTTAAAATGGTGCCCTTTACGGTTCATAATACACGTAAACAACACGTATGTTGTATGGAGACACCCTTTAATTTTCAAAATTCTGAACTTCTTTTAAAATGGGACCAATATGTAAGCATTTCCTTTCTAATAAAGAAAAAATTTTTAAAATCGGTTCAGAAATGACTAAGTTCTGCGGGCACAAACATAAAAAAAGCAACATTCAGACGAATAGATAACCTCCGTCGGTTAAAAAGGGCAATATCTCTTAATAAAAGTTGAGTGTAAAAAATGTTTCATATTTACCTGGTTTTGGTGCGACATATTTAGAAAAGAACATGATGTTTATTTACACTCTGATATTTTTTGTAGAAAAGAACACGAAAATTTAATAAGTGTAAAATATATGGAACATTTTTGTCAGCAAAGAAAACGCCATTAGTTTAGATTTCTTTCATTTATTTTTTTTTTTCAATTTAGAAACAGAATATAGTCGCAAGGGGATAAATCTGAAGATTGCGCTGAATAAGGTAGGTTTTTTGTAGCCTAATGCATGATTGATATTGTTTAATTTTTTTAAGTGAAGTAACACTCAGGCAATGTCGACAAATTAATTGCGTTACCCTAAGAAAAATGTTTGCACCAATTAAAGATTTTAATTGGTTTTAAATTAAATTTCAATTAATTTTTTAATTGATTCAATTATACATATATTTGTACATATGTGACCCGGCCTCAAAAAAAATGTTTTCCACTTTTTGTTGTTGTTGTTGCATTGTTTTTTAAGTCATAAGCGGCCTTTTCATGGACCGGGTCACATATACATATATTTGTATAAAATAAAACAAAAAAATCCCAATTAAAAAAATAATTGAATCAATTAATTATTTAATTAAATTTCAATCTGAAACCAATTAAAACCTTAGTTTGGGGAAATAGATAGAGCAGACCAAAGCATACCTATATCAAGTACATTCGTAAGCTTAGGTGAAATTTGTCGTTTCGTTTTCTTTTGTTTCTGCGTGTCACAATTTATGTACATTTTTTATGGCGCCATTGAATTTAAAAAAAAAGAAAATTGAAAAAAATTTCAAATATATATTTTTTCACTCTTTTCTTTCATCAGGGATGGTAAACGAAATTTAGAAATTTTGCTCTTCTGATTTAAGTTGCACCAAACAAACTTCTTATTAATTCAGATTAATCTATACATAAGCAGATCATTGTTTTACAATTTTTTTGGTTTTATTTAGCAGAATTTATATTAGTTTTTTTTTATCACAAAAAAGAGCTATTGTACCCTATTTGCCATCTCTGAGTTGCTTTTGACAACTAGCAATATTTTTACACAAACAAAATGCCTGTTTTTGTTCTAATGTTGGACTTGTTGTAGACTTGCATGTAATGGATATAAATATACTTTGAAGCAGAGGTATAAGGAAAGTCTCTTTTTTGCTAACAACTCTGTAATTAATAACTATGTTTATTTTTAGAATAGTGTTGCAGCGTCTCTGGAGTTAAGTGTGCAAATAAATTTGAAGCTCTCATAGCCCTTATTAATTATTTAAATTCTTCCGACGAATTACTGCAATCTTCTTTTACAACACGATTAAAGTAAATTACTGTAAATGTAAAAGAACAACTTTGTAACGTTGTATGATCGTCTGTAGTAGCAGTCGGTTTCGCAAACAAAGAAGAAGATCGATCGATATTCACACTTCAGCTATGCCAACTATCAAGTTAAGTATTAAGTCTCCACCTAAGGTAGAACTTTAAGTAACATTTTAATCAGGTATGTTCTGTAATCCGAAACCGATTGAAATTGAATCCGAATGTAATTTTAAATTGTCATAACTTTTAAATCTTACAAAATTTTGATATTACTTTTTATACATTTGATTAAAGTCCATTCACATAACTTCCTTGATTGCTAATGTTTTAAAATAATAGGCGCAACTAAGTTATATTTTTCTTTAAAAATTTATTCGATTTCAATTTCACTCGGTTTCGGATTACAGAACTTACCCGACTATATCCCCTTTTAAATCCTTGTTAAATCATATAAAGAAAAATTAATTTTTTATAGTATTTTTTTAAAGCTTGGATTTCACAATTTATAATTAAAAATGTTTATATTAAATTATAAGATTCCTAATAATTTTTTTATAAAACAATTTTATCAAAGCTTTTATAAGTTTTTAAACTTTTCATTATTTAAGAAGCTTACCAAAGCTTTTATTAAACAATAAACTTAAGCAGCATGGCCACACATCAAACTGCTGCTTCAAACTCTCTCTTTTGTGATTGTGTTAGTAAAAAAATACTCACACGTATAGGTGAGAGTGAGTTTAAAGAAAATCTAAATACTTTTGAATTAAACTACCGTCGCCGTAGAAATTTGAAGCCAGTTTGATGTGTGTGCGCGTAATTACTTCAAATTTAATTTTTACATCATTTTTGAAGCGGCAACATCTACTACTTTTTCGACGCGGTATAATCAAAATGGAGGAGAAAAATTTTATTTTAGAGTTAATTGAAGTTCATATCGATTTTCCTGCTTTATGGCAAGTAAAAAGTGAAGAATACAGTAATGGAACTGAAAAATCATTTATTTTGCTCATTTTTTAACAAAAAAATAAAAAAATTTTAAAAGATTTTGCGTTTAAAAATTGTACGTGTTTCCCTTTGCAAATCAACTTTATAATGAAGTTTGATGGAATGAGTTAAAATGAAATATTACCAATACATATACAAATTTGAAGCATCAGTTTGATGTGTGGCCATGCTGCTTTAATTGCTGTTTCAAGCTAAAAAGCTTAAGTTAAACTTTTATTTTATTATATTTAATCGATTTGTTCTTATTACATTCAAAAATAGTTCGGTTAATTATCTAAACTATATTAAAAAGTTTGATTTTTTGCAAAGATCTCTCTGTAAACTTCTAAAGGTTTAAGAACGTCAGATTATATTTAAGTTAAAAATATTTCATAACTATTAATTGGATTTGAAAGATTTTAGCAAACTAAAGTTAGATTAAACAATAAAAGATTCTTATTCATTAATTTATTTTTTATTAAAGCTTTAACAAGTTTGTAAACTTTACATTATTTAAGTAGCTTAGCAAAGCTTTAAGCAAACCATAAGCTAAACTGCCGCTTTAAGCTATAAAGCTTAAGTTAAACTTTTATTTTTTTATATTTGATCAATTTGTTCTCATTGATTCAAATAAAATTGCTGTTAATTATTAAAGCTTTATTAAAAAGTTTTACTTTTGCAAACCTTTCACTGTAATCTTCTGAGGGTCTAGATTATATTTAATTTTAAAATATTAAGGATTAATAAACACATATTACATACATATTCCCTTTGTGAAGTTTGTATATTTTATGAAACTAAACACTTACAAGCTTTAAGTTTCGATTAAAAAAACTTTAATTTAACATTTACTACACTGGTTTCTTGTGCAATTTACACACACACACATACAGATGTACATATGTTGTGTGAATGTATTATTTTAATTGTGCTGTAAATCATATTAAGTGCGAGCGTACATTTAAAAGTGTAAAGAAACATTTATAAGAGAGCGGTAGGTAGGTGTTAATGTGTTGAACTTAAAAACTAACATACTCCGTAAGATGCTTAAGATATTTTATATACACATAGAAAGTGCTTAAGTGCTTTTGGGTGTATGTGTGTAATTTTGTGAGCTACTTATAAATAGGAGCTTAAGGATTTAATTGTGCTTTAAGTTTAAGATGCTTACATTAACTAAATAAAGGTATAGGTGAAATTGTGAAATATATTTATTTTTTTAGATTTTATACATAAACTTAAGAGAATTTATGCTGTATAAAAATTTATAGTGAAATTATTTAAAATGTTTGATAAATAAAAATTAAATTTTTTATAATAAAAGTTTTAATATTTTAATTGTAAAATTAACCAAAAAACGGCAAACTTTGTGTATTAATTTTTTTTAATATATTTAGTAAATTACAAAAAAACATTATAATAAAAATATTGGCTTCTTTGTTGGGGTAACAAAAATGATGTTCTGTTGTAGAAAAACTTTTATAAGCAAAAATCAAAAAACAATTTTATATGTTTTCATTAACAAAAAGTTTTAATTGGTTGTTATTTATGTTTTCTACTTTTTTTTGTTAGGAAAATTTATTCAAGCAGAAAGTGATTGTTAAATTTGTTTTGCATGTTTAATTAAATAAATATATAATAAAAATGCCATTAGAATCATTATGTTGAAAACTATTCGAAAAAAATTGTATTCTTTTATTATTACAGATTACAGCCCTTTTATATTAGACTTTTTCATTCTGGTAATTAAAAAAAGAAAATAAAACCAAAAAACAATATCTACACTTTTACACTCCAAATAAAAATAGTGAAATCACAATTTTTCTGAAGTGTAGTTTTTTGTGTTATTTTTATTTTTTTAGGATTTTAGGTTTTACTTCATATAAAAATTAACTTTTTTATTGATCTTTACACAAACAAAACTATAACAGGACTATTTCTGTACATGAAATATTTTTTGAAAATTTTGTTACTGATGCAGGTAGTAATCGAAGTTGAACACAAAACAACAATTTTTAGATTTTTTGTCCGTCTGTCTGTTTGTGTTCGCATCATGTAAATACTACTAGAAGAATTTTAATAAAATTTTGTAAGGCGGTACCTTAGTAACTCGGTTCAAATATAGTATACTTTTTTCCGTCTAAAAATATATCATTTCCAAGAGAAAATAAAGAAAATGTAGTGAAAGTATGCAATCCTAAAAATGCAATGTTACTGTAAACTTGGCAGCACCTTTTATTTTTGACAACCGGAAATATTAAACACTATTTACAGAATTCAGTAATAAATTTAGAATTTTATATAAATTTGAGAATTTTTTATAAAATTGAGAATTTTATATAAATTTGAGAATTTTTTATAAAATTGAGAATTTTATATAAATTTGAGAATTTTATATAACTTTGAGAATTTTTTATAAAATTGAGAATTTTATATAAATTTGAGAATTTTATAAAAATTTGAGAATTTTATATAAATTTGAGAATTTTATATAAATTTGAGAATTTTATATAAATTTGAGAATTTTATATAAATTTGAGAATTTTATATAATTTTGAGAATTTTTTATAAAATTGAGAATTTTATATAAATTTGAGAATTTTTTATAAAATTGAGAATTTTATATAAATTTGAGAATTTTATATAAATTTGAGAATTTTTTATATTATTATTATTATTATTATTATTATTATTATTATTATTATTATTATTATTATTATTATTATTATTATTATTATTATTATTATTATTATTATTAGATTTAACAATTGATTATTTTATATAAATTTGAGAATTTTATATAAATTTGAGAATTTTATAAAAATTTGAGAATTTTATATAAATTTGAGAATTTTATATAAATTTGAGAATTTTATATAAATTTGAGATTTTATATAATTTTGAGAATTTTTTATAAATTTGAGAATTTTATATAAATTTGAGAATTTTATATAAATTTGAGAATTTTATATAATTTTGAGAATTTTTTATAAAATTGAGAATTTTATATAAATTTGAGAATTTTATATAAATTTGAAAATTTTATATAAATTTGAGAAGTTTATATAAATTTTTTTATATAAATTTGAGAATTTTATATAATTTTGAGAATTTTTTATAAAATTGAGAATTTTATATAAATTTGTGAATTTTTTATAAAATTGAGAATTTTATATAAATTTGAGAATTTTATATAAATTTGAGAATTTTTTATATTATTATTATTATTATTATTATTATTATTATTATTATTATTATTATTATTATTATTATTATTATTATTATTATTATTATTATTAGATTTAACAATTGATTATTTTATATAAATTTGAGAATTTTATATAAATTTGAGAATTTTATAAAAATTTGAGAATTTTATATAAATTTGAGAATTTTATATAAATTTGAGAATTTTATACAAATTTGAGAATTTTATATAATTTTGAGAATTTTTTATAAATTTGAGAATTTTATATAAATTTGAGAATTTTATATAAATTTGAGAATTTTATAAAAATTTGAGAGTTTTTTGTAAATTTGAGAATTTTTCATAAAATTGAAAATTTTATATAAAATCTAAAGCGTAAGGTTCTCTTTCACAGCGTTGGAAAATCTTGAGGTCATCGTCAATCTACACCTGCACCAAACTACGAATCTTAAATTCAAACATAAAATCGGTCTTTTTATATGGATGTGAGACTTGGCTAATGACGAAAGCACTTGAAAAGTAGCTTATAATTTTTTTTAACAACTATCTATAAAAGATTTTTAAGATCTGGTGGCCAAATACCGTATCCAACAAGTTGCTGCTTAAGAGGAGCAACCAGGTCGCAGTACAAGTCGAAATCAAAAAGAGGCGATAGAATTGGATTGGTCATACCATCAACGGAAATATGTAGACAAGCTCTAGAATGGAATTCGCGAGGTAGTAGAGAAAAGGCAAATCATACATGGAGACGAACTATTGAAATTGATATGAAGCAATTTCAACAGGGCAAAAGTCACCGCTCGAGATGGGAGAAAATGGTGAAGCTACGTTGAAGCCCTATACTCCACTGGGATTTAAAGAAATTAAGAAGAAAAGGAATTTAAAGTTGATTTTAATTTTTTTAATATTTTGTGTTAATACCTAATAACTGAAATATACATATTTATGTTCTGTGCGAAATTTAGATTTTTTTTTATTTTTAGGTGGAATTTTTATTTTAATTAAATTTTTGATTTTTTTAATATTATTCAAATTGTTGATGAATTACGATTTTTTTTTTATAAAATTTCAATAAATGATTGATTTTATTATACACAAAAATTCTTATTTAAAGTCAAAGTTTGTTGAACAAAATCATGATCATGCTGGCGACGGCAGATTTTATTCATTTTTAAGTCTGGATCATGTTTTATTCACTTTTAATCACTTCACAAAACCCACTACAGGATAAAATCTACATTGTGATGGTGATTGTTATTATTGCTCAGTTCAGAGTATGGTAATCGGTGATGCTTTATTTATATTTTTGAATAAAATCAAGGCGGAAGAATTATATAAAGTTGCTTTAAAAGGCATTAAAAAAAAAATACGAATTTGTTTATACATATAAAGCACTGGATGATAAAAATCACAGAGCCATACAAGAAGCACATAGTTCCATTGATTTAAAATAAATAGCCAACAGCAAAGGGATGTCTTTTAGTGTGTTGATCAGACCTAACAATCATCCGAATTTGTTAATATAAAGCATTCGATGATTAAAATCACAGAGCCATACAAGAAGCACATGGTTTGATTGATTTAAAATAAATAGCCAACATCAAAGGCATGTATTTTAATGTGTTGATCAGACCTAACAATCATCCGAATTTGTTAATATAAAGCATTCGATGCTTAAAATCACAGAGCCATACAAGAAGCACATGGTTTGCTTGATTTAAAATCAACAGCCAGTAGCAAGGGCATGTCTTTTAGTGTGTTTATCAGACCTAACAAACATCCGAATTTGTTAATATAAAGCATTCGAAACTTATAATCACAGAGCCATACAAGAAGCACATAGTTCGATTGATTTAAAATAAATAGCCAACAGCAAAGGCATGTCTTTTAGTGTGTTGATCAGACCTAACAATCATCCGAATTTGTTAATATAAAGCATTCGATGCTTAAAATCACAGAGCCATACAAGAAGCACATGGTTTGCTTGATTTAAAATCAACAGCCAGTAGCAAGGGCATGTCTTTTAGTGTGTTGATCAGACCTAACAAACATCCGAATTTGTTAATATAAAGCATTCGATGATTAAAATCACAGAGCCATACAAGAAGCACATGGTTTGATTGATTTAAAATAAATAGCCAACAGCAAAGGCATGTCTTTTAGTGTATTGATCAGACCTAACAATCATCCGAATTTGTTAATATAAAGCATTCGATGATTAAAATCACAGAGCCACACAAGAAGTTCATGGTGTGCTTGATTTAAAATCAACGGTCAGTAGCAAAGGCATGTCTTTTAGTGCGTAGATTTCGTGTGAACCTGTCCTTTATTATTTTACTTTAACTCTCATATTCTTTTTTCTTCTCTTTTTTTAAATTATTTACACTCTCAAAAATTATATGAATTTAAAAGAGGAAAAACTTCAAACATTTCCTTGGCACATAGGGGATTTAATTTCTTCTTAAAGCTTATGCGCTTTTTGATGCCCAAAATTTCTTTGTATTTTAAATTATCTATACATATAATAATCTATACATATAATAATTTATACATATAATAAAATAGTATTTCACTTCCGTCTGTCTGTCTGCTGTTCGTTTGTGTTCGCATCACGTAAAAACCACTGGATGAATTTTAACAAAATTTTGTGAGGAGGTACCTTACTATCCCGATCCTAATATAGGATACTGTTTTCCGCAAAAATATCTTATTTCCAAGAGCAAAAGGAGAAAAAGCAGTGAACATTTTAGTTTAAAACTGAGATAACAACACGGTATTCAACACGGTATTTTTCAACACACTTTTTATTATTTATTTTTATTTTACGGCGCAGATGGCGCCAGTTGAATACAATTAGTATTTTTACAAAGTTAAATATATTCAGGATGCCCACGACGTGGCGGGCACAGCTAGTTAATAATAAAACAACATTAAACAAAATTGTTTGAATTTATTTTAATCCCAATTAGCTTTGAAGAAATGTCTTTAATAATCGTTTAAACTAAATTATTTTTTTTTTAATTAACGTAGAATTGAAATAAAATACATGATAATTTTTTTCTACAGATTTTCTGTTTATGTTAATATTTACGCTTTTAAATCCCTCCGACTTCCATATGTGTAAAGATTTTTTTTAATAATATTTTTGTTTGCTTTAACATTTTTAAAAATTCTATAAGTAAATAATAAATACAATTATTTGATTCCCTTATTTAAATGCATTTATTTTGTATTAATTTAAATCTCAAAGGATTTACATTATTATTTATTTATTTTTTGTTTAACTTCAATGTTATACAAAGGGTTGTACAAAAATTTATGTTTTTGAAAAAAAGGGCTTGAGGTGGTCACTTTTTTGCAAAGAGAATTAATACCTTAGGAAAAATTGCCTTAGAAATAATTTTGTTTCTTAATTAGTGAAAAAATTAATAGAAAAGCAAATATAGACACATAATTCTTGCAAAAAATGTAAGCATTAATAGAAAAAAATTAGGAAATATACAGTGAGGTGCACAAATGAGTACAATTTTGTACTTTGAGCAATTTTTATGTCATAGAAATAAAAGTAATAAAGCAAATTCAATTTTTTTTTTGTAATTTATTTAGTATTAGTATTAGTGTAAAATTCAAAACTTAAAGCATCAATTATTAAGAAAAAAATAAAGAAAACGAAAACAACCCCAATGTACTCAATTATAACCGTTGAAAAATCTTGCCGAATACGTAATTTGTAAGACATCTTTTACGTGATTTAGCATACTCCCCACCAATTTCTGTACAATTTCTTTTGGAATATTAATCCATTCATTTTGGATCCGCTGCCAAAGCTCGTCCAAATTGGTAGGGGCTGATTGGTACTATCCCAACCGTCTCTTTACGATTGACCACAAATTCTCAATCGAATTGAGGGACTTTGTGCTGGTCACTGCATTAATTGAAAATTTTGCTCACCAAGCCATTCTTACACGATTTTGGACGTTCTTATCTACAAAATCGGGAATATGAGTCTTATCAATGTTTTGCAGTGGCCCAAGGTCCCACCACCTAAAGCAACCCCAAACCATGACGTTTCCTCCACTGTGCTTCACAGTTTGCTTCACATGGAGCCTTTGCATTTTTTCACCAGGGCCAGCAATATCGTTTAGCGTTGGATTGGAAACGTTTGAATTTGGATTCGTCTCACCAGATCACACGTTTCCAGTCATCCACTGTCCAAGTTTTGTGCTCTTTGGCAAATTTTAACCGTGCCTTTACATTATTGTATGACAATGCAGGTTTTTGTTTTTTTACTGCTGCAATATAACCAATATCGCGAAGGGCTCTACATGTCGTCCACCGACTAACGGGTTTTCCGATTGCTAACGAAGCATCTTTTGGTGTTAAAAACTTATCTCATTTCATTACCGCATTAATTAGAAGTTTTTTACGACCGTTTTTGTACCCTTATGACCACTAATTGACTCACTTTAAATTCTTTTGCAATTTCCCGGGTAGAACAGCCTCTTTCAGTCATGGCCTAGATGGATTTTGAAAGTTTCTTCAGTATTTATTATTTTTAGGTATTTATTTGATTTATGTTCAAAAAGTTGCACAATGTTTTTACCACACGCCATTTAAATAATGTCGAGCTTATGTCTTCTTAAAAAAAAACTAATAAAAAGCAAAAATTTTGAAAAATAAAGGTAGTTTTTCACTTCTTTTCTTTAAATTAATCATAAAATGCAGAGGTGGAAAATTGAGTACATAAGAGCTATCTTGGTTTTTTTCTTGGTGCTTGATGCATTTTGTTATAAATTTTATATAATTTTATTAAGTACTAGATACTTAATAAACAACAATAAACATTTTTGGGTTTGCTTTATTACTTTTATATTTATGAAACAAAAAGTGCTCAAAATACAAACATGTACTCATTTGTGTACCTCACTTTAAGTCTTGTATGCGGCGACCCTTTAACTTTAAATTTTCTTTTTTACACTTCCCACTTTAGCGGACAAAGTAATATACAGTCTGTGTTAATTTTAACAGGGCCATATACGTATATAGCCCTTTTAAATCATTTTGTTATGATTCAAAAGATAAGGCCACACCCTTTTATTTTTAAGTTTTATTAATTATTGTTATTTTGTGTAATAGTGATGCACACTTTGTGAATATGTGAATTGCCAATTCTTTACGATTCAAGAGATATATTTAAATCACATATCTTATATGTAATATGGTCACAACCTTTAATTTTTTAATCAATATTGGCTTAGTAATGATGAAGTTGTGCAGGAACAAATATTAAAAGAAATACAAACGAATTGATTAACTACAACCATTTGTTTTAATCGGTTAATAAAGGCTCGAGGACATATTGAGCGAAGACTGTTCGAGGAGTAGAGTAATAACATGGAGTCCTTCACGCTAACTCGTGAATAACATGGTCTTGCAAAATATATCTCATAGGTAGTCAAAATCGGAAGACTTGGAAGGACTGGCTTGCAATGTTGGACTTTAATATCAAGAAAAGTAAAACCATGAAAATCAACAACACTAGGATAGAAAACATTATGCAGATATGGGGAGATTCAATTACATTTCAATTAGAATTAAAATTACAGGTAATATGTAATTACATATTCTCCATTACACATTATAAGTAATTATAATATAAATCAGAGACTCAAGTCAATTACAACTGCTCGTAATTGAAAATTTTCAATTACACTCTATAATTGGAAATTTTCAATTAAAAATAAAAGTAATTAAGTAATTGTTATTGTAATTAGGCAATAATTATTACTTTTAATTGAACAAAATTCCTTAAAATTTACCATTACATGTAATTATAATTGATTTTTTTTTCAATTACAATTACATATAATTGTAATTCGAATTTTTTAATTACAAATTACAATTACATGTGTAATTAATTACAAACTGTAATTGACATTCCCCAAGTCTTGTAGGGAGATTTTGGTTATTAGGAAGTACAATGACTACAAATTCCGAGGCAAAAATTAATATAAAAAATAGAGCGAAAGCCGCATTCGGACGGCATTGACTGCAGTCAATAAGGTCGAGCTCACGAATATCTAGAAAAGCCAAGCTCAAAATATTCAAAGCATGTTTCAAACGAATAATCAAAACATGTTTCTTACCATTAAAAGCATGTTTTGCGGCAGTAAAATCTCGAGCTTGAATGGAGTGCCATCATGAAAAAGCTACAGGGATTCAACAATCCAATGTGCTGGATATTAAAACACATTATCTGCTACCGTTTTAAGCTCTTCTACTGACAGACTGTAAGTATAGTCTTTATGGATTTTTGTCCAAATTGTCGCTGTAGCAGTTGACCAATTAAAGCTATCCAGATTATATATGCAAGCATATTTTTGGTCTTCACTATTGATAGAATTACACAACCACCCTTATAATGGCCATCTTCTAAAAGGAAGCCGTGTGACTCATCGAAAGGCATTGTAATAGAGTACAAGTTTCACCCAAAAAAAAGTAGAGATTACACAAAAAATATTTTCACCAATTAAAGGTTTTAATTGGTTTCATATTAAAATTTAATTAAATAATTAATTAATTCAATTAATTGTTCAAGTAAGAATTTTGTTTCAAGCAAATATATATTTGAATTAATTAAAAATTTAATTGAACTTTAAATTTAAATTGATTAGAACCTTTAATTGGCGAAAAAAAAGTTTTCTCTATAAATATTAATAATAAAATATTAGATCGACTTTAAAAACAGTCAAGTCACACCATTCAAAATGTCAATTGTTTCACATGCTTTGTATAAATAATTCTTCGTTAGTCCGCTGCTAGGCTGTATTAGCGTTGCTGACAAAATAGGCCAGACCGAGAGCTGCAAATCTTAAATAATATTCATAGTCTACGAACAAAGGACATATGCTAAAACAGTCGCAGTAAAGGTGAGTTTGTTCGCTAGTTTATAGACTATGGTTAACAGTAGTTAACCCTTTTAAAGTGTACTTTGCTACAGTCTAAATTGCATCAACCATGATAAACAAGGCTAGCAAGAGAAGGAAAGCTAAGTTTTTGTTCATAAAGGTATAGAGATGTTAAGCTCTACTCTCTACGTTAAGCTCTACAACAAAGAGATGACTCTTAAAGCGGGAGTATATTGGAATAAACTGAACTGGAAACTGTGATACAGTCCAAATACTACGTTTGGATTCCAAAGTAAAACAAAAAAACTGTCATATGAAATCCAGAATAGTAAATTTTTTTTCTCGTCACAAATGTTTTTATTATCGCAACAATTATACTTGCCGGAATAGTGGGCGTGGTACATCCCATACAAAGTGAAAATTTATTCCCGTGTTCCTAGAGAACTATAATCGGTAGACTCTTGAAATTTTGTACCAGTAACCCACCCTTTTTTTAAGGGAAGTAAAGATAATAAAGATAAATCTAAAAAGAAAACTCCTCATTCACCTAAAGATCCTCCTATAAATTACAATCCTTTGTGTGTTGAGCATGGCAACTTTAAGTTTCCAGTTGCCATACGTAATACAATTTCGGCAACTGACAACGCAACTGATGTTGGGTTGCTATCCATAATCGACCTATTAGTTTCAATTGTATGATTAGTTTCAAATTTGTTATTTGAAAATAAATTAAACAAATCTTACAAAAGTTAATCTTAGTTTAAATAGAGTTTAATTAAAAAATAAAACACATAGGCAACTTTACAGGCAGTACTCATAGTTTAAATCTTTATTGAGCCAATAACTAATTCCAATATTAATTTTTATTTTTGAATATTTTTATTGTTAATAACTAGAGCAACTTTACAGGAAGTTCTCTAGGTTTGAGCAAATTTTTGCCACGAACTTTTAAAATGTTTTTCCCTTTTTTGGCCAATTTTATTTTAAATTTTAACTAAGTTTTACTCATAAATAAGGGAAAGTTGACTGACAGTTTCCACGTATTTTGTATATTCCTTTTAATACATAAACATATAAATATGTATGTATTCAGAATCATTAAATTTAAAACTTAATAAACTCTACATTCTATATCAAAAAAGCCACTTCGCCGACATAAAACCGATTTTGTGTAGCTACGCTTTTCTAACTAAAATATATCTATATATATATATTTTTTTAACTTATATTTATTGAGGCAATATATCATTATTTAGAATTTTTTTTTATTAAGATACTTTTTGTTCTTTAGTTAAATTAATTTAATTAAGAAAATTACGAGTGCATGTTTACACCTTAATTTTAAGCTCAGTTTACTTAAACGTATGCCTTATTTTTCAAGTTTTTATTTAAATTTATTATAAATGTAAATATATTTGTATATTGTTTTAAATAATAAATTTTTTTATATTAAATATTTCTTTTTCTTTTAATTTGGTATTTGTTAAAACTTTTTAATAATCACCCCTATTCTGCATTTCGATTACGTTAACGCATTCAGTTATGCAAGAATCGAAAAAAGGTATTCCAACAACTCAATCGAAAGAAAAAGAAGAAGAGAATAGTATGTTCAACCAACTGGTTTCTATAAAACGAATGAAATAGGAACAGAAAAATTAAACAATTGTTTGTCATTTTAATATAAATTAATTTGTTTATATTTTATTTAAATTTACTGCGAAAAATCTGTGACAAATAAATACATAAATAATAACACAGTGCAACACGGAAAAAAATAACCATATACGGACACCACTACGTGATAAAAGACCAAAAAAAAGACCCCTGTCTCCCATATGAACTTCCTAGGAATGATTCTTAACACCGTCTAGGCAGCGCTTAGGTAGCCGAAAAAGTGAAAAATTTTCCGAAAATTTTTTAGCTACCTAAGCGCTACCTAAACGGTGTTAAGAATCATTCCCAGGAAGTTCATATGTTCTAGAAAGTTGTTTATTGAGATCTTAGGTTCATTTTTGTAGTTGATTGTTTTCTTGAATTTTAAACGGTTTGCTACCTATGGACCTGAAAAGGGAAAAAAGGTAAAAAAAATTGAATTTTTTAAAGTTTTTTGCGATTTTGACCTTGAATATGAAGTTTTTTTGATTTTATATGTTCACAATTTTTGTTCTTTATGACAAGAGCTACAACTTTGCCTCAGAGAGTATATCTAAATTTCAAACGGTTTGCAAAATATGAGCTTGAGGAAATGATCATTTTTTGCAAAAATGACATCGAGGCCCCACATCTTTGAGGGCCCATAAAAAAAAACCTGGAGGACTTTGGACAAAACTGGGAGACGGGAGTCTTTCTTTTTTTTGGTCTTTTATGACGTAGTGGTGTCCGTATATAGTTTTTTGCCATGACTTAAAAAATTACACAGTGTGTAATTAATTATTGTGGAATCATTAATTATTATACAAATAATTTAACTACGGAAAGACAAAAAAGTCACAATATAACTTAAGAGTTACTTGTGCTCAAAGCATTCCAGTGTGAAGAATTCTGCAGCGCGGGGGGTAATGTTTATAAATCATTGTAGCACAAAAAATAAAGTTTTTTTGTTATTTAGATCCACAAGCAATATTATCCGTCGTTGCTATTTAATTCGCCAAGTCTTCATTATGTTCAGGTGCTGTTGTTTTCGACCAATAAATTAAATGAATCTTTGAAATCTTTGTACAAAATCAATTAATAATTAAAAAATATTTTATATTTACGTCTTTTTTTTTATTTCCATCATTAAAACTGAACAAACAAAAATCGAAAAAATTTCCATTAACAATCTATCAACTTGAAAAAACGTAGCTACGTAGCTCGTAATGCAGAATACATATGTACAATCGTAAAATTTAAACGAAACGGAACACAAAATACCAAAGTTCCCAAACGGAGAAAATTTCGATTCGCGGGAAAAGAGACGAAAAAAATTATATCGAAGATTTGTTCAAATCTTTGCTATCAATACTGTGGCCATCACGCCGTAAATAGTCTATCAAAACACAGTGATATACTTTTTTGTTAAACTTTAGAGATTACGAATCTAGTGACAATGTGTCGACCAACGTACTTTTTGCGAATAGCAACGAAGAGTTTACTTCAATTTTTAAAATGTTAAGAAAAATGGTTGTTAACTCTACTTGGCTTAAAAAATTGAGTTAATTGAGTTGAGTTGTTGCTATTGAGTTGTTGCAATTTTAAAACTTGATTTGCATGATCATTTTCATATTATACCTTGTACCAGTGTTGGATTTGTGGTACTATTGTACCAAATTTGGTACAATCGACACATCAGTGGTACACTTGTACACTTAATGCTTTTTTGGTACAATTTCATATGAAATTTATTCAATAAATTTTTTTATTTAATCGAAAAATTTTTTGTTTTACATTTCTAACTTCATAGTTCTCCAACCCTTTCTAAATTGCAACATTCCTGATTTATGTTCAGGATTTTTATTATTTACTCTGCTATACCTATTATGTATAAATAATGGTAATTTTGTTACATTTTTGCATCGCCTTAATCAGTTTCCGGCATTATTCGGTTGATATATTTTTTAATTCTTTCTGGTGAGAAATCGTAAGGTCTTTTTGTTTTTCTAAATAGCTCCAGGTAAACTTAATCGGATGAAGATCAGGTGACTTCAGTGAAGTTTCAAGCACTTGATTGCAATCGTAGTGTAGACAGATCCTAACATTGCACAGTGTAAAAGGCCATCTTTAAAGGGCCAGTTCGATTGATCTAAAATTTGACATGGACGTCTGAGCTTAAGTTTTAAAGCTACGTATCATTCACATACCAGTGGTGGCGCTATGTGGTCTCAATTTTTTAAGGCTTGGCGTTTTTATTAGTACATTTTTTTCAGTTTTTTTTTTGTTGAGTAAAAAAATAGATGATTTTCAATTTAAAAACTTCAAAATTATTGCATTTTGTGTATTTTAGCCTAAAAAAGGGTCGTTAATCGTTTTTTAATAAAATAAGTTATTAAGGAATATATAAAAATAGAATATGGAGGTCCTACAATTTGATCTATTTTACATCGAAATTTTGACATTAGCCTATATGTTCTAAAATACCAAAGAATCGGAAAAAGATCCTGCTGTAAAAAGCTATATATATTTCCAATTATTGCTGAAAGTATTTCATGAACCCTGCGGACTTTATGAGCCAAAGCATAAAATATCCAATTTTGGGATTTCTGGTATTTATTTAAGGAATTTCGGGATTTCTTTTACCTTAATCTTAAAACGATGTGTACGATTTCATTTTCGATGACTACGTCAATTATCATCACTTTAGGATACCCTAGTATTAAAGTTATAATTAACATCTTTTAATATCGAGCTACTTTATGTATGTTTTGCTTGTTTTTTTTTTCTTAATGTGAAATGTTGGTACAATTTAATCACAGGGACGGTACAAGTTAAACATTGTCAGATCCCAACACTTACTTGTACATGAGTTGGAGAACATCTACACCCGCCCAAAGGGCCTTTGTTTACTTGTTACTTGTTATGTTATCCGACCTCCAAGATTATTATCTTTAAATTTTAGTCTCCCCAATATATACCCTGAAAGTGATCGCTACAGAAAGTGAGAATATTCAAGACAAAAGCTCTTGGGCTTAACATAGAGCTAATAAATATGCCTGAAGCATTTGTTTTTTAAGAGAAGTAACACTCAGGCAATTAATTCCTATATTAACTGTGTAGTGCGATAGTAAAGCTTTACTTAAGGCAACACTGCAATTACACGTTATAATTATTTTTAGAGCAGTGTTGCAGCGCCTCTGGTGTTATGTAGGCGTATTAATTTGAAGCTAGCATAGCCACTTTATAAATATTTAACTTCGCCGGCGATTTAGTGCTATGTGGTAATAACCTCAAAGGAGGGCGCTGTGATATGCATTATTATAAAGAGAAATTATTACATATCAGAAAAACTGATGTTGCCACGGCTGAATATTGATCTCGTGACCATTGCCTAGTAGTCAACGTGCTAACCACTTAAGCTACAGCACCCCCATAGCTGCAGCATACATAGTCTGGTGAAGGCTTGGTGATTAGGACGGGAGGGGTACACTCTATACAAAGTAATTATCCTATATCTAAATAATTGCAATTATAAAACTCACTAAATTTGACATTGGCTGTCTAAGAAAAACGTTTGCTTTTGATGGGTGGGGTAGCGAAGCGCACTGGGGTAGCTAGTACTTTATAACGCCACATTACTAATGATTTTCGAAAAACCCTGTCTCATTTTAAACAAATCCATTTAAGTACTATTAAACAAAATATGTGTTTATTTTTCACATACACATACTCGCACAAAACATACACCTAAATATATATTGAAGTATGAATTGGTAAATTATATTTGTATACGTAAGTACTTAAATGAGAGAATTAAACAAATATTGTATTTAGTTTTGAAAATATAAATGTAAAAGTCAAATAATAAAAATAAGCAAATACCTTTTTTGTAAAAGAGTAGAAGGAATCTTGCAATATTTAAATATTTGACGATATAAATGAAGACACTTTTTTGGTAAAGGAAATATTTTCTATTTGTCTGTCTTTCTTTTTTTGTGCTCGCATCACGTAAAAACTAATGGATGGATTTTAAAAAATATTTTCCACAAAAATATCTTATTTCCCAGAGAAAGTGGAGAAAAAACAGCGAAAATATGACGATTTTTTTACCGATTTAAATAAAGGTACTGCATACTTTGGGGCGTCTTTTGTATTTAAAAGCGCAACAGATGGCTGTTTTAAAATAATCACAAAATTAATTAAAGCGGGATATTTTTAACACGGTTGCGAAATAGATGGCGTTTTTTTTAAATAATGACAAAATATGTATTACTTACTGCCAAATAGCCAATTGAATAAAATTTGTATTCGATTTGTATTTTAACATTGTGGAATTGCATTGTTATTAAAATATTTTTAAAGAGCTTTACAATAGTTTTTAGAATTTTATATATAAATTTTAGAATTTTTCTAGGGATGGGTACCTTTATATAAAGTAAATACGAACGAGTCTTAAAATTTGATGTGGATTACTTTCAAAGCAAAATCGAACAAAATATTGCCGGGACGCACACAACGTGTGTGGGCATAGCTAGTATTAGATAAAGACAAAGAGCTGGAAATATTCTTTCATATTCAATTCATTTCAACCTTAGAATAATTATGCATAAATATTGAAGAAATCTAAATTCGGTGATTTAATGCCTATCAAAAAATAGGTCAGTTCCAGGTGCATAACAAAACAGTCCGGACTATTGAGAACAAAAACAAAATTACGCTCTGAATGTTATAAAGTTGTCCAAAGTTGCCGCAATGCAAAAAACTAAGATTGAACATCTTGAAATACTAATGCTGCTTACTTTCTGAAATTTATTTTATTTTAGTGATTTTCGACGCTTAAATGAATAATATTTTAAAAGCAAATCATTTGAATCATAGGCAACAGTTGTAAAAAGTGAATGATAATATACTAAAAAAAGTAAAAGCCAGTTATTATTTATAATTTTTTGTAAAATGGAAAGTCATATAACTATTCTCCGGGAACTTTATTAAAAATCTTCCATTTTGCTATTTATTAAATTTGAAATAGAATCTTTGTTCCCTTATTTAAAAATTGTTTGATTTTTAAATGTATATAAAAACAGCTGATAATTTAATTCTAGTCCGAATTAACCTAAAGAAAAAGTTCGTACAACTTTGTACAGGAAATGAAAATATTCTCTCAAAATTGTACAAAAATTGTTATCTAGAACACTTTCGGACTAATTTGAGCGTGTTCGGACTGTTTTGTTATGCACCTGTTACATATAGAATATAAAGATTTTATTGCATATTTGATTCTAAACTGTGAGTTGCCTTAATAGTTTAGCCCTACAGCTTTGTTTTCATAAGATTCTATTGACATTTTATAAAACAACAGTGGAATGTTGGTAAAATAATATTATTTTAAAATTGAAAATATTATTACGTTTTTGTTTCTTATAACTTAAAACAAATCATGCATTTTGTTTTATTTTTTTATAAGAAAAACATGCTCAAAAATTCAATTATTTTATTGTAACAAAAAAAAAAAAAAAATTTATTAAAATATTTTTGTTCAGTTTTAAAAATTTTTTTTTGTGTAAAGAGTGTTGAGTGTTTTATCATATACGACTAATAAAAGTACTTTAAATTAAAAGTAGCAACAAATATATTTGTATTTTAAAATTTACATTTAACTTAATTTAGTGTAAGTATTTATTAGAAAATAAAATGTTTAAATAAAAATTTGGTGCTATACAAAAATTGCACAAATAGTTCATGTGATTTAGTGCAGTCGTTTAACAAAAATTATTAAAATAATTTCCATTTATTTAATAAACAAAGTTTAGGAAATTTTAGGTGTTTCATTAACAAAGCATACAAATGACTTGATGTTAAGAATGTGCTGTAGAAATTAAAAAAAAAACTATATTAGAAAAAAATAAAGTGCAAAAATTTTAATTAAACCCTAAGTTGGTTATTTATTATAGTGACCAAAAAATATGCAAATATCAGGTGCCAATTTTGTTTTAGTGATCTTTTTTTTTCTAATAATTAAAATAATTAAAATAAAAAGAAAAATAAATCACTAGAGTGCTTTAAAAAATAGCAACAGTTTCAGGTGATTTAAAATAAAAACGTATTAAAAACAATATCGATATAAATAAATGCGAGTGCCAACTTAAAAAAAGTTTTAAAACTAAGAACAGAACTCAAGTATTAATAAAATAATAATGTAAAATATAAATAAAACATATAATAAATCAATAAAAATAAAAAATATATATAAAAAAAAATATGAAAAATTATTTTATTTAAAGCAAACTCGAGCGTCATCTGTTATAAGCTTTTTTTTTTATTAAAAACAAGATAATTTTGCGACTATGATTTAAAGCTGCTCCTTCTAGCAAGTTACAAAAGTTATAAGTTATTAAAAAGCTTCTTTATGTTCGCATTAAAAAATGAATCTACCGCTGATTTTCTAGGGTACTGATAACGATACGGTCAAGTAGAAATATAAATATGATTAAATATTTGATTAATTGAAAATGCCAGAAATAGCTAGAGCTATTTCTAACCAGCAACATGTTTTTATGTATAAAAACATGTTGCTGTGTTTTTATATATTTAAACATGTTGCTGTTTACAATATTCTGTAACAAAAGTTTTTTTCTCACATTTTTTTTCTACATATAAAAACATATATATAAAAACATATATAAAAACATGTTGCTGTGTAGAAAAAAAATGTGAGAAAAAAACTTTGGTTACAGAATATTGAATATTTTCGCAATTAGCCCGTTTTTAAGAAATTACAGCAATTCGGTATTTAGTGGAAAATATCACACATCTAAATTCCATTGCGATTGGAGAACTATGAAGATAATTTTGGCAACATTTTTCATTATTTTTTGATTTTTTCTTGGTGATTTTTTACCACTATTTAAGAAATTACAGTCACTTTTTTTTTTATAAAAAAAATCGTTTATCAGTTGAAATTACGTATGATCTGGAATTTTCGTCAGCGATTAGGAAACTATTTAGATAACTGCAGTAATATATATTTTTATTAAAGCTGTTTTTTTCGGATAGAAATCCCAAGTTTTTCACCCTATTAAGTTATCAAAGATTTTCACCCTATTAAATTTTAGACTTCTAAGAAGCCAACATTTCAAAAACTCCAATTTGAAAACAGATTTGGCTCGTTGTCCTTACCTGACGGTGGTCGTACAGCTGGGTCAATATAATGCGTCCACCAATGCCCTTGTTGCACATAACGATTCAATACAATAGCAATATCAGAACATGGCGGGTAGGGCCAATGCTCATACCTTTTGTTTGGGAGTTGGAGACTACCTAAAGTCCAGAAACGCATTTGATGCCCGTCCTGCGATTTAGTTCAAAGACACAGCCACCTCTTTACTCCCCGAAGGGATTCACCAATATCCGGACACAGATTTTGGGAAACTCTCTTTGGTTTCCCGTGGTACCAGTTTTGTTGGACCTTGTTTGGTCAAACCTTGAAGGTTTGTTTTTGGCCTCTGCTAGCCTCAGGGCCTAGTACCTCATATATCCTGGGAGCATTGGTGTCTATAGCCAACAGGACAATATAATACCCCCGCGGGATCTGAGAACTGTTGAAAGATTTCAGGTTAAATCTATAATTTCTTACTTTGCCATCAACTTAGCAGTAGGAAATGAAGTGTGTTTAGCGGCTCAGAAGATGCAGTCTATTTTGCTAGAATCCAGTTTTGTATTAATTTTGATATTGATATTGAGCTCCCTTGAAAGGAAAAGTACGAAGAGAGCAATTACACAGATCTCAACTTAGCAACAGATTAAGCGGGTAGTATAGCTACGAGAAACTTGAAGAATTGCATTCCTACATAAAAATTAAAGTCCTTGATGCAACTTCACATTTGCATTAAACACAATGGCGTGCATTTAAAAACCTTACAAGATCCGCAAAACCTCTTTGAGAATTTTTTTGTAGATGTCGTGCTAAAAAAGCATTAATGTTTCTGAATTTTTCTTAAATTCTCTTTTGAAGTTGCAGTCATAATGTAATGATTTCATACAGTCGTCATCAAGTCGAAAAGATCTTGTTGTTCGATCTAACTACAAGAGAGAGTCGCAGCTGAGTTATTTCAATGTATGGACGGGGGGTCATTTGAAAAAATTATTTAACCCTGACAAAGAGAGTTGTTGGTTTAAACCGCCGGTACTCCGCTGGTATTTATAAAGCAAGTAGCAAGATGCTATGGCACTGCATCGTGTACAGAAAATAGAAGTATTTTTATTTTGAATACAATAAAGTATTTTCCCTTAAAAGCGAAGTTTTTTTTTGATGACAAAGTTTGAATCGTGTAAATCTATAGCGGTTTTCTTAATAACAAAAAGTATAAGTGCGATAATATCGAATTTTTTTATTCGTTTCAAAGTCCTAGCGATGCCATTATGAAGGGAAGAAAATATAGTGCAAATGTCCTCCGCGGCTTCGCTGGGTGATGAGCAGCCGAAATATTAATTTTTCCATGGCTCTGAAGCAAAAAGAAGGCTGAATTTGATGGATGGCTTGGTTTATGTTGACTTTGAAAGCCGCTGTAGCTTGTTGTCTATTCGCATAGACCCTCGATTTTAGAAAAACCTACAAGGAAAACCCTTACAGGGTCAAAACTTAGGATTATGATGACCAATTCACATCACTTTACTCCACTTGTGATGACTATGCAATCAAATCGCTCGTGCAGGTTGCTCGTCCATTCGACAATATGATGCATTATGTGGCATGTGAGGCACGTAGCGATGCACCTATCACGACAATGTCTATTTCGTTTCAATTTCCGCGAAAAGCAACCATTCCCATTTTATAGTTTGCGCTTATTGTTTAACGCTATACCCCTCTATTGTGATTTGGTAAAATAAAACTCCAATTCGAGATAGTCTAGGAACACAACAGACGACGGTAACGATACGATTTGTCGTTATTGAGAATTAGTACACAAAAAGCGTACACAAAATAGAATTATTTTTGGAAATTTTCGGCATTAATATATTTAGGAGAGTAAGAGAAAAAATATGACAGAATAAATTTTATCTCAGCGGCTTTATCATTTAACGGTAACTTACGACAAATTTGTATTGAAATATCGTTACCGTCGTCTGGTGTGTTTGTACACATAAGTACGTAGCATCAAAAAAATGTCTACTATTAACAAAGTTTGGAAAGCTCTACTGGAACACACTTTATTATAAAACACTTTATTATCAAACCTAATTGTAAAAAGACTTTATAATTGCCATGTTACAAGAATGTTCTTTTCCGTTATACCACGTATAATGTTGAACGAACTGGTAAAAGAATTTATCTTTTTAAATATCTGAGCAATCAAAATAACGAACGGATTAATCTACTGGTGTAAATAAACTTGAAGGTTTTTATTTATTTTTAGGTTTGCTTTATAATTTTTAAAATTTTTCACATTTTTTTTAATAAAAAATTATAACTCATATAAAATTTATACAGAAAAAAAAAAAATTAAATATAAAAAATGTAACAATATTTTCATAATAAAAAACGTTGACTTCAAAAATGTAATTGCCAGCGTTTATTTTAAAAATATTTTGTTTAATATCCTGCTGTTTCTTAAAAAAAAAAATATGGGAAGATAAAAATCTCTTGTTTGTAAAAAATGTATCCAAAAATTTGTTTTTTATCGGCTGCTTATATGTAGGCTTTTTTAAGAGCGGAACAATAATCAAAATTCAAAAATATAGTTCATTAATGGATTTGGTTAATTATAAGCAATTATTGTTTAAATAATTTTAAAAAATAATAAATTTGACAACTTACAAAATTAAAGCAAAAATAAAAAATAATGTTTAAAGAAAATTAATTTTTTTGCTTTTTTAAATAAAAATAATAAATTGTATTTTTTTTTGAAATTCATACATACCATCTTCATGAGTACGCACTATAATGGGATGCGAACGTGGTCCATCACCTACAGAAGTGCCAGCTAATACCCATATCTTATATTCGGTCCAACGTTTCAATTCATCCAAAACGATTTCGGTTTTGTTAAGAGTCGTTATAGTGGCCTCGCTATCCGAACGACCCACTTCAACAAAGAAAACTTTATAGTAGATAATGCGGCCATTCGAACGTTCTAGAGGTGGGGGCAACCAGCTTACCGCTATAGTAGTGGGACTACTGGCACCAGCCGTTATATTACGTGGTGGGGCACCTGGTACTATATACATACATTTAAAATTGGAACGGTGGAACGTTTTTGTTTTTGGCATTGCAATAAGTTTTGTTGTTAAAAAATTAAAATTTTGTTTTTTTTTTTTTGGTATGACAAAGTGTAAGAAATTGATGGATGATTTTGATTGAGTGGTTGTTTAATTATTTGTAGCAGTGTATTCAACATTAAGCCATATTTTGGAAGTGATGATTTTTTATTTTTTTTTCGGATTGTTGTTGATGATGATACATTTTTGTTATTTTTTTATATAGTTTTTAATATTGGATTAAATTAAACAGCATCACATCAAAATTTTGTTAGAGTTAGAAACAAAAACAAAATTTTTAACACAAAAGTCGTAAATATGAAAAGAAAAAATAAAAACAAAATTTAAAAAAATAATAAAACAAAATTAACTCAATAAAAAACTTAATTAAATAAATGAAAAAAAAAAAATATTAAAAATATTAAAATAAAGTGCGCGTCAAAATTAATTTTGTTTTTAATAATTAATTCAGAGGTTCTTTCGCATTAAAGCGTTTTATAATTGTACATTGAAGAATTAATTTTTCGAACTCAGAACTGGAATGGCTGCATAGATTAGATTGGGAGAGCACTAGTTTATTAGTCTAGGGGTTGCGGGTTCGCTTCTCACCAAAGAATCTGGGTGTTTTTGGCAGACTAGCGAAAAGCTTTGCAGGACTACTTCCATTCGATTTGTCACTAAATTTTACACCTATTATTGAATTTTTAAATAAGTTTACTGAAAGACTTTCAAAGTTTTAAATTGTTTTTTTAAGTTTTATAATTTTTTTCTGTACTCAAAAAAAAAAAAAAAAAAATAAAAAAAATCGGTCAATCTACCCTTAGGTCCCTTTCTCTGTGCGCCATATTGAGGTTTAAAATATAAACGTACGGCTAATACATGACTTAAAAAAATAACATTTGATCAAAATTAAGTCTCCTTACCATTTTGACGCGCACATTATGAACTAAAATTAATGAAAAAAAAACTTTTTATAACCAATGGTTTATGCAAAAAAATCAAAACGTTTTTTTTAATCAGTCCAATTTAGTTTTGAATATTTCTTGAAATTTTAAAAAATTTTGAGTGCATATTTTTTGTTTTTATTTGAACAGAAATTTCGTAAAACTTTTTCAGTAACAAACTAATTTTTAAGAACTTTAAATTATTATTCTGGAAAAATTATTTTTTTTTAGTTTTATATTTATAATTTATAAAAATCTATACTAACTATTCATTTTTTAACTGATATCGTTAAAGAGATCTTTAGGTAATAAATTAAAAAAAAAAATAATAATAAATAAAAAAAGTGCAAGTTTTTAACATAAAAATCATGCTGAAATAAATTAAATAATTTAATATTGGTTTTATACACAAAATTGTTAATTTTTTATTAATAAAAAATTAAAATAAAATTGAAATAAAACTCATTCACATTGTGGCTATTTTATGGAATCTATTTATAACTAATAAGAAAGGAAGAACATTTAAACTTTAAATGCTTTAAAGCAGTGGTGCACATGATTTCTAATTTCATATACTCGCGAGTATAGGGCAACAAATTTCTGCCAGCGTCAACGTCGACACATATACACTATACGTGAATGAAAATGAAATTATTTGCAACGCAAACATGTGATGGTATGTGTTTGGTCACCACTGCTTTAAATAAATGTTATTTTTTGCATAAACCATTTGGACAGATTAAATAAAATTTTAAATTTCTTAAGGATTTGAAAATAATAATAAATACAGAAACTTACTTAATAAATTAAAAGTTGACATAATTATTTAAAATAACTAGCAATAAAAATTAAAGGTTTATATAAAAAGTTTTAAACTTAAAAATTACAAAAATACATAAAAGGTGCATCTAGTGACAAATATAAATACATATATATATTTTAAAAGTTTTTAATTAATTTAAAAATCAACTAGCAAAACTTAATATAAAATAAATATTAAAATTAAAAAAAAAGTTTTTAATTAATTTAAAAATTAACTAGTAAAACTTAATATAAAATAAATATTAAAACAAATTGAGAATTATTAATAAATATTTTATCCTAAAAATTTCAGATCGCCTGTGACTATTTCATCAGCTATAGTGCTTTTTATTTTATTTTTTCAAATATAAGACCATATATCTGCATTATTGAAATAACGACTTACAGCAGTACTTCTATGTGAAAAAGATTTTTTGTGGTTGTAACATTGTGTCACTTTAAATTACTGCCAAAAGATTATCTCGGGGCAACCTAGAGCATTCGATAGTGATAGAATTTTCGATAAAAATTTAATAGAAATTGCGGTCGTTATCGAATGCTGTTTTTTGGCTCCTGATTATTTAATCAAATCTATGCGGGGATGCTGACAAAACAGTCAAAATGGATGTACGTTCTCAATTGAAATCACTTTTAACAAAATTAATGAAATTTTTCGTCCTTTCATTCTTTTTTTATAACATTACAAAAAAAAAGAAAAAAATGGAGCAAAAAGTAGGATTCTGAATTCGGCCATAGGTAGCCAGTATGCAGCCTTTTTTGTTAACTGTGTCTGCAAAGTGGATGGCTTAGCTTTCGGCCGAACATAGGAGCATTCTAGACCTAGTTAGTAAAAAGGAAGTTAGGGACTCAGAAGCCGATCGAAGGCATGAGTAGTAAAAAGATAGTCGAAAGGCGCTGAATCGGTCGCTCATTGGCGTTATACACAAGGAGTGTATGCAGATGGTTTTCTTATTGAATCAACTAAGGAGTAGGTGTCCCCTTAGTTGAGCTGTAATGGCTCTGCCCGTTTTCCAATCGAAATTACACATTACTGTAATGTAAGTAAAACGCATTAGTGCTTGAATATTTTCTAAAATTACACTAAATGAGGTAACGTTAATATATGTTAAAAGACACATACACTTCGGTTCACTTATTTAAAGGTACGAAAGATCCCATATTCAGGAGCCGGTATCTTTTGTAATATTTAACCGATTCCAGAATTTTAAAATAGAAATGGAAGCTAGACATCTTGAGATATAAACAAAATCATGACAATGGTGGTTTCTTAACTAAGCAATTTTTTTTGAGGAATTTATAAAAAAAATCTAAAAATGTGGTATTTTTTTTGGTTCACTTGAATAAAGGCACTTTGTTGTTTTTGTATTATTTTTAAAGTAAGCGGTGATTTTTTGTTAGGGGCGTTTGTTTATTGCAATTTATTACATCTTAGTCGATTTACGAGTCAAAATGGCAAAACAAAAAATTTGAAATCTATCGGAAAGGGCTAAAATCGATGTTTACCGTTCTGAAGGATATTCTAACCGCGCAATAGCTAAAAAAATTGGACGGATCCCAACAGTTGTCGACAATTACATCAAGGACCCCGAGGGGTATGGAACAAATTTTAAAGGAAGGGTTTCGTTGTCTTTATCTACTTATGAGAAGAAAAAAATCATCAGAATTGCTTCTAATTCTACCTTATCCTTGTCAAAAATAAGAGCTCAAGCTGGAGTGCAAGCGAGCAAGTCATCAGTACGCAGAGTTATTAAGAGCTGTGAGTATCTTAAATACCAGATATTACAAAAAAAGCCGCAACTTAATGGTCCTCGTAAGGAAAAGCGTATTCAATTCGCAAAAGACTACATGGTATGGGATGTGCAGCAAAGAGGCCATGTAAATGACTGGAAAACCGTTGTATTTACGGATGAAAAGAAGTTTAATTTGGATGGGCCTGATGGCTACAACTATTATTTCCATGACCTGCGTAAAGAAAAGCGATTTTTGAACCAACATCACAGCCGAGAAGGCGGCGTTATGGTGTGGGGTGCTATTACGTACTATGGCACCATCGATCTTGAATTTCAAAGTGCAAACATGACTGGTGCATCCTATAGAACGTTATTGGAGTCGGCTTTCCCGAAGTTCAATGAACTATTTGGTCCAATACCTTGGATATTGCAACAGGATAATGCCCCTGTACACAACGCCAGAGTAGTAAAGGAGTACATTGCAAGCCAAAATGTTAATATTCTTGACTGGCCACCCTATTCGCCAGATCTAAACATTATCGAAAATGTGTGGGGTTGGTTATCTTGTAAGGTCTATGAGGAGGTAGACAATTTGATGACAAGCAGACACTAATTCAGGCCATTAAGGATGCTTGGATTGAAATTTCATTGGATTACATGAATTCTCTTTATCTGTCAATGAAAACCCAAATATTTGAAGTTATTAAAAACAAAGGGGGTTCTACTCATTACTAATAGTTCTTTAATAAAGCAAATTAAGTAATAATAACTTAAAAAACAAGAAAAGCTGTTTTTCATTAAAGTTAGTTAAAGTGCCTTTATTCAAGTGAACCAAAAAAATATTACATTTTTAGATTTTTTTTATAAATTCCTCAAAAAAGGGTTCCTTAGTTAAGAAACCACCATTGTCATGACTTTGTTTATATCTCAAGATATCTAGCTTCCATTTCTATTTTAAAATTCTGGAATCGGTTAAAAATTGCAAAAGATACCGGCTCCTGGATCTTTTGTGCCTTTAAATGAGTGAACCGGAGTGTAGGTGAGCTGGGAATAAAGCAGCAGATGAAATAGCAAAAAGGAGATTTTCTGTGAGTTTTAATGGATCTCTATAATTTAATTTCTTGAGTGTCACTGTACCTGGATGAGGGTAAGAGAGCATCACATTTTGTGGGTGTATTTTCAGCATTTTCCAAGAATAAGGACTGCGGCAGATTTAATGTGAATGACAAAATGACAAATGAATCACAAAAGACTTCGTGCTGAGGACGAAGGTCGACAGCTTTCAGTCGACGGTACGTACCTTATGTAAAAAGCACATATGGTAAAAAGTGGTTTTTGTAAAAAATACTTTTTTTTAAGAACCTTTTATAAAAATTGCCTTTTATAAAAGGTTCCTTATATAAAAAGTGCCTTTTAAAAAGTACATTTTATAAAAAGTACCTTTTACAAGAAGTGCCTATTATAAAAAATACCTTTTATAAAAAGAACCTTTTATAAAAAGAACCTTTTATAAAAAGCACCTTTTATTAAACGTATCTATTGTAAAATGTGCCTCTTGAATATAGTACCATTTGCGAAAGACCTTTTGTAAAAAGTACCTTATGTATAAAGAAATAGATATTTGAAAATGTACGGACTATAGTAAATTTTGTCAAAAGTACCTCCTGAAAAACTATCTATCTGTTTTAAAAAGAGAACAAATTTTTGTACGATGTTACTAAATAAAAAAATCAACTGGCGTATATTTCGTATATGTGACAAAATTCATCTGTAAATTTTGGGGACCTTTTTTTTCTAATAATTTTGTCTGTTTTAGCCTTTTTGTTCGGCCAGTGTAACAGATTTCATTAACTTCATTTCAGAACCTTACTTTAAGTTTAATTTTCGAATATTTTCATCAATGCAAATAACATCTTAAAAATCATTCATATATTCTGATTAAAACCAATAATAAAAATATGAATTTAATTAAAAAAAAAAAAAAACTTTCAGTCACATAATTATTATAAAAATGAATAAAGAACAACATATAAACTGAAATAATTTTTATGCAAAACATTTATCATCACACATTAAAATAAAATTAATATTTATTTGTTAAAAAAAATGCAGAAAAATTGAAAAACAAACGAGTTTATCGTCAAGATAAACAAACAAATTGTAACGACAATCAAAAAGTTTCAATGCAAAATGTTAATATGTAATTTCTTAAAAAAAAAAATAAAAATATTAAAAGACCAAATAATAATGTGAATAATATATCAAGCAAAGCAAGAGAATATTGCGAGGGTTAATAAAAAATTTAAATAGTATTAACATTACTATAACGCCTTAACCAAACAAATGTAACTATAAATAAAGTTTTAATTAAAAAAAGAGAAATTCAGAGAATACTGCATACTTTTAGGCAAATGGTTAAAGAACATTAGGGGGTTTGAGAAACACCAGCAAAATATAGAGTAATACAACTTTGCTTTAGATTGTTAATTTCTATAGTATCCTTAAGGATACTCTAGGCTTACTTATTATATTGTATCATATTACTATAACCATATGGCATTTTATATATATGCCTAAAAGCAGGCTTTAAATTTATTTAATTTAAATTAAATTATTCAAATTAAATTAAATTTATTCTATTTTTTTTTATTAATCACTTTATTTAATATTATTTATTTTTTTTCAAACTAATTTTTATTTATTTTTTTTCAACTTGTGTGCCCATGTTTATCAGACACTTAACTTTGGGGAATTTTAATAATTTATTTTTACAATTTAACATTCATGCTTAAATTACAAGGGAAATAATAATTTATTTATATATACATGCTCTTGCACATGCTGTTTAACTATTAAGTTATTAAAATATTATTTGTTTTAAAAATAAAAAGGTAAAATCATAACAAAAGAAGAATAATTATAGTAAATAAAAACATATTGTTTAATCAATTAATTTGGATTTTTTTATATGTTTTCAATTCAAATAAACAACAGTAGAGATCGTAAATTAACTATTCCGATAGCAGAAAGCTAAACTTTTAAAAAATCTCGCCTATATCTGGCACTAACACGTTTGAACGAGAACTGAACTGAACTGAACTAAACATTAAGCGAAAAAGCCTTTTCTGCCAAATATTTATGCTCGATAGAGCCATGATTACGGAGTTTTGATGGTGCACCATACTCATCCAAAAAACTATCTTTTGAGCACTAATTTCGGTAATCGTGTTATCTTTTATCTTGGCGATGTCAATTGGCCTCCTCGGAGTTACAATTTAACGTCTTTACCATTGCTATGCGAATGATACAGAAACGAGGCAAATCCTTAAGGTTAATATCGTCTGTGGTATTCGTGAGATAGAACCAGAAATCGTTGAAAAGCATTGGCAGAATAAGCTATTCCAAGTTTTTTATGAATAATGAAAATATTTGTTATTTGTAATAAAGCCATAATAAAAAAATTAATTTAATTAAAAAAAACAAACTACTTCTATCTGGACCACCTGTTAGATAAGTAAAATAGAATTAAACTATAGCCGATTTAGAACTGCAAGCAACCAAACTACAATTAAACTGAAAAGGAATTAAACACGAAAATTAATGAACTAAAAATGTACTACAATTGAACTAGAATTGTATTCAAACTAATATTTAACTTATCTAGAACTACCCTTGACTTGATCTACAACTGATCTTGAACTAAAGCCAAATCATGTTGAATTAAAACTTAACTAGGACGGATTTGAAATTGATCTGAAGAACAATTGAAAGTAGGACTGAAATGAAATGAAATTAAACTGAACTAGAGGTGACATACAACCATATTAGAATTAGGTAGAATTAAGTAAAACTAAACAACATATGAACTAAACTATTGCCATGCCTTTCGGGTTCCGCAACTGGCTCCAGTACTATCTAATACGTGGCTTGATAATAATGTTCTCACATTGAAAGCTCTCGCCTTTATCGTAAGGTATAACAACATTGTTACTGGGGGTAGAAATCCAATAAACCTAATATGAATTAATCTTAAGTGAACTAGAACTGAACTAGAACTGAACTAAATTTGAACAAGAACTGAACTGAACTAGTTAGAAATGAACTAGAACTGAACTCGAACTGCACTAGAATTGAACTAGAACTAAGCTAAAACTGAACTAAACTTAACTCAATTTGAACGAGAACTTAGCTAAAACTGAAACAGAACTGAAGTAAATTTGAACGAGAACTGAACTGAACTAGACCCGAACTACCACAGAACTAGAAATGAACTAGTTTGCTATTCCATCAATCCGGGGTTGTGAGTTCGATTCCCACCAAAGACTCTGAAATTTTCACTACAAGTTGGCAGGAAGAACAAGAAAGAGCTTGGATATAATCTGGGTGCCTTCAAATGATTAACTGCGTTAGCGAAAGGTCACGGACTGTCCAGTATTATCTGGCCAAATTATAAATCGAGGTAAGACGATACTTGCAGACTGAGCCTGGAAATAGCCTTACATAAAAAGTCTTTGGACCACTGGCAGACACATATTAAGTGGAGATGCTGTGGAGATATCTTAGCCTTAAGTAAATGTTAGCATTTACTATAGACTCTGTGATGAGGAGGAATGTCGACATGTATCAGTCGCCAGTCTGAAATCGCTACAGTGACAGCATGAGACTCAATGAAAGTATAGTATTAGTAATTTTTCCGTTGGATACCATAAATCATTTCAAAAGAAGGGGGTCGAAAAAGGACCCATGAAGAAAAAAACATTAACTAAAGTAGAAATGATTTAGAAGTGAATCAGAACTGAACTAGAATTGAACTAGAACTGATGTAAAATAAAACGAAATTAGAACGAAGCTAAAACTAAAGTAGAATTAAACTGAAGCTGATGTATAATAGAACAAAAAGGATACTAGAGCTGAAGAAATGCTTAACTTAATGTAAACAAGAACTAATTTAACTTTAGTAAGACTAAGCTGAAACTGCCGGGAAACCAAATCAGAACTGAACTGGAATAATATTAATATTTAATTGAAACTTATTAACAGATACTTAATAACCAAAACTTTTCTTAACTTGAATTAAACAAAAACTTAACTAAAAATTTACGTAATTTACTTCCTGTTTAAGTAAGAACTGTAATGGAGCTAAGCTCAAACTGAACTATAGCTAAAAATATACTGAAAGTAACCTCGAAACGAACTCTACTGTTTATTTATTTGATTTTTTTTTATATTTTAATTTAACACATTTTTACGATTGTTTTTTTTTAAGTGTATTTGTTATTACAGGTGCTTAATGACGGTGCGTTTACAATAAACTGCTGGTAATATTACAACAAAAAGTGCTTTTGTAGTTGCTGTTTTCATTTTATTGTTATTAGGTGCTTTAATTGTTTACATTTGGACTTTTATTAATTTAATTTGTGATTATAAAAAAGGTGCCATTGATGTTAATATTTAATGTGCTATAATTTATTTATTTGTAACTTTTTTAATTGGTGCGTTAATGTTTACGGTGCAAATACTTAAGCACACGCACTCTCTTAAAACTGACACACTCACACTCAGACATGTAACATGCATTTTATGTTGTTTTAGACCTGTTTTCCGCAGGGCTATTTTACTTGCACAAGTCTTAAAATTTGCGGAAGAGAAAGAGAGGGACAGAGAGAGAGAGACTCATTTTACTTTTAGTTTACTCTCCCACCAAAAATTAAATATTCGCCGAAAATTGTCCCGTGAAAAAGCGGTCTAAGTTTATCTTATTAAATTTAGGCTACTCATAGTAAGTGGTAAAAAATATCAAGTTGGAAAAGGGAAGAATATACATATATAAAGTTAATATATGTAAAAATTTATTTTAACATTGATTGTCCATATTTTATAAGCATTAATTATTAAATACAAAAAATGTTTTTTTAATGTATTTTTTAGAACGTTACGACTTTTATTTATATTAACGTAACTTGGTCAACAAAATATTGTTTTTGAGCGACAATGTTGTTTAATTAAAATAGAAAATTAAAAACATGAAATTATAAAAACGGAATTAGAAACAAAAAAAAAATATATTGTTTGTGGATTTTCTGTTATTGAGTGACTTTTTGTAGCTTTTATAGTTTTTATGTTTATTAATGTTTAATTATTAGAAAAGTGTTTTGTAGATTTCTTTGGCCTAAAGATTTATTTAAGGTTCAAAAACGAAAATTCTTGACATATAAACAAGATCAATTAATACAAGGATAAACCTTTTTTGCTACAATCATCCACCTTTGGTGTACAAGACAAAAAATACTAAATAGAAGACCCGTAAACTGGTCAAAATTTTGCAAATACATTTGCTGGCTAAAAATATAACCATGTCATGAGTTTCCATTGAAAAAGAAATATACAAAAAAAAAAAACATCCTGGGTGATTTTATTTTCTGGAAAAGTACTTTTTAAGATATTACATTTTTGCAAAAATTGGTTCTGGAAAAAATTACTCCTACCGAAACAACCTTTGTCTAGAAAGTAAATTTTACGAAATTACATAACAATTTTCGTAAATATTAACTTTTATAAAAAATACTCTTTGTAAAAAGTACTTTTTATTTAAGGTTCAAAAACAAAAAGATACTTTTTATAAAAACTACTTTTTACAAAAGTTAAATGAATTTTTATAAAGGTGAGTTTATAAAAATGTAAAAAAAACTTTATTTTAAAAAGTACTTCTTGTAAAAAGTACTTTTTGTCAAAAGTACTTTTTAAAATAAAGTAACTTTTATAAACTCACCTTTATAAAATGTACGTTTCTTAAAAGTTCATTTAACTTTTTTACAAAAAGTACTTTTTATAAAAAGTACTTTAAAAAAAAAGTACTTTTTGAAATAAAGTAATTTTTATCAACTCACCTTTATAAAATTTACGTTTCATAAAAGTTAATTTAACTTTTGTAAAAAGTAGTTTTTATAGAAAGTATCTCTTAGGAGTACCTCTTAAGACTATCTTTAAGGAGTACCTCGCATAACAAGTACTTTTTATAAAAAGTGCTATTATAAAAACGTCCTTTTTTAAATTGACCGAACATATTTTTTTCGTTTTCCACTATTTCGGAGTTCTTCAGAAATTGGTCGCACAAAAAAAAAGAATTTGAACAAGAATGTGAAAATTACAGCTTCTTGTTAATAAAGTTACTAATTTAAAAAAAAAAATATGGTGTATAATAACTGATAAATTCATTGTTTTTCAATTCTGACTTACATCACTTTTAAAATAATGGTCACTATTGTGTACGATCCCTAAGAAAACATGATTATTTAAAAGGAGTCAACACTGAGATAAAGAGAAATTAGTTTTGAAATTTGGAAATATCTGAAGCTAAAACTTGCCTTTCGCCGAAATAGCAAAAATTACATTTTGTAATAGTACCTTTTATGAAAAGAAATTTTAGTCAACGGTACGCTTCTGAAAAAGTTTTTCTTTGGTACTTATTTACGTTTTGAAAAAAAGAATTTTTTGGAAAAGAAAATTCAGAAAATGTTACCTTCGAAAAAAAGTTATTTTTGAAAAAAAAAATAAATTTTTGAAAAAGTACTTTTTGGAAGAACTACATAATGTAAAAGGTAACTTTTGAGTAAAGTATTATTTGCTAAAAGAAACTTTTGTAACAATTACTCTTTATATATAGTACGTTTTGTAAAAAGTACGTTTTGTAGAAAGTGTGTTTTGTACAAGTTTAATTTTGTAAAAACTTTCTGTCTAAACAATATCTTCTGCATAAAGTTCATCCTAAAAAAAGGACTATTTGTGTAACGATTATTTTTAGTAACTTTAGTTATAAGTTTCCCTTTTAGGAAGTAAATTTAGTAAAATGTACCTGTGGTACAAACTAGAAATTAAGGCGATATGTTTAAAACACCCATTCATAAAACTATACAAGAGTTGTTGTAAATATTATGTGATAATGTTGTTTTAAATTGTTTTATGTTCAGAATATATGTTGATATATGTAGATACATAAAATATAAAAGTATAACGTAAAATATTTAGTACTATAAACTGTAAAATAAATATATAAAACAAACTTAAATTAAGAAATTATTAATTAAATTTATAACTTAAATGTAACTATGATAATTAGGTATGTTTTTGTTTATATGTAATATGTAATGTATAAGTATAAATGATAAAAAGTAACTAATAGAAATATCAGCAAAATTGAGAGCGTTTATTTAAGCAATTAGAATTACATTAGAATAAAATGCTCCTTAAGGTATACTTTGCTTTAGAAATATGTACAGCTCTCAATTTCAACAAAATATTTTTATCCTTATGAATCTTTTTTTTTTGATTTAATCTTTGTTTTAATTATATAAAAAAATATGTAAAAAAAAACCAAAGTTAGGAATATATAACGGACAATGTTTTAGTAAAATTTTCATTTTATATTTCTAAGAAATCATTGATGATTTAACACTCTTTTGCACCATTTTTATATATTGAGGAAAATTCTTAAAATCCCAAAATTCTTTTTTTGGGCTTAAGGTTTGCACAGTCAAATTGTGGGCAATAGCACAGTTTTTGAGCCTTCATTGCTGCACAAAGTCAATGTTACTCCTAAAAGTGTGCTTTAATTTGTATTGCTTTCTATTTTATGCTGAAAAGTAGCAAATCCAACTGTGTACACCTTTTATGTTGTGTCATTGTATTTAATTATAAAAAATATAAATACCTTAAAAAAATAATAATAAAATTATTTTAAAATCCTTTAAGGGATTCGTAATTGTTTAAATAAATAAATAAATATAAAACATTAACCTTCAACATCTAAATAACAACTTCAACATTGAACTAAAAACATTTTAATATTTAAATTACTCAGTTATAATAAACTAAAGATTTCAAAGTAAAACTTATAACTATTCAAGTAACTACTAAGAAGTTATTTATTTAAATAATATTTTTATATAAAATTTTTAAATTTTATATATATTTTTTTGTATGGCACCCTATAATATAAATTTGTTTTTTAATTTAAATTACGAGTATTTATATTTTTTCATAGATTTATGTAATTGTGGTTTTTATATATATATTAAATATATGTTTATATAATTATTTTATATATAATAGTAAAATTTATTAATTTAGAAAATAAAATATTTGCTTACCATATTGTTTTGTACGGACGGGTATGGGTGGTGTTGTGGCACCTTCACCTCTTTGAGAACGAGCTGCCAGCCAAATATAATATAAAGTATCAGGATACAAACCATCAAGCGTATAGGACTCGGTATTGGAAATGCGCCTATTACAAAAAACGGATTGAAAAATTAAATATTTAGGAAATAATGTATTGGGCAATATTAATAATAATTAGTTAAAGATTCTTCTAAAAACGGTAGATGCACTTAAACAGTTTTTAAAAAAATATTTTTGTAATAAATACTTAAAATTAAAGGTCTATTTTAAAAAACGTACTTCGAAAAAAATACCTTGTAAAAAGTTACTTTTTGAAATAGTTCACAGGTACATAAAGTACTGCTTAAATTTTGTTAAAAGGTACATTTTGTTTTTAAAAGTTGGTTTTCAAATAAGTACTTGTAAAAAAACTTTTTAAGAAAGTAATTTAAAGATTTTTTTCACGAAAGTTTGTCTGGAAACAGTAAATGCATTTTAAAAATTTATTTTCTTTATATAAATTTAAATAAAACAGGAAGTTTTTAAATAGTTACTTTTTTAATAAGTACTTAAAGAAAAAGGCCAGCTTTAAAAAAGGTACTTCTAAAAAAATACGTTGTGAAAAATTACTTTTTGCTATAGTTAACAAAACTACATTCAATTTTTTGTAAAAAATACCTTTTTTTAAATAAGTATGTACTCAACAAGTATGTAATCAAAAAAGTACTTCTAAAAAGGGGGGTTTAACGAAGATTCTTCTGGAAATGGAGAATCATTTAGAAAAATGTTTTTTTATTTTTATAAAAGTAAGTGAAACAGGAATTTTATGAAAAGGTATTTTTTAATAAGTACTCCAAAAAGGTACGGCTTTAAAAAAGGGACTTCTTAAAAAAATTCGTTGTAGCAAGATACTTTTTGCAATAGTTAATAGGTATACAACAGCCTAAGTTTTTTTTTAAAAAGGTACCATGTGAAAATGATATATCGTAAAAGGATTTTTTTTGAAAAGAGTACCATTAGATAATTTATACTCTTTAGGGTACTTTTTGAAAAATTAATTTCAAAATTGAAAAAGCCATTTTTATTATTGTTAGTATCATTTTACACTTTTTGCAATATTTTCCAGGTATAGTACTGGCAAATTTTTTTGTAAGGTACCTTTTTTTGAAAAGGGGGGGTTTTGAAATAAGTATGTACTTATATAAAAAAAAACTTTTCAAAAAAGTACTTTAAAAATTTTTTTGACGAAAATTCTACTGGAAACGGTAAAAGCATTTTGAAAAGGTACCTTTTGGAAATTGGACATCGCAAAAGATTTTTTTTTTTTGAAAAAGTACCTTTTGATCATTTCTACTCTTTCAGGTACTTTTTTAAAATCCAATTTCATTATTGTGTTTTTTTTAATTAATATCTTAAAAAGAAACTTAAAAAACCGAATGTAAGGAATTATTATGGAAAAAAGGGTTGATTAAAAAAAATATTATTTTTAAGATTATTTTTTTAAAATGCTTTTTTAAAGAATTAGCTTTTCTAAAAGTTACCCTTTCAATCATAAAATATATTTAAAAAGGCAGATTTTGCAAGGAAAATGTTTTTAAAAATGTACTTCAAAAATTAGTACTATTTGAAATATAATAAATTCAAAAGGTACTTTTAAAAAACAGTACTATATGAAAAATAATAAATTCAAAAGGTACTTTCAAAAAAATATATTATAGAGACAACGTACTGTTTAAAAGGGTACCTTCCAGAAAGATGAAATTCTTTAAAAAATATTTTTTTGGGGTGGGGTACTTTCTATAAAATGGTACTTTTTGAATAATGAGCCTTTAAAAAGCGCTAAAGATCAGATTGTTGATGCATTAATTTGTATTTGCTTTTAAAAAAGGTCGTATAAAAATTGTTGATTGATTCAAAAGGCAACTGATTTTGTACAGTGATCTTAAAAAAAAGTACGAAATACAAATTCGTTAAAAAACACAGAAAGAAATTTTTGCACCAAAATTTTTAATTAAATGCAATTAAATTTTTATTTGATTCAATCACATTCTTAGCTCAGAAAACTCAAAGTAATCGTCTAATTAAGAAAATAATTGAATCAATTAAAAATTATATCTCAAACTAATTAAAAACTTTAATTGGAACATATTTTTTTTTCTGTGAACTTTTAAATTCTATAACGGAAGTACTTTTTGCACCTTAATAAAAAGTATTATATATAGTACTAAAATTCTGTTAGGTTAAATATATTAAGGTTAATTTAAAAAGTAAAGATTTACTAAGAAGTTGATTACAGTTAATACCAAAGATGAAATTAAAATACAACATAAAAAAATAAAAAATAAATAAATCATTTAATACACATATATTTTATAATTTAAATTAAATTTCCGTCATATGGTTTTTTTTTATTTAATCATAAAATTTAATTTAAAATAAACCATTAATTTATTTATTTTGACGACATTTTCTGTATTTATTTGTCATTTGCTAACACAACATCCGGTAGATGATAATGACATTAAAGGTGTTAGCACATTATACTCACTTGTGATGATCCTGTTTGGCATATGTATCATTCCAGTATAATTCATAATGAACAATATTTTCACTGGAATGTGTCGGTTTGGACCATTGCAATGTTACTGCGGTCTCGCCGATATCGGTGGCCCGGAAATTACTAGGTTGTGAAGGCACACCTGCATTTAAATGAACGCAACCCATCCATTTGTCAATCCAATCCAACCCAGCCAGTAAAACGCAGATGATGTTTTGTAATTTTATATTTTATATTTTGTTGTAATTGTTTTTTATTATTATTTTTGTTATTGTTGTTGTAAATGTTGATGTTGTTTGCGGTTCACAGTTCATGATAAAAACCAGGTGAATGTTGATGATATAAAATGTTTTATATTGATTTATATGCCAAATTGTAAAAAAGGACATGTTGTTACGCAGCAAGTAAGGGGGGAGAAAAAAGAAAGAAAGAAAAAAAAAAAGATATGATGACAATGTTAATAAAAACTCACAAACGGAAATTAAATAAAATATATTTATTTTGACTGTTGTTTCGCGTTTTTCCAATTTTCCCTATCAATATTTGAAAAAGTATAAAAAATAACGAAATATTGTAAAATATACAAATAACAATATAAAATTGAAATATTTCAAATGATAAAAAATCATGTTTTTTCTTTTATTTGACTTGGTGATAATTTTTTTTTTAAAGCAGTAGAGCTTATATACGAGTACTTCAGTTGTTATATGGTAACGTTTTTATTGTTGCTTTTTAATAAAAAATAAATAAAACTGTAATCAGTTATATTACATTTTTTTCTTAATGTTATTTATGGTATCTTTAATTGTATATTAAGTATAAAAATTATACTTAATTACATCATTTATTTATATTTCTGTTTATACTTTAATATTTACTATTATTATATTTATACTTTTGGATTCATCGCTCTGGTGTTCGGTCAATAGACCAATACCCCTTGTTCTTAGTCGCTTGTAAACACATTGGTTAAGAATACTTTTGATACTTTTCAAGCCTACATTGCTCTATTTTGCGCCAATACTACTTTTGCCTATGCCTCATTGAGATCTTTGTAAATTTTAAAATTTATAAGATATGCGCGAGCAACTGCATCTAATGGGTGATTCAAGTAAAGATACTTTTTTCAATAGCCTTTTCTAGACAGGTCACGTGTGAGTCGTGTCATGATGTCATGTTATTTTTGTTTAGTATTGTTTGGCATTTCATAGTGAAAAGACTTACGAAAATTCACGTTTTGCGAGGAATGTGTTTCGTGCACTTCGCTCAAGTTATGGTCAACATAAGCGGCCACTGAGCGTACTATTCGCAACACCATTACCCATTTTGAGACCCAGCATTTATTATTGGATAATATGCGACCGTATAGAACACGTCCAGCACGCTGTGAAGAAAATATAGCGGCGGCAGCTGAGAGTGTACACGAAGACCGTGGAAAGTCGATTCGGCGTCGTTCGCAGCAACTTATGGAACGACTTGGCGCATTTTACGTCGAGATCTTAAATTGAAAACATACAAAATACAGCCTGTGCAACAACTGAAGCCGCTCGACCTTCCCAAGCGGCATCGCTTCGCTCTACGGGCTCTTGAAAAGTTACAAGAAAATCCGACGTTTTCGAGGCAAATTTTGTTTAATGATGAGGCCCATTTCTGGCTCAATCGGTATGTAAACAAAAAAAAAAAATTGCCGCACTTGGGACGAAGAGCAACCTGAAGAGATTTAAGAGCTGCCACTTCATTCAGAAAAAATAACGGTTTGGTGTGGTTTGTGGGCCGGTGGAATCATCGGTCCATATTTCTTTAAAAATGATGCCGGTGCGAACGCAACCATTAATGGTCCATATTTCTTTAACGATTGCCATTAATGGCAAATGCCGTGATAAGCGACTATTTTATGCCCGAAATTGAAGCTCGTGATCTCGGCGACATTTGGTTTCCATTACCAGTCGAAATGCTCGTACGGGTCATCGAAAATTGGACTCAACGGATGGACCATAACCTTAAAAAAATGTATGCCAAAGAATGTTCTTTCAAATGATAATAAACATTTTCCATTAAATTTAAATTTTCTGTGTTTTTGTCTGTGTTTTTTTCTGTAAAATAGTAGGGAAACTCGAAATGGATCAAGCCTTATTGGCAGGAAATTGTTTGTTTATTTTTTTTTTTTTAGTTTGAGGCACTTGAGGCACTACCCTATAATTAAATTTTATGACACCATACTACTTTTAGGGACGAATTAAAGTAAAAGTTTACCATCTAAGCTAAAGTTAGGGTTACTGGGTTCTATTGCCTTTTCCGAAAAGGCTCATCAAAATGCTGATCGTTTGGCATTTCACCTCCAATATTTGGTGTATTATTTTGGTTATTGAAATTTCACCTCCAATATTTGGGGTACTATTTTTTCGTGTATGATATTTACTTTTTATATTTATTCACAATCTGAATGTTATATGAGTACATTGCTATTTATTTACTTTTAGTCTCTAGTCATTCAACCATTGCTATACCCTGAAGTAAAGTCCTGTAAATATGGTAATGCTTCTTGGTAATTTTCGCGAATACCTAGAAAAGCTATATACATTCAACAATATCGATGTGTGAGCTCGATTACCAGTTGGCATATTGGAATTATACGTGCAGCAATAAAATGGATCCTAAAATAATACTTTGGGCCACTCCAGCCTAAATTGGCTGATGCGAGTTTAATATTCATATGTATGTTAAATAAATTGCTAGCAGCTTAAAGAGGTTAGATTTGGAGAAGTGATGCTACTTTAAGCTAGTACTAGACCTATTACTCAATTGTGATTTCCTTCTGCTTTTTCCCGAAAGAATTTATAATTATTAAGTTATGTATATGCTGCATTATCTGTTATTAGGCCATAATATATTTTCACAATAAATCTGACCGAATCACCAAGTTTGCAACTTTCGAAGTTATCTAACCCAAAGTAAAATCGTTCGCACAGCCATCGAAGCCTTTAATATTCTCGGGCAATAACACATAATGTGATAGATTGTTTCTTATTTTTCCTCATCTTAAATTTATCCTGCAATAATTCGAAGTGAAATTTTTCCATAAAATGATCCTAGCACTAGCCCAACAATGACTCTTTATAACACCTATAAAGACCTTAAGAATTTGTTTGTAGAACAAATTATAAAGAGAGATCGATGTAGATCGAGCATTGAGTACTGAGATGTTATGATGGCTTTTGATAGAATTTTTGAGTGCTTCTAAACCAGGTAGGCAACCAGAAATACCTAAATCCACATAGTTTAAGTACACAGAAAAATTTTTTTTTCATCAATTAAATGTTTGAATTGTTTTCAGATTCAAATTTGATTAATTAATTTATTAATTGAATTTATGGTTTAATTAGGATTTTTTTGTTTTGTTTTAAATAAATACATATATTTGAATCAATTAAAAAAATTTAATTGAACTTTAATATAAAACTGATTAAAATCTTTAATTGGTGAAAATAATTTTTTCTGTGTATGAACAACATTCGAAGAATAAGTACAGGCGATCTTATTTCTAATTTTATTTTTTTCCTCAGAGAATAGAAACGGAAACACTCCTGCTGTACTCATCACACTGGCAACTTTGCATTTGCTTGCGGCTAAGGCTCAGCAGGCCTGGGCGTGTGTTCGTTGCAAACAGTAGCAATGGTTGTGGACACGTTTAGGTGTGCCAGTGCTACCAGATACTTCAAACTACATCGAACTTAAAAACGATTCTGTAAAAATAATATAAATAGACCGAGATGTTAGTTGTCTAACAGGCTGATCCGAATTGACATCTTGGGTGGATAATGCGTTTATTTCAAATCTAAGTAGATTAAAACTCTTCATAAAGTCAAGTACGAGGAATAATGGTAACTGAAGAATAGCCACGAGAAAAAGATCGATCCCGGGACTCGCTGGGCCAGGCATTTGGAAAGACAGGTCGAAAGGTCTTTCTAGGCCCGACCAGTGCCCAAAAGCGTTGTAACACGAAAACCGGTAGCCACGCAGAAATTCGTCCATCTCTGCGATCATTTATTGGTGAGGACCTTCGGGGTGTAACGTGTCGTTTGTGGATTTGGACCTAAATCGTAGACTTGGAGATTTAGACGGGCGTAATGATGCACTTTCAACAGCAGCAACTAGTGGTTTTTCATTAGTAAATGGTCTACAAAACCCCATAAATAAGTGGTGCGAATATCGTTTATGCTTGCCATGTTCTAAAATCGCTACTGGTGTGGCTTGCACACATACATTTCAGCTAAAAGGTCATCATTGCATAGTTTAGATAATTTCTTTGGAATGAAAATAGGTAGGGTTAGATTTAACAGGCCGCATGCAAAATGCGAGTTTTCTTGGAACGTATTCCGACCCATTGACCATCCATCGTCCTCAGTTCCTAATTGAATTTTAGTATATTTAGCCCGTAAGAACTACATAGAACTTCTCGCAAAACCTTAGGACTGGTCAGTTTACCATCCCTAAGACAGGACAGAACTTGACTTAAATTTTTCAGCCTGCTTTTTCTCACCCACCTCTTCAAGTGAGCATCTGGAGCTCTTGCCACAAAAGAAACCCATACTTCCAATATGCGTCTAATCATACACTATCCTGTTTTGTCGCCTACTACTCTTTATCGAGTTGCGACAAAAGGGTTATAGACAACCTGCAATTAGTTATTATAGACCACCTAGGAAACCCAATCTCGTAACATGTTTAACAATGTGGCCAGGTGGCATTGATGAGCCCTAGTTAATTTAAAATGTTCAGATTCGATTAGTGCCTTGCGCATAATTTTTCACAGAGGCCCTCATAAATTAAAATAAAAATAAAAATACATTCATAAAAATTGAGAGAATATAATACAAAGATGTTTTTGATCCAGCTATTAAAAAAAAGAAACTTTACGGTCGAATTGGCAATACTTTATGAACGCACAGTACTATTGTTAACGACTTCATAAAAACCAAAAATTAGTTACCTTATCATTTTGACAAGCACTTCAACTCAGTGTCCAATAACCAGTTGAGTTATCATTTAAATTAAATTTATATTCATTACAATTTATTATCCTTATCATCAATATTTCCTTCAACAATTTTCAATTTATGTATGATTGTTTCATCTTTTGATGAAAAATAAAAAAGCCCCTTTTAATAATAAAAAAAAATCCATTAAAATTTTTTTTCATTAAAAATTCTGCGTATAAATTTGTTATCAACACGCTAACAAACCATGATACTTCCTGCCAAGCCGTTAACAAATATAAACCACACGCAATATTTGTGTATGTTTGAGTGTGTGTGTGTGAGTATACGATAACGAAGTTTCTCAAACACTTAATCATATTTTCCATATTTGACCAATTTTTATTAACATTTCTTTTCAAGCAAATATTTATTGAAGAGTAAGTTTTCTGTCGTGAAAAAATCAACCTTTTAAATAAGAAAAATTATATTTTATTTAATGTATTCTTTTGTTGTCTTTCTCGTTAATTTTTTTCCCATATTTTTTTTTTGTTTAAATAATGAAAATATAAAATATTTAACTTAAAACACAATGGATTTACTAAAATTTGGTAAAAATGTTACAGTTGTAGTAAATGAAATATGAAAAATGATCAAAAAGAGTTAACGATTTTAATGAAAAATGTTTAAACAAAAATATATTTAAATAAATCAGTCAAGTGCGAGTTAATCTCACACACATAGGGTTCCGTACTATGTCTAGTACGCCTTTAAAAACTCAAGTTGTTAATTTTTTCATGTCTTATGGGGCACCTTTTTAAAATCAAAGTAATATTTGCGAAAAATGCATCGCTATTGGAACACCTTTTAAATTTTAGGAATTGTTGTTATAACGGCCATGGCAATACACTTTCTATAAAAATATCAGGCCTACCTATTGCGGTTCAAAAAATAAGGTAATATACGTCAAAAACATGTCACTGATGGATCACCCTTTAATTTTTATTATTTGTTATAGTTTCCATAGTAATAAACCTCTTGTAAAAACTTCAAGAGTCTACTTATTATTGTTCAAAACTTAGGCCATATACACGCAAAGCACGTGACTCTCGGAACACCCTTTAATTTTAAAGTTTAATTTAATAGAAAGCGAACATAGAGTTAATTACTGTCTGCAAATTGTAAGTGGTTGCCTCCTATAGCTCAAAATATAAATAACACCTCACTTTCGGAACACCCGATAAGTTTTAGTATTTATTGCTACAGTGGCCACAGTTATACACCTTCTGTGAAAATTTCAAGAGTCTACCTCTTATGGGTCAAAACTTAGGCCTTATACATACATATCACGCCACTATCGGAACACCCTTTAATTTTTAGGTTTATTTGTTTAGACTTGTTTATAAAGGGAACTAAGTTTTAATTACTGTTTGTAAATTTTTAGTGCAAGCCTTCTACAGTTCAAGAAATAAACACACATTCGTGAATAACACCTGCCTATCGGAACACCCTATAAGTTTTAATATTTATTGCTATAGCGGCCACAGTTATACCACTTCTTTCAAGAGTCTAACTAATATTGGTCAAAACTTAGGCCTTATACATGCAAATCACGCCATTATCGGAACACCCTTTAAATTTTAGGTTTATTTTTTTAGAGTTGTTTATATAGCGAACTAAGTTTTAATTACTCCTTGCATATTTTTAGTGTATGCCTCCTACAGTTCAAGAAATAAGCACATATTCGTGAATAACACCTCTCTGTCGGAAGACCCTATAAGTTTTAGTATTTGTTGCTATAGCGGCAACAGTTATACATCATCTGTGAAAATTTCAAGAGGGTACCTATTACGGTTCCAGAGCTAAAAGGCGCTGACAGACGGACAGACGCACAGACGGACAGACATTGTAGCGAAAACAATAGGGTTACGTTTTTACACTTTGTGTACGGAACCCTAATAAAAATATGTTTAAATATTTTTTTACTTTTTTATAAAAATACTGATGAAAAGAAAAATTTTTAACTAGTAAATATAAAAACCTTGTGTTTATTACTTATTGACAGAAAGGTACAGAAGGAAAGGTGTATACCCAGCTAAGCTGAACCTGTTCTTTAGTCTGCGTTTGGGGGATTACGTCTCCATATATCAAGAAGGAGAAGGGTTCTCATTGCACTTGACAACCAGTCGGTTATAAAATGCATGAGGCAAGTGAACGTGTACTTTAATCTAGTGCTGGTATGTCTTTTAAAACTTAACGGATACCTCGATTAATTAAGTAATGATGATGTGTGTTAAAGGACACATAGACACCACAGCATGAAGCAGCAGACCAACTAGTATAAAGGCGATCTGCTGTGAATTTCTGTAGATTATAACCCAGAGTAGCACTGGGAAATGGCCAAATGCGTGCGAAGGTCCTCCAACGGGTGAACTGACTAAATCTGAAAAGTTGGAGGAAGGCTATTACATGTAAGTAGGGTCGAATGGTGTTCAAAGAACACCTTGGCAGGAAGGCCAGTAAGGTGCTCAGACAAGATAGAAGTACCTTAAGCTGTTTAACTGCGCTGGTGAAACTGCAAGTAAAATCTAGCCAATATGAAAATCGAAAATGATGATACTTGCAGACTGCGCCTGAAAAAGGCTGAAACTGCTGCGTACATTGTGTGTTGATGTTCAACACTGGCTAACATAAGAATTAGGGCCAGTGGTAGAAGCTTGTTAAATATCAATGCCATTAGGGACCCGAGCCTTAGACAAATGCTAGCAATTACTAGAGACTTCGTGATGAGAAAGAAGGCTGATACTTACCAGTCGACTGTTTGAAACCACTAAAGTCAAGAATAGAGACTGATGATGATAGCACGTGATTCAATAAGGGCTTACATAATTACAAATTGCCTGCTTATAATCAATGAGGCCAGAAGGGAGTCGAAAAGGAACCCACCATTAAGGAAGAGGTTTTTTTTGATATTACAATAATAATAATAATAATTATCCATACCAATAGCTCTCTTACAGCTAAACAAAACACCCGATATATGGTCGTCCTATATCCGCTATAATCAATATAAAATTTAAAGTTAGAAATTAAAGGGTGTCCCCACAGGTAATGTCCTATGATGTATATTAGTTATAATTTTCAATCATTATTGGTAGACACTAAAAAAGTTTTTACAACTGCTATATAGGAGTATAAAAGATTTGTCACTGATCGCTGTAATAGCGTTCTCTTGATAATGCCTTGAGATCATTTAATCTTTGGTAAATAATAATGATTTTGTTCTTTTAAATAATTTCAAATTAAAGTATTTTATTAAAAATCATTTTCGTTTTTGCAAGTAATGCTAATGGAAACAAATCATTAGCATTACATATTTATAAACTAACGCTAATGAAGTAGGTAATTAATTATCCAATGTAGTGAATTACTCCCTTGTATAAATCACCTTTCTTACTGAGCAATAATGAAATAATATCTATATTTCTATACATATAATAAAACAGTAACTCATTTCCTGTCTGTATGTTTTCGCATCACGTAAAAACTACTGAATGGATTTTAATAAAATTTTATGAGGAAGTACTTTAGTATCCTGATTCGAATATAGGATGCTTTTTTTCTGCAAAAATATATTATTTCCAAAGGAAAGTGGAGCAAAATCAGTGAAAGTTGGCTGTTATTTTCGTAGTAAACCATAACTGAAGCACTAACCGGATATTCAAACTTTAATGCGGCATATTTTAGCGCAATAGATGGCGGTTTTATAAAGTAAATACATAAACCATAACTGAAGCACTAACCGATATGCAGCATAGTTTAGGGCGGCATATTTTAGTAGTTAATACATAAACCATAACTGAAGGACAAAAAAAGTAAGTGTCTTTGGTGTGGATTGCTTTTAAAGCAAAATCGAACAAAATATTCCATAGACGCTGACGAAGTGGCGGGCACAGCTAGTCTATACATATAATAAAATAGTAGCTTATTTTCTGTCTGTCTGTTTGTCTGCCTTTTTTGTGTTCGCATCATGTAAAAACTTCTGGGTGGATTTTAACAAAATTTTGTGAGGATGTACATTAGTATCCTGATCCTAATATTTGTCTTCGCAAAAATATCTTATTTCCAAGAGAAAGTGGAGAAAAAAATATGTGAACGTACGCTTATTTTTTTCCGATTTAAAGGTACTGCATACTTTAAGGCTTCTTTTATTTTTGAAAACTGTATATTTTAAGCAATGTTGCGCAACAGATGGCGATGTTTTAAAATAATGAGTAACTCATTTCCTGTCTTTGACAGAGCTTTACAATCATTTTTAGAATTTTTTAATTTTATATACATTTTAGAATTTTTCCTAGGGATGGGTACCTTTATATAAAGTAAATACGTAAGATTCTTAAAATTTGGTGTGCATTACTTCCAGAGCAAATCGAAAAAAATATTTCCAGGACGCACACATGTATTCCTGCAGAAATTCCTAAGTTTCTAAATTGAAAATTAAATCTTTAGAAAAAGTTAGAAAATCGTTTTCTTTATACGATTTTTTTTGAATACTGCTTTTGAGGTAAATGGCTTTCATTCCTTTAATCAAATAACTATAATTTAAATTTCAAATATTTAATTTATATTTGATATTAAATAAATAACATTAAATATATTTTTCACTACTTCTAGCAATACGTATTTGCCTTTTTTAGCGTAATTTGTATTTGAAATCAAATATCAACTCGTAATCATGTTTAAAATTATATTTGCACAACACATATAAATATTGATATAATTACATAATAGATAATACAATACTTGCAGCTATTATTTATTAAATGAAATAAATTATTTGTATAAATAGACACACCCATACTTCTGTACATATATTGATTTACGCATAAATATGTGGTCACATATTTTTTCGCTATATTCGGCAAGAGAGAGTTATAAAATGGCTGACATTTTTATGTTCCTCTCAATTTTTTTGATATTTGTTGTAGCGCCCATCATAGACACACTGTGTATAAATATTAATTGCTACCGATTGCGGTTCAAAAGATTAGTCCACATACATTAAAGTCACGCAATCTGTGTCCATTGCCTTTTAATTATTATACCCTCTTCACCACATGGAAGGACAAACTTATATATATACCCTATATAAGTTTGTCATTCCGTGTGTAATTTATACAGAGAAGTTTATTGAGCGATGTTCGTCTCTCCGTCCGTCTCACCATCCATACGAATATCTGTGTTCGGGTTGAAATTACTTTGCCAAGGCACCAGAAGAAATACAGAAAATTTAAGCCCGCGAATCTGCCGGACATAGTTTTGAAAATTTCGCTAATGCTATTCAGCAACATCAAAACATTCCATTCGAGGCTGTGGGCAAAAAACCGCGCCCACCTATATTTTTCATTTTCTTTTTTCGGTTGTAATGATTCTCTTTTCCTTTTTTTTGTTAAATAAATATTAGGAAGCGAACAGTAGATCGCAAGGAGTGCATATAGATCTCGTGGGATCAATAATACCCTGCGGCGGACAATTTTTGTTTCTTTTTAGGTTCGTAGGGTTTTTCTGCTTTGATTTGTATTAAAGGCCGTTATGGAAGGCAATACACAATAGCTAATAGACCTAAAGGGTGCCCACTGGGAATCAGGAGTAGTAGTCAATAGGCACATTAGGAGGTTAATATGACCTCCCAAATCTGACCATTTTATCACAATATAAATTGCAGGAACTTCCTAACTTTTACCAAAGACTTTTGATAAAATTTTAACAAAAAATTTCGATAAAATTTTAACAAAAAATTTCGATAAAATTTTTACAAAACATTTTCGATAAAATTTTAACAAAAAATTTCAATAAAATTTTTACAAAAAATTATCGTTAACATTTTTACAAAAAATTTTAGTTTACATTTTTACAAAAAATTTTGATAAAACTTATACAGAAAATTTTCGATAAAATTTTTACAAGAAATTTTTGATAAAATTTTTACCAAAAATTTTCCATAAAATTTTTACCAAAAATTTTCCATAAAATTTTTACAAAAAATTTTCGATAAAATTTTTACAAAAAATTTTCGATAAAATTTTTACAAAAAATATTCGATAAAATTTTTACATAAAATTTTCGATAAAATTTCTACATAAAATTTTCGATAAAATTTTTACAAAAATTTTCGATAAAATTTTTACAAAAATTTTCGATAAAATTTTTACAAAACACATTCGATAAAATTTTTACAAAAAATTTTCGATAACATTTTTACAAAAATTTTTCGATAAAATTTTTACAAAAAACTTTTCGATAAAATTTTACAAAAACTTTTCGATAAAATTTTTACCTAAAATATTTGATAAAATTTTTACCAAAAATATTCGATAAAATTTTTACCGAAAATATTTTGTAATATTTTTACAAACAATGTTCGATAAAATTTAAACAAAAAATTTTCGATAAAATTTTTACAAAAAAGTTTCCATAAAATTTTAACAAAAAATTGTCGATAAATTTTTTACAAAAATTATCGATAAAATTTTCACAAAAAAAGTTTAAACCGAATGTATATTATTGTGAAATTGGGAAACTTAACAGAAGGGAATATAGCTTCTGCATGGACGAATATTGCCCTTTTCTAGTTGCAGGAGCCTAACGTTCTGGATCTAACGGTTTAAGCTCATAAATATAAGAATAGCACTGGTCGACAAAAAAAAGTCGGGAGTTTTATGTGCTGAATCCAAATCTGTTTACAAATTTTTTCTATCAAGTCTAGTTTTCGAGATATTCTTTATTTAATAAAATACTGATATTGGAAAATTAAATACGTATTTATTATGATAACAATGGTCGTCACAAAAAAAAAGTTGGGAGCAAGAACTTTGTTATGTGATTTTAATTGAATTTTGTGTGCTGAATTCAAATCTGTTTTTTTACCACGTCTAGTTTTCGAGATATTATTTTTTAAATAAAAGAAAAATATAAAAATATTAAATATGTAGTTATTGTGATAACAATGGTCGGCAAAAATATTTAATAATCTTAATGTGTTAATGCACTTAATTGTGAATAAAAAACATTAGTGCATCGATTTTCATCATTTATGGCTTATTTTATTCCTAGCAAACCTAGCTTTCCAAATAAGGACAAAAATTTAAAATATTTGCCGATTTAAGTTTTTTATTAGTTTTTGAAAACAAAAAAACAAAATTTTAACAAATTTTTATAAAATTAAAAATATTTTATTTTTCGCCACAAATTTCTGAATAACTCCGAAACAGTTGAAAACAAAAAAAATAATGCACAGTTGACTTAAAGATAATTTTATTCTCCATCTTTAGCTTTTTCAATTATTAAAATCGAACAATCCGTTAAAGAGTTATTTAGAAATAAGTTAGCGTGGTCGCCTTGTTTAGGGGAAAATAGTAGCCATGCCCATAAAAAAAATTTGTACGTGATACGCGAAGACTGAAAGCGGCTTTGAGTTTAAAGAGCTTAGATATCTATATTCCACATATTTGTGTGCAGGGAGCAAATTTTGTTGCAGACCAGTGTAATTATTTCTATAGAAACACGCTTTAATTATAAATTTGTTTATACTTAGTACTATAGCAGGTAAAGGATTAGAGACTCTTTGAAATTTCAAAAGTTTGCCTTTACGTTCCAGTAGATATGGAACTCCCTTTAAGTTTTAATATTATTATATTTCTACTTTCAGTTGTAGCTTGTATATAAGTATATATTATACGCTATAATTCTCAAGCGTCTGCAAATTACGGTTTAAAACATAAACCCATATACATCCAATTCACTTGCTTTGTGGGACACCCTTTAATTTTTGATTTAAAATATTATTTGTGAGTTAAAGTATACAATAAGGAAACAGTGAAACACCTCCTCTGTCACTGTCCGGCCCTATCTATGGAAAGGGCGGCGCTGCTAGGCAGCTCGATATTACAAGACCTCACAGACCTATCGGGCTGCGATATTAACAGGATAAACTCATTTATCCGGCTCTCCGGTTGGTTTTTGCACCAAACCTAAAGTGGGGATCGGTAGGTATCTATCCTGCTCATCCCTCTTTCGGGCGTCACAACGGGACCTAAGGGACCCAAGTGAGTCGGCTTTTCCCCTTTTGCGTAGCCGGCGACCCGTGCAACCTAACCTAACCTAAGGTATACAATATATTTTGAAAAATTGAGGTGTCAACCTCTTAAAGTTAAAGAGATACAGAAGAATCAAGTGTGTTGTAGGGGTACATCATTTAATAATTATTTGTTTTAAATTCTTTTCTAAGTGGGGCCAATCTCTAGGCATCTGTAAAAAAATATTTATTTATTAAATATTACAATTACAAATTATATTACAACTCAAATTATCGAGCATATTTAGTATGACCTTCACCCGTTGTAGTGAAACACTCAAAATATTTGGTGGGAATCGAACCCACAACTCCCATACTGATAAGCTAACACACTACCTACTAGCCTACCGGGGCACAAAAAAAAAAAAAAAATAATTAGTCTGAAATGAGTTCTGAAGTAACACAGACAAATCAATAATCATCCTCCATTTTTTTTAAGTCGATTAAAAGTATGGAGCGTTGCATATTTATGGTCGCACCTGTATTTTCGCTTTGCCTTTAATTTGGTGTAGAGTATAAAAACATAATTATGTATGTAAGGATGTGTATACTTTTGCACCTACAACACCTATCAATCGTATAACATTTGGAAACAACTTTAATGTTTAACCATTATTTATTTGCATAAAATTTATTGTTTTATAGTAAAACAATATTAATACTACGCATATGGGGAAATGTAGTTTTATATAATTTAGGTTTTAGAGCGAACCTCAGGAAAAAAAAAGCCTTAAATTAAAAGTTATTTTCCACACAAACTGCCCAAACAATTTCAATCGCAAATAATTTTAAATCCACAAAAAAATAGATTTAATATATTTTCGCTACAAACACCCTACCCTGATTGCCTCAACATATAAGTATTAAACGTAACATTTTATTTTTTTCTGTATTTAGTTCATTTGATATATAATTGTCTTGTAATTTAATAAAACAATAGATATTTGGTTGTTGTATTCTCATTGAAACCTCCTGCCGTCGAATGTTGTTTTTAGCACAAACAGACGTGTATTTTTTTTTTTTGTAATAAAGAATTATGGTTTTGAAATGAAACTATTGTGGTAAAATTTATTATTGTTTTATTTGTTGCTGCAGATGTGGATTCGATTTTGTAAAACACAACATTATTTAATGACAAAAACAATAGTTTGGACATAATAATAATAATGATAATCACAGGTATAATTTTAAGATTTGATTAATTGTTTGCGTGAAAAGAAAAATGTTTCAATTAATTTAAAAATTTCTATTCAATTTGGAATTCTGGCTAGATAAATAATAATTGCCTAAGAGCACAGATAATAAAAGAAGAGATTTTTAAGGTAGTATGTTGTCATGGTATAGTAAAAGGGTATATAGTAACTTAGTTACTACCAAACAATGATATATCAGGGTGGTTAAATTTTAGGACCCAATGTTTAATGTAAACCACACCTAAACATCAAGTTTTTTTATTGCATTTAATATGATATTTCTCAATTTCAGAATAACTCAATTTGGAAAGCGTTACTCGATTGCGCGACAAATTCAACGGCCGTGTTATCTCACGTCGTGGCGATGTCAATTGCCCGCGATGTCAATTTCTTTGGGGTTATTTGAAAGAAAAGGTATACGTCGATAAGCCAGCAACAATTCAAGAGCTAAATGATTTTTTTTTGTGGAACAAGATTAACGTGAGTACCTGCCTACTCGGCCTAACCTCACGGTGGTCTTACCACCGAGTGAAACTTAGGCGTAGACTAGCGCCCCCATTGTGTAATATAATAACACTTTACGATTGCCACCAATCGCAATTTGTGTGTGATACAGTCACAATGAGTAGCAATTTATATAATATGGCAAGCCTTATCCATGGCCAGCCTAGATCCATATTATGCCTCTTGCTTAGGAGTTTGGAGACTATCCAAACTCCGTCTGTTGAGAGTGCAACAGCACACTTGATCGACCGTGCACCATACCTACATAAATCGATCTTAAACCACAACCACCACGTGTACCCCGGAAGGGGACCTCACCAATAACCGGTCACAGAGAGGATAGGCTCTCTATGGGGCCACCGATTCCCCTAGTACCAGTCCTTTGGGCACTGGTCGGGCCTCGAAGAGAACCCGTATGTTTTAACACATAGACTTTTTCTTCCACATTTAGGTTCTAGGAACCCACATTTAGGTTCTGGTGCCCCTATTTTCCCCGAGTGAACCGCGTCAAAGCATTTGCCGTTCCTGCAGTGACAATTGGAACCCCCGGGGGAGAGCTAAAGGATTTTTTGGAACAAGATTAACGTGAGTACCTGCCATACTCGGCCTAACCTCACGGTGGTCTTACCACCGAGTGAAACTTAGGCGTAGACTAGCGCCCCCATTGTGTAGTATAACAACACTTTACGATTGCCACCAATCGCTTTTTGTGTGTGATACAGTCACAATGAGTAGCAATTTATATAATATGGCAAGCCTTTCCAAGGCAAGCCTAGATCCATGTGCGTACCATTAAGAGCTTTTTTATGGCAGAGAAAAATGTACTACTGACAAAAACTCGATTATCTTTTGCTGGGATATAACATACGTGGCTCCTTAACTAATTGCTTTCAAATTAGTCACGATTTGTTACTATAAACAAATTAACTGTTCAAAACGCTTTTTACTTCTAAGTAAACTACTAATATACATATTTGTATATTAACTTAATACAAGTAAATTTTCCATTAGCAAAAGAAGTCGTTAAAAGGCATGGATGCATACATCACACAAATTATAAGAATAAGTTTACACGTAGTCTGTCTGTCTGCACTATGCAGTTTTCATGCAAAGAATTTCCAAATGGCTTCCATCATTCTTCCTTTGCATGCGAGATACGTGATGTTTAATTTTATTTTTGCCCCTTATACCAGTTTTGTTAAAAAATATTATTAATACACTCTACACATTATAAGAACATGTTTTATAAGCAGAGGGTGGTAAATAGTTTCGTATGTGGAAGTGCTGACGTTTGTAAATTGTAAATGTGTAAGTTATTTTTAAATGTAATTTCTGTGAAATAAAAAACCAGACAATTTTTAAATATGTTGTATGATACAAGCACAGACAAAAACTTTTTGCACCAATTAAAGGTTTTAGTTAGTTTTAAAGCTCAATTAATTTTTTAATTGATTCAAATATACATATATTTGTTTAAAATAGAACAAAAATCTTAACTAAACAAGTAATTGAATCAATTAATTATTTAATTAAATTTTAACCTGAATCCAAATAAAATTTTTAATTGGTAAAAATATTTTCTTTTCGAAATTAGTCTCCTCTTAGTGATATACGCTCAATTTAGAGTTTCTCCAACTTTTTTAAACATAAAAATAAGATTTTGAAACGTTCTTAAAATAGGCTTTTGTTGCAAACAAAGTCTCGTCATTTTAGCCGAATTGTTGTTCGCAAAGAATTTTATTTTAAATTTGAAAGCTGGATAAATTTGCTAAAGGCCGAAACTAGAGAGTTCATATAGAGAGAGCTTCATATAGAATATTCTTGCTATCTGAACAGCATAAGTGTAGATTTTAGCAATATATTTATCATGAAATTTCCAATCGATTTAACTGTATTTAGTTTTTTCGGGACATACATTTTTCTTTCTGCAACACTTGTGAACACATGTAGACGTACAACCTCATCTGAAAGGATGATGGTTCAGTGATGGTTTCCATATAGTCGGTAGAGCAGATGCAGGTGTATTATACTCTGCTGCACTGAATCTGTCCGGTAGTCTGGGTTTGGGGAGGTACGTATCCGTTTACTAGGCAGAATTGCTTGGGTTGCTGCATGCGTTAGATCAGCTACTTGAAAGTCGGGTGCATGGTTCTGCACTTGACAATCAGTAGGTTATGAAACGCATGAGCTAGTGAAAGTGCTATAATTTGTTTCATAACCTAACACCTAACAGGTGTACCTCGATGAAAGTAGAATTTCTATAATGCCAGTGAAGGTCTTACAATGAGTGAAGGTCCTGGAGAAAACCTGAAAAAATGAAGGGAGGCTTCCACATAAAAAGTGAAGGGAGGGTTCCACATATAGGCAGGCTCGAAAAACCCCTTGGTAGAAAGTAAGTTGCTCACATATAATAGAAGTAAGATGGATAACTGCGTTAGAGACAGATCATAGAAGCTTTAAGTATCATCTAACCAATATGAAAATCGAAGAAGATGATTCTTGCCGACTGTGCCTGGAAGAGGCTGAGACGGTAGCGCAAATTGTGTGAGAATGTTCAACACTGGCTAGCATAAGCACGAGCAGAAGCTATTAAATGTAGATACCGGAGGGGCAAATGCCAACAATTACTAGATACTCCGTGATTAGAAAGAAAGTTACCAGTTGACACTCTGAAATCACTAGTAAAGGTTGGTGGTAGTACATGTATCAATGAAAGTAAGGTAGATTACAAATCGTTTGCCTATTATCATTGAGTAAGAACAGAGATCGAAAAGGGAGCTATTAGGAAAGTGGCCTGATTTGATATTCCACCTACAATAATAATAGTAATTTATACGAACTCATCTAATTACTCTTTGATGTACTTTGGTCTTTCTTGTAGTTCTTTTTGCCAAAAATATAGCAGAAGTTTTCTTAAAAAATCGATTGTAAGAAAAACGTAAACGGCAATTTTTCATTAGAATATATTACGTTTCAAACACATACCCGACTGCGGCTACGACCATTGGCTACAATGGATGGGTACAGCCGATTACTTAATTATATTGAAAACGATAGCTGCATTGCAAACTTTGATATTTTTTTGAAATACATATTTATTTAGCTAAAAATAAGATATCATTTGTTAAAAAATGCTTTCATCACGTCGAAACAAAGAAATTTATTTGCTCAAAAGCTGTTATATATGTATACGTTATGTCCTGGGGTTCCTATTAGGAACAAAAAGCCACAACACATTCTCTTCATTCAGTTCGCTTTGATGAGAAATGTTTTATTTGTCTCCAGCTTAAATAACTTCATTCTCGATTGGTCGATGGTCGGCCATTTCATCGAGTGTTTCCCTGAGGGTGCCAATCAATCATCTTAAGGCATTCGCAGAGTCTGACCAATCTAACGCCATTTGCGGCTAAGGAATTTGACATGGATTAGTCGTTAAACTGATTATCGCCAGAGTAGTATGTTTGGTTAACTTCGGTTAACGATAACTTGGATTGAGTTTATGTCATGTGTTGATGCATTCCAAGATTCACAGGAATATAAAACCACTGACTTGAAGCTAAACTGATTACACTAACCTTAGTGTGTTTTCAGATAGCTAAAGTGCTGAAAACAAGGCGTAGTATGCCAAAAAAAGCCGTTGAGAATCTACAAACAAATTCATATACGTCAGAATGCTTCAGAGACAGCAAAATGATTTTACTTCTTCTCGCTAAATGCCCTGTATCTGAAATTTGTTGATGTTTAGCGTGTTGCAATGCAAAGCCACTGTAACCATTATATTTATGCGACTACAGGGTGGTCCCGTGATTTTAATCAATATGTCCTTATCTTTTTAAAGTTTTTTCAGCAGACAATTAAAACTTACATAGAATATGTAAAACAAGCATAAAGAAATAAAGGGTGATTGTACTGAATATGGTTTATGTTTCTTTTAAGAAAAGTATCACTCGGGTAACACATGTCTTCCAATTGTTAATTGTATTACTTTCTATGGGAAGCGGATAGTGTAGAAAGACAAGAAGTGTAGTTAGGCTGTATAGAAAAGCTTATTTTTTGGCAATTGCACGTGCAGCGCCTCTGTCGTCAAGTAGGCACATTTTTTAAAGCTTTATAGCCACTTTTTAATATATAAATTTAGTGATATAGAGTAATACTGGCGTAGAAGGGCGCTATGATACATTCTAGTAAGTAAACTAATATAAATCAGAATAGAGGTTAAGGAGTAGCGCGGCTGGGATAGGAATCCGGGCAACTCAGGTCAACGAATGCTTCGTAGTCGACATGCTAGTTACCTACAGCATCCTTCAACCGTTTTAGGCATAAACTTCGATGCAAACAGAGTATGTTGACAATGTCCGTCGTAGCAAAAATAATAAAAAATAAAATTCAAAATTTCAGGGTGTCCCTATAGAAGACATGATTTTAAAATTTATGTGATTATCTTTTAAATCGTAGGCAGGAATTTAATTAAAATTTTTAAAACATGTAATAAAAAGATAAAATAAAAACAAGTAAGAGTGCTATATTCAGCCATGTCGAATCTTATATACCCTTCACCCTAGTAATACTAGTTATTGTGTTACCCTCTTATGTTTTTTTTGAAAATTTTTGGAAATAATTTTGAGAATTTTTTGTAAAAATTTGTTCTATTTTTTTAAACTTTTTTGTATAAGTTGTTTTGAAATTTCTTATTTTGGAAAAATGGCGAATCTTATATACCCTTCACCCTATTAATGCTAGATATTGTGTTTTTTCCTCTTATGTTTCTTTGAGAATATTTTGTAAACATATTTGAAAATTTTTTTTGAAACTTTTTTGTATAAATATTTTTTGAATTTTTTTTTAAATTTCTTTAAAATTTTTTTTTGTAAAATAATTAAAAAAAATGTCAAAATATTTTTTTGTAAAAATTTTTTGAAATTTTTTATTTTTTTTTTTAATTTTTTGTAAAAAGTTTTTTGATTCATTTTTGGAAAATTTTCTTTAAAATATTTTTTAAAATTGTTAAAAATTTTTTTCAAAGTTTTTTGTATAAATTGTTTTGAATTTTTTTGTAAAAATTTTTAAAAAAATTTTTTTTAAATTTATTTGTAAAAAGTTTTTTGATTATTTTTTTGGAAAATTTTCTTTCAAATATTTTTTAAAACTATTTTTCAAAATTTTTTTAAATTTTTTTTGGAAAATTTTTTTAAATTTTTTTTGGAAAATTTTTTGTAAATTTTTTTTGTAAAAATTAGGAACTTCCTGCAATCTGTATTGTGTTAGTATGGTCAGATTAAAGCAAAAAAATCCTCTAAAAAATTTCCTCATATTGACCCCCCTAATGGGCCTATTGGCTGCTCCAGGTTAGCAGTGGGCACCGTGTGGGTCTATTGGCTACCTGTCTATAAAGGCCCTTAATAGAAATCAACCCAGAAAAACTTTACCAACCTAAAAATAAACACAAAATCGGCCCTCGCAGAGGATTATTGATCCCGCGGGATCGGTATGCACTCCTTGCATTTTTATTTAACAAAAAAAAAAAAAATGAAACCGAAAAAATTAAAAAATAAAGGAGGGCGTGGGGTTTTGCCTGCATGTATACTTTTTCAGTTATATATTGTACGGTGACACGGAAATCCACGTTTGTGAATCTGGAATTATTATCACTTATTCTATCCTATCAGCTACGAGCTGAAGTAACAAGACATATTGCTAGATTGTTGCTTCTATTTTAGCTTGGTTTGACGATTTCTCTTTTGTACTATATTTATTTACGTTTACTACTTTTTTTTAAACAAAATTTTTAAATCCACTTTAAATTAATACGGTTTAATCGTGTTATTCACTTTTCCTTATAACAATGATTTTTATTTGCACTTCTTTTTTTTTTTTTTGTTGTACAAACTGAATTTGCTTTTAAAACATGATTTCGAAACAATTATATTAATTACAACATATTCCTTTATTTTATCTTTTCCTGTTATCTTTACATTTTATATCCATCGTTCAACACCAATCAATGTCATTATTGTTTGCCATAATTTTCTGTAAAAGTCACTGGGAAGATAGCAGGAAACGACGTTTAACAACATGTTTTTTAAGCATTTCAACTTTAACAAGTATATGTCTAGTTAAAAACATATTATGTACTATATCGTCAGCTAAAATGCTAAGGGGCATACAGGTTTTATATTATTTTATTTTATAGCGTAATAAGCCGACACTTCTTTATATGCACAGAAAAAAATTTTTCCACCGGGAATACAACAAGTTACGGAATTATCATGCTGCCCTCTAATATAAAAAATTCATCGGCAGTAATGTTTTTCGACAAATTTGCATGGACTGGTATATATAGGAGTCCCAGACATGCCTATCATTCGCCAACCAATCGAACATCTGATAACTATATTTTCAGACTGTTCCTGGACAGTCTGAGACAGTAGCGGCAACACTGGCTCCTCGTAGCATTATGCATTCAACACATAGACAACATCAGGCTACCGGCTATAAACTTTCAAAATTAAAATAGAAACGTTTATAGGAAAATAATTATTTTAACGACATCATAGCTATATAGCTACACGACCACCGTTGTGGCTGTAGGCAACTTAAGTTAATTTCTATTTTTGTTTGCGACAATTTTGTTTTATTCAACAGAAGAAAATTTTAGAAGAAAATATTAGAAATACAAATTCATTTACAATCAAAAGGTTTTATTATTTTTTGGAAAAGTTATTTTATTTCAAAGCGAATCTATTTTACTAGGTGGCAGCACGGCGAAGTTAAATATTTTTTGCTTTACTTTTTTTGCGCATGGCAGCTGTCAAAAATTCGTTTATTAAAAATACAAAATACTACCAGAAAAGATAAGGAAGAAGTGTTTTTAGTTGTTGGATGTGATATTTTAATTAGTGCTTTTGGCGTCTATCGTACATTTAACCAACAACAAAATCCATGTGGCTGTTTTTTGGTGTTGTATTTGTTGTCGAGGCGATGCCACCTTATACAAATTCGCCTTGTTTTATTTTATAAAAGTAAAATATGTATTCCTACAATTTCAGAGTTTACGATGTAGCTGTCGTCGTCAATATAAATAAGTGGCTGACTTCACGACGGTAATTGCAGCCAACGGAATTAGTAGTCATGTAGTACTGTAGCTGTGTAGTCGCTGTCGTCTATGTGTATAAAGCATTAAGATTAGGATCAACATACTAAATCAAGGATAGAAACATATTAAATCTAGATGCTGAGGAAGCTAAGCCTCAGATAAATGTCAGCAAAGAGGACTCTATGATGAGGAATAAGTTCAACTATTATCGGTTGACAATATAAAATATTTACAGTCCAAAGTAAAGGCTACTGAAATCACCAGGCTCAATATTAGAAATCAATGTGATAAGAAAGGGATGGAAAGGAGAACCCCTAAGGATACAGGTCTGCTTTGTAATATTAGTTATACAAAATAATTTTTTTTTCTGTGTACCACTGCTGTAACAACAACCTTAAATCGAAAAAAAAAAACCAAACGACTGATATAGTTAAATGTGTGTGTGTATGTGTGTGCTTAAACTTATATTTATTATTATAATTTGTGATTGTATCAGTTTTTACATGCTGTTAACATTAAAACAGTAAATACGTATTGGTATCAGCATAAATACCAGTCAGTATAGGGATCCTGCATTTAACGATTCTTATTTCTGCCCGTATAATTTATTTCGTTTTATTCCTTAATGATTTTCATTCAAACACAAAAAAACAAAAAAATTTACAACAAAAAAAAATGGACAATTTAAATATGTTGACAAAAGAAATTGCGCGCACGAACCAAAAAAAGAAAATTCAACTTAATTGGTGTAGATTAACAAGTGATTGAACTAAATACAGGCGGACAGACATTTTGTTACACCATAATAAAATTAAAATGGAAATTCATGGAAAAGTTTGGCATTAATGAGGATTTTGCAGGATTAAGAAGGATTTTGGCTGAAGTTTAAGTGAGATAAAAGTAATACATTTATAAAATAAAAATCTTATTAAATATATTTAATTTTTTTTAAGGGAAAATTCAATTCTTAAAGCAAAATGCAGAGTTGATAATTTTAAGCCGATAGCAATGCAAAATTTCGATTATTTATTTCAAGATAGTTTTAGAATTAAAAAATTTAGAAAAAAAGTTTTAATTGAAGTTGATTTTTATTCTGCATAAGTTACTGTAGTGAACATTCAATATCCTATATATATAGACAATATTTTGCAGATTAAATTAAATACTAAATTTGAAAATAATATATATTGTCTTATTTAATGAATAATTGATTCTGTTAAAAATTTAATTAAATTCATATCTAAAACTTAATAAAACCTTTAATTGCTTCAAACAATTTTTTCTGTGTAGCATGTGCTTCGTCGACTCAGCAAACTAGTCAATAATTTCCGAGGCCCCCAGCAAGAGTTGCAATAATATTCAATTCAGAAAGCTGCAGACTCAGGCAGATCTCGGAAAGTAGTAGCTAGTACTTTTGGAGGACCCTCCCCACAAAAGTTCCAATTATACTAAAGCCAGAAAGCTTCAAAATCATAATACCGCCTGGGATACGCGAGTCCAAAAAATTATTGCTAAAATAAATTTTTAAAGAACCTTATCGTGATCCCAACTAGCTATTCTATCCTACCATACTATAGTTTGAGTAAAAAAATTACTGTGAATTTTTTAGAAAAAGGATTTTTTATTTTGCAAAAAATCAGTTTGTTTCCTTAAGTTCAGCTTTTGCTAGTTTTTTATTCCCTCCCAATAATAATAGGATTTCTTAAGGCCTTCAAAAAAGAGATTTGTCCCAAATCTCTTACCAAACAGCCATTTATTTAAATTTATAAACAGGAAAGGAGCTAAATCTGTAGTGGAGTACTTCGCAACCTAGTTCCTCGGTGGGCTAGTTGGTAGTGCGCTAGTCTTTTAGTCTGCAATTTTTCCCTACAAGTTGGCAGAAAGACAAAGAAGGCGCTTGAATATAATCTGGGATACTACATATGGTTAACTGCGTTAGTACAGGTCACGGTCTCCCAAGTATTATCTGGCCAAGTTAAAAATTGCTTTAATACCATATTAGCAGAATGTGCTTGGAAAAGGACTAACATAAAAAATAGGCTTTGTACCACGGGCAGAAACATATTAAATGGAGATGTGTTCTAGATTAACGTGGGCTCCTGCCACGGTGGCTTTATCCCACGGTGCTCCAAACACCGAGTGAAACAAAGACGTAGACTAGCGCCCCCACTGTGTAGTAACGGCGCACCCTACGATAACTTGCCCTTATTAAATGGATATGCTGTGGAGACCTTAGCCTTAAGCAAATGTTAGCAGCAATTACCGTTGACTCTGTGATGAGGAAGAATGGCGACATGTATCAGTCGCCAGTCTGAAATCACTACAGTCGAGAGTAAAAGGCTAGTGACAGCACGAGACTGAATGAAAGTAAGGTATTCGTAAATTTTCAGTCGGATACCAAAAATAAATAAGGGACCCATTAAGTTAGTGGTCTGTTTCTGTTCCCCTACAACAAAAAGGAGCAGTTCATGAATTTTTGCCAACGTGACACACGAGTGTAGAGTCGTCCATTGTCTTGACTGCGCTTCGGTTGAGATGGCTACAGGCTCACCAAAGGCTCCAAACGTACTTTAATTTTTCAATCGATTAACATCCATCCTTAAACTTTATGGACTTTTTCTGGTGTGATGTCCTCTCTTGGGCGACCTAGCCGTTTAGCATCATTTGTGCTGTTACGAACACAACAACTATTGAAATTGATACTGCAGAGACCATAAAGTATTTATTTAGCCATTCTTTGGTTCCCGTGATAGTTTTTAAAGTTAAAATAATATTTAATCAGAATGAAAAATTAATTTTTTTCCGTTTTCATTCAAATTAACTAGATTATATGCATTCAATGACGGTAAAAATCAAACTAATATCTCTTCCTCAAAATTCGATAGTAGTTCAATAATAGATAAATGCTCATGGGAGTAGCGTTGCATGAAAAGATTTTCAAAAGTTCGTCTGCAGTAATATTTTTCGTTCAATTTGCCATCATTCGCAAACCAGTCACTGAACTGAAATGGAATTGGTTTCGCATTTGCTATCGGTAAGGACTCAGATACCTTCCCTATCTGCATGCATGCTAAATATATGCACAATATTGCATATATTTAGCAACCTAAGTTTCATCATCTCTTAAAGTCTATAGAAAAAGATAAATGTCTCAATTTCAGTTTCTCACTTGAAAAAATCGCTTTACATTTTTTGTAGATTATCAAGCCTGTCACAGAAATTCATTTCGATCGAAAGTTATTTCAATTCCGAAAAAGCTTCTTCAGAAAATCAAAATCGACAAATTTCCTCGAAATGAAACTACTTTTCATTTCATGATCGAATTCGTATTTTTTTATGTGATAGTACAAAAACAAACTTAAAACTTTCTTGTTTCAATAAAGAAAATAATTTGTTAAGCTTTTAGCTAAATTTTTTATTTTATTTTGAAATAATTGAAGCAATTTTTCATGTTTTAAGTAAAAAAGTAAACAGATGAAAAAATGAGCCTTTGAATTTTCTATTTCTCCTTCTGTCATCTGCAGCTTTATCCAGTGTGAACATAAAACATTCTCCGCCGCATTTATTACCCTGCACATCAACGTTGAAACCGTACTCGTCCCAAAATTAATATCATTGTCCTTAGCTGAAAGTAATATATTTAATCATTTATGTTCTTGTGACAAATGTACACAATACTTATCTATAACACCTTGAAACGAGCCTGTGGCCAAAAACCGCAGTGTGGTCGTCACTTGTATAATTGGTGGAATTGAAGAATTTATTAAATGAGGACTCAGTTTGTTGTTGTCTGTTCTATTTATCTTTATTTTCTTCTTTAATAACCATATGTTTTTGTTTTGGTTTGCACAATATAGCCACATTTAGTGAGCAATATTGCCACATTTAATAATTTAATCAAAACCAGTCCTGTGACAGGACTGTATATAGATAACGTGAGTCTACCACCTCAGATGATATGTTCAATACATCGAGTCTTTAATCAAGGCGGTAGTCTTGGTAACCAGGAATTTCCGATGCATATTCCTAGATAGTCACAACTCTTAAGACTGTTTATTTCAATGCCTAGGCCACATCTTGTACGCAGAGAAAAACCCTGGTTGTGGTACCACATTATGTTCGCGGTAACAATATATGGTTGCGATGAAAAAAGTCTAACATTAGTTTAGTCATGATTAAAATGTTGCGTTTTAAAAATTTATCATTAAATGGTTACTGCAACCATATATAGCAGCATAGTTGTTTTTAACTATACAATTTTTATTATACTTCAAACCACAACCAAATTTTTAAAAAACATTCCAAATTATACATATTTTAATTGAAACCATTGTATGGTTATAACAAACAAAATTATTCATATTATTCGAATGTAACCAATGTAGTGACTAAAAACAAACATATAATAATGTTTTTTAAAAATCGGTTTTTACTGATTTGTTTTTATAACAAAAATTTTAACAAATCGTCAAGTAATTTATATGAAATCGTCGATAAATTAAGTCAGAAATAATTGTGTAATTTGTTATCAAAAATGTAAAAACAAACAAGGCTATTCCATATTTCATAGTTTTAAATCATAATATAATCGTTTAAATTAACCATATAGTTTTCAATCATACTATAGATGTTAATTTTAATTAATTTAACCATATAATGTTTATATATAATTATAATTATAATATAATAAATTATGTTATATTAAGGTCACATTTCATTTTAATATGTTTATGTTTTTATCAGGTTTAAAATATAATGGTAATATAATAACATTATTGTTATTATGTTTAATAGTATAGTTTGATTACAATCATATAATTTAAGCATAATATGTTGCTCATAGATTATGGTTACCTCAACCATGATTTCTCTTTGCGGGTTGATCATGGCTAAGCTCAAGGCCTATTGTATGGCTGTAAGGTCAACTAGAAGCAAATACAATGAGATTTTAAAAATCTTTTATTTAACTAAGTTTCTGGAAAAACGTTTAGTATTTATTAATAACCAAAGTGCTTAGCCTCAGTTTTTTTTTCTGTTGAACTTCAAAACTTCTTCACAAAAAATATATTTTGTTTTTATTAAAAGAAAAACACAACGTTGACATTAAAAATTTAAATGCACAAACAGAAAATATCATGGTCTATTTGTGTTAAATGCAAACATAAAAAATATAAAAAACAGGTTAATTAAAATAAATATAAATGCATGTGGCATTTAATTTTTTTTTATTTTCGAAAATATGTAAGTATGTGTTCATGCAATATATGTATATACGAAGGACTGTATTTAAAATTCGTTAAGAATTTTCAATAATTTTTATTGTTTGAAATGTGAGTGAAACAGATCTATTGATGCTCTCCGATTTTTCTTTGAAAATAATCCACACCAAATTTTAAGACTCTTACTTTTATCGTGCTTCAGTTATGGTTTATGTATTTTTTGCTTTATATAGAGGTACCATTTCCTTAGTAATTATTCAGAGACAAAGGCTTTATATAAAATTCTGAAATTATTATAGAATTCTGTAATTAGTGTTTAAAATATCCCGCCTTCAAAACTAAAAGATGCTGCCAAGTTTGCAATACCTTTAAATCGCTAAAATTGCATACTTTCATATCGTGGAAGGGACGAATAATGCATCATTCCCATTTAACAATTATTAAAATAGTTTTGGAATAAACCTAAGATCGTCAATAGGCTAACGTTTAATGACCTGCTGAATGGATACGGACTACTCTTGAAATATTTATGTGAATAACTGAAATGTAAATATTGGAGAAGGTTTAAATCACCAATACCCTTCTCACTTCATCAACACATTCGTTAGATATAATAAAAAATTTAGTGCCACTCGAACAGGTAAAACCACCCCAATCGTTTTCGCTCTACTTTTCAGTAGAATGGAATGATCTTTTTTCACTGCATAATATTAAATGAGAAAACTTTTAGGTAGAAGGAAGATCATATAGGTTATCTACCAACGTTGTACAACAACTTTCTTGCACTCTATTAGATTATAAATTTACTGATGCCTCTAAACTACATGATGGTGTAGGTTTCAGAGTTTATTTTGGCAAACTAAATCTTAAATCCTTCATATGTAACATACCTTCTAATCACTGAAGTGCTTCTCAAGCAAAGATTCTGTATAAAGGAGGTAGGGAACTGGTTAAGTGGGGATATAATTTCAAAACCGTCATTAAAGTATTGCAGTACTATTTCCTAGGAACAGAAAAAGCCCTTGACTTGAGATGAATTTAAGCTGGCAAAGGCGCGGATAGGACTGCACTTACAGGCACAGAATTTAACTTTATATTGAAAAGGAAATCGAGAGAAAATAAATTTACACTCTAATTGGAATAGAAAAACGAGTTTTAGTAGAACAAACAAAAAAAATACTAGACTGATGTATAAGGATAAATTATGTAAAACCAAGTTTAGGTAATCACTGGATGCATTTTTTTGTGTTTCTTCACTTACATGTTTGCAATCTTTTAAATTCGACTGCAATTATTGTTTTTTCAAGCAATTTGTATGAATGGCTTTATTTTATACGCCTTGAAATTAAGTTACAAGTGTAAATTAAAAAAAAAAAATATGTCACATATTTTTCTTTTTTTTTAATTTTCAGTTTTGTTAACAAAACTTAACAAAAACATTAAACATATTATTATCGATCTTACCTTGTTGTGTTTTAACTTGCACTGGTGTGGACATTGGACCGGCTCCCATGGCTGTGTAGGCCTGTACACGCACAGTGTAAATGGCATGGGGTGTTAAATCTGATATCGTTGTCAGTTCACTGTTATCAACCATTTGGGATTGCCAGGAGGCTTCTGGTTGATTAGGATTCGTGGTAAAATAAACCTTATAGCCCTAAAAAATATATAGAAAAAATTAAAGTTTTTTTAGTCACATAATATAAACGCACTAATTAAAAAACCTTTTGTTAATTAAAATTTTTGTTAATAGATAACTGAAAAGTATCCTTATACAAACCAAGAAACTGCAATAATACTTTTATTTATATTTTATTTTATAAAATTTAAATTAAGGTCTATTAAAAATATTGCTGCCGATAGCTTGTGCCCACCCTCTCAGATTAGATTGCCTGCCTTACAAGTAGGTAACCCGAATACCGAATATATTTTTGACATTATTCATCAAAACAAAAAAAAAAATCAAATGAAATAAGGCTTAAGTTCATTAAATGCTCTCTAAGGTGTAAGAATATTTTTTACAAGTCAGGTGATTCATTTTAAAGAACAATGGAAAAAAGTTTATTAGACACTACCAGAATGGGATTAATTTTCTGGATCGCTTCCTTCTTTAGGCTTCTTTAAAGCTATCTACTTTAGGTGGTGTTTTGTTGTAAACATCATTTAATTATGCAACCTCACCAAGATAATAGAATATAGGTGTATCATACCCAATCATCTAACTGACAATAGATTTTTACCAAATTTTCTTTAAAATGAATCACCTAATATGTAAAAAATATTCTTTTAACTTGGAGAGAATATAACAGCCTTAAGCCTTATTTCAAAAATTCAGTTGTACAGAAAAAATTATTAACACCAAGGTTTTAATTGGCTTCAGGTTAAAATTTAATTAAATGATTAATTGATTCAATTAAATAATTAATTGATTCAATTAAATAATTAATTGATTCAATTAAATAATTAATTGATTCAATTAAATAATTAATTGATTCATTTGATACCATTATTTGTTTAATTAGGAATTTGTTTTGGTCTGTTATATACATTTCAATCAATAAACAAATTAATTGAACTTTAATTTAAAACTGATTAAAACCATTAATTGGTGAAACAATTTTTTTTCTGTGTGTATGTTACTAATTTAAATATTCAATGTGACAAAAAATTTCAACTGTACTGGGCAAACGGCGATTAGTTATATGGTTTTTGGATATTCTTATTTTAGTGCAAATTTTATTATCTCAATCTCCATAATCTTGGAGATATGCATTCGATTCCTGATCGGTTGATATTAAGTGTGCAGATAGTTTCTGGATTATCCCCATAGCATTTTAACGGCAATATTTAAGAACGGCACTCTTTAAGAAAATGTCGAAAAGGCTGAAAATGCAGCTCCAAGGCGCCTATATTGACATCCCGTAGGCGGCTGAAATAACAATTATCGAACTTAATGCGCAAAAGAACCATTGTTTTATGAGCTTTGTAACATAACACCCTCTTCTGCTGACGCTTCAGGCCATAAAAAGTCCCTAATCATGGCTCTATAGAACTTTTCGGATGCTAAAATGACGTTTCCATTAGTATTTTCGAAAATATAGGCCAGTGATGCCACCACTACACAATCCACACCAAAATCTCTTTCTATGAATGTGATACACGTATTACCTCGACAATGCCGTGGTAATACGATCTGGTTGGTGTGCATTATTTACCAACGGTATTTAAAATTGAAGCGACTGCATAAGTCCGCTAAAGTGTGATATGAAAATATTTCGGCCAGATAAAATTTATCAGTGCCAGAATATTATATCTTTTAAATAGATAATTGTATTTGAACTACCCGTTGCATGGCTGCTATATAGCTGGGAACTGACAGTATGTGTCATTCCATTTTCATTTTTAAAAAAGTAAGGGCCTCTCCTACTTCTGAATAAAATGGCAGACCATAAAGTATCTTTTGGATGCAACGAGAAATGTGTCTGAATTTTTACAGATACAAAAATTATGCTCGTTAAAAATTAGCTTCATCCGTAAATAAAATTCAATAGAGAATATCGTCATCTAAATGCTGTCGTTTAAAAGCGAATCAGCGTCTTTTTTGAGATAAGAGTCAGGTTGAAGAAATTTGGACTATAAATTTTTATTCGTTAGACTATAAGCAAAAGTATCTTATCACATAACAGTGACCAAGTTTTTCCATAAATTTTTTCTATTCTCAATTGTAAATTTCTCTTTATTCTTCCATTATTCTATTTTTAAGTTTTGTAATATATATTTTCAGTTTGCATAATTTATAAACTTCCCTCTTGTGTTTGTATATTTTATGCATGTTTTTTATATGAAACGTTTTTATTTTAATTTTAATATTATTCCTTTTTTGCTAAATCATTTTATTGTTCTAAAATTGAATTTACACATTTTTCTTTTAATAATTTATTATTTTTAAATATTATAATTTTTTTTCATATTTTAATTTTTGTTAGTTTTTAGTACAATAAAATTTGCAAATAATTTTTATGCATTATTTATAAAACATAATATTTGTGTTTTCATTAGTCAAATAGATTTATAATAAAATGAAATATTCTGATTGTATTTTAATGCATATGTTTTTATGTAAATCAAATTTTATTAGAAAAAATTAATTTTCTCTTTTTTTGAAAAGGAAATGAAGCGAATGTAAGGAAATAGTATATGGCTCAAAAATTATAACATACGAAATATCTATTATTGAAGTTGTCACTTAAGTTTTATTTAGGGGAAAACAAATTGTTATAATTTTTCGTTGGTTTCTGTGCGGAAAGGAGCATAAATAGTAAAATTGTATTTCAAATTCGCTGCCTAGCCGTTTAATTTAACAGCCCACCGTTCACCTCTTTGCTGCTCATTGTATGACCTCGGGCCTTACACAGAAAAAAATAGTTTTACCAATTAAAGTTTTTAATTGGTTTTAGATTAAAAACGATAACATAATTGATTCAATTAAATAATTAATTGAATTAATTAAATAATTAATTAATACAATTAAATTATTAATTGATTAAAATAAATAATTAATTTATTAAATTAAAGAATTAATTGATTCAATTAAATAATTAAATGATTTAATTATTTGTTATATATATATACAGAGGCTTATATATATATACAGATCTTATATACAGAGGCTTGAATGGTGTCCCCATAAAAGTGGTGAAAATAATTTATCTTTTGAATAGTAATAGGGAGAGGCTTGACATTCACATAGTCTTTACCTTTTTTCCCTCTAATTTTGGCGCATATTTTATTTGGTTTAAATCTAATTCTTACAGATTACTTCATTTTAGTTTAGAATTGGTGCTCTTCTATCTGATTTGAAGTCGGTTTTTTTTTGCGAGAATTATTTCTTTTATTTATTTCACGGAGGTACAGTACTCTACGTGAATGAGTCCGACTCGCTATATCTTCAAAAAGGTTGTATAAGCTCTGAAACCAAACTTACCCTCAAATAATAAAATTGTTGTTTGTACTGACAGACGGTCGGTCTTTGAAGCAGTCAAAAACATAAAAAAAGAAACACGAAATAATAGTTTCAATTCAGCAATTATTAATTAAGATGAGAAATAAGGCGAAACTATTTTGCATTCCTAGCCATGCAGGAATATATGGAAATGAAGCAGTAAATTATGCAGCAAAAGATTCAAACTTGCGTCCAACATTTACGTTCATTCCATATTCAAAGAGTTTTATAACCAGAACTGCTTTAAATTACTTAAACTGTTCCCTTATTAGAAAATGGAAAAATTATATTCACCTATACAGTAAAATTAATCCAGATAAAATCGCTCTGCGTCTACCAACCTCAACAAGCTGTCTTAAAAACAAATGCTTTACAAGACTTCGTCTAACCCATACCAACCTTACCCACCAACACCTACTTTCTGGTGAATCTCAACCCATATGTAACTTCTGCAACACCTCTCTCCCCTAACCACAACACACCTTCTGTTAGTTTTATTAGGAAATTTTTTGTTATGGTTTATATAAATATATATTTGAATCAATTAAAACATTAATTGAACTTTAATAAAACTAATTAAAACCTTTAACTGGTGCAAATATTTTTTTATTCTAAACATGATATTCTGAATAAAATGAAGCTAGCTTTGTGTATCAATATTAATTAAATATATGTCTCATTTTATTTTATTATGGCTTATTTTATTTCTTTAATGACAAAAACCTTTCCTTGAAAAACCAAAATAATTGTTCGGCACTATGTTTTTAAGAATTACAAAACGGTCGATGTTCACTTGTGGACTGTATGAATTTTAAATTCACTGGTAAATTGTTTTAAATAAAGTTCTTTTTATACCCTTCACCACAGGTGGAAAGGTTATATATATAAGTTTGTCATTCCGTGTGTTATTTCTACAATATTCATTTCCGACCCCATAAATTATATATATTCTGGATCCTTATACATAGAGAAGTTGATTAAGCTATGTCCGTCTGTCCGTGTTAGTGTGGTAATGTCATTTGCCAAAGCACCAGAAGAGATACAAAAAATTTAAGCACACCAATCTATCAGGCATAGTTTCGAAAATTTTGGTATTGCAATTCAGCAACATCAGATCATTCCTCTGAAGGCTGCGAGCCAAAAACCACGCCCACATATATATTTTTCAGGTATTTTTTTTAATTTTTTTCGGCTTTTGCCTTTTTTTGTCAAATAAATATTAGACTGCGACAAGTAGTTCGCAAGGAGTGCAAGGAGTGCCCCTGCGAGGGGCGATATTTGTTTGTTTTTAGATTGGTAGGGTTTTTCTGCTTTGATTTGTATTAGAGACCTGAATAGAAAGCAATACACATAGAGGTAGCCAATGGACCATTCTAACTCAATATAGATTGCAGAAAGGTCCTAAATTTAACAAAAAAAATTTCAATAAAATTTACAAAATAAAATTTTTACAAAAAAATTTACAAAACATTTTAAAAAAGATATTTTACAGAAAAATAAGCAAAAAAATTTTTTTTTTTAAATTTTCCAAAAAATTTTCGAATCAAATTTTACAAAAAATTTTTAAAAAATTATTTTACAAAAAATTTTTACACACAATTTTTGAAAAAATAAAACAAAAATTTCAGTATTTCTTTGAAAATGAAAATCATAACTGTAACATAACATATATTTAATATTAAGAATATAAATATGTATGTATGTGTGTATATAGAGTAACATATTTTTTTAAATTCGTTTGATTTTTTTAAATGCGTTTGATTTTTAAATAGATGATGTCTCTGTTTTAAAACCTAAACACATAGACATCATCAGGATACCAACTACAAACTGTTAAAAATAAAATACACACGTTTATAGATAAACGATTCTTTTGAAGACAGCAAAGCTACATGGCTACACGACCACCGTTGTGGCTGTCGTCAACTTAGGTTAATTTCTATTTTCTTCAACAAAAGAAAATGTCACAAAATTGTAAATTACAAATTCATATACAAACAAAAAATTTTGGAGGACATATTTATAAGTTTTTGAAAAAGTTATTTAATTTTATAAAAGCAAAATAAGTATTTCTACAACAATGTCAGAGTTTACGATGTAGCTGTCGGCTTCAATATCATTAAGTAGCTGACAACACGCCGACAATTGTAGCAAACGGAATTTGTTTTCATTTGTCTTCTATTTCTTTAACTCATGAATAATGATTTTTTCTCATACGACTTTAATTAAGTAAAGAGTCAACAATATGGATAATGCTGTACATGTCTGTATAAATAAAATCACCGTGGTGAAGGATATAGTAGATTCGACACGACCGAATATAGCACTTTTACTTGTTTTAAATTCAATTTAAATGAACAAAAATAATAACATGGATACAAGCTGTTTCTGCTACACAGAGGAATACCAAATGAAAATGCTGTATGCAAAATTAACATTGTTGCATGTTTAATGTATGCACGCAAAGAAAAAAAATATGGTTAGGGCATGGTCACAGGAACCACATTATGTTATCTGTAACAATGAACACATTTTAGTTGTTTATAACATTACTTTGGTCACGATCAACAAGTTTTGGTAGAGATATCATCATTAAATGGTTACTACGCCATCCAAAAAATTAACTATATAATTTCTGGTAAACTTCAAACTATAACCAAAGCTTTATAAATATTCAAAAATAATATATTATTATGTAAGCATAATATATTAATAAAAATTAAATATTTTAATTTTATTCATAAATAATCAAATAATATTTGTTTTAATTCATCGGGTTTGACAATTTTTTGTTTAAAAAAAAAGTAATAAGAAAAATAGTAAAGAAATATATAGACAATTTTTTTGCATTATTAAATACAAATTTAACTATTAATTACAATATAAAGTAAGTATCATGTTTTGCTAATTTATGTATCAATAAAATCTACATGACGATTTCATTAATAGATACATAAATGAAGCAAAACTGAAATCGTTGAAAAACGTAGAAAAATTATAAAAAATATTCCCATATTTTATAGTTTTTAATTGTGTAGTTTAACCATAATATAATATTGTTTAATAATAATATGATTTGACTACAACCATATAATTTAACCATAATATATTGCTCTTAGATTATGGTTACCTCAACCATGTTTTTTCTTTGCGTGTAGGATACTTGTAATGAGAAAGTTAAATTCTTGGTGTTGGCTCCGGTTTTCGGTATATACGTTTAATTCAAATATAGAGGAGGTTGCACTGTTTTCGCCCATACTTTATAGAAATAAATACAGATATGTGATACGCTAAACTTTATTAAAGTCCAAGTGTAAGTTTTGATTAAAGAAAAATTTTAAAAAAGAGGGAAGCTTTAGGTGGTTGTAGACTACGTTCCCACCAACTGACAATAGACGATTGAATTTTATACAATTTTTCCCATATTCCTTTATTTGATTTGGGTTAGTTAAATAGATGTTGCTTACAACTAAACACTACACACAAAGAAAAAACATGATTGAGGTAACCATAATCTAATAGCAACATATTATGGTTGTAGTGAAACCATATTATTGTTGAACATTATAATATTATGGTTAAATTAACGATTATAGTATGGTTAAAAAATATGAAATGTCATATGAAATGGATATGCCAGTTTTTTACATTTTAAAATAAAAAATTATTTATTATTTTTTATTAATGATTTTATATAAAAAAAAAAGATAATTTTATTAATTCTTAGATACAAAAATTTAATTAGCATTTTTCTTCTTTCAAACCGTGTTTCAAAGATATATGGGAGGAAACACTTTGGCCATCGATTTAACGGCATTCGCACATGGCCCATACCATCGCAGTTCATCGATTTACCAGTAAAGAATTGTTCTTGAAGGCATTAATTTCGGGGAATTTCTTTTCCAATTCAGCCAACAGCTTTTTCATGTAGTCTTTCAAGTACAATGAAAAGTCTTTCTTGTCTCTGAAAGCATTCTTGTAAACTGTGATTGAGAACAACATCAAACATAGAAATATTCACTCTTAATGCCACCTGGTAAATTATATCACCGACCAATTCGATTTGTATCTGCGAACATTTAATCATCAGTAATATTATCCCTGTTGATTTTCATGATTTCGTGGTTTTATTAATTTTTCTGGTTTAAAAATTAAAAATAAATTACAGTCTCACACCGAGAGGACTCGAATTGCGGGTATCCAGAGAAGATGGTTGCCACGTGCTCAATTCAACATCGAAAAAGAAATAATTAAATATTTATTTTTAAATTGAATTCCCGAAACAATTGTTCATACATTTTTTATTATTTTTTTACAGCACAAAACAATAAACTACGATGACATAAACAAACAAATAATTTTTATTTTTAAAAACCTTTTGGTTACCTACGAAAAAACTTTGGTTGTGGATTAAACACTAAATAGTTAAAACCATTTAATGATAAAATTTTAAACAAAACTTTTTTAGCGGGACCAAAGTAATGTTACAAAGAACTAAATTGTGTTCATCGGAACCATATATTGTTACAGAGAACATAATGTTGTTCCTGTGACCATACCATAACCATGTTTTTTCTTTGCGTGTACCCAAAATAGATAGATGAAAAAATGCTGAATATGAATGTAGCGATCCAGAAAATATTTACGTTCTGCTAGTGTCTAAAATAAAGTTTTTAAATTTTTTGTTTAAAATTACTCAGCTAATTTGTATTATTGTGAGAGAAATTAACGATCTTTAGCCTGATTTTAAAAAGTAAGATGGTATTACATTTTGAAAATTTGATATAGCTTTAGCCAATTCTTTGATTTTATTAGTCATAAGATTCTGTAAAAATCTACTCTACATATTATCCCGTCCTTTCTGTGAACAAAGGAGATTTTTCTGCGATTTTTTTATTTTAACTTATATATCAATGTGTGTCGAAAAAAACCCATTTAGGTTATATTCTGCTGCCCTACATTACAATCATCGATTATAGTAGTTATAGTTTTTAGAATAACATTGTAAGTAAATTAATAAAAGCTGTAAACTTAATCTTTGGATTTATTTGGCTGTTGTTGAACCTGCTGCTATACTAACACTATAAATTCCTTCCCCTATTTAAATTCTCTTTAACTACATTTATTTAAAGAAATTTTCCTTAAAGTCTTTTTTACTTTTTTCCGGAAAGAGTTCATTAAATTGATTTCTTTTTAAGTGCCTTCAATTTGACCTCATTTAAATAAATTTTTTTTTTTCTTTAAACCACACAAGCCAAAAATTTTGTTTGTTAATGAACACAAAAAAAAAACGAAAAGTCAACAAAAAAAAAAAAACAGAATAAACCAAAAGCAAATACATTTTCAACAATTTTTAAAACTTGGCTGTTAACGAAGGTTATTTGCGAGCAAAATAAACGAATTTGCAACCAGAACAACATACAGCCACTTCAATTAAATTTAAAGTTTATTTTGTTGTTTATGACACGGTGTTTAAACAACACTTCAAGCCAATAAACGGAAGTAAAATGTTGTTGTTAAAGGCAGACGAGTTTGTTTGAAAAAGAAGATCGTATATACACATGCACAAATTTTAAAAGGCAAAAGCATGTATGTATGAGTTCTTTAACACCTTTTAAAGCAAAAATATTTTATAATCAATTATACGATATAAAAAATACATTCATATATACATTCTTTCCTTTGAGATATGCATGTCATACATACATATATACATTCTTTCCTTTGATATATGCATGTCATACATACATATGCATGTATGCATACACACAACTGCATTTGATTTGTGTATTGGCATATAAGTGGTTGTGTGTTCAAGGCAAAGGACTTAGTGCTTTCATTTAATTTAATTACCAATATTCTATGTGTGTTTACAATAAATACGTTTATATAGAGGTGATTTTTTAAGCGTTTGGTTTTTAGTCTAAAAAACAATTATATATCTGTCTATAGAAATAAAATCAAATGTCGTTTGATGTTAATCGCATCACTTAAGAAGGGGTGTACAGATTTGGTCAATATTTTTTTCAATCTTTATCATAACTCTACTTAGGTTTTTACGCAAAGAAAAATTGACCATTCCCACTTGTACGCCTACTTTTTAAGAAGTTTGAGAAGTTTAATTGTTAAATCTTTGAAATTTTGCACTACATAGTTTGCCGAAACACAGGCTGGATGGAAATAGTGGGCGTGGTACGTCCCATACAAAGTGATCAATTATTATCGTCTACCTGGAGATCTGAAATACGTAGTGTCTTGAAACTTTGCACAAGTAATACTCATACTAATGTGCATAGTCTAGCAGAATACAGACTAGATTGGGATAGTAGGCGTGGTACCTCACATACAAAGTGAAAAATTATTATCGTGTTCCTAGAGACTACAATAGAGAGAGTGTTAAAATGTACCCATTTATTTACAACAAAATTAAAACTACGAATGAGAGGCCAAAACGAATTTAAAGAGAATATGCTTATGTGTAGCCCTTTTAATTCGTCTCTCCACTCTCGCCGTCTAATGAAGGATTGCAACAAGAAAAGTTGCATAATGTAAAAGGGGACTAATAAAACTTATGCTTTATTTATTTTAATTTAACTAAAAATTCACAACACTTATCGCCAATATTTTTATTTTATTACCACTATCGTATATCGATAAATTCCTATCTTTTAAATATACTTTTTACCCTGCGGTAAAAATGACTTGTACCATACAAAAGAGAGACCATGCCGCTCTATTGAAAGTAGAATAGTGTAACAGTAGCTATAAATTCTGCTATTGATTCGAAAAACTAAAAAGAAAATTTCAAAAAACAAGTTCAACCTGTTCATTATAATTGTCCTTCTAGTCAGCAATACTTTTCGTATAAATTGTACTTTTTTTTCTATTTTTCCAATAGTGTAAAATTCCTACAACTCTGTGTAAATGTAAGAGACTTAATGTAATAAACATATCTAACATGCAAACCAGTAAGGAATATGTCATAGACAACTTTCTAAGTACGCAGCACACATTCCTATAAATACATGTGAATCAGGCACCTGTGTGCATAAGTGTTTTTTGAAAAAATTGTTACGTATACGTCACAGTGTTTGCGATTGGCTTATAAAATGCAACTAAAAGTTTAAACAACTACATTCAACTATTATTTGAACAATAAATTAAAGTCATAAAGCCACATATGCTTTGGTATTCAATACAATACATAGACATTAATGAAGATCTTAAACAAACTTGGGCATGTACTTTAAATTATTTATAAACACACTCACACAGAGTTATTGAGAATTAAAGTGGTAGTTGATGTTAATGGTTTTACCTCTTGCTCTTGGTGATGTTGCTGTTGTTTAAACAAACAGAAAACTAATACATATAAAGGCTTTTAAGCCACAAAAAGGAAGAGTCAGCAAAATTTCTTATATTGTCCATTTACTTTTATTTACATTACATGGACTCGCACTAGCACTCGCACTCACACTCACTTAAATATAAAATTTGTTGTAGATGTGTATTTTAACATGGTTGGTTTCCTGTTTTCGAAACATAAATATTTTAAAGCAAAAAATTTATGTTATTAACACTGTGCTAACTCGAGGATGAAGGAAAACTATCCTTTGATATGGGAACAAATCAAAAATCTGTTTAAAAATTGGTAAAAAAAAAACTCACTATGGAAAAGAGTTTAAGAATTTTAATATTTATAATCAGTTTAGCAACTGAACTGTTGATACTTTTAATTGCAAACAATCGGGTTCAATATTACTGAAGCTTCCAGTTTTTTTTTAATTTAATCAAACTCTCGTTAATTTTGGAAAGTTTGCATTTGTCGATATTTATAACCTTCTAAAAAGTGAGGATGTTTATTGAAGAAAAACATTTTTGAAGAAAAAATTGGTTGCTTTACAAAAAAAGGAAGATTGCTACATTCAACCATTACGAGTCTTTTATAACTTTCAGCATAGTAATGTTAAATATTTTATAATATACGAACACACTTGGTTTTTACTCGTATGATTTTCAACTTCATTATTACAATTATTAAATAAAGATTAACAAACTTTTATTCAGGTTATAAAAAATCATAAAAGTCAAGTTTATTCTCTAGCAAGTTTATTTGTTAAAAAAAAAAACAGGCAGTTTTGCCGAAAAAGTTTCACCCCTCATAACTATATAAAACAAAAACTTTAAAAATCCTACCGCAAATAGCAATACTACATATTAAATCATTCTTTATGAAGAACTGCACAAGTGAGGATTATAAACCAAAAAAATGAGCAAAAAAGAAAAACCAATGAAAGATCTTTAAAACTCCCGAACAAGACAAAAATATAAATAAACATCTGGGCCCTATTCCACAAAACAACTTATCAACTTTTCACTTTGCACTTATCAAATTGCATTTTTTGGAAAAGTGATAAGTATTTCTGTTCCACAATATTCTTAGCAAATCTCACTTTACATTATGCAAATTTTTGCAAACACTTTGCACCTTTTGCCAAGACTTTGCATCCCTTGTAAAGTCTTTACGCTTTCTTGCAAAGTGAATATGTTCTACAAAGCATTTAACCATCTTTGCATTGCTTAAAATGAGTAGATTTGAGTAGAGTAGAATAGAGTAAGAGTAAGCATTTTTTTTTTATAAAATTATTGTAAATAATATTTTAATTTTATTTTTCGAACAATTTATTAACATACAGATGTAATTTTAAAGTCAGGCTCAAATTCGTGTTATTCTGTGTGTTGAAAGAAAATTATTTATTACAAATAAAGTGATTATTTTTAAAGAAAAAATTGGTAAATTGTCTGCATTTTCTGGATCGCTACATCCGTTTCTGTATTCTTTGTATCCATCTACCTCAAGTGGTGTTTCAGTTAAAAGCATCATTTACATTTCATTTTGAAAATTAGATAAACAGGCTGCCTGGGGCGCGTTTTACAAAAACACCAATTCCTGCAACTGTCGTCGGTCCAATGGGTGGTTTCCATGCCGGTCCACATAACAATTTTAATAATTGGATCAATCACGCAACCACAGACTCAAAGGAATCCATCCATCATAAATAACTTTTTAGCAATACCACTGACGTCTTCGGGCCAACACATCGTGTTATCTCTATGTATTGTTCTGCGAACTACTGCTTTTGCAATACTATGCAACTTCATGGTACTGGCAACCTTTTCTGAGCTAATTCAAGTACAGAAGCAGTTGATTTTCAGCCGACAAAGGCTCACTGAGTTATATGTTATGCTCAAATATTTCTCTCATTTTATTTAAAATCAAATCAACTTGGATTTTATTTATAGCACTATTTAAAAATAAAATTTGTAGTCTCAGAAAATTTATTCGGCCTCTATAATTTGATGTTATAACCGCGTCTTCCTTATTGTCGAACAATAACTTACGTTTAACATTTTCAATGCTTCAGTAGTCTCAACAATATAAATTTGCAAAGCGATCTTTTACCTTGCAAATTTTTGACAAACTTATCAAAATTTGCTTTGCAAAAATAGAAATAAAAGTTTTTGTGGAACGAAGCAATGTAATTATTTGCAAAGTCTTTGCAAAATACACTTTTCAATATCAACTTTGAACTTTTCACAAAAGAACGTACGTGGAATAAAAATTGCAAAGAAAATATAAAAATTGCAAAGGCTTTGCAAGTTACACTTATCAATTTCAACTTATCACTTATCAAATTTTATAGTTCTGTGGAACTAAAGTTTTGCAAATTGACGAAAGATTTGATAAGTGCAAAGTTATAAAGTTATAAGTTGTTTTGTGAAATAGGGCCCATGCATCATATTCTTTCCTACTAGACACATCTTATATAATATAATAGAAAAGGATAGATAAAATGGGCAATGACAATTTGTTAGGGGCTGTGACTGATAAAGCTAGACGACGTTTTTGGAAGGAGTTTGGTTCGAAACATAGCGGTGGAAAAATTCTTTTTTATATTTTTTATGAATATTGTAGAAATAAAAAACAGTATGACAACCACAAGTGGTGAAGCGTGTAAGATTGACTCAGTAGACGATGCTAATACTGACTTTCTGGCCAAACTTGGATCTTTAAGCGAACCGGATATTATTGATAGGTTTTAATTTTTCTTTTTAAATTGTGGATTTTTAATCAAATTTTAATTTTATATCGAAATAATATTTTTTGGTAAAATTTAAATTTTTTTGTAATTTTTGAGTGAAAACATGATTTTTATTTTTTGTCGAAACTAGGGTCTTTAAGCGAACTTATAAATTATTTATAGTTTTAAGGCTTTCTTAGTGAATTGGGTTTTTAATAAAATTTTAATTTATGTCGAAATAAAAATTTTTGCTAAAAATTAAATTTTTTTTGTTCTTTTTGGGTGAAAATCTTTGAGTGAACTTTTTAATTATTAATAGTTAATAGTTTTCTATTAATATTATTATATTATTAATATTTTATTAATATTTTTTATTAATAGTTTTTTTTTTGGAAATTTTTTTGTTAATTTTGGAAGGAAATATGATTTTTTTTGGCGAAACCCAGATCTTTGAGCTTACTTTTTAATTATTAGTAGCTTTAATTTTTTTTTATAAATTTTGGGTTTTTAAAAAAAATTTCAGTTTTAAGTGACATTTTGATGAAAATGTGATACTTTAGTGAAATTTCTAGTGTTTGGTGAATTTCTGATTTTATGGTAATCTGGATTTTTTTTCAGAATTTTCGACTTCCAAAAAATCATAACAAAGTACAGAAAAACCCCTTAAATATGTGAAAAACGTACGTACATACCTAGAATATACGAGGCGTTCGCCTTTACTTTAACATAGCGCTATAATTTTTGAATCATTGGGGCTGAATTGCAATAGCAAAATTTTCGCAACTATGCCTCACAGATTGGTGTCTAAAAATTCAAACTACTTATAACTGCCCGTGCTTACGTGAGTGTGTTCCATATTTTGCCTTTTTAATAATGAAAAAATTCCCTGTAATATACTAGCTGCATACTGAAATCAGTGTTTCTATTATGCATTTTTTTTTAAGTATTGTCCGCTGATCAAATAACAAGAATAATATTTTTTTTTTGTAAACATTTGTAAATTTAGTTTTCATCTTTAGATTTTTGGCTAAAATTTACATTTTATAATAGACTATTTTTTAGTTAAGTGGGTATAAATTCTCTCGAATGTATTGTGGTTTTATGAAAATTTTGGTTGTAAAGTTAATTTTCAAACACATTTACATTCATTTAATGCTAATTTTGTACTTATTGTATAGTTTGTGTTTAAGCAACCCAGACAAATTGTTGGCTTTTTTGGCATTGAATAGAAAGAAATTAAATTTATGACAAACAAATTTTAAATAAACTAACATATGTATACATATGTGACCCCACATAAAAAACGGGCAAAAGTGGCCAAGATTTAACGTCATTATGCTCTTCTTTGACAGTGATCTAACCACTGAGTACAATTTATGCTTAAACTAGCGCAACTATTGTGCTCATATCATATTAAGTAATAATCTATATAACATGGAAAGCACGGATCCATGTTTAGGGATTTTTAAGTCAGCCAAACTGCAGACACTCAATAGTATTTTCCGTTGCGAGTGTAACAGCACACTTGACCAACCTTTTACCATCCCTGCATACCGTGGTGTAAATCATAGCTACTACTTTTCCCCCGAAGTGCCGAATCCAAAAATCGGCCACAGAGATCGGCGGCTCTCTGTGGTGCTATCAGCTTCTGTGGTATCAGTCCGAATTCAGGTTCGAAGAACCCCGGCGTCTGGTACCCCCATATCATTAAAATGTGTCGATTATAAAACAGATATAAATTAGTCAAGTGCGACTTAGACTCACACTCGTAGGGTTCCGTACTATGTTCAGTACAACTTTAAAAATTAAAGTTGTTAATTTTTTCATGTCTTATGGGGCAGCCTTTAATTTTTAATTATTTATTATACTACTTGATAGGACTAAATACTCTGAGTAAATATCAAGTGCCTGTCTATAACGTTTAGAAGAAAAGGCACAATTACCCAAATTCGCAACATCTAGGGAACACCCTTTTAATTTTATTGATTTTATTTTTATTATTTGTTTAAGAAGATATGGAAAAACATAATCTGTGTAATTTTCAGTATCAGCCTATTACTGTTCAAATATAAGATCAGGGCAAAATTATCTCACTATCCAAACACCCTTCAATTTTTGGTTTAATTTTTCGTACTTGTTGTAGACTTTTAACTTTTAACTTATATTTGTTATATTTGTTGCTATAGCGGACATAAATTTACACACTGTATAATTTTAGTTTCAAAGAATTAATGTGATATTCGTAAAAATCGGAACACCCTTTAAATTTTAGTAGTTGTTGTTACAACGGCCATGGTAATACACTCTCTATGAAAATATCAAAAGGAAGGCTACTGACACTCAATAGTATTTTCTGTTGCGAGGGTAATAGTACTCTTGACCAATCTTGCATAATCCCTGCATACCTTGGTCCAAATTGGATTATAACACAAAAAAGGGACCTAGTTTTTAAATTGGGGTCAAATTTGCTGGAGAATTGAATGGTAGTGGTCCCGGACCCTGCCGAAGCCGATTTCATGTAGAAGATTTAGTTTTTCTACCTTAAACTCGACTATAGAAAAAATTCATAAATTTTTTTTTTAACATTGAAGTCTTTTATTCAACTACTTTAAGGGGTTAACCATTTTTTTTTAAATTGGGATAAAATTTTGTGCTAATTCGAATGTGCTTCTGCGATCGAAAAATTTGTTTTTAGTGTGTGATTTGAGTACTGAAAAAATTAAAAATCTATCACAATTGGTAGCTGTGGAGTCAGGAGCAGGTATGTTCGCAGCATTTAGACTGTAAAATTTACTCTTTACCCTTATGTCCATTAAGCATTTTAAAATGTATATTTTCTATATTTATATTTATTTTAATTTTATATTAAATTTAAAATTAACCATATAATTAGTGAAAAAATATTTTTTCAATTTAGAGAGATTAAAACGAACTTAAGCCTGACTTTAACATTTTATCTGCATGTTTTAAAAACTTGTAAACTTCCAAACTGACCCAACCAGAAGCTTTGGGTTTTACAATACCTCAAGTTTTAAATTTATAACCTTTCAACTAAGTATTTATAACAAATTCTATTTTTAAGCTTTAAAGCAATCCTTCAACGCCGAAACGCTTATTTTATTACATCAAAAGACTTAAATCCAATAAAACAATTTACTTCTTAATCTTGCTTATCTTTAGCACTACCAAAGAGGAAATTAAATTAATATTGATGTTGTTGTAATCGTTAAAGCATTTGCATTAATTAAAGCAACAAAAGAAAAACACAAGCAATAGACACATTTAATGAAAACAACATTCAAACTATCTTCAAGTCAATCAAATTATACTAATTTGTAATGATAATCGTAATTTATCAAGACAATGAATATGAAATTTCCAAATGAATGAAATAGAATTGCAAAGCGAAATTATAGAAACGATACATTACCACATAAATTAGAACTTAAGCTAATGAAAAATTATACAGAAAATAAATTTAATATTATTTTGGTAAAAGTAACAATTAATTTTATTCTAAGGAGAATTTGTTTTAAAACAACAGTAACAGATAATATAAAGTAGGCGATAGGATTGCTCAAAATAAATTTTTTAATTCATTATTTTTAAATATTTTTTCAAAATATTTTCGTTCATATTTTTCGAACTACTTTATTACATACAAACAAACTACACGTATCCTAACTACACCTTAGAATTGAAGTCGAGCCTAAATATATTTCATATGATAGGACTATTTTTTCATTAGCGAACCCATAACTTTGTGACCTGTAGTATAAAGTTTTATTTAAATTTGATGGCACAAAAAAATTTGAAAATTATTTTATTAAAAACGTTCATATAGCGAATGTGTATTTCTTTGACAAAATTCAGTGCAGTGTATTAAAAAATACAAAATTAAAATAATTAGAGATATATTGCTTTACGAGTATGTGGTAGATGAAACAAACATATAATTGTTTTTCTACTAATTTGCTTTATTAAATACTAACGATTCCCGGTGTGCCTTGCTCCGCCATCGTCATGAAATAAAACAAAAGTTTTTAATTAAAAGTATCGCTGAGGCAAGGCTCGTTACTATAATTTGCCTTTAAAGTACGTGATAGGTCAAGGCTATCTTTAGCTTATTTATAATAACGAAAAAATACGTATCCCTTCGTTAAAATCCTAGCTATTAGCAGGTATTCGGGTACCCGGCTCCCCTGGGAGTTAGCTCTACTGTTCCATACGAGTCAATTTATTTTCCGCCTATGAATATGTAAGGCTAGCTACAATTTATAGTTTCCAAATGTCACTACAACAAATACTTACTTTGTATGGGAGATATCACGCCCACTGTTCAAATCCAATCGTTTTTATTGCTAGAGTAGCACATTAACTAGAGGGCTAACAATGCAAAATTTCAAGACTAGCTTGTTCTCTACACAGAAAAAATACTTGGAAAAAATGAAGTTAGTTTTAAATTAAAGTTCAAATAATTTTTTAATTGATTCAATAAATAAATAGTTAGATAAAAGAGAACAATAAAATTTCCTGAATAAAAAAATAATTGAATCAATTAGTTATTGATTAAATTTTAATCTGAAACTAATTAAAATCTTTAATTGGTGCATGTATTTTTTTCTGTATAGGTACACGATAATAATTTTTAATTATGTATGTTAGGTGCCACGCCCACTATTACAATCTAGCTAGTTTTAGAGTGCTTAATCAGGAGGTTAGATGCACAAAATTCAAACACTTTACGTGATACAGTTCCTTAGGTACACTAAAATAGTTGTTAAGTTTGTGTGCCAGATACCACGCCCACTATTTCTTTTTAGACTACGTTTTGCTATTATTTGCAGATTAATAAGAAGGTTGTATATCCACATTTTCAAGAGTTTCCCCTTTTAATAATTTTCTATATTGTGTGGGAGGGGACACGCCCACTTTTCTGGTAAAGCAAGTTTTTTTCTACACTATGGCCATCAATAAGGAAGTTACTTGTAGAAATTTTAAGATTCTAACTATTAAAGTTCCCAAATAACATGATGATGAATATTTATTACACATTGTGTAATTTTTTAAGTCATGGCAAAATAACCATATACGGACACCACTACATCATAAAAGACCAAAAAAAAAGACCCCTGTCTCCCAGTTTTACCAAAAGTCCTCCAGGTTTTTTTTATGAGCCCTCAAAGATGTGGGGCTTCGATGTAATTTTTGCAAAAAATTATCATTTACTCAAGCTCATATTTTGCAAACCGTTTGAAATTTTAATATACTCTCTGAGGCAAAGTTGTAGCCCTTGTCATAAGAAACAAAAATTGTTAACATATAAAATCAAAAAAACTTCATCTTCAAGGTCAAAATCGCAAAAAACTTTATAAAATTCAATATTTTTTACCTTTTTCCCTGTTCATGTCCATAGGTAGCAAACCGTTCAAAATTCAAGGAAACAATCAACTACAAAAATGAACCTAAGATCTCAATAAACAACTTTCTAGAACATATGAACTTCCTAGGAATGATTCTTAACACCGTTTAGGTAGCCGAAGTGGATTTAAAAATTTTCGGGAAATTTTTCACTTTTTCACGTAGTGGTGTCCCTATATGGTTATTTTTTTCCGTGTTGCACTGTAATATGCATGGGAAGTGCCACACCCACTTGGAATTTCCAAAATTTTTGTACGTTGATGTATTTATGTATGTTCATATTTTAACCAATGCATACTTAGTCCAAAAAAAATCTGGAACATTGGTGCACAGGTGTACATATACATATACACATACATACATATATACATACATATTATATATTTTATCTCATTTCATCAAAATGTTACCAACTAATACAACAACATTTACAATCATAACATCACTTGACATTTGATATAATTTTCGACATCAAAATGAATAAATGAATAAATAAATGCATGCATGTGTGATAAATATTCATTAAGTTCCACCCTAAAAAACAATTATATCATGTATACAAGAAGAAAAAAAAAACAAAAATATGAAGGGAAATTAAAAAAAATATAGATTTTTTAACAAAAAGTTTTAACAAAAGTTCAAATGTATAAGTATGTATATGTGTATGTATAATGATTATAATGTCAATGACAGTTAATGAAAAAAAAAATATTAAAATAAAATATTTTTTGAATAAAAATATGAAAATAGTTATTAAGTATGAAAATAGAGTATTAAATTACAATAATACTAAGATAAGTTTAAAGGTCGTTAAGGTTTCAAGTGGATCAATATGGAAGGTATTAGGGTTTAAATAAATTTTATAATTCTATTTTTAAGACTTTTATTGGCCAGAAGACTGCTACTACTCCTAAATGGGATGCTATTAATAGTAGTTATATGCATTTTCAAAAAGGCTTTATAAGAGTTTTCTTATTTATCTAGCAATACTATACATGTGGCTTCAAAAAGACTGTGCGGTATGCACATTTTTGCACTACCAATATGTTGGTTTTCTTGAACTGTGACCTATTAGGCTTCCAATCAACCTCCGATGATGCAGAATACATTTATTGTACTCAATATAGTAAAGGGCCTTCCAATAGAAACTTCCGAACATCGACCTTTGATAGTGGCTATATTATTGAAGCTACATATGTCACAGATACTGAAAGTGTACTGAGGATGTGGAAACAACATTTTTCCACGATGTTGATAGAAGCGACGAAGATACCCCTGAACCAATCATTGACGATGGTGTTGAATGTACACCACCTGGCCAATATGAGATCGACAAAGCAATATCCCGGCTGAAGTTTTACAACAAAGCTGCAGGTGCCGATGGTCTGCCCGCAGAACTTTTTAAAGCCGGAGGCGCCGAGTTGGTAAGGAGTACGCACCGACTTGTTAGAACCATTTGGCTAGAAGAACGCATGCCCGATGACTGGAACCTCAGTGTGCTGGGTCCTGTGCATAAGAAAGGAGACAAAACCGTATGCGCAAACTATAGAGGTATAAGTCTCCTTCCTATTGCATACAAAATTCTATCGAGCGTACTATGCGAACGATTAAAACCTAAAGTCAACGAAATAATAGGAACCTACCAATGTTGCTTTAGGCCTGGTAAATCGACCACCGACCAAATATTCACATTACGACAGATCCTGGAAAAGACTCAAGAAAGGCAGATCAACACCTATCACCTTTTCGTTGACTACAAAGCTGCTTTTGACAGCCCGATACGAGGAAAGGTATTTAAAGCCATGTCTGAGTTTGGTATACCTGCAAAGCTAATACACTTATGTAGAATGACGCTAACTGATACAAGATCATCGGTTAAAATTGGAAAAGACCTTTCCGAGACGTTTAATACCAAACGAGGTTTTAGACAAGGTGATAGTTTATCCTGTGATCTATTCAACATTTTGTTGGAAATAATATCGCGTGATGCTGCAGTTAACAGAGCAGGCACAATTTACAACAAAAAGCATATGCTACTTGCTTATGCCGATGATATTGATATCATAGGGCGGATTGTGCGAGAGGTAACTGCAGCATTCTCCTGTATCGAAAATGGGTCTGGTAGTAAACGAAGATAAGACAAAGTTTATGGTATCAACGAACAACGAAACAACAAGACTGGGTCAATATGTGCACGTTGGTAACTATAACTTCGAGATAGTGAACAACTTTATCTACCTCGGTACCGCCATAAACCAAACAAATAACAGCAGTTTGGAAAAAAACAGAAGAACTATTCTTGCTAATAGATGCTATTTCGGGCTAAGCAAGCACTCTATAAAACACTTATATTACCCGTGCTACTATATGGCGCTGAATCGTGGGTTCTTACGCAAGCAGATGAGGCTGTTCTAGGGGTGTTTGAGAGAAAGACTCTCGACGGAGAGTATCGCCATCATATGAGTTGTATGAAGATATAAACATAGTTAAGCGCATCAAAGTACAACGGTTGCGCTGGCTGGGGCATGTTATACGTATGGATGAGAATGATCCAGCAAGAGTATCATTCGAATTTGATCCCGAAGGAAGACGTAGAAGGGGAAGACCCAAACTCCGGTGGAAGGATCAAGCTGAGGATGGTCTCGCAAAACTTGGTGCTAGAAACTGGAGGCGAAGGGCATTAGATCGACGCGCATGGAAAGCTATTCTTAATCAGGCTACTGACCAAAACGGTTGTTTATAGCCATCTAAGTAAGTAAGTACATATATGTGTGAAATTGGATGATATTTATGTAGTCTGATGTGTTCAAACAATACGAGTAAATTTTAAAATTGTTTTTTTTTTTAAAGAGTTAGAAACTGTCATCGAAAAATCATTTTCAGCCGATTTCTAAATGAATGTTTATGTCAAAAAATAAAATTGTTGAATTGCTGTCGACGTCAATCCACATGGAATCAAAGAGCGTCTGATGTGTAGAAAAAATCAATTTTTTTTGTGGATTTTGGATTGGTCACGTCATCGGTTCACATTTCTTTGAGAACCATAGTCCTTTGGCTTAAATTCGAATATATAAATACCAACGGTAAGTGGTTATAACGGGACTGCGCTAACTGTCACACATATCATGCTACATTGGACATTATGCACGAGATATTTGAGTGCATAGTCATTCCACGTGGAGGAGTTGTGATCTGGACATCGAAATCGTACGATATAACCCCTTTAGACTTTTTCTTGTGGTGCCTTCTTAAGTCCCACGTTTATGCGAATAAAACACAAATCAGAGTTTATCTTAAAGCCAACAAAATTCATATGCCATCGGTCAAATTCTGCCTGATTTATGTGCCAGTCAGAGAAAATTCGACGTTTCCATAAATAATTGCATCGATAAAGCTTTGAAATGAATAAAAAAAATTTCGATGATATCTCACATATGATATCTTCGTTTTATTTAAAATATATTTTCTTTAAGCTCTTATCTTTACCCCTTTTATAATAGGTTTGACAAATTTATTAAGTGTACTTTTGGTTACATTAATTATTTGTGGAATGAATACACCACAAATAATGAATAATCTGCTTAACTCAAAAAACCATTAAAATGTATTAAAAAGAAAATGGTCAATTTATCATTTAATACGTCATACTAAACAACTAGATAATTTGATCTTTGACCTCAATTGTTTTAATTTATAGAAATTTTAAACTGTTCCATAAAATTCCAAGATAATAACTTATCTCTCCATTTTACTAATAATAATATGAATTTTCTCTTATAACTTTAAATATCATAATGTCCTTTAGCAACATTTTAATGTCTTTTAATAATTTCTGGTTTAATATTTTAAAATAAATCTTAAAATAATTATTAGGCCCAAAAAAGTCTGATTATTTATTATCCATAAATTATTTCTAAATTAATTGTATAGTATTATTACCAACAATTTAAATATATTTAAAGAAAATTTTTATATTTACATTTTAATGTTCATATTGATATTATCATACAGATGCCATATTTTAAAGAACATAAATCATGTGGAAAACTACTCTAGTTATTGGGCATTTGTTAAATAATCAATCTAATTTTATTGATGCAGAGGAGTGCTGACAAAGGCACTGCAGAAAATATAAATTTAAAATATCATCAAGAAATATTGTAAGCGCAAGTTACCGAGCATGAAAATGAAATGAAAAATTCTACTTACGGTCAATTGTCCATTGGGAGTTTCTGGTGGTTCCCAGGTTATAACCATGGTAGACGATGACAAAGGTCGTACTTGTACATTACGTGGTGCACTTTCCATTTCTGAAATACAAGTTAATTAAACAAAATGTTAATGGCTAAAAGCTACAATATTTTTTAAATAAACATTTTTATAAATTACTAGCTTTCCCCGGTGCGCTTCGCTACACCCATTCACAAAAAACACAATTAACACTTGGAAGAAAAGTATGACCAAATTTTAACGCGAAAACGAACGCTATTCTTAAGTCAAAAATGTTCCCATCCAACCTGTTTTTTTGACGACTATACGTATTAACAGCATAACAATTTTTTACTTTTAATGGGATGTGCCACTCCCAGTATTCTTGTCCAGTCTGACTATGCACACTATTATGAGGGTTACTTGTGCAAAGTTGCAAGACTATACCTAATGTAGTTCTCTAGGTACGCGATAATAATTTTTCACTTTGTATAGGAGGTACCACGACCTCCATTCAAATTCAGTCTGTGTTTCTCTACACAATGTATCTTAACATGGGGGTTACTGATGCAAAATTCCAAGGCGCTACCTATTGCAGTTCTCTAGATACAGGATAATAATTTTTTACTTTGTATGGGGGGTACCACGCTTACTGTCCCAATTCAGCCTATGTTTTTCTAGAGTATAGAGTAGGGTATGGGGTTTACTTGTACCCACTTTGAACACCATACCTATTATAGTTCTCTATATACACAATAATAATTTTTCACTTTGTATGGGAGGTACCAAGCCCACTGTCCCAATTCATTCAGTATTTTGGCGGACTATGTGCCTTAGTACAAAGGCTACTCTTGCAAAGTTTCCAGGCGCTATCTCTTGCAGTTCGCCAGGAACACGATAATAATTTTTTACTTTGTATGGGCGGTACCACGCCAACTATTCCGGCTATAACTCATGAACCAATACACATACAGAGACTGTTTGTACATAAAAACCTTGGTATTGACGTCACCTTTCATATAAACTTTGCAGTAACAAAATCGGTTCACGCATTCCAGAGAACATCAATTTCTAACACAATGCAACTTTTTTTTATATATACAGATAAGGATTTTATCGGCTTTGTACGCTTCTAGTAATAGATGTGAGTTTGCGTTTTTATTTGATACAATTTAAGGAATTAAAAAGTAAAAGCCAACAATTTGTTTTATAACTTTTTATTAATTTGCTTTATTATTTTTTTCCGTCACCTTTTTTTGACATTTGAAAATAAAATTTCAACCCACAAAATTAATTTGTTTTATGTTCAATTTTTCTCACACACATAATTCACAGGCTTGCATTTCATATTTTAATTAATTAGTGTTCCAATTATGTACTAATTGCTCAACTTAATGATTAGTTAATTGCGTAAATTCTCTAATTGTGCAGTTAAGGCTTAAGTCTAAACAGGGTATAAAGGAGTCAGGTGGTAAAGTACAGTGATAGATTGCCTAATTTACTAACAAGTATATATCAAAAAAATTATTTGCAGCGGTTCCTAAAAATATCTAGAGGTAGTTCACATACACCGATAACTATGCTTTGCGATCACAACTATCTTTTTATTGACTAATTAGTGCGTAATTATTTGAAGTAGTTTTATGAAACAAACGGGACAGCCCCTACAACAGGAAATCATGCGTATGGCATAATCGTGTTTCTAGGATTCTTGAATAATTAATATAACCACCCGCCTCTTCAATGGCATTATTAAAATTTTTTTTTATTCTTTTGCGTTCTGATTAGAGTATCCACTCGATTATCGTTCGATTAATCGTAGAATTTTAATTAATGTTCGAGCAAGAAAAATTAAAAAAAAAAAAATAAGAAATAAAATCATTAATTCAAAAAGACCGAACAGCAACGGGAACATGTCGATTCATTTCCTTTTCTTGTATTAAAAGCTTAAATTTTCCACTTTTCAATATTGTTATATTTCTTTAAATATTAAAAATCTTAAAAAAGTTGCCAATGTGGCAACTTAAAATAAGATCTATTGCCAGTTGCCAGATCTATAAATTTTCGTCGACTGATGTTAGATTGCCAACCGTAATCGACCTCTAATTTTTTTCAATATTGTAAACCATACTAATGGTCTTCGCTCTCTATAATAATTAAAATAAAAAATAATTTTCTATAATTTATAAAATATATTATTAATCAATTTTGTGTGGTTGTCTTTTCTTATTGGATACACATTTTTTAAATATGGGCGATTAGTTCGAGTTATTCGAATAATTTAAAAACCCTAATCGACGAAAATTTAAATCTCAAAACCGATTAATTATTTGCTCGAATTAATTCAAAACTCGAATAAATGGATACACTAGTGTGTTTTTAAAATTCTTACTTTCTATATGTTACATAATTCAAATCCTCTTAATAGTTTATAGCTTATCTTTTTAAAATCTTTTTTAAATCATTTATTACAAAAGACCGAACAACACGGGCAACATATTGATTGTTTTCCTTTTCTTATATTAACAGCTTAAATTTTTGTCTTTTCGATATTTGAGCAGTTTTAAAACATATAAGGTTTTTAAAATCTTAAAAAACTTGCCAATCTGTCAACTGAAATTAAGACCTGTTGCCAGTTGCCAGTTGCCACATCTAATGAATTTGCGGCAACTGCCAACCATAATCGATCTCTAACTTTTTTTTTTAATATTGTCAATCGCACTAAAAGTCTTCGCTATCTATAGCCGTGTATTAAATAATATCAAAGTGTTCTTCATAACCTTAAAGCTTAAGGTAAATAATATTGGCGAAATTTTTCCTAAGCATAATTTTGTAAATGCTGCTATATTTACTTCCAGTCAGGTAATTTTGCCACCACCCTTCCCAGTTAAAAAGTTATTTTTATTTTCATAGAAAATCACTTTAACTTATTAAAACTTCATTTCATTTCAACAGCAGCAAACAAAACTTCATTATAATCGATAATTGCTAAAGTTTTACATGTTTCTTGGTTATTTTTTTTTCTTTTTTGCTCTCTAAAAATAAGATGGAACAAAAAAAAATGAATTGAAAAACTTTTTAATCATTATTTGTATTAAACATCACAGCAACAACGATCAAAACAGCAACAAAAGATTTCCCCAGCTGCTAGCTAGAACCACAGTTACACTAAATAAAAAAAAAAACTTAAATAATTATCTGCATAATACTCAGGGACTTTGCCACAAAGGAGCTTAACACAACGAGTAGCACAAGTTCACTTAGAAAAAAGTCAAGAAAAAACGAGCATACAAAATAGCAGCAAAGAGAAATCAATACCAAGTTCTTTTTTATTTTTAACAACAACTTAAATTAATTGCTAATTAAAATGAAGCGTTCAACCTCTCATTGATTTTAACAAACGTCGGTTAAGGAAAGACAAGAAGATTTTTGCATAACAAAACACAAGACAAGGGAAAAAATTACCTGTAGAGGAATTTTTAATAAAATGCCAGACAGATAAAGCAAAAAGCGAACAGAAAAAAAGTAAAAGTGTTGCGTTCAATTAAATCATTTTTAAAAATTTCATACATTCAACATATTTTTATTTTGTGGCACAGAAGATTTTTCGACAGAACAGCAGAACACAAAGTTGTCGTGTGGAGAAGTGAAGAAAACAGAAGAACAGAGAACAGAAGTGAAAACCAGGACTTTATTCGGCCACAGGAAATTGTGTAAAAGCTTTTCAACGTTAATTTTATAACGAAATTCTCTTATTCTTATGCTATCTATGGTCACCCCTTAAACGCAATATTGTTTGAGTGATATTTCAGAACGGAAATGTGGTTTATAAAAGTTTAAGAATTATTTGCTGTACAAGAAATTTAAATCTATTATATTCTCTTATATTAATTGTAGTATCAAGACCTGAGCAAAATGTGAAGTTCTATAGAGTGGAGGAAAACTATACTTACAAATAATAGCATGGGAGTTATAGGGTTTTTAAATTTCAAAATTCTTTCTAGTTTGACTGTAAATGTCGGAAAAAATTTACATTGATTTTCTTACAAAGAATTTCTTAAAAAAAAATTTTCAAAGCAATAAAATTTCTCTTTCTTTAGATTTTAAATTTGAAAATAGAAAAATTTTCATTTCATATAATTTTTTTATGACGATAAAAATTTACCTACAAAAACATAATAGCCTAATTCACAATCTTGTGCATTTAAGATATGCAAATTTAGCAATTGTAAAAATTTCCCATAAATTGTGAACGGTTTTTAGGGTTCCGTACCCAAAGGGTAGAAACATAACCCTATTGTTTTCGCTACAATGTCTGTCCATCCGTCTGTCAGCGACTTTTATCTCTGTAACCGTAATAGGTAGATTCTTGAACTTATCACAGCAGATGTATAACTGTTGCCGCTATAGCAACAAATACTAAAACTTATAGCCAGTTCAGATAGAGACGTGTTATTCACGTATTTGTGTTTATTTTTTGAACTGTAGGAGGCATACACTTAAAATTTACAAACAGTTAGTTCGCTATATAAACAAGTAAAAAAAAATTACCTAAAAATTATAGTGTGTTCCGATAGTGACGTAAAATTTTCACAGCTGTATTATAATTATAACCACTATAACAAATAGTAAAAATTAGAGGGTGTACCGGCAATGACGTGATTTGCATGAATATTGACTAATTTTTTAACCATTAACCAATTTTCGCGAATATGACTTTAATTTTAAAATTAAAGTGTGACTCATAAAACATGAAAAAATTAACTTGAATTTTTAAAGTTGTATTAAACGAAGTACGGAACCCTACCCCCCGGGGGTTCCAATTGTCATTGTAGTACATTCTCAAATGCCTTGACGCGGTTCACTCGGGGAAAGTAGGGACACCAGACGCTAGGGTTCCTAGAACCTAAATCTGGAAGAAAATTTCTGTGTGTTAAAACATACGGGTTCGCTTCGAAGCCCGACCAGTGCCCAAAGGAATGGTACCACGGGATTCGGTAGCCCCACAGAGAGCCTATCCTCTCTGTTAGTGGTTATTGGTGAGGTCCCCTTCGGGGGTACAGGTGGTGGTTGTGGTTTAAGATCGATTTATGTAGGTATGGTGCACGGTCGATCAAGTGTGCTGTTGCACTCTCAACAGACGAAGTTTGGATAGTCTCCAAACCCCTAAGCAAGGCTTGCCTTGGATAAGGCATGCCATATTATATAAATTGCTACTCATTGTGACTGTATCACACACAAATTGCGATTGGTGGCAGTCGTAAAGTGTTGTTATACTACACAATGGGGGCGCTAGCCTACGCTTACATTTCACTCGGTGGTAAGACCACCGTGAAATTAGGCCAACTAGGCAGGTACTCACGTTAATCTTGTTCCACAATTGTACGGAACCCTACGTGTGTGAGTCTAACTCGCACTTGACTGATTTTTTTATTTCAAAAACAAACCACAAAGTGTCCTTGTAAAAGACGCTTCATGCCCAAAAATCGACAGTCGTCTAGTACGCAATAACAATTAACTGGAGCAGTGTTGCATTGAAAATTACTGCACCAGAGGTATAAAAAACTCAGAATTATCAAACTACCCAGGTAACAGACGCAATTTGCCTAAAATTTGACTGCAGTCTAGTACTACATTACAGTTAATGGCAACAGTATTTCTTTGGAATTTTTAGTGCAAGAACTAATAAAGATTATCTATATTTATATTTTTTATATATATATTTTTATATTATCTATATATATACCTATAATAAAATAGTAACTCATTTTCGTCTATGTCTGCTGGTCTTTTGCGTTCGCATCACAGAAAAACTACTGGATGGATTTTAACAAAATTGTGTGAGGAGGTACCTAAGTACCCTGGTCCCAATATGGGATACTTTTTTTTCCGCAAAAATATATTATTTCCAAGAGAAAGTGGAGAAATGGGAATGAAAGTAGGCCAATGTTTTTTACCGATTTAAAGTTACTGCATACTTTAAGGCACCTTTTATTTTTTAAAACAGTATATTTTAATCAATGTTGCGCAATAGATGGCGCTGTTTTAAAATAATGGAAAATTAATTGAAAAAGGGATATTTTAAACACGGTTGCGTAATAGATGGCGCTGTTTTAAAATAATCACAACATATTAATTACTTACTGCCTAAAAGCCAATTGAATAAAATTTATATTTGATTTGTATTTTTACTTTGTGGAATGACATTGTTAATAAAATATTTTAAACACCTTTTACAGAGCTTTACAAAAAATTTTAGGCTTTTAGAATTTTATATAAATTTTAGAATTTTATCCAGGGATGGGTACCTTTATATAAAGTATAAAGAGGTGTCTTGAAATTTGGTGTGGATCGTTTTTATTCTTCGTTTTAAATTGAATTACAAATTAGGTGATAAAATACAAAAAATTATATTTGGAATCGTATTATATAATATTATTTATTTTTCATCACGCATGATTCCTTGAAAATTAAATATTCCTTGAAAATTAAATATTTATAAAATATTTATTTAACAAATTTTCAAGGAATCATGCGTAATGGAAAATAAATAATATTATTAGGTGATAATATTAAAGAAAAATTATATGTAAAACTACTCTTGTAAATTGTTTTCCCATTATTCTGCACATACTTTTACTAATTTACAATTAAGTAGTTATTTCCTTATTCCACTATAAATAGACATCTATGCCTTTTCGCATTGATTAAACGAAAAGTATTGAAAACCACCGAAACGATCGAAATTAAAGCAAAACCAAAGAAGACAGCCGAGCTAACAATTCTGGAAGTGTATGTTAGTATTTTGGTATCTAAAACAACTAACACAACTAAAGTGTCTAATTTAAACCACTTTATCAACTACTGCAACACACAAATATTTGCCTAAGGAAACACAAAACCAAATCAGCGCTAAAACAGAGGGGTATGAAGGCCTGCTAGAGGGTCTCTTTACATATTCTTTAGTAGCGAAAATACTTTTAGTCGCATTTTATACATTAATCTTTTTTATACAAGCTGTTATTGTGGAGCAAGCCTCCCACACTCGTTTATGCTGGCAAGGGCTCCAGAAGGTCTTACGAAAAATGTGTTCTAGAAGGCCAGCAAAATGTTCAACAAATTTTTGGACATTTTTCCTTGGCAACTCAACTGTTTTCAGACAACACTTAAGCAATACTTGTCTACAGAAAAGACTCATAGTCTTTAGTGAGAATCTAACTCACAACCACCAGACTGACAGGCTAACGCTCTATCAACTACTCTATCAAGACAACCACTTAAAAAACAAGATAAACTAAATTAAGTAAGAACCATTAACTTAACTTTTTTTTCAAAATGATTTTGATTTTATAGAGGTTTCTAAATTCTTTATAAAGTGTGTTTTTTAGAATTAACAAAATTTAAATTATAATAAAACAAAGAAATGTGTTTTTAATGTTAATGAAATAGGCTTTATTGGATTAAAAATTTGATAACATTAATGTTTAAATAGGATTTCGGTTATGTGGCAGCCAAAGCTGGCGCTTACAAGGCGCAATCTGGAATACCCGTTTTCACAAACTTTTCATAGGATTTGCGGCCGTATTCCGCCAATAACTCTTCGTATCTTAATTGCCAGGTGTTCAATTGTCTCTGGTTTACAGACGTAGAAAAGTGACTTTACATAATCCCAAAAAAAAAAAAATAAGCCAATAGGGTTAAATCACACGATCTTGGTGGCCAACATCTTGGATCATTACGTGAAATTGTTCTTTCATCGAAAGTTTCTTTTAGTAAATCAATTGTAGCGCGCGCTGTGTGGCATGTGGCTTCGTCCTGTTGGAACCACCACATATTAGCAAGATTAATACCATGTCCCCATACCGTTCACCATTGACAGTAACATTCTGACCATCAACGTTTTTGAAGACATATGGACGAATGTGACTCCGCCAGCCAAAGAGTAACTTAATGTCGAAGCCCCATTACATTCACAGAAAGTGTGGAATCCACTGTGGATTATCCTCACTTTAAATGCGGTAATTCTTTTATATTTACGTACCCATTTAACCTAAAATGGGCTTCATCAGAGAACAAAATCTTAAATGGAAAATCAATATCATACTCAAGTTTTGCTTCAGCCCATTCGCCGAATTGGTGGCGCATACGCTGGTCGTTTGGCTTTAATTCCTGTACAAGTTGAATTCTGAAGTCTTCGAAAAATCTTCTATAAAGTGAAAGGATACAACCTAAGTTGCTAAGAACGGCGACGAATTGATCGATTTGGATCGTCCTCAATGCTTTCCCATCGGCGTCTCATGGGATGCACATTGGCATTAAGAATAAACATGGTTCGAAAACAATCCATTGTTATTTGAATTAGCCGCTCTGAAGGACGATTATGCACGTCAGAAAATGGACGGAGTGACGAACAAAACTATTATATTGAAAAAAAATTGTAACAATTTAATAATGAAATATCCATTCAAACTATACAAAAAGCAACTATCAGCTGTTAAACTGGTTGTCAAATAAAGCATTGTTGCCAACTCAAAGTTGTGAACCTCTAAAAAACACGCTGTATTTTGCCGAGCAAAATAATCCCGATTTTCTTCTAAGAAAAGGCAAGTGTTAATGTATATTAGATCTTTCAGATGGGAGTGGCAGTATCCTCTAAAACACCTTTTTGGAAGGAACTCAAAAATTAGGATCGTAGAGACAGAGAAGGTCTGAGCATGCCTCTTTGAAGGCCTAAAAGTGAGAAGGCCTGTTTAGTTTTGCCACTGGAAAAGCAGTGTGTTAGTGTGTTAGTTAGCAACTGTAACCATAAAGTATACTTAAGTTAAATAGCAGTTACACATCTACAAATACAAATACATACATACAGACGTTTATTTTTGAATAGGAAATCAAATCAATTGAGTGCGGTTGCTTTTCGATACATTCATTGTAAAGCTTCTTTCTATATTACAAATAAAACCGCACAGTAACAGGAAAACACAAACTTATATTCCTTTAGACCAAGCTTCAGACAATGTTTGTAAAAATAAGTTTGTGTGTGTGTGTGTGCGTATTAGTGATAGTGTTTATAAGTATTTAGTAATTTTCAACAACTAAACAAACAACACAGTTCAGCCAACCAAATATTAACAAGAAATTTGAAATGTACAAGTAAATTTAACTCGTTTTATTTTAAGGGTTTTCTTCATTAAAACTTAAAGTCAATTCATTTAGTATTTTACAAATTTTGTTTTGTTTTTGTTATTTTGTCTTTCTTTTCTCTATTTGCCTTTATAGGAAAATTTGATACAAGTAAAATGTATGTTGCCAAAGAAGGTGGAATATTTTATTGAAAATTTATGTTATTATTTAAATTACACTTATAAATACTATAAAGACTTATTGAGGATTTAAAATACTTTTGCTACAAATGCTTGTACTTTGGTTTAAATATACAACAAAGTCATAAACAACAATGTAAATGTAAATTTTATGTATAGTTAACTTTTATTTATTGTTTGTTCAAAGGGCACTTGAATTGATTTTATGGAAAGGATATGCTTTAATACCAAAACGAAAAACTTGAAAAGAGAAAGCATTTGAGAATTGTTTGAGAATTGAGTGCAAATCAATTTTAAATATATGACAAGAGTTACAATTTTGATTTTTTTTTTGTATTTGTTTTAAAAATAATTAGATAATAATTTTTTTTAAATAACCTATTTTCAAACGATTATTCGCCAGTACATAGAAAACAGTTGCATCGCTATTGAAACACCCTTTAAATTTTAGGAATTGTTGTTATAACGGCCATGGTAATACACTTTCTATAAAAATATCAGGCCTATCTATTGCGGTTCAAAAAATAAGGTAATATAAGTCAAAAACATGTCACTGATGGATCACCCTTTAATTTTTATTATTTGTTAAAGTTTCCACAGTAATAAACCTCTTGTAAAAACTTCAAGAGTCTACTTATTATTGTTCAAAACTTAGGCCATATACACGCAAAGCACGTCACTCTCGAAACACCCTTTAATTTTAAGGTTTAATTTAATAGAAAGCGAATATAGAGTTAATTACTGTCTGCAAATTTTAAGTGGTTGCCTCCAATAGCTCAAGAAATAAAGACATAACGGCAAATAACACCTCACTTTCGGAACACCCGATAAGTTTTAGTATTTATTGCTATAGTGGCCACAGTTATACACCTTCTGTGAAAATTTTAAGAGCCTACCTATTATGGTTCAAAACTTAGGGCTTATACATACATATCACGCCACTATCGGAACACCCTTTAATTTTTAGGTTTATTTTTTTAGAATTGTTTATAAAGCGAACTAAGTTTCAATTACTGGTTGTAAATTTTTAGTGCATGCCTCCTACAGTTCAAGAAATAAACACACATTCTTAATAACACCTCCCTATCGGAACACGCTACAAGTTTTAGTATTTGTTGCTATAGTGGCCACAGTTATACACCTTCTGTGAAAATTTCAAGAGCCTACCTATTATGGTTCAAAACTTAGGGCTTATACATACATATCACGCCACTATCGGAACACCCTTTAATTTTTAGGTTTATTTTTTTAGAATTGTTTATAAAGCGAACTAAGTTTCAATTACTGGTTGTAAATTTTTAGTGCATGCCTCCTACAGTTCAAGAAATAAACACACATTCTTAATAACACCTCCCTATCGGAATACCCTATAAGTTTTAATATTTATTGCTATAGTGGCCACAGTTATACACCTTCTGTGAATATTTCAAGCGTCTACCTATTATGGTTCAAAACTTAGGGCTTATACATACATAACACGCCACTATCGGAACACCCTTTAATTTTTATGTTTATTTTTTATACTTATTTATATAGCGAACTAAGTTCTAATTACTGTTTTTAAATCTTGCGCCTATGCCTCCTACAGTTCACAAAATAGGCAGATATTCCTGAATAACACCTCTCTATCGGAACACCCTATAAGTTTTAGTATTTGTTGCTATAGCGGCAACAGCTATACATCATTTGTGAAAAGAGTCTACCTATTACGGTTCCAGAGATAAAAGGCGCTGACAGACGGACAGACATTGTAGGGAAAACAATAGGGTTGCGTTTTTACACTTTGTGTACGGAACCCTTAAAATTCCTAATTAAACAATTAATTGAATCAATAATCAATCAATTTTAATCTGAAACCAACTGAAACCTTTAATTGATGAACATATTTTTTGTGCATACAATTACTATAGGCAAGTTAAATCTTTAATTTTCTAAAATTAACAGGGGTCATGGAAAGTCTATACAAACACCTAATATTATTTTCTTAAATCTTTATAATGGAAAAACTTACAATCTTCAAATACATTCTGATGGAAAAGTTTAATGAAAAGTGAGGGCCACGTTTGGAAAAAAGGCTCCCTTTTATCCTAAAAGGAACTTTATAATATGAAGTATAAGAGATCCTCAAAATTCTTGCAAGTCCACTCTCACTTAAGATTAATAAAGAAGTGTAGCGAAAAAAATTTTAGTACATACTTGTATACTCGTACATAGCCTATACTTCCTTAAAGGCAACCTCAACCTAATGACCAGTGCGGACTTGGTATCTCATGTCATTGCACACAAGGTTTTGACGTCTGATCATGGGAGGGATAACTCTATCATATACTTAGGAGGAAGAAATGCTGTCGCAAATACCAGGCCTATTCAGTTATTCATCTTTAAAAATATAATATAAACGAAACTGAACATTTCACTGCCCTATATACCTTCAGACTAACAGTGCACCATAGAATACTTTTTCATAATGTATTGCCTTTGCAAAAAAATAATTGATTTTAAGAATCCGCAAGAATACATTTTTCGAAATACCAACTAGTTCATGCATCTATTCGAAAAACATGTCTTACCCAGTTTACGATATCTGGCTACAATTCTTGAGTGGCTTGAGTATTGCACGCAAAGAACAAACATGGTGGAAGTAACCATAATCAAGAGCAATATATTATTATTATTAAATTATGTGGTTGTAATCACACCATATAATAAAAATATTGTTATGTTAGAACCATATTGTTGTCTAACTTAATAATGACATTGTAAAATATAAAATTTTATTATGAAATAAACAAAATAAATATGAGATATAAATTTATAAAAACATTAAGGTATGTTTTTATAAATTAAATAAATTTGCTTATAAGGGGTGATCCACTTCGAGGTTACCTACTTTTTTAAAGAAAAAAAAACACAGAAAATTCATACTTAATGGAGAATGATTATTATGATTTGAAAGAACATTCTTTGGCATTAATTTTTTGAAGCTTATGTCTATCAAATGTTGGCCGTTGCTACATCGCAGATGGTTCGTCCATTGAGTCCAATTTTCGATGATTCGTTCGAGCATTTTGACTGGTAACTGGCGAATGACACGCGTGATATTTTCCGCCAAGGCCTGAATCGAAGCGGGTTTGTCCTCATAAAATTTACACTTTACATATTTCCACAGGAAAAGTTGTAACGGTGTGATATCACACGATCTTGGTGGCCAACCGACCGGCCCAAAACGTGAACTTATGTGCTCACCGAAATGTTCTCTCAATAAATCCACTGATTTATGCGATGTGTGGGAACTGGCACCGTCTTGCTGAAATCAAATGTCGCCGAGATCACCAGCTTCAATTTCAGGCATTAAATAGTCGGTTATCATTGCACAATAATGGTCGCCATTGACTGTTACGTTCGCACCGGCATAATTTTTAAAGAAATATAGACCAATGATTCCACCGGCCCACAAACCACACCAAAGCGTTGTTTTTTCTGGATGAAGTGGCAGCTCTTGAATCTCTTCAGGTTGCTCTTCATCCCGAATGCGGAAAATTTGTTTGTGTACATACCCATTGAGCCAGAAATGGGCCTTATCGCTAAACAAAATTTGCCTCGGAAACGTCAGAAGTCTTTCCATTATGAAATGCCAAACAATACTAAACAAAAATAACATGGCAGCATGACACGACTCACACGTGATCTGTCAAAAAAAGACTATTGAAAAAAGTACCTCGAAATGGATCACCCTTTAAAAAAAACTTTATAATCAAACACACAATTATTTATTACTTTATTTTTTGAGCATTCGATATGAGAAATGACTCAATTTATAAATTATTATTTTTTGAAAAAAAAGATTATGTAATGTAAAGTTATCCAACTAAATATTTAGTCGTTTTAAAATTATTTTATATAAAATTTATGTGTACGAATATGAATTTTGTTTCTAAAAATAGTGAATTCAAAAAAATATTGAATTAAATTTTTTTTGTTCGTTTGTTTTGTTAAATAAAGCCTTTTGCTTAAAAATTTTCAAAAAAGTCTTTTTTCTTATTTATTTTATTAAATGGTAGTCGTTTTAGCGAAAACTGAAGGTGTGAGAATACGAATTTTGCATACTGTATATGACTGTCTTAGAAATCATAGAAACAAATATCCAATTTGACTTCATGATTAATATTTGGTAGACTACAATTAAAAGGACATGCTATAAATCATTTAAACGATAAATTATATATTTATTGATTTTAGTTAGCCAACCGAATAAATCAATATTACAGGTATAAATATTAATCACTTTTATTCTTTCTTTTGGCTCTTTTATCTCTTAAAATTAAAACAGGAGATAGAGAAAAACAGGTAGGAGTGCTATATTTGGCTGAGCTGACTCTTATATACCATTCACCGTGCGCTCCGTAGTATCATCCTGCAATCTATATTGAATATATATTGATTATCAGACTAAAGGAAAACACCTTTAAATAAAGTTTGACCGATATTGCGCCATGGCGTCCACTCCTGGTTCCCAGTGGCCAACCTGTGGATCTGTGGCCACCTCTATGTTTATTTCTTTCTTTCTATAGGGTAATTCCAAGTCAAATCAACCAAAACAAAAAAATTTTCAAATTTACCACTCCCGATTTTATTGAAACTTTATTTATTTATATTCGTTGACTCCCTGAATTCGAATATGATTTTAAAAAAATTCTATCTCTTACAGTTTTTTCGCTACACAGTTATCAAGATTGAAAAATGTGGCTTTTTTGCATATGCGCTCGAGGATTAAATATATTCTAAATCCAGTTCTATAAGTCCTAGAAAGTTGAGTAATAGCTCATTTTAAAGGGTATTTCATACGCTTTAATTTGGTATCAATCATGAATCATGAAATGGTCCCACTCTGAAATTTTTATGGCTTACTCACTAAGCCACATTAAAAAACATATGTAAATTTAAAAAATATTAAAAGCCACTATCTCAAAGATTTTAATAAAACTTTTTTTAAATATCAGAAAAATATTTGTTAAAAAATTTCATGATTGATACCAAATTAAAGCGAATGAAATACCCTTTAAAATGAGCTATTACTCAACTTCCTAGGACTTATAGAGCTGGATTTAGAATATATTTAATCCTCGAACGCATATGCAAAAAAGCGACCTTTTTCCATTTTGATAACTGTGTAGCGGAAAAACTGTAAAAGATAAGATTTTTTAAAAATCGTATTTGGATTCAGGGAGTCAAAGAATATAAACAAAAAAAGTTTCAATAAAATCTGAAGTAGTCATTTTGAGTGCCTTGTTGATTTGACGTGGAATTACCCTATAAAGGCATTTAAAACAAATCAAAACAGAAAAACTCTATCAACCTAAAAACAAATACAAAATCGCCCCTACCACGGGGTTATTGTTACCCGAGTTATGTATGCGATCTATTGGTCGCCGCCTAAAATTTTGTAACAAAAAAAAAAAAAGGCAAACAAAAATCATTGCAACCGAAAAAAAGAAAAAAACAACCTGCAAAATAATATAGGTAGGCGTGTTTGTTTGTCCACATCCTCGAGTGGAATGGTCTGAAGTTGCTAAATTGTATTAGCGAAATTTTCGAAACTATTCCTGTCAGATTGGTGGGCTTAAATGTTCTGTATCTCTTCTGGTGTCTTGGCAAAGTTTATTTCAACCCGAACACAGAGAAACTGCCATCGCTTATTCAACAAGGATACAGAATATATATACTTTATGGGGTCGGTACAGAATTCATATAAAAAATGCGATAAATAAGCATATAAACCAAAATCCTATCGAAATCTTTTCTTCTACCCTCTAAGTTATATTTTTCCTTTTATAGTTATCGTTTTAGAGTTTCTGTTATTGGGACATCCTTAAATCTTTATTCTGATCTTTTATATATATATTTTTTATATTCTTTGTTAAAAAAAACACAATTATACAATCTCTGTTTAAATTTCAAATAGTCTTAGTATAATGTCAATATCGGGTAACTATGTGGACACCTTTTAATTTAAAATTTTTTTAACTAGTTTTTATTGCAGATACATTAATATATAATCTGTCTAAGTTTCAAGTGTCTACCTAAAAAGGCTTATACAAAAAAACACGTTTCTATGGGGACACCCTTTAATTTTTAATATTGTGTTTCAAAGGTCTTCTTATTACGGTTAAAAATAAGGCCATGTTTGGGCACACACAGAAAAAATATTTTCACCAATTAAAGGTTTTAATTAGTTTTAGATTTAAATTTACTTAAATAATTAATTGATTTAATTATTTATTTATTTATTTAAACTTTTTTTTGTCTGTTTTAAACAAATATATATTTGAATAAATTAAAAATCTAATTAAACTTTAATTTAAATTAATTAACATTTTTATATGGTGCAAAGAATTTTTTATTTTTTACTTTGATATTTTATTTGTAGCGGCCATAGAGGGCAATGACAGAAGAGAAATACAAGTTTTTGGGCCAAAAAATAGTTTTAGAAAATCTTCTTTTCTGTAGCTTTCAAAGCATTAAATACGCAACATTAATTTTCTTTAAAGTTTTTTAAAACTTTAAACAAAAATTTAATATGAATTTCCACAACAAGTTTATTTTTCCCCAGAATTTTTCTTATACCATTATCTGTGTGAGAGTTTATTTGTACTACAAGTGTGCACGAGAATTTCTAGCGAAAAAAAATATGAGAGAAAAAAATTTATTCGCAAAACATGAAAACATCCATTAGTATACAGAAATCCAACAAGAGAACGAGTGAGAGGTAAAGTCTAGGAAGTAAAAAATACTGAAAATATTTTATAACACAATATGCAAATTTTTATATATTTTTCTTTTTTTTTGTGGAAAAACAAACGTATGTTAAAATATTGGCATACTATGGCAAATTTATTGAATATATTACCAAGGGTTTTGTGAAAATATGGCCAACAAAATGGCAATGTAATTTTTTGTTTCAACAGAAGAAAAAAAGTATGTTTTTTGGAAAGCATGTATTATCATTGATTTTATATTTTAGATTTTTAATATTATTTCTATACAGACATTAAAAGAAACTGAAAATTTATATGCAAATAAATTATTTCATATAGAAAAGTGTTTTTTTAATTTTACGCATATTTTAGTAATAAAAATAATTTCGCCTAAAAGTAGGCAAGTTGAAATTTTAATGCATTTCAAAGACATAATAAGAAACAAAAATATAAAGAAAAATATGTCAGTCATTGAGCTTTAATGCAGTCTTTAGTTCTTATAAATTATAATTTATAATTATTAAATATTCAATTTAAAGCTTTCTTTTAGGCCAGCTAGATGTGGAACAGACAATCAATTACAGTTTGTAATTACCCAGCAAAAAAATATTGGGTTTTGGTAAGAGCTAAAATAAAGCTCTTGTCTTTCAAGAGCGCTTCTCATAAGCGCATCTAATAAGCGCATTCGAGAATACTATATTTGTAAGACAATAATAACAAACTACATCCTCTCTCGCTTACGAGGATGTAGGTATCTAAGCGAATTAGTTTTCTTTATCTTACGCGGATACAGGTATGTAAGTGAATAAGTTTTTATAAAGAATTTGGAATTTGAAGCAAAGAGACCTACCAAGTGGGACATAGCAAACAAAAATTATGCCTTCCTGAAGTGATTGGAGGGAGAGTCTATTTCTCTCTCTTTCTTACAAACCTGCTTTCAAGTAAACGTAATTTTTTGCTGGGTAATTACATTTGCAATTAGGAATAATATGTAATTGTAATTGAAGTTTTTCAAATACAATTACATTCAACTATTCGTAGTTGTAATTGAGATTTTTCAATTACACATTACGTGTAATTTGTAATTAAAAAATTACAATTTCAATTACTTGTAATTTTTAATTAAAATAATTCCAATTACGAGTAATTGTAATTGAAAAAAATATAATTACATGTATTGGAAAATTGTTTAGAATATAAGTAATTGAATTTTGTTCAATTCCAAGTAATGATTATTGCCTAATTAGAATTACCTATAATTTGTAATTGGAAATTTCGAATTACAATTAAATGTAATTAAAAATTTTCAATTAAAAAAAAATTTCATAAAAATTTTCAATTAAAAAAAAAAATTCAAAAAAATTTTCAAAATTTCAAATTACAATTACATGTAATTAAAAATTTTCAACTACATGTAATGTGTAATTAAAAATTTTCAATTACATGTAATGTGTAATTGAAAATTTTCAATTACAAATTACTAGTAGTTTTTTTTAATTGACTTTTGTCCCTGATTTAAATTATAATTATTTGTAATATGTAATTGAGAATATGCAATTACACAATACCTGTAAATTTAATTGATATTGAAATGTAATTATATCCCCCATCTTATGGGGGGATTTAATTAATGTTGCATATGAATTATGGAGCAGTGTACGAGAAGAAAAGAATCTAATACTTTGAGAAGTGAATTACCGCAGCCAGCAAATTTAATAAAAACCCAGCTTAGAATAATTTTCTTCAGACCAGGAGCACTAAGACCAGCCAGACAATATTATCTCTAAAATGATTAAATAAAAAAATAAATCGATTGATTTAAAACAGAATGATTTAAAGAATTTTCTCCCACATTGTTTTATATTTCTACATATTTTGGGCTTTATGTATGCGCTGGACTACCAGTGAGA